>JAJNLL010000019.1:0-682219 GCA_023089105.1 Lasiodiplodia citricola | reverse complement strand
CCCCCCCTTTTGATGGAAATCAGAAACTGCTGCTACTAGTTTGGCATACACCTCAGTATTACAAATTATTATCGGTTCACGATACAAAAAAACAAGTCTTTAATCGAAGTGAAGTAATATCTTCAACCAAAGGCTCGTGTGCGTGCGTGCGTTCTGTGCGTAATGTGCTCTCTCGCTCTCTCTGGCCCGAACCAAAACTACACGAACTGGGTATCAAGCGCTGAAGAACGGAAGTGAGTTCATCAACAACCTCCCCCAAAGCCAAAATAAAAAGGGGCGGAAAGAAATGGGTAAAAATCCACAATTGAAAAAACATGTGTGGGAAGAGAGCAGAAACTCCTCTACCCAGGAGAGCAATTAACCCCAAAAACAAACAAGAAGCAATCCAGAGCCGCTTGTGCGATTGAAAATAGCCTTAAGAGGAAAAGCCCGACACCCTGAAGAAAAAAAAACCTTGATACCGTCCGTTCCGATGCGAATAGAGAGCAAAAATAAGAAATCTCTCTCCTTTTCATCGCCCATCATTCGTTTCATTCCTGGTCATCCTTTCGTTTGTTGGTCCGTAAAAGTCGCAGAATTATCCCGGAACCAACCATTACATCCCTCGCTGATGCGGAAGCGCTCATGAGTCAGCCGAGGTGGCGTGGACGGTAGTGGTCACCGAAGAAGTCTTCGTGTTGAAGCCGTTGCGAATGAATCCGGAAACATCCTGGTTGTGCGAGATCAACTCTTCGTTGAGCTGACCCAGTTGACGAACTTGCTCATGGATCCCTGCCATCTTCACAAAAAACGCTAGTTAGCCCGAGACTCACTGGGTGAAAGCCGACGCAAATCATGGTTGTTCGAGGGGGAAGGGACGGGCTCTTGGAAAAAATCAAGGAAAGCTGACCATTGAAGCCGTGGATGGCCCGGTCTGATTATAACGCACCTGGCCGCTTGTCGACTTGTCGTTCGACGCGTCTCTGTCCGCATCGCCAGAGTTCCTGTATTGCGGGGGAGCACCACCGTTCTGGCGGTAAGAGGAGATCTCGGTCTCGAGCTCAATCAAACGCTGCTTGTAAGTCTCGCACTCGCGGATGAGCTCAGCGACGCGAGGGCTCTCGCGGGTTCCGGCAATCTCAACGTGGAGCTTGTCAATCTCAGCGTTGAGACGATCAATCTCGGTCTCAGCGCGCTTGATCTCGGAGAACTGGTCGTTGATCTCGGCCTTGGCGACATCGAGGAGATCAGTAAGCTTCTTAACGGTGGCTTCCTTGTTCTTCTCCATCTCGGCCTTGAGTTGCTCCTGGCGAGAGGCGGCTTCCACCTCAAGCTTGGACCTCTCCTCCTTGAGAGCCTCCTCGAGCGCTTGCTTGTAGAGCTTGTCAGTCTCGTCATGTTGCTTCTTGACACGGGCAATCTCAGCCTCGAGCGACTGCTTCATGTTTTCCTGGTCCTCCTTAAGCTTCTGCTCGATGGCAGCCTTCTCTTGCTCGTAGATCTGTTCAAGAGTCTGCTCCATCGACGAACGCTCCTTGGCGTGCTCGGACCAAAGCTTCTCGAGCAGTTGGTCGTGCTCAACGCGGCTGTAATCATACTGTCAGCTTTTTAGCGGCTAAAATATTGGGGTGTATCTTACTTCTCCTCGACATCCTTCTTGAGCTGCTCGAGCTCGGTCATCTTCTCCTTGAGAAGGGCCTGCTTGGTCATCAAGTCGTGCTCGAGCCTTTCGTTCGCATCAGTCAGCTGCTGGTTGAGAGTCTTGAGCCTGACAATCTCATTCTCCAGCTCGACACGGACACGGGCGAGTTCAGCCTCAAGCTCGCGCTTCATCTTCTCCAGACCAGAAGCGTGGTGGCCGTCGCGCTCCTCGTGAGCCTCATCAAGAGCCCTGAGGGTTTGCATGAGACCATCGACCTGGCGAGACTTCTCCTCGAGCTCAATGGTCTTTTCATCAAGCTCGTGCCTCATGGCCTTGTAGTCATCAAGCTTGGGCATGGCGTCGTCAATGGACTGGCGACGGGCAGCAAGCTCCTGGTTCATGCGCGACATCTCGGCATCCTTCTCCGCAATCTTGTCGGCCATCTTGTACTCGGCATCGGCAATCTTGTCCTGGAGAGACTTGACGACCTTGGCGTGCTCCTTGTCAATGACCTTGAGCCTGTCGTGAGACTCGTTGAGCTGGCGCTCGGCCTCGTCAAGGGCACCCTGGAGCTCCTCAACCTCCTCGTGGAGTCTGTCGATCTCCTCGTGAAGCTCGGGAATGTGGCGGCCGTCCTCCTCGTTGGCCTGGCGGGCAGCGAAGAGTTGCTTCTCAATGACCTCCTTCTCCTCGGTGAGACCGGTGATGCGACCCTCAAGCTTCTTGATGCGGTCCTCGAACTCCTGGCGAACCTCGAAGACATCAGGGCCCTTGACGGCAGAGTCGAGCTCAAGGTGCAAGTTGTCGATGGTCTGGCGCAGATTCTCGATCTCGTGGTCACGGCTCTGCAGAGTCTGGGCGCTCTCATCAAGCTGGCCGTTGTAGACGCGCACAAGCTCCTGGACCTGCTCCTCGTACTCCTTCTGCACGGCCTTGGCAGCGCTCTGGTGGAAGTCGATGGTTGCAAGAGCGTTCTGGGTCTCGGTCTTCTTGACCTCGAGCTCCTGAGCCACAATCTCGATCCTGCCACAGAGCTCAGTGATCTGGTTTGCCTTTGCATCCAGCTCGTTGGTGAGGCCTTGGACCTCGTCCGCGCGCTGCTGCTCAAGCTCCTTGATGCGGTTCTGAAGGTTGGCCATGATATCATCGTGGCCGATCTCGCCCTGGTGCTCGCTGCTCATCTGGTCGCGCAGCTCCTTGACAGTGTCCCTGGCGTCCTGAAGAGCTCCGTCCTTGGCCTCAGCGTCATCCTCGAGATTAGCCTTATCAGCCATGAGCTCAGCAATCTCATCGGTCAAGCTGTGAATGCTCTGCTTCCTAGTGCTAATGCGAGCGGACACGGCAATCTTCTGGAGACCGGCAGCGTACTCGTCCTGGAGCTTCTCGACGACATCAGCGTGCTCCCGAGTGGACCTCTCGAGACGCTGGAGGAGGAAGTTGTAGTCATCGTGGCTCTTCTCGATGGCAATGGCGTGAGTCTGGGCGGCGTCCTGGGCGCGGGCGACCATCTCCGCCTTCTCAGCCTCGAGCTCAGTGCACTCCGTCCTAAGCCTCTCAACCTCGGCGACGAGATCGGAGCTCTTGTCGGAGGTGTTCTGCTGCAGGTTGATGACCTTGTCCTGGAGGGCGGCAATGGTGGACTGCATCGAGGTCTTGTCCTCCTCGAGCTCCTGGATGCGCTGGGTGAGCTTCTCGGTGTCCTCATTAGCACCGCGGGAGCCATCGGCCTGGTCCTGCTGGAGGGAGGTAACCTTCTCCTGCAGAGCGGTGATGACAGCGTCCGTGGAAGCCTTCTCCTGCTCGAAGTCGGCGATCTGCTTCTTGAGCTTCTCAGCCTCACCAGTGGCAGCAGCCTCGGTCTCGGTGCGCTCCTGCTCGAGAGCACGGATCTTGTCCTGGAGCGACTCGATGGCCGACTGCAGGGAAGCCTTGTCACTGTCGTACTCGACGCTCTGCCTCTTGAGGGAGATGGAGCTGTCTTCGACAAGGCGAGCCTTCTCGACAGCCTCCTTCTCGAGCTCAGCAATCTTCTCCTGGAGTTCAGAAGTAATAGTCTGCATGGTCTCCTTCTCGCTCTCAATGGCGGCGCGCTTGTCCTGCAGTTCGGCAAGCTGGACACGAAGAGTCTCCTGCTCACGCTCGAGTCTGACGGTCATCTCCTGCTCAATCTCGGCAACCTTGGCTTGGTAAGCAGCAGCTTCCTCGGCGGCCTTGAGGCTGTTCTGCTCGAGCTCCTCAATGCGCTTCCTGAGGCGCTCCTCGGACTCGGATGAGGCGTTGGCGTGCTCGGACTTCAGCTCCTCGTAAGCAGCACGCTGGGCCTCCATACGGCGGTTGGCCTCAGCAGTCTCCTCCTCCAGCTCGCGGAGCTTGTCGTGGAAAGCCTTGCTCTCAGACTTGGCGTGCTCCAAGTCCTGGATGGCCTTCTGGCGAACCTCATCCATGGTGTTGTCCAGCTCGGCGGTGCGCATCTTGGATTGCTCGTACTCCTTCTGCAGATCCTCAAACTGCTGGGCCTTCTCGGCCATGCTCTCCTGAGCAGCCCTGACGGTCTCCTGGAAAGCGTTGAGCTGGGTGTTAAGGCTCTCGTTGTCCTCCCTAGCCTTGACGAGGGCGGCTTGGGCCTCGTTGTAGTCATCAAGGAGTTTCTGGGTACGCTCAGCAGCCTCACGCTCGATGGTGGCGATCTTCTCCTGGTAGCCAAGAGCCTCCGCCTTCTCCTTCTCGAGATCTGCGGCAAGCCTCTCGGCCTCGGCCTCAGCGGCAGCGACCTTCTCGGCAGCCTCCTTCTTGACCTGCTCAATGATCTCATCAAGTTCAGACTGAGACTTGAGAGCGCCACGCTCCTCGCCAAGCTTCGCGAGATCCTCGTGGAGCTTCAGCTTCTCAGCCTCAGCCGCAGCAAGGCTCTCAGCAGCTTCCTTCTTGACTTGCTCGAGGAGCTCGTCAATTTCAGCCTGAGACTTGAGGGCGCCGCGCTCCTCCTCGTGCTTCTTGATGTCCTCCTGGTGCTTCTGGATTTCCTCCTGAAGCCTCTGGGCCTCGGCCTCGACAGCAGCGACCTTCGCGTCGGCTTCCTTCTTGGCCTGCTC
Source organism: Lasiodiplodia citricola (assembly GCA_023089105.1). Lineage (NCBI taxonomy): Eukaryota > Fungi > Ascomycota > Dothideomycetes > Botryosphaeriales > Botryosphaeriaceae > Lasiodiplodia > Lasiodiplodia citricola. The sequence goes on along the minus strand of JAJNLL010000019.1, from coordinate 677,506 downwards.
CAGGAGTTCGTCAAGCTCGGATTGAGACTTGAGGGAACCGCGTTCCTCCTCGTGCTTCTTGAGGCTCTCTTGAAGCTCGGTAAGCTTATCGGCATGGTCCTTCTCGGCGGCAACGAGCTTCTCCTCAATGGCAACGATGGCAACAGCAGCAGTCTCTTGCTCTTCCCTCAGCTTGGCGGCGTGCTTCTCGGTGGCCTCAGTTGCCTCGGTCTTGAGGTCGGAAATTTGCTTCTCCAACGACTCGATCGTGGTGGTGAGAGCCTCGCGTTCCTCGTGCAGCTGCTTCTGGTACTTCTCAGACTCGGACTTGAGGGCGGCCACCTCATCGCTGGAGCCGTCCTTGGCAGATGAAAGCAAGGTCTCGAGCTCGATGATCTTGTCAGCGGCAGACTTCCTTTCGGTCTCGAGCTGTTCCTTAAGGCCGACGACCTCCTCGTTGGAGCCATCCTTGGCAGAGGAAATAAGAGCCTCCAGCTCGATGATCTTGTCGGCGGCAGTCTTCCTCTCAGCGCTCAACTCGTCCTTGAGACGCGCGACCTCCTCGGTGAATTCGGTCTTCACCGAAGAAAGCTGGGCCTCAAGCTCAGTGATCTTGTCGGCAGCCGACTGCCTCTCGGCGTCGAGCTCCTGCTTGAGGCGTGCGACCTCATCATTGGAGCCGTCCTTAGCAGACGAAAGTTGTGCCTCGAGTTCTTCGATCTTGTCCGCGGCCGTCTTCCTCTCCGCCTCGAGTTCAGCCTTGAGGCGGCTGACCTCATCACCGGTGTTTTCCTTGGAGGCGGCGAGTTCGGTCTCGAGCTGGCTAATTTTCTCGGCGGCAGCATTCCTCTCCGCGGAAAGCTGCTCGTTGAGGGACTTGACTTCGTCACCAGAGTTCTCCCTAGCGGCTGACAGATCCAATTCGAGTTGAGCGATCTTCTCGGAAGTCGCCTTCTTCTCGCTCTCAAGTTCGCTGGTGAGACGGGCAACCTCGTCGTTGGCGTTGTTCTTGGCAGCGGCCAATTCAGACTCAAGCTGGGAGATCTTTTCGGTCGACTGCTTCATCTCTTCCTGAATTTCCTGAAGACGGGTGAGTTGCTCGTCGGAGCCACCGCTAGCAGCCTTGAGATCCTGCTCGAGCTGCTCAACGCGCTCATCTGCGAGCTTCTTCTGAGACTCGAGAGCTTCCTGGAGGTTCTTGACGTTGGACAGCTCCTGCTCAAGTTGCTTGAGCTGTTCAACAGAAGAAGTCTTCAGGGCCTCAAGTTCCGCCTCGAGGCTCTTGGTCTTCTCAGTTGCGATGCGCTTCTCCTCCTCGACGGTCTTCTCACGCTCCTCGAGCTCGAGAGAGGCACGCTCGAGTTCCTTCTGGAGTTCCTCGAGGGTGTTGTTGAGCTCTTCCTTCTCTTCGGTGGCTTTGGTGGCCTCGTCCTTGGAGAGCTCAAGGCGCTGCTTGACGTCTTCGAGCTCAACGGCCTTGACCTTGAGTTCTTCGTTCCGACGGCGGATGTCCTCGGTCTGAGTCTCCCAGCTGGAGTTGGCGGAGGTCAGAGCAGAGCTGTGGTCCTCCTGGGCGCGTTCCAGTTCTCGTAGAGCTTCGGATGCCTTGACATCGGCGGCCTCCTTGTCAGCCTGGAGCTCTTCCATGTTGGCCTCGAGCTCTTGGATTCTGGACTCGAGGGCCTTCCGTTGCTCGAATTCCCGGGTAAGATCCTGCATGATCTCTTGGGCGTCGCGGGAGGCACGGGGTGATCTTACAAGATCATCGGCGGCAGGAGCGTCCGCTGAAGCGTCCGCTGGAGCATCCGCTGGTGCCGGAGTCTCGACGTCTCTGGCCGGCTCCGCTTCCGCTTCCGCAATTGAGGGAGCCGCCTCTTCCTCGTCCTCGGGTGCCTTAGGAGCGGGGCTGAAAGTAAAAATGTTAGTCTAAGTTTGTAACCGGGGTGAGTAAAATTATGAGCAACGTACCTCTCGGGATCCTCTTCCGCGGGCTTGGGTGCAGCAGCAGCCTTCTTTGTGTCGATGGATGCCCTGGTCACCGACATCCTTGTGCTGGGACGAGCCGCAGTGGATGGCGGCCTGGTGCTTGTTGCCGAGGCACGCGTAGTTGTGCTGGAAGTGGTGGAAGTTCTGGAAGTAGCGGCGGGGCGCTTCGCTGCTGCAGAGGCGGTGCCCGACACAGGAGCAGTGCTTGTGCGGCGCACAGAAGCGGCGGTGCCCGAGGTTGCAGACGAGCGGGCAGACGAAGAAGCCGTGCCCGTCGTCGACAACCTCTTGGCCGCTACACTACCCGGTCTCTTGTCATCGCTGGCAGCGGCGTCGGTGGTGGACCGCCTGGCAGCTGATGCGGTGGTTGATGTGGCACCAGGACGGGTGGGAGGCTTGTTGATGGTGCTGCTGGTCGAGGTGCGCGAGGCCGAGGACGAAGTCGGCTTCGTAGCAGTCGAGGTGCGCGTGGTGGTGGTGGTAGACGTCCGTGTGGTCGACGACGAAATGGTTGAGGTGGGCCGACGCGGGGGAGCAGAAGCACCAGTCTTCGTCGCGGTGCCGGCGACAGAGGACGTCTTCCTGTGCGAGGAAGCGGCCTCAGGCTTCTCAGTGTCCGCCATTTTGGGAGTGGTGGAAGAGCGGTGGAGGATGTGCTCTGCTGAGATGGAATGAGCCCCGCGGCCGCTGGATGTGCGACGCTCGGAAGCAATTACAAAAGGCAGCGGAGAAGAGAGAGAAGAGAGATGCAAGGAGAGGGAGACGCGGCGTCGGAGGACTTTGGATGTCGGTGTGGGAACTGCGGCTGCTCTAGGTGGGTTGTGCCTTCCACTCTTTCCAAAAAGACGCGCCGAGTGGTGTCGGCGCGGATGCCGGTCAAGCCCCTGACCGCGAGACGATCACAGCGTCCCTGAGAACCGCCGCCAGGACGAATGAGGGGCAGCTTCTGGAAGCTCGAACACGTCTGAAGACGGCATTGACTTACACCGCTCTACCCAGAGGCATTGTGGAGCGCCAATGATGCCATGGGCGTCGTGCCTCCATCTCCCGGCCGCGATCCTGCATGTTTACTCACAGCACGCGTCGCACTGCCATTGAGTCGCGGGGACGGCCAGGCAGCCTTCCCCAGGTTGTCGCGTTTGAGGGCCGCATGTGCAGACAACCTTCACGACGTGCTGTCTTTTTCAATATTCACACGTTGCGCCTCTGGACAGGCGAACAAGCCCATGCAGGCGCCTAGCTATGCGTTCACGCACATATTTTCCGCGATGGCGCGCGCCACATCCCCCAAGCTTTTGGTCCAGCGCGAACGGCTCGTCCACGGCAGCCCCTGTTCTGAGACGCTTCTCACTGCATATTCAGCACGCAGGAGCTCAGCATGCTTCATCGAACCTTGCAAAACGACGGGCACTGGTCGGCCGCCTGGTGTGAAGATGCGACCCGAGACGGCTGGCACGCCCGACGAGAAGGGTCAGGAAATCCTCAGCGCGCTGGCATCATCGACGAGGCTGCTGCGCTCTGACCGCGCGAATCCACTCTATCGATTCACATCATGTGTCCATGAAGCCTCCCGTCCTGTTTCGCATCAAGCGCGGCGATCTGCGGGCTAACAGCAGCGCCGCGTGACACGCGCGACTGTATAGCAACGCGGCGGTTTGCCTAAGTGCCTGACGAAGGAGTCTGAAGGGATGCTGAGGGTCGATAAGGCGCAAGGCCAAAATCGCCGGGGGCCCGCTGATCGCACACCGCAAGGGGACTGACTCTAGCAGGCATCGGAACACCGCCGGGCGGGTACGATGCGGCGCGAGCGCAGCAACACCAAACCACCGTCACGGTGAGTAAGCAGCATGCAGCCGACGAACGGCAGCGAAGACACGGTTGGAGCCGTGTCTGAACTGCGCCTCTTACAACATCCGGGCGGGAAGCGCTGCGTGCGCTGTCCTGTCCAAATCTCGTTGAGCTGCGGGACCCGCCGTTACTCGCGGCGCGCGGTTTTGGCGGGCTGTGGAGACGTACTCGACTCTTGCGGGGACATGGCCCGGCTACGAGAACCCAGCACGCCCTCCGACTGCCGCCGTTCGCTGCAGTCACCGTTGCCGCAGGGGACGTACGACGCAAAGGTACCGTGCCTCTGGGCATGCAACCCAAGGAATAAGAAAAAAGATGGAGTTTCTCCATTCATGCACATCCCCACGGGTATCGGACTACTTCCTCTTCAATCGGCCTCAGAACCGAGATGACCAGTGTATCGTCCAAAGCGCTCTTTCACATGCTTTCTGTGCCTTTCCAGTTCTCCCTCTTCGACCCCGATCTTCGTACCGATTCCTTTTACCCGCAGAAGTCACTTCAAAGTCTCACGACCTGTGGCACCACTGCATATCCGCACCCTCATTGCCAAGCGCCCGTCAACCCAATGCTCGGACGCGGCCATTCCCACTGAAGTGGGGGAACAAGCGTAAGCAAAAACGAAGCGCACGTACGCTCTCATGCCCAACGCGCCCGCTCGTAACCTTCAAAAGAGGCAGGGAAAGACAGTCGGCGCCGGCCTCACGTCCGCGACGCAGCGCTTCGACTGCCGGGCTAGCCCAGCGCAGGGGTTGGAAGTGGGGAAGAGACGGGCGGCGCCTTTTTTTTTCACACGAGAAACCAAGGCCCTCGCTCCTTCCCGCTCACCCCCGAAAGGCGGTCGCAGAGGCGGCCCCGGGCGGGGAGCTCCAGCGAATCGTCGGTCAGCGGGAGAGGTTGGGGCATCGGCAGCCCGGCCACGTCTTTTCGCCCTCCTCGCACAGGTTGGTGTATTTTGTGACCTGTAGCAAGGAGGTGCCAACCACATCGTGTATATCCAGCGATAGGGCTGTTAGCTCCCAAGACACATCAGCCTGTCGAAAGCTCCGAGAATATTCTCGAACGCAGCTCCCGATCAGCTAGCGGTAGCAAAGGGATGTCAACAAGTACCACCCGCCATCTCTTGGAGCCCTTCTGTCATAGCCAAGGACCCTGGAGACATGTGGAATTTGCGCACACGAGCAGACCCTTATTCATGAAAAAACCCCTTTGTCCCAGCCCAACAGCGTTATCTCGATGCCGGCTGCGACCGCGCGAAACCGAACGCGTCACTGTTCGGTACGGGCCGGAGGCTGGGAACAGACCGCAACCCACCAAGCCGACTGCGGCCACGATGCCGCGGGAGAGCAGATTGCAATCGCACGCCCGGTTTTTGCAGCGGTCTGCCCTATTTGCAGGGTCTCACCAACTTTTTTTCCCCAATGCCCGTCGCTGCTGACAGCAAGAAAGCTAATCTCCACCTCCGCCCGTCGCTTAATGCTGACACCCTCCCTGTCAAAGTCAGCCTTCATATTCATGCGTGGAGTGCATAGAGAGAACACTCTGCCCGCCCCATCCGGTCATCCACTCAAGCCCTCAGCCATCCATCAATGCCTTGGAAAAGTTGGCACAGCATAAATAGCCCGTTTGCGTCATCGGGCAGACCCACCGGCTAAAAGATGCCGCGGGAGGAAATAGATGAAGTAGGGCTCTTCTCTGCTGCCCGCTCTGCAAGCGCGCGTCAAGGTCATAGCAGTATTGAATATTGAAAAAAAAGAAAAGAGAGATCAAAACTCCAACTTCGCGTGCTATCACAGTGCCAGAAATGCTCTCTCCCTTTAGCGCCCAAGTACCGACATGTCGGAAATATGTGCATCTGACCACGCACGACAACACCGGGCCAATGAGCACACCATGTCTGGACTGGGGTCGAGATACCGATCTTCTCTCTCTACTCAGCCACAAGGAATGGGCGAAGGGTGGTCATGATAAGCCTTCCAAAATGTACAGTAACTTTTGCTTAACGGAAGCGAACTGTCCTAGCTTATTTCGTTTCATTTTTTCGAAGCTACCATGGTAATATACATGAGAGGGTAGGATGCGCGCGTATTAACGCTGCTAGTAGGAGAACCTTTTCCAATGGGACGAAAGCGCCATGCACCTAGTCACGCTTAGGCTTACGCCCATGCGCCAAAGGAAGTAAAGGATGAGATAAGAGGCAGAAACGAGTACGTACCGTTGGCAATAGTTCGTGCATTAGTGTAGCGGCTAAAAGCCAAAACAAAAGTCGGAAGGGGTATCCACTACATCATAATTGCTACAATACAGTCAGCCTCCAAGTTTGCATACGAAGCCACGTACTTTCAACCTGTAGGCGAGAGGCACGCCCGGAAATAAAAGAAGAGAGTGATTCAGCACGTAACATTTTCTGGCGCACCGAGCACAGGTAGATCTCGGTTCTAGGGTGATAAAACTTCGCATGGCCATCGTAACTAGGAAGATCATAAGGGCAGACACGCGCCAGAGGGAAGCACGAGCAAAGAGGGACCCTCGTATGACCCGAGCCGAAATGCTCTTCCTTTTTGAGCTGGCGCACTTGCTAATGAAAATGTTTGCCTCGGCCGAAAAGAAACAAAATTGAGATCTCTGTTTTCACACGTGATAGTCGGGCGTTGAGGCCCGGGAAGAAAACAATCGAGCAAGACCGGCCTTGAAATTTATGAATCACGAGGAGCCCTGTACCCATATACCTACGCTCTTCTTTTGTATGAAAAGTTTACCCGGCCATTTTCCCAGTTATAAGTAATAGAAAACCAAGCACCAAGATTCGAGAGTAAAACCAAGAGCTCGCACGCTTGTGTCAATGTCCAGCAACCCGGCAGTAAAAGAGCAATCCATCCAGAAGAGAGGGAAGGGGAGAAGGGAAAAAAGAAGAAACGCCAACGCATGCCTCGCCATGGCTCTCTGCCACTACTAAGCGCGAGCCAGGATATCTCTTTCGTCAAGCAACAATCCAGACCGCACACGCGAATGAAAACTGCCCCGCAGCCTCGAGGCGCAAATAGAAGAGAAGACAAGCAAGAACCAACAAATGTGGATAAGTGACCGGCATATGATCTGCTTCACCTGCACATCCAGTGTACCGCGATCAGTGATACCCATCTTTCCCAGTCACCGCCAGATAAAAACTTTATTTGTGTGCCAGCCAGCCGGGTTTTCCACTTGTTAGGCTCATGTTCCACCGTTTTGATCTGCAGTCGAAGCCGAATTTATCCAGCAGCGGAGAAAAAGTCCCTCATCGTAGTAGAAAAAAGAGCAGAAAAAGCAGAGCAAAAGCCTAAATGGATCATAATCGCCGACTCCTAGCCCCCGCTCTCATAACTAAGGCTCGCAAGTTGGAGCTGGAATCGCACTAATGCGGCGCCGTTAGCCGCCGCCGAGTCGAAGAGGGCCATGGAAGAGAAGATTCGCTCAGATGCCAAAGAGGCTTTCGCGGAAGGTCGTTGTTGGTGGGTATCCGTATACGCTATCGCAATGACGCGAATGCTGCACAACTAGACGCGGAAAGGTCGAATCGCTCCATAAACTTCGTTGAGGTCTTCATAGTGCGGTATCGTGCTCGCAATTCGGCTCAATATGCATCACGCTCTAATAAACAAAATGATTAGATGAGCTCCACCTCAGGATCGGTCCCGGGGAAGCTAAGCGCCGCCCTTCTTGCGCCGCTCCTCAGCGCGGGCCTGTCTGGCGGCCTTGACCAGAGGCGCAAGAGTGGCGAGGGGTTCAGCCGTCTGGATGAACGGGTGCTTTTGAATGGTCAGCAGCTACTCCACAGGTTATAGGACTATCCAACACTTACAGTGAGCAGGTCGTGGGCGCTCGCACGCTTATCAGGATCAACCTTCAGAGCAAAGGCAAGGAAATCCTTGAAAACAGGCGTGAGGTTGTGCTCCTCCTTAATGGTAGGAGTACCGTTGGTCGCAATGAGCCAAAGAGCGCGAAGGGGAGACTCGTTCAGGTACGGAGGCTCTCCCTCAATCATCTCGATGGCCATGATGCCTAGCGACCAGATGTCGACCTTCCGGCCGTATTCCTTCCTCGTGACAACTTCCGGGGCCATCCAGTATGGCGTGCCGACCATAGTTGTCCTCTTCCGCTCGGATTCGTTGATCTGCGCGCAGAAACCGAAATCCGTGAGCTTGATGTTACCCTCCATCGACAACAGAATGTTATCCGACTTAATATCGCGGTGAATAACTCCCTTCGAGTGCAGGTGTTGGAGGCCGCAGAGAACCTGTCAATGTCAGTCAAGTTTCAGGAAACAAAAATGGCTAGAAAATAGCGTACCTCGCGGGAAACAGCGGCGATTTGGCCTTCGCTCATGATGTTGAAGGTAACGACGTCTGTCAACGAACCACCCTCCATGTACTCCATCACCACCCAGAGATCACCCTTGACCAGGAACGAATCCATAAAGTTGACGATGTTCCGGTGCTTGGATTCGCGCATAACCAGGATCTCGTTGATAATCAGATCTTTCTTCGGCTGCTGGTCCAGGTTCATCTGCTTGATGGCAACGCAACGGTTGGTGCCAACTTGGTACGCGGTGAAAACGCCACCGGAAGCTCCCTGACCAATCTTGGTGAGATTTCTGTACATGGTGGTGGGATCCGAAGGGTTGCAGATCGCGTTCAGCCTCTGGATGATATCGCTAGGCTGAGCACTCTGCCGTTGCCGCCGTTGACCAGGGCGACCACCAGGAGGAGCGGGGCCCATGCGCGGTGCCTGGGTCGTGTGGGGAGCATTGTTCGGGTCGGTTGCTTGAGCAAACTGCTGCTGTGGGTTCGGTGGCTGGTAAGGAGGGTTCTGCTGGTAGTGTCGCTGGCTCCGAGTCCGCTCGATCTGCGCCTGCTGACGAGCAATGGATTGCTGAGCCGCGAGCATGGCCTGCTCCTGCTGGGCTTGGTATTGCTGCGTGGAGCCTTGCGTCGGGGGCTGGCCGTAATTCGTGGGGGCTGGGTCCGTGGTCGTATTCGAGCGACTAAGTTGACCGGTTGGCTTAGTGTGAGCATTCTCATTGGCAACGGGCGAAGCATACGAGACAGGTGAGTGATCTTCGGGCACACGATCCATGCCAGCGGGCGCAGGCGGGGCGGGGCGAAGCGGCATAACCTTGGGCTGCGGCTGGGCCTGCGGCGGCCGGGGCGCAGGACGATGCGGAACCATATCGCCGTTGGGCGACGGGGCCTGGGTCGAGGCGTGACCTGGGCGGGGGATGGGAGGCGGCGCGCGAGGGTTCTCGAAAGAGTCTTCGGCATTGCGGGGGAAACGAGGGCTAACGGGCGGGCTCATCAGCGGCGTCATGCCGCCAGCTTGCTGCGACACAATGTTGCTGCTCGGTTGGGCATGGCCCAGCTTGTCCCAGATGTGTTCGTCGGCGCGGCCGCCCTGGCTCTCCTGGAAGAAGTTGACGACCTCGACGAGAGCCTCGGGGTGTTGGGTCTGATCCTGCTCGGTGATACCGTTCGCTTTGAGGATGTTCTGCCATTCTCGCGGCAATCCCTGCGACAGACGTGTCAGTCAGCTCGGCTGCAGGGAGATGCGCGCGCTTGAGGTCGGGGGGCTGCGCTGTTTATGCATTGCAGGCGGCTTACCGTGAACTCGCCAGTGTCGTTGTCGATCGACACATGGGTGACGTGGAGCGGGTTGGTTGGGGTGCTGATGGTGGGACGGCGCGGCGAGCCGACGAGGCCGCTCACGAAGTTGGTGAAGCCGGTCTTGGTCTTCTTGAGGGTGTCAGGGCGGGTGAGCTTGGAGGGCTTTACCTCGCCCGAGAAGCGCTTGTGGTGGTTGTCGTCGGACCTTGCGGGGTTAAGGGCCTCCATCTTGCGACCCAGCGCTGCGAAGCTGGCCGACTGTCTGAGGCGCGGGGTGAAGAGGCGGGCATCCGCCGTGTGCGAGTGCTGCGGGGGCGGCGGGCGCGAGGGCGAGCTGGACTTGGAGCTGATGGCGTTGATGTTCTGGTACAGGCCCTGGGCGTCGAACGGCGACCCAATGAGCTCGGCGGAGCTCTTCTCGGTGACGGAGCGGCGTTGCTGGCGCTGCTGGTGAGCGTATGCGGAGTCGTCGAGGGCGTTCTGCTGGCGCTCGAGCGAGGAGCTGGACGAGGAGGGAAACTCGCCCGTCGGGCTGCGCTGATGGCCGAGCGAGTGGAAGTGCGGGTAGGTCGGGGCGGAGGGAGCGCGGCGCAGCGAACGGTGCTGGTTGTAGGCGACGGGCGGCGGGGCCTTCTTGGTCAGGCGGCGGTGCTCGCGATGGTGGTGGTGCTGCTGCTGCGTGCTCGACGGAGGGTGCTCCATGGCGGAAGCTGGCGCGCGGGAGCCGGTCGTCCTTTCTTTGAACGGGCAGTGCAGGCAGGCAGGCAGGCAGGCAGCTCGCGAGGCCGTTTGCCAGGCCGGGGTTGCGCTGACGGATCCGAGCCGCTGGGGACGTTACGCTCAACCTGCAGGGCCAGCGATGCGGGCAATATACAGGACGAGCACAGAAGAGGTGCACCCGAGTCTTTGGCGATACTGTCGCCCGAAGATGGAGACGTCCGCACGTCGCTGCGCACCAGCCCACGACACGCACGGAGCCCTAAACGCGTCAAGGATCCAATTCTGTCAACTCAGCTCAGGGCAGCCCATGTCGTCGGGCACTCAGTCTATTTACGGGACTCGCGGGACGCACAACGCGGGCGCGCCACGGGCATCGCCCTCCCTGCCCGCCTGCACAACGCTGCCAGCCGCCTGCTGCAGAGAGCTCTCGCACTGCCTCCAAGCCGCGCCCAGGGTTTGGGCGCGCGCGACTGTAAGGGCGGGTCTCCAGCAGGCGTTTCAGGCAGCGCCCTTAATCTCGAAACCGCGGCAAGGATGCTCCGCCATTGCGATGGTGCCGGCTGCATGAGCGTTGCAACTTGCGCCCCGGCCTGCCGCGCGCGAGTAATGGCGAAAGGAGAGAAGAGCGACGTTGGCTTCGCACGCACCAGACCAGAGCCTCCGCCGGCAGCGCCCCCGGCAGCCCACCGCAGCGCCGCCGCCGCGTCCCTGTCTCCGCAATAAAGTTGCTGGTGTGTGCGGCGGAAAACAGATTGCTCACCACGTGTGCCCGACAGAGGATCCTGGGATCACCGCCGAGCGCTGCGCTCGGCCGCCGCGGCGCGATCGGATCGACACCTTCTTTCCAAAGCCCTCGCCCATGGTTCTCGTCGACCGCAACGCAGCCCTGATCGCCGCCCCAAGTCCATCATCGCACTTATTTCCGGTCTCCACACGCTCCGGTGCCTCGTAGCATCCTGAAGTAATCTGCAGCCCCGTCTGGATGCGGCAGCATCACACAAGAAATTTGACGGGAACCACATCCCTGCCCGCTCGATCTCGACCGGCCGGCCCCATGAAAACCCACCGGCAATACCCACCACCACGCCGATCGCGCCTCGTGTGCTCGTCTTCTGGAAAGTGGCCAGACACCGGCGGAGCCCTGCGCGCCGTTTCCAACCGAAATGAGCCTCCGCGTTCCCAAGACCGGTCAGGATCAGCCACCGCACAATAGGCGGCCCGGCTTGTCTACCGTCTCAAGCACACCTGCTGGAACGCTGGACGTCGAACCTCAAGCCTCTCCTTCCAACCGAGATACATACACGCGTTGAGGCCTCGGCCGACCAACTCCAACTGACTCTCAACAGGTGGCCAATTGTCTAAGACAATCCCCAATGCCGGAGTCCCTGGGCGTGTTCACACGCCACGCCCGGGGTTGACCCTTCCTTGCCTCCCACGCACGTCATTACGCACAGCATGGTGTTTTCTACCACCACCGCCCTCCGCATGAAGATCCTCTTACCAAACCGGAAGAGCAGAAAAGCCACCCTGAACACACGCCGTTCCCAATCATTGACGGCCCGGTCCGCGGCATGCAACCGCCCCGTTACCGCTGGGCAGCAACCACCGTTGAGGACAAGACGTGGATTGCCGGCCAGGATGCCCCCCAAACTGTGGAACGGAGGGACGTCCGCCACCGGCATCAGTTGACCCGCTGCCCCTCACCCCTCGATCCAACGTCAGTCGTGCCTGACCAGCCAAGATCACGGGCGTAGTTTCGAAATACGGGGCTGACATGTATTCACGCCGACGCGTCTTTGATTTTTACTTTTCCCCCGATCCTTCCGGAGTCTTTCTGCACTTCGCCATATCTTACGAATCCGCGTCACACATGACATTTGGGTTGTCCAAAAGCTGCCGCAGGTGCCCGCCCGCGTTGATAAACTAGCCGTCTTGGAAATCCATTTGCATATCTCTCAAGTATGTCAGACCACGGCGCGTGGTTTTAGCAATGCTTTTTCTTCGCGTTAGGTCTCGGAAGTGGATACGCAGCGCTGCCCACCCCCGATTCCCCTCCTCCTGAAACGGCGTATGCAGGAACAAGCAAGCCACGTTCTGCGAGCAATTGCGGTGTCAGCTTTTAGTACACTGGAGTACAAGAAGAAAGCAGCCGCTCATGCGTCTCGTGCGTACACCGTTCTCCAAGGCACACGCTGTCTGTCGTCGCTCCATGGCACGCCTCGACTGCTGCCAAGCATTAGCTCGCCCTCATATACAAATTCTTGCTGCGCGTCTCAGCACTTCTGGACTTACAAGCCGACTTATTGTAGGCCCTTTGTTAGCCCCATTCCCCCGCTCGGCAACGACGTAGAAGCACGTACATGGCACGGATGGGCGATGATCGGCGTTCGCTTATCTACACCGGGTCTACGGTCGTCCACTCTCTTCCTGCTGCCGGGCCAGATGCTTCCACAACTTGCCCATTTACCCTCTCGCCGCCCGGCACATCCCTTGCTCCTTTCCCCGTTCGAGTAAAGAGAAGATCAAGCCACGCGAGCTGCACTCGTCATTCGCCAGGCGCACGCACGCACGCACGCACCATTCCGTCTGCGCGGGGCCAGAGCAGAGCATGGGGAAAGAGAGATACGCCGCGTAACGGCAGCTGCTTCGCCGCTAACCAGATTCGTCGTGCCCGTGGAAGGGCAGAGACGAGGCCATCTTGTTGACCACCATGTAATAATGTGTCTGATGTCGTGGCACCGTCCTGCGCGGCTCCTTTCCCACATCCCCCCCTAAATCCCCTAGTCTTGTCCCGGATGGCGGCATATTTCATCATGCAGCCATCGTCACATCTTTCTACTTATCTTTTCGTCTGGCGTTTTCACTGCCTACACAGGTGCCCCCGTTCGATGGAGTTACGAACCAGTCTTCGAAGCTGATTGCGTCCCTGCAGCCCTCTCTCTCCAACCTGGTTCCCCGGAACTGGGGAGATCGCACTGACTCACCACTTCATTGACAATAGCTTCGTACCTGGCGATCGTTTCCCGCCATCGCCGTATTCACTGCGCTTTCGACAGTTCGGCGCAGGCGCTGCCGCCGGAACCGGACGCGGGGTCACGGTGCACGAACCGCAGAGGCACTCAAACTAGGGGATTGTGGGAAAAGCTGGAGGGACTTATGGTAAGTTGTAAACAAGCACGTGTGACACAAGACGTTGGATTTGGGTTTTTGCTTCCGTCTTGGTTGTTTTATTTTTGGCAAACGGGCTTCGTGGTTCTTCGTTCTCACCCTTCTAGTGTGTTTTCCCTCCTTCTAAGGCCCCGCGCTCGTGGCTGAGTAACGTGGCTAAGGGCTTTATATGCCCTTATTTGGAGATGTATTGACAAATGCTTGTGTATCCTGTTTTGTCAGCTGTCAGTCGTGGAACAATGGTTGATATCGGAGGTGGCCGGCAAACATGCAAATGCTAAAATGATTGAGCAGCAACAATAGCCTTCTGTGCTTTTGCCGGAAAGAATTTATTACCCCTAAATTAGCTTCAAGAGAAGGCGTTCCTATAGCATGGTGATTAGGCGTGTCACAACACTGCCTATGTATTACTGCAGCTCTGTGGCTGGCTGAAGATCTTGTTCAGAATCAAACCGGTCAGTTTGAAATTCCCTTGCCCGGGTTTACCCGTAGGTGCTGCTTTAACACATTCCCACTATTCTTGCTTGTTATCACTGTAATTGGGCATTGCTGTTAGTTGATGGTGGGAGCCAGGACGTTGTTTTATCTCCATGCAGTGTCGTTGAAAATTTTCCGCGCTTGTAGTTGCACAGACTTATTTTAATTAAACTGAAGAACATGTAGAAAGAATCAAGTTTAGGTGGTAGCTATGATGACATATTGGCAGACAAAGTTTGAGCTGTACAGCTTGTTCAGGGATCATTTAGTGAAGCTTTACTCTATACCGGCTTTGACTGTTCAACGTGACAGCGCTTGGACATTCGGGCAATACAAACACCCTGTAAATGCACGTCGCCACTCTCACCCGCTGCCGCCAGGGACTATCATTTCGTTTCATCTATCCAACGGTTGAGGAAATTGGAGCGCGGCCATGCCCTCCCTTTCGGTGGTGGCGATAAGTGTCAGGGTGACAGGCTAATGATCCACCCAAACCTTCCCTATAAATATTTTACCCTTGCCTTTAGCTCAGACCCTGATGCGCCGCCGTGCGTGAACATGATTCTTAGACATGCCCCACTATTAGTGGACCCGGTCGCTACTTGCGACATCGAGCAATGACCGGCTAACAATAGCAACAGAAGCACTTTAGTTACTTTATCTGTTCACATATTGCCCTTATCCATGTATTTGAACTATCCTAGCATCTCACGAGGAAAAAATTGCTGACGTTTGGAAATCACAACTTTATGAGGATCAAATTTCCGCTTCATGGCCCTGATAATTATTTTCCATCTTTTCCTACTTCTTCAAGGAGTGAAACCCTTCGGATTGATTATTATGTTCCGTGAATTATTGAGACAAAGTCTGCGCGGTATAGCGGGAATCCGTTGAAGAATATATTCCCCATCTCAAGGATGTCACAATCCACAAAAATTCTCAAACACGAGTACACCAGCCTATTTGCTCCAGAAGAGCTTGACATCTGTTTCCGAGCCCACTGGGGCGCCTTCTCAGTACGCGGTTCAGACAAGACCCGACGTACCAGGCTGTCAGCACGTCCGTCACACGGCAAGAACCATGAAATTCCGGGGCCGTCAGAACTATCAAACCAGGGTACGCACATCCAGGGGCCCATGCACTTTGTGCAACTGCCCATGAGGCACATTGCATCTCACAGGGCCCCCCAGCCTCGGCAGCAAGGACTCGATGCGCGAAGCCGAGAGCTGCTGCCCGCAGAGCGGCGAGCAAGGTAAGACAGCGTCAATTGGTGTGCACGTCAACACCATTGGCCAAGTATCGGGGGCGTGTCGGCGGCTAGCAGCGTTGGCTGACAGGGCCATGTCTGCTTATTATGTGTATCCGATAAATCAGGAGGGGGGAGGAAGGGGGGAACGAAGGAACCCTGTTCCTTGTCTCTCATCATTGCCACAGCCGCTTTCGTTCCCCCGGTCCATCCCCTGGCGACAGATACGAGCGGAGGGAGTACAAAGCAGATTTCTCTGCATAATTGCATCAATGAGCACATCATGAGCAAGTTGACGCGAGTGTGGTGGGAGAGAGCCTCGTGGCAATGATTCTGGTTAGCACAAATCAAGTTGTAAGAGGCAATGTTTGGAACTTGGCTGCGGATCCCGCAGTTAGGGGGTAATCCAAGTAAGCACCATGAACCTGTGGAGTTGAGAATCCCGTTTGTGGGAAGGCTTAGCAAAGACTGGCGGTGGAGCGCTGCCGCCGTGGTTGTGCGGGGGCTGAGTCACCTCACCACTTTCCCATGCAAGCAGTCTGAAAGGGAGTCGTGCGCTTTGAAGTTTGGACATCTGGGCTTCGGAAGGAGCTGCCAACGCTCGGGAGGATTGCTTATGGATGTGTGGGGGATGATTTGGCAAAAAGCTTGGTCCTGGCGGAAGTGCATCTCGTCAGTTCGCAGCCCTTCGATAACAGAAAATGGATATCTGCTGCAGCTTTGAAGAAAGTAAAAGGCTGTTAAAATATTTAGAAATTTCCCGTTCAAGCAAGCCTATCTATCCGTATGTTGGCGAACAATCGCCATCTCTTCGGCCTCACAATCTGTCTCACTCCCAACCTCTCAGCGCATCCTTCTAACCTTCAGACCCAAGGTTCGCTCTTACCTCGGTCCCAGCACAGTATTACCCCTCATCAACCTCACTGGCTGGCGTTTTGCAGGAAGGGACTCCGTTGGCAAAGGAGTGCGACGGGCTAGACCCTTGGGATGACCGACACTATGGAGCTTGGTGGGGAGCGCGTGCCATTGTAAGGCGTCGGTGGCCTATTACTTCATGTTACGCCCGGCTCGTCGAACGATGCGTTAGGCAGCGCGCCTGAACGTAGGCATTGGGATCATCTTGCGAGGTGATTTCCACGTCTGCCCGGCGTTCGCAGATCGCGATGGCAGTATAATCCAGAGAATCTTCATAAAAGCTCCACACCAAAGACAGAAAAAGTAAAATGCGTAACGGAAGGGTCAGGTAGTAACGGCAAGAGGACATACGGCGCTTCGTCGGGGAAAAAGCGTGCGGGCAAATGTAAGCCTTAAAGTCAGCCTCTGCCGCTGCATGGCGTCTCTTAGGGCTCGGCTCATGTACAGCCACCCTCGTCACTCGAACGCGTATGCTTTTGGGGCGCAAGCCATCGCAGGACCCAACTTCAGTTGCGTGAACATGTTCTCTCTTGCCAATCGTAGGTGTATTGAGCTTCAAAGGCCGGGGGAGCGTGCGGATGTTGCGCCGAAATCACGCCCAACGATTGCCGGCGGCAACCGTCCGCCTCCAAGCCTCAGAATGGCGATTTGTCGACAAAGCTTTGATTGCCACAACTAGGATGAAAACGGGGTGAGGCTTGGGATTAAGATGAAGAGGCTTTTTTTCCTACGTTCGAAGTTCTCCACATATGCACGTCTCAAGCCCGACATACTGGCGACTTCCCTGCCAATGAGGCTTCCATTGTTGTGATGACCGGGTCGTGCGTTCTCTCGAGTGAGCGCCTTGGGAACTGGTGAAGCAGCATCCACGACGACATATATAGTGGGTCCAGTACAGACTCAGATAACATCCATTCGTTCAAAGCCGGACTATAGGTCAGCTCTTTGTCATGCTCTACAGTGAATCAGATCGGTCTTGTCTCAAGGAACAACAAAAACTCTACGCATCTTTGAATCATGAACGAAAAACAGACAGGACGTGTTGAGACGGCCTAGCATAATAATCAGTGGACCCAAAATGACCTCTCAAAGGAGTCTTGCCTCAAACATTTAAACGCAAAATAATCTCTACGCTCTATAAATTCTCCAAAACTTACCAAACCCAACACGCAGAAAAAGTCTACTCAAAGTAGCCGGGGAACAGCCAGCTCAGCTTCTCAACCGCCTCCTGCTTCCTGCCCTCGGGCTTAGTGATGCTGCCCGAGAACTTGGACTGCTGCTCGAGGTGCTTGGCCAGGACCAGGTCGCTGTGCTCCTGGGCGCTCAGAGCGTCCAGCACGGCTCCGATGAAGCGGCGGGCGTTCTCGCTGTTGGCCTTCATGTGGCCCATGACCATCTCGACGTTGACGTCCTCGGTCGTGTGCCAGCAGTCGTAGTCGGTGGCCATGCAGATCATCTGGTAGGCGATCTCAGCCTCGCGGGCCAGCTTGGCCTCGGGCAGGGCCGACATGTTGATGACGGTGCCGCCCCAGCTGCGGTAGAGGTTCGACTCGGCGCGGGTCGAGAACTGCGGGCCCTCTGTATACAAACATCTCACAGGTCAGCACTCAAAAAAGGCTACAAAGACAAGTTTTGGGTAACCGTACCCATGCAGATCAGCGTGCCACGGTCGTGCAGAGTGACGCCCTCGCCCTCCAAGCTGTGGCCGCACTGGCGCACGATCTTGGCGACGCCCTCGTCGAAGGGGTCGCCGAAGCCGACGTGGCCGACCATGCCGCCCTCGAAGAAGGTGAAGGGGCGGATGCCCTTGGTGCGGTCGATGATCTGGTCGGGCACGACGAAGTCGCGCGGGCGCACCTCCTCCTGCAGGCTGCCCACGGCGCTGAAGGCGATTATGGTGCGCACGCCGATGCTGCGCAGCGCGGCGATGTTGGCGCGGTTGGGCACCTCATGCGGCGCCAGCTCGTGGTTCAGGCCGTGGCGCGACAGGAAGGCCACGGCGATGGGCTCGCCCGTGGCCGGCGACGGGTGGTGCAGGATCGAGATGGGCGACGACGGCTGGCCCCATGGCGTGCTGATGTTGAGCGTCGCGGCGTGCGTGAAGTTCGGCAGCGATTGAAGGCCGGTGCCGCCGATGACGGCAATGTGCACCGGATCTGGTGGAGAATGTCAGCCTTCATATGAAAGCAGAAAAATTGCGCGGAAGCGCGGGAACGGCGCAATTGAGGAATTACCGGCGTAGGAAGTAGCGACGTTGGCCATGATTCTCTTCGAGGGCAGGAAGACGGAGCGGGTGCTGCACGACTGGAGGAGCGAGCGGCGCGCAAGAGATCGAAGTTGGGCTGTCATGGACTTGAGGCTTCAGAAATTCTGATGCCCCGCCAGGGCCCAGAATGACGCCATGCAGGGATCCTGTGGGCCTCGAAAGTCCGTGCATTCCCGCTCAACACCATCCTCCTATCATCGTCGTCGTGAGCTCCACGTTCTACAGCTGGAAATTACGCCGCCAAAATCATGCCCGGCATGAACAAAGGGTCATAATGCGTGTAGTACGAAGCGAAGCATGTGGTTTAGGTTTGCTGCCACTCAATCACGGCTGATAAAATGTGCCACTCAGAATTTTGTATTTTTAAGCATGATGTATTTGGAGCGGAAGAAAATTGCCACCATCATTGTATGGAGTTCTGCAAAAACTTCTACTCCAGCACGTTTCGTAGTATAGCTTGAATCTTATATTAATAATTATTGTAAGTCTTGCAAGTGCATTCCAAAATTATGCTCACGTTAGGAGTACAGTGGAGTAAGTGGGAAGCTTTCTATAATATTCTTTAATGGTGCTGGTGGTATAGTTTTCTATTTCATAAATGCTTCTCGTAAGAAGATTCACATCAATTGAATTCGAAAATGACGGCCATGTCGCTGCATAACTATCTGAACTTAATTACTTTAATTTTAAAGATTTTGTCTAAGCAAAAGCTTGCAAAGGTATTAAGGCATTCGTCGGCACGGCTTCCCTGTCTTCTTTCTGGCTTTCGTACCTGTACAGAAGCTATCTACTAGGCACTGCTTCATGGCTGATAACATATTGCCAGAATGCTGTACGGGAGAAGTGTGGCAATGTCGTTGCTATTTTTGGATAAAAAAGAGCTTTCTCTTCAGCCTTGGGGCGGAAGCTAGAAAATTGCATTAAGGAGGGTGGTGCGCATTCAATAGATCTAGAATCAAATCCCGTATTCTACGGCGCCACTGCAGTACATGACATGCTATTAGAGTACGCACGTCCATATTCTCTTATCTTGTCGTCCGGCGAGGCTTGCCGACGAAAGATAGTTGCCGCGCGTCCACCTCGTATTTCGAGTGAGTACCGGCAACAACATCTCTCACCGCAAGCGCCAGCGCTGTTGCGTGCGTCATCACCCGCGCCACGCTTGCGAGTCAGCCGAAGCACGTTCACCTGCACCGCCATCCTATTCCTGCTTTCCTGCGACCAAAGCAGCGCCAGCCTTGCTGCGAGCCTTACTCGTAGCTCAAACCGCCGCATCATACCCCGGCCCCGACAGCCGATTACGCGCCGCGTACGGCTGGTGCGTGCATACCACCCGTCAGGCCTGTCAGCCTGTATATATTCGTTGCATCCTTCCTGCCGCTCTAACCGTTCTCTCGTTGCCCACACGAAAGCCCATCCACGACATTTCACACAATTGCGAGCTGCTGTCCTACGCGCCCCCCGCTCCTCTCGTATCGCGAAACAGGTGCGTACGTACCACACAATACACACATTCTCGCAGCAGGCAAAGCAAGCCAGAGCGCTTGCCTGCCCTTTGTGCCGCAACGCCGCCCTCTCTCTCTCGCTCCTCCCCTCCGCCCAAAAAAGCGAACCGTTTCAATTGCCCGCACGCCAAGATGTGCTGACCACCTCTCGCCTCCAGCGCCTTCGAATCCTCTCTCACCCACCCACCCACCTTCGCTCCTCCCTTCCTAGCGCGAGACCGCCCTTCTCTCTCCCATCGTTCGATTCCCTCCTAGTCGCGATCGTCGCAGCATCCTACCACTACCAGACACCATGCCCGGCTCCATCGCTTCCAGCAGCACCGCCTCTTCCCTCTCCAAGCCCGTCAAGACGATCAAGACGGGCTGCGTCAGCTGCCCGTGCGGCGACGACGCCGAGTGTACTTGCTGCTTCATTCCTTGGTAAATACTCCCCCGCCACAGGCTTGCCGTCTCCACGGACAAGGTGCTCGGGAAAGATTCGCATGCTAACGGTGGTATCGCTACAGCACCGTCATGTAAAATGAGAACGACTTGAAGCGTACGATAATGTCAATCGCGAGCTGTGCGAATATCCAACGCGGGCCGAGGGAAGAATGAGGCCGGCGCATGCGGAGCATGTTTACAAAAGCGACGAAGGAGAAGATGATGTTAAGGCGGCATGAGTTGTTTATACCCAAATTCGAAATGCTTGACTGTTTTTGCTCTGAATGACTTGCCCTATGTCTGTATGAAACCTCCGGCCATCGCACAATGACCTGGTTCACGATTGTCTCACTTGCTCAATCCTCCAAATTATTCAGAATGGCAAAACAACGCCATACAGAAGCGCTAGTTCGTCATAAATCCATGAAACCTTCGCGCCATGTAGCCCAAGCGCTCTTCCTAAAGCCAAGAAATAAGAAACGCTCCCACCATATCCGTCATTATGTATAGTTCCATTTATAGTGTGGCCGATATTGCTCACATCACCGTGCAAGGGATGATGCAGCACGAACAGTCGTCGCCGCAGTAGCACGGCAGCTTGACGGGTTTCGTAACAGGCTTAGTGAGGGAGGTCGCGGTCGAGGAGCTGGATGTTGTAGAGCCGGGCATTTTGATTGCGGGTTTTGTGGCGTAAGATACTCGATAAGTAGACTTGATCCCTGTGCAGTAGGCGTTCAGCAGGCGTGTTGCTTTTAGGGGAGGCTGATGCTTACGATCCAGGAATACAAATGGGTCCAGGTGGCGAGGTTGTCTGGCAATGTCTGGCGCAGTAGCGAGTGGTGGGTACGGAGGTGAAGATGAAGACTGGGCAGAAGCCAACTTTGTGGTGGCTGAGACCCAGAGATATGCATGCGGCTATGACGTATGCGGGGATGGCTAAGCAGGGCGCGTGGATTGGTAGGATCAGGGAGGGGACGATACGCGAAAACCCTTGCCGCCATCGCGCCAAGTCGCGTTAAAATGCTCTAGCGGATGCTTCCGAGAGCGTTTCAAAATAATTAGTACCTTCCAATTTGAGGAAGAACAGTTGAACGTTGAGAACCATGCCAAGTCAGCGTATGAGAGAGGCAGCAGGTACTCGTTTAGCAGAGAATTCGAGGGTATAGACCTTTCGACGTCCACGCCAGGAAAAAAAAGAAGCAAAACAGTCTAAAAATAAGCCGCAATATCCAATGTGCAGTCGTTCATAGGGTAGGTCGTAACTAGAAAACACTCAAAGGCTCAAATGTCCCTCCTGTTTCCAGATTAGCAATTAAGCAGGAAAGTTTAAGGCGGACGAGACTCACCACTGCGCGGGCTCCGCATAAGGGGTTTTGACCGCGTTCCTATCCGCGAACGGGTTGTCTTCATCCTCTTCCTCCTCCGGCTCGCTTTCACTCTCCTCCACTCTCTGTTTTCCGAAAGCAGCAGCAGGTGTAGTTCCAGGCCTCGGCGGCTTCGGCGGTGGGTTTTCTCCCAAGTTCAGGCCAGCCAGCTGCTCGGCTGCAGCCGTAGGCGAGGTCGGAGACCCTGGTGAGCGCACAGCGCGCGCCTCGGTCTCAGAGTCACTGTCATCCGAGATTGATTTGTCCATAATTTCATATGACATGAGGGCCTTCACGAGTTCGTCGTTAGCGCTCAATAAACTGCCGATCCACTGGTCCGACTCCACGAGCTGGATGTAGCGCAGAATTTGCCGGCGCAGCTGCTTGCAATTGTCGAACAGCTTAACAACTCCGGGGTTCTCTGAGACGCGCTGCTGCTCGCGATTGATGAGCTGAAGGGCATTCAAGAGGTTGGTGCTGGCCACGGATGCTGAGGCGATGGTTTCCAACATCTTTGGCTTCTCCCTTTCGAGGTTGAATGGTTGCGACTTGGACTTCTTGTGCTTCTTGTCCTTATGGCTAAAGAAGGACGAAGACGTGCTCAAGGGCGCAGGTGGCGTGAACGAAACCTTTGTCGACGAAGTTGCAGCGCTGGAAGAGCTGCGAGACGGGCGGCTTTCGGTAACGGGGGAAGATGGGGCGCTATCGGCATCGGCTTCAGTCTCCTTAATCACCTTGGATTGATGTGGCTGGGGCCGTCTTGTTTGAGGCAGTTGCTTGTAGAGGGTGGCAATTCTTTCGAGGCCTGGCTTGCCCTTGTATGCAACAGCCCATTGCCGGAAGAGAACGTTGCACTTTGCCCTGACATCGGCATCGACCATGTCGTCGCGGGCGAGGATACGTAGCCGCTCAAGTAGCGGCTCATCGGCAAATGCACGCTGGAATCGCGGACCAGCGTTTTGAATCAAGCCATCGAGAATAGTCAGCGCGCGCAACTGGCGGTGCACGCTACCGTATTTCCTAACGTGGCATCATCAGAAAAAGACCTCATCGTCGAGGTTTTGAAACGTACAGCTTTTTGCGGATCGCACGTGCGGCCTCCGTTGGGCCAGATTCTTGAATGCGAATGACCTCGACCAGGTCAACAATGCCGGCCACATCATTCTCGTCATACTGCTCGCTGGTGAGGCGGTCTATCTGGACCGTTACAGCCGAGTACGGCTTCTTCTGTAGGTAGTAGAACGTCTTCAGCAAAATGTACGTTGCGGGGGACGACATCGTGGATAAGGAGGTTCAGGAGCAGGGCTGGAAATGAGTTTGAGGACCCAGTGCGGATCATAGCATGACTCGCTATTGATAGTGTTGATGGGGCAGAGAACTTGAGGAAAACTGAACCCCGCGTAGCCGCTTTCCCAGGAGAGCCCGTGCATATAGGATACGCACATGCCATGGCCATGGTGAAGGGCTGCAGTCATATGCTGAAGGATGGAGGGGGAGGACCCACCGAGCCGCTGAACATTTTGGAGAAAGGATTGTTGTTCTTCTTTCTTGGGCCCGAAAACAAGCCAAGCAGTCTTCTTGAGCCGGAGACCTGTTTTTCGCTACCGCCCACTCTAGAAAAACGTCATCAGCGTATGGTGGCACGACGAGGGAGGAGTGCGCGGTGAGGGTGGGCGATAAGGTGTTGCGGCAGTGTGGCGGTTGGCAGGCGATGCGCAACAGCTCAGGCGCGTGATTCCGCAGCGGGAACTCGTCGAGAGGACGTACCTTGATGGGAGACAGAGTCTTTCTTTGAGCGGAAGGCTGCAGCAGCCGCGTGCGTAGAGAGTCGACCTCGGCGCTGACGAAGATGCCGGCGAGGAGTGCTAGCACGTGCAAGCGGGGAATGGAGCGGCGGTGACGGGAACGATGGGAGTAGCTGCAGAAGCCCCGAAAGAGAATTTCAGGCTCGGCAGGCGATCCGACGTGATGACCCGTGGTGTTGTGTTTCGGGCTGCGAGGAGCGCTGCTGCCCCACCATGAACCAGTGCCTCCGTCATCGCCGGCGCCGCCTGGCCGCGGCTTCCACCTTCCCTTCCTCCCAACCTACCCCCGCACCTAGTCCCCTCTCTCAACAGTGCACGTCTCACAAAATCCAGCACTCACGCCATGGCGACGAGTCCACCTGACCAGCCCACATAAAGCAAGGTACCTGCGCTACCTCGACCCTGCAGCAGGCGGATCGCGCTCGCTTTCCCGCGCTGCAGCCGCTGATCGCTGATCCTCCCATGCCTGCATCCACAACGCCATCCGACGCGTGATTTACCCAGCACCCTGCAGAATAATGCCCCACGGCACCTGCGGGTTCACTCCAATCAATAACTGCGACAGGTCTTCACCGTCTGAGCCTTTTTCCGTCTCTACAGAAGGGTATTGCATCCGAAAGCTAGCGTTATTTTGTTTTTCGCTCATGTCATGGGTAGCAGAAGCTATCGTCTGGACGTGTATGTAGGCTTTTTGGTTCGACATTCTTGTCCGGACGATAGCTTCATCTACCCGCACATGTTTTTATTTTTTTTTTTCTGCCCAAAAAAAGCTAAGGCATAGTTACTCTAGATTCGAGGATCCTTCAGCTGCAATACCCCTCTGTAATCAGCAGACACGAAAAGCTCGCCAAGGTGGTGAGGCTCGCCGACGAAGGAAGAACCCGCTCATTCGGAAGTACCTCTCTCCGGGTAAATTTGCGGGTGCATCCATGTTCGAAAGAGCAGCGATATCTCAAGGTGAAGAACCTCAATTGAAAAAACGCAAGACTGCCAAAGATTCGGAGGAGCAGAAGCAACATGCGACGGAAGAAAAGGCCCGGCCAAGGCCAAACACCAGTGGGAGACGCGTGGTTTCCGAGGGCACCCAGCCGTTTGCATTCTTACCACTGAAGCCTCAGGATCCCGCATTCAATCCAAGGTCTGCCGCGGATAAATTTGTGATCAATGACCAACGCCACAATTTCATGGGGAACACAACTTCCAGTTCGAACACATTTCTCTCCCAAAGTGACCGCTATAGTACCATCGATGACAGCATATCTATCGTGTCGCCTCTCACATCAATGGACATCATCTCCTCGCAGCCCACCTCTAGTTTCGAAAGGATGTCGGGGCATGGCAGAACACCACAGCAGACATCTTGCGACGGCTTTCGGGACCGCAGTACTACTTACGGGCCCAGGACCAGTTCAATCAGCCTTTCTGACAATGTTGAAGACCCTAGAGTCAAATATTTGAATCGTGGGTTAAGCCACCCATCTAGCTTTCTCACACAGTCGAAGCGCATACCCAGCCATCGTCCGCACAAGCTGTCACGAAGTCCACGGCTCGGCACGATCTTGGAAGAATTCGATGGAGATGCACTTCCAGTGACTCAAAAGAATCGTGACAAGACCAGGACCTTATCTTCAATCGACACAACCCAGCACGAACCCGATGATTTTGATATGTTTGATGGACTTTCTGATACTGATCTTTTTCTCAGCCTGCCGGTGCAGGAAGCCGAGAGGCTACGGGAAGATACGCTCAGCTTGTCTACATTCAAGATTGCTTCGAGTGAGAGAGCAAAGCAAAGCACCCTGCAATCAATCGACCAGTCAGGCATGGAAGAATTTTTTGCAGAAGACTGGGGATTGTTTGACGAGGAGAACGATATCCTCGAAGAACTAGATGCAAGTATAGATTCCGCAACGATACTGAATCAGGTCTCCAGCAATACCCAAAAAGTTCAAGCGACTCCAACTACTCTTGCCTCGAGTGGCATGACAGCGGAAGCAAAGAACGTGCACTCTCCGGATCTCAAGCCCATCCTAAGGCCACCTTTCCCAGATCTCGTGCAAGAGAGATCACCAGTCCTTGGGCTTTCAGGCACAACATCTCTGCGTGTTTGTTTTCGCATTGGTGAGGCGCTCAATGTGGGGATTCAGGCAGTGCGCGAGCATCAATCTGTCATCATCGAGCTGTATGCCAGAGTTCGTTGGTCATTCCGAGAACCCCGGTCCATCAAACAGCATTTTATCTTGATGGATCTGTTTCACGACCGGCCGCCGTACCTGGACGGCACCTATGAGGGTTGGAAAGGAGTCGGGCTCTTCGAAGACGATTGCGCTAGATTCCTGGAGCGGCCGGACCACCCACTAATTTGTCGGTGCATGGGAAGGTTGAAGCGCGATAACACATCGTGGAGACTAACGATAGCTAACATCTGGGAGGCCTCGATGGACGATGTGGAACACGCGCTTGCAATCGTCCAGTCGTAGCCGGTCACACTGCAACGGTGCGATGGGTCGCCTTGCCATTGGGCCCACGCGGTTACACTGGCGGACATGGCTGGTGGTCCTTGCTCGCGCTGGTACACTGACGAGCAATTTATCCGGGGAATTTGTTGAACGACGTGAATGAAAAGAATGACGGGCGGACACCTTTGCTTGGTCATCTACTTGCTTTTCAATCCTTTGTATCGAGGCGGCGTGAGGTTGCGTGCTCAAACTACCCGCCTGCTATCTTTGGGCTCGCTTACACGTCCACCTAGCAGGGTTGCTGGCGGCTATTGCTGGCATGTGTTTGGGCAGGCAGGCGTGACGAATCTCATGGGAAATGGTGCAGTAGCAGTCGGGTAGATGAGCGGTTTAAATTTCAGTAAGAAAAGCCAGGGAGGCGCTGGTCTGGTTCATTGACGAGCCGTGCCGATGCAGCAATGGTACACGTCACGTGGGGGATCTGCGGCAGAGGGCTCCCGGAGGGCTCCCACGACTGCTCCCCCTCCGGGCCCTCTGCCTTTCATATCACCTTGAGATGCCGCTATGCCCTTCAATGCAAGCCGTGCCAGGTACCACCCGCTCCGGTAGCAACATACTCCAAATATGGAAGCCGAAGGAATCTCGCCCACGTCGAAGGCCAGCTCCATGACGCAACCGTCGGTGCAAGCGATGCTCGCAGGCTCCTTCAGCAGTCAAAGTGCGTCGAACGGCTCGGAAAAGCGCGAGCAGGCCGAGGGTGAGAAGGGTGGGCTCAGCTCTGCGTTCCAGGATGAAAGAACGCCCTCCGCGTCGCCTTCCAAGAACCGGTCGCTCTCGGACTCGCAGGCCCCCAAGCTCTCGCCGTCACCCAAGATCGTGTCGAAGCGCGCCTCCAAGGACGATGCAACAATCACCACCCCGCGCACCCCGCGACGACCGGACTTTTTAGCTCGCGGCCTGTCGCTGCAGATGCCCCCGCGCGATCCGAATCTTGGACTCCAGACTCCCACCCAGTTCAGCCGCGTTCCTCTGTCGCCTCAGCTCGACGCGCGAGACACCTACGGCACCCCCGCCACCGTCCTGCCCCGGCATTCCCGGGGCCTTGACTTTGCGCGCGCATGTACGAATCTGCACCACTCGACCCTGGCGGAGCAGTCGTCTCCTGACTCCTCGCCGACAATCACCCAGAAGGGCATGATGATTCCCCAGCGGAGGGGCAATCTTACGTCCTTCGCTCTCGACTCTCCACACAACGACCACACCCGCTGGCCTGGCATGCACCACGAAAAGAATAGCGTCGTCTCCAGCTCGCTTGGTAGCGTCAACATGCTAGGCTCCGACTCTTCCGACAGCGACTCCGACGAGGACGACCCTATGGATCCCGACGACAACGATGACCCCATGGTCATGACACCCCATGTGCTTAAGCTCGACAAGAATGCGGGCAACCCTTTTGGCGCGCCGCCGAATGTGGCAAGCCCTGGCGGCGTCTGGTCTGGTGGCTTTTCGCCGAGTGGTCCGAACTTTCTACAAATACAAAGAAACAGGTTGAAGAAGGTGCGAAGCAGGAAGAGTTCGAGCAGCGCAAGCGGCCACAGCTCGATCGCAAGCCCCGGCCCCGGCTCTCCGCCCGCAGGAAAGCCGTTCGACGGAACCAACGGTGGGTACTTTGCTCGCGAGGCCGTCATGAGAAAAGCGGGGTCCCGGCGCGAGAGCTTGAGCATGGTCGCCAACGACCTGACTATCTCCTCCGGCAACGACAGCGGCGACGAGGCCGGCATGCCGGCACCCACCACTCCAGGCGTCGTACGCCGCACCGTCGTCCGGCGCGGAAACCTTTTGGTAAGGACCGAGCTGACGTCACGCGCTCGCTCACGTTCGCTAACGCGCCCGCAGCCCAAATCCAGGCAATTTGGTCGCATCCGCGCAGAGCTCTTCGAAGAGAGCGCCCCGGTCGATAGCGAGGTCAAGCGCGAAGCCGAGATCATCCGCCAGGTCCGTGAGAGCGATGCCACGTCCACGACCGGTCGCGAAGGATCCATCACCGCAAACTCTTCACCCAGTCTCCTCCCGGCAGTGCCAGGCCTGAACGACCTCGAGGACATACCAGAGGATACCGGCATGGACATGGAAGAAATGGCTGCCGCCGCAGCTGCAGCTAATGGAAAAGGCCTCTTCGGAGCCTTCAACTTGCAGCCGTGGAAGAGCGCCGAGAGGCCATCTTGGAGCATCCAGGATGGCAGACACACCCCGCCGCCTCCCTTCTTGGGCCGCGGCAGCTCCTCTGCTATCAGCGACGATATCAACATGGATTCCCCGGTCGCTTCCATGGCGCAGTACCGCCACAGGATGTCTACATCGGACGTCAACAAGGACGATTTCTTGTCGCGTGGATCAACGCCACAACCCATGGTCCCTCCCACTGCCGCCGAAGGCCTGAAGAAGAAGCGCCGCAGGGATGACGACTTCGACGTTAATTCCATAAAGCGACGGGCCGTGTCTCCTGGATTGAGCGTTACCAACAGCCCGGTGTTGTCACAGTCGCCGCAGCAGAGGGAGGGCATGTGGGCCACGAGCAAGACGAGTAGAGAAAGTTCGATCGTCGGAACCAGTACTAACAATGGCCATGGCGAGAGGTCCAACAGTGGAGGAAGCACAATGAGCGTCACCCCGAGCTTAGGACCGAAGAGGGTCGGGCTGCAGGGTATGACGGACACGAACGACGGACTCATGAAGATGAGTATCGAGTAGCTGTGTGCGCTTCGCTCTGAGATTTGTATGAGTACGGCACAGGAGGACTGGGTTTACGGCAAGCACGAAATGGCGTTTTGGGACGGACTCAAGGGGGAACAACAGCGACTTACGATATCCATTTTCCTGGGTTAAATTGGGACGGGCTTGCCTTTTCAATTAATTTCTATATTTCCGTGCACCTGCTGTTTGATGCTCTGCTCCGTGATAATATCTGGCTCGTTTTTGACGTCCTCGCCGGGTAGCGTCATAGTGAAAGCGGTCCCTGCGGCGGTGCCCGGGGGTTTCAACACCACCGCCGACCCCGCGACGATCTCCCGCAACGACAACAACACAGCTGCATCCCTGAGCTCGCTCAACCTCTCTTACGCCTTTACCCGTTACCATACAATCCCGCGCCATGGCAGCCAGCGACGCCGCATTGAGCTCGTTCATCGAGTCTGCTCCTCCAGGAGAGGTTCGTCCAACGCTCCTGCCCCTCCGTCGTTTCCCCAGCTAACCAACCTACAGCTCTCCAACGTCACCGCCGGTACGAGCGAGCCCGCAAACTCCCCGAGACTGCTCCATATACTCATTTGAATCCGTTCCGTAGCTATCAAGTCCATCACCGGCAGCGACGACGTTTCGGCCCTGGCCCCCGCCTACCAGAAGTACAACGAGGAGCAATTCGCGACGACCAAGCTCCCTGGCGGCAGCGAAGCTGTAAGCCCAACCCCTAGCCTCACCGGCGCACACCCATACCCTTCGCTTCTGCAAGGTCGTGAGTTGGAATCTTAGAAAGCTGACACGTCCGCCCCCCCTCTCTCTTCCCCCGCACAGGTCGTCATCAGCCCGTACAACTCGCTCGGCGACGGCCGCTACTACGACGTCGCCGCGTCATCGTCGTTCGCCTTCGACCACGTCACGCAGAAGGCGTCGGACGTGCAGTCGCACGTGCTCGAGGGCGCGCAGGCGGACCTGGTCAAGTCGCTGCTGAAGGCGCTGCAGGCGCACGCGGCCGAGCACTACCCGGCCGCCGCGCTGGGCGTCTACCCGACCGAGGACGACACCAAGGTCGCCGTCGTGCTCGTCAGCAACAAGTACTCGCCCAGCAACTTCTGGAACGGCCGCTGGCGCAGCGCGTACGTCGTCGACCCGTCCGGCGGCGCCATCACGGGCAGCATCAAGGTTGATGTGCACTACTACGAGGATGGCAACGTGCGCATGCTGACGGAGAAGCCGATTTCGGCGAATGGCGGTGGTGGGAGCGCGAGTGATATTGTGAGGGCGCTGGCGGCGGCGGAGCGCAAGTACCAGGAGGACCTGAACAGGGCGTTTGCGAGCTTGAGCGAGGGCGCGTTCAAGGGTCTGCGCAGGCAGCTGCCCATCACCAGGCAGAAGATCGAGTGGGAGAAGATCAGCGGGTACAAGCTGGGGCAGGACATTGGTGGTGGCAGCTCGAGGAGGTAAGGCGGTTCCCTCCCCCACGGTCTGCGTGACGGTCCTTTTCCTTTGTTTTTTTTTTCTTTTAAAAAACGGCCGGGAAGGCATGTGGACGAATTGGAGCGTGGCTGATGTGATGTGTGTGCAGTTGAGCGGGACAATTTAGAGCGGCGTAGAGCGCCTTGCAAATAACGGGCCCGGGGCGGACAACAAATGCATTTGCTTTTCAGATCATGCTCTATGAGTACAAATATCAGCTGAGAGTGCCTAATGTTGCTTTTATTGCACAGTTTTGGTTTGAGAACTAAACAATCTCCGCAACCCATGCCCTGAGGAGTCCACGCCAGTATCCGGGCGGAAATTCTGACTATGCCGCGTGAGAAGCGGATAGCGCTCTCTGTTTGGTATATCACGGAAAATGGAATCTGGTGAACATGTGCGCTTGCATCAAGCTATTTTCTATGAGCTTTTCTGTGGGGCTGTAAACTTGTGTCTTGGGCTTGGATTGTCTTGCTGCTCAAAACCTCTCCCAGCGGTGCATATTTATATGCTGCTGACTGCCGCATCCTCATCAATTCTTCATTAAAAGCTATGGATGGCAATGGGTACCAAAAGATATAATCGTCGGCAATTATCTTACATACGTGGGTAGCTGAAGCTATTGTCCGGACGTAGATGTCCATTTAATAATTCTACATTTCCGTCTGGATGTTAGCTTCATGTACCCACGTACGTCAAATAATTGTGAAGAAAATTGCGAGCGGTCATTCCTTTTGGCACCTACGCGGTTGTATCTCAGGTCTAGGAGCATCAACATAGTGTTACCTGCGAGGTGAGCGCTCTCTCCTCTCCCAGCCCACCTCAAACAATCACTTCCCTGCGCCTGCCACCTTTTCCGGCCGGCTTATAACTGTTCCGCTCCGTACATTTTTCCGGACTCCGGCCGCAATATCATTATGGTGTTTCTTCCTCTGTTGCCGATTCTTCCTTTCTCCTTCAACCACCTCCGACGCACTTCGACATAACCACCGTCGCGACACTCCAAGCCCACCGCTCGCAAACCTTCTCAAATTTCATTCTTGATCTTCCACCCAACCTCTAAGCACTTTGGGCGATTTATATAAAGCTCATTTCTTTGACTTAGCCGTATGTTGAACTTCACTTGACCCTCCAGCGGGGAAGAGTCTAACCACTGAATGGGAACCTCGCCCGTTACAGCTTTCTTTCATTCATATAGCAACAATGTCCCACTCTCAGAACCCCGATCCTACCATGTCCTCTCCTCAGACACTTGATGGCAGCATGTCTGGGACCGCAAACGACACTTATCAGACTTATCCAACGACCGAACCACGCCATGATAACGACCACAGCGATATCGCGCTGATCGAACTCATGCCAACCACTGATGAACTTCACTCGGAGCATCCGGAGTACCTCCCTACCACAGACCCATCGACGTGGAACAAGCAGGGGTTTCAAGGCCTTGTCGACCGTCAATTTCGCCTATTTCGTGAAGACACCGTCGGAATATTGAGGGAGTCGATTAGGCGTTACCTGCACATATCCAAAACAAGCAAGCACCACTCTTCCGCTCAGTGCCATGCTTATCGCAACGTGCGTCTGGACCCGGAACTGTCGTTTGACCTGCACGGTGGCCTAGTCTTCTCCATGCGAATTCCTCAACCGCTAGAAACCCAATCATTGGATCCGACAGAGCGGTACGAATGGTGGATCAACAGAGAAGGCCTCCAGCACGACGCTCTTGTATGTCTGTGGAGCAAGGATATGGACATGATGTTCGCTCAGGTCGGTCACTACAAGGACAAGAATCTCCATAAGCACGACTACGGAGCGGATGTGGCGAGACTGTACTGTCGACCATTCGAGCAGTCGCTGCGCTATGTGGACTGGCTGTTGACGAACGCGAAAGTATATAAGGAGAGAAACTACACGCTGTTGGAGTTTCCCAACCTCCGGACGTGGAGTTTTGTCCCACCTCTTCGAGCTCTGCAGCAAATGAGCGACATGCCGGATACTCCCCTCTCTACCGTCCTGGAGCCATCGGACCTGTCACAACCGATATGGGTTCACCCTGCACCCTACGCGATGGCCAACAACTTCAAGTTCCAGCTGGGCAAGACCGCGAGGGGAGATGGTCAGGGTGAGCTGGCCGTGTCGGAGTTGTTCGACACCAAGATCCAAGCTAGCTCAAGCCTTGATGCCGGTCAAATGTCAGCGTTTCTCCATGCACTGAGGAACCGCATCGCGCTGATTCAGGGCCCTCCCGGAACCGGCAAGAGCTACACAGCTGTCGCGATCATTGAGACCCTCCTCAATAGCCTGTCCAACAGCACGCCCGGACCGATTGTCTGCGTCAGCTATAGCAACCGGGCTCTTGATAGCCTACTTGAGAAGCTCCACGACGCTGGTGTCGAGAAGATGGTTCGTGTCGGTGGCCAATCGAAGTCCGACACCCTGAAGGAGATCAACCTGGATGTCCTCGTGAAGAGCCAGCATCCACTTCCTGAGGACAAGCGGTATGTTCATCGAGCAGCAGAGAACTTCTTCACGAGCAGCGAAGGTATAAAGGGGCTCCTGGATGAGCTCAGTCGGGCGGATCACGATTCTGAGAGGAGACGACTCTCGGCGCAGATCAAGTCGAAGCTGAGACAATGGACTGAAGCGCAGAAAGAGTATACCACTGCAATGGACCGTCATCCTCTCAACGTTCTGAAGAGAGCAATGATCGTTGGTGTCACGGCCAGTGGATTGGCTCTCAGGCGCAAGCTCTTCCAGAAGCTCAACGCCAAGGTTATCGTCTTTGAAGAGGCGGGTACCATGCCCGAGGCTCTTGCCCTCACGTCCATCACTCCAAGCATGGAACATTGCATCCTCATCGGCGACCACTTGCAGCTTCGCCCTAAGGTCAACCGATGGGAGCTGGAGGGCAACGTCAATCCAGATGCTGATAAGTTTGGGTATGATATCTCCCTCTTGGAACGTCTCATTTCGTTCGGTCTCCCATTTGCGGTTCTCGACACCCAGTACCGCATGCACCCGGACATATCCCAGCTCAGCAAGTCCACGCTTTACCCCATGCTTGGTGACGCCGGTGCAGTTCACTCCCTCCCTGCTGTGGCTTCTCTGTCGGATCGAGTCTTCTGGCTTGACCACCAGTACCCCGAAACGAAAACCGAAAAGCTTACAAAGGTTAACATGTTTGAGGTTGAAATGATCCTGGGCTTGACCAGACATCTCATGTCACAAGACGGTGTTTGGGCAGGTGACATCCTGGTGCTTACCCCGTACGCTGCTCAAGCAAGGGCTCTCCAGGAGAGGATTCAGGAATACTACCCTGTCCAGGTCATCTATGGGAAGGATAACAAGAATCAGCAAGAGTCGACAGCTGTTCAACCAGACCGAATCCGAATTGCAACCGTAGACAGCATCCAGGGAGATGAAGGCAATATTGTCCTCCTTTCGATGGTCCGTAGCAACGACCAGGGCAAGGCCGGTTTTGTCAAGTCCGAGAACCGGTCCATTGTCGCCTTGAGCAGAGCTAGGCGCGCCATGTATATATTCGGCAACATGAAGATGCTGCGGACGGTGCCCTTCTGGAACCAGGTTTTCTCCACTCTTGACGAAACCAGCAGCATCGGCACTGCTCTGGAAATCGACTGCCCACAGCACCCTGGAAACCCGTTTCACGTCAAGGAGCCGGCGGACTTCGGCAAGTACTCACCGAAGGGCGGATGTACTGCCCCATGCGGCAAGCTCCTTGGGTGTGGCCATCATTGCCCTGAGCCATGCCACAGTGACCTTCTGCATGGCAGAACAATCTGCTCTCAGCCATGCAGAGTGGAACTGGCTTGTGGGCACCCTTGCCCCAACATCTGCGGTGTTTCGTGCACGCAGCGCTGCGAAGTTCAAATCGATAGCCCGGACGTGACCCTGCCCTGTGGCCATAAAGCACCTCCGAGGCTCCAGTGCTACAAGTACCAGGATCTGATGCTTCTGGAAAACACATGTTCTGAAGAAGTCGTAGTCTCACTGGACTGTGGCCACACTCTCCGACGGCTTTGCTCCCAGGGTGATCTCACCGCATGTCCAAGCAGCTGTGGAAAACCCCTACCATGTGGTCATGCCTGCATTGCACCATGCCATAAGGCGCAGTCCTGTCCTCCTTGTCAATCGCCGTGTCCTGCAAAGTGCCAGCATCAGATCTGTGCTGAGACATGCAGCAAGATCTGCTTGCCATGTCTGCATCGAGATTGCGCTCCTGCCTTGAGCACTGGAACTGAACGGTTTATCGTCAACACTCGCTCGCAGTATGTCAAGCTTGGACAGGAGGCACTCCAAGAAGTCCGCAAGCTCCAAGCATCCGCCTTGGCTGTTCCAGACGACCTGGTCAGACGCTTCTCCAAGCACGCAGTCATCATCAGCGACGCAGCCGGCAAGAGTGCACACATCTCGGCGATCTCCACTCTGGCCGGCCGTTCAGGAAGATACAAGGCCATTCGCCGTATCCTGGGCGATCTCTCCGCCGTTTTCCAACGCTTCAGGGGCGAGGGCCAGCTCCAGTCCGCCTGGGACTCGCAACCAAACCTCGCCCACCCAAGACCCCAGCTGCAAGAACGCCTTCTCCTGCTCCTGATGTCCGCAAGGCTCGAGCTGGCCGCCATTTCTGATTTCCTCACCATTCGTTCCCGCTCCGGCACCTCCGAAAAGCTTGAGTTGGACTTCGCCGAATGCCGCACCCGCTGCCAGCAGATCTTCGAGGCCGCCCGCGTGCGCTCACTGCCTGGCCTGGCGATCGAAGCGGATATCCTATGGGCGCAGTGGCTTGTTCTTGAGCGTAGGGCACCTATCACCAATGCTACTGGTGCTGAGGGGTTGCGTCTTGAAGCAATGTTCCGGTTGGAGCGGGCACAGAAGACGTTGGACCCTAACACTTGGGTGGCAACCACTGCATGGGCCTGCAGATCGAGATCTGGAACGTGGAGAGGCCACTAGCTCAGGAGGTAGCTCGTTGGAGTACGGACACAGGGATCAGGTCGGATGGCTTCGTCGCGGGCGTGATGGAGATGACGGAGATGGCTAAGAGGGCGAGCTGGAAGATGTGTACGGCCGGCCATTATTTCATGAAGATGACGGAGACCAGAGTCTGTTTGGGATGCGGAAAGCAAGTCTGGGAGCCACCGACTGCTCGAGAGACCGGTGAGGAGGAGGGAGAGTCTATGACAAGCGAGCATTCTGACCATGAGGGGATGGAAGGAGTTAAATATCCCGGTAAGCTTATATCTCACCCTACTCGTTTGGGAACAGCTGAATTACTACACAGATCCTTGAACTCGTCTTCGATCGGCTTCCTTTCCGCTTTTCATCCAGGGCTATTGTGGTACTACTGGAGGATCAGAAAGGTTCATGGTTCGCGGAAGACCCCACTAGATAGATTCAGACAGGTTCAGAATGCATGCATTGCGTTGAAGATGACCCTTCCAACAGTAACTTGAATGATTTCCATTACCGCGTTCCACGAGGAACAGATGATTTGAGACCATGTAATCGACATCTACGTCCGGACGGTAGCTTCAACTACCCACAGATGACGAATTTACATGATCCCAAATCATCACAAATGTAAGGGAGTGAACTATCATTCATGAACAGTGAAAATATGGCTCCGGATGTAATATAAGTTTCAAAACTGTACAAAGTTGAAAATTTCGGCGCCCCTCAAAGTCAATATTCACCATAGAAATGGAATCGAGCTGTTTCCTTCTCCCAAAAAAACAAAATATTGGGACCCCGAACCTTCAATGTACCTTCGCCAGGAATCTTCAAGAAAATTGCGAGGTGGCATCTTATTAGCAAGAAGCTTGCGGCACAAGAGAAGGGGGCATCGTATGTTCAACTAATCTCTTTCTTGAGATCCCCCATACTTTCTCTCCATGTCGCCAACGCCAACTTCATACGAGTCAACGGTTTTGAGCTCTCTCCTCGAGCATCCTGCTGTTCCGATGCGTTCGGCGCCCCCGAAAATCTGATCTTCGCCCTCTCCATCCCGAACATGGCGAGCAGATGCTTTTCACAGCACGCCACCCCATGATGGCTCCAATACCCAACCCTCGCCCTGTCCCGAAACTCCGGCCACCACGCCAGCTGCGACAAGACGCCCATGCGCGTTCCAGCACCGGCCATCCCCAATATCCGTCATGACCACGCTCGTCTCCAGCAACATATTCTCGTCGGCCGCGGCGTCGCGCAGGCGCCGCATCACCGCATTCCGTCCGTACGCCTTGCGCGCGAGGCCATCCAGCGCCGCCGCCGCGCCGTCCGCGTCGTACGCCGTGCGCTCCACCCCCCTGCGGCAGCTCCGAGACGGGGGCGTCGAGCAGCGCAGGCCGTCGGCGGCGTCGTCGACGTGGTCCTGCATCACCGTTTGCCCGTCGAGCACGCGCGTGGTGAGGTCCAGCGCGCGCTGCAGGGCGTGGGCGTAGGCGGCGACGGAGGTGGCGGGGAGCCGTTGGAGTTCGGCGAGGGAAAGGCGCGAGTAGGTGCGGCTCTGGACCGAGTCGAGGGAGCGCTGGATGAGGGATAGGGGGGTCGGGATCATCATTAGTGGTGCGGCGGAGGCGTCGTCGGTTTCGGAGGCGGGGTTGCTTTGGGGCTCATTGTACTCAGATGGGGGGGTTGGTGGTGGAGGAGACTGTTGCATCACGGCTGGTTCGTGGTCGTTTTGGAGGAGGGATCGGTGATGGTGGTGGGAGTGTCGGTGGTTTCTGCGTCTCTTCGGATGAGTGCGCTGGGTGATAGATCAGGTTGGTCGTCTAGAGGACCTGATGAATCTGTTGTCAGCTTATCTTTAATGTTTCCCCGAGAGTGTAGTCTGTAGTTTCTGCCATCCTGGTGGGGTTGAAACTATTCTATGGACACGAATGCTGGAAGGTGGTTCACGCATCCATACTTATATAGTGTTGGGAAGTGGTGAAAAATAAACGGACATGATACAGATTGGCTAGGAGCGGGGTCTGCTGCTTACGTTTGCTCGGAAGAGACATGATGATTACCAGGGCCTGGGTGGAGGAAGCGAACACACAGTATGTACGGGCCAGCGCGTTATGCTCTTTCTTGTGAATGGAACAAGAATGAATGAAGGGTCTTTAAAGAAGGCGTGGGGAAGACGCAGGTAAATATATCCCTGCATCCCTGTCTTCATGCTGACATACTGCTGCGCCGCAATAGGAAAGCTCACGGTTCAATTCTTTGCCGCCTATTTAGCGCAATTTCAATTGCATGTGTTTCGGTGACATGCCGGACCGAGTTTTCGACATGGGAAGCCCTGATTGGCAGAGACGCTATAAAGATCGCAAGGCACAACGCTTTGAGTTTTTGTTTCTTCCTGAGTCGATCAGTATGTTTTTACGACGAGTCACCAATCAACTTGATGCTGACAATGTCCTGCAACAATAGGGAATGACATGCTTGCGAATCATCGGGACTCATTACCTGGCGCGGGTTCTAGTTGAAGCGCAAAAGAGGTCTTGAAATCGCTTGGTTAAACTTTTACCAAGGGCTTGCAAGCCAACATTGTTACTGTATTAGGCGTAGCGCGTACCGAACCAATCTATTGATACGTGCATGCTCGGAAGACCGTATAAATGATACTATCGTTTCTCAATATCGAGATTGCGGTCAGTGATGTGATAATATGTTGTATGGCTCTGGAAAAAAAATTATTAAGTGGACTTTTGTGTCCGTAGAAGAGCTTCATGTTAACGTAAGAAATCTAAGTAATGGTCTTTTTGAGCAGTCTTTTTCCCTTTGCCAAACACCTCATCAATGCCTCTCCTCAAACCCATGCGAAAAGCTCATCCCCCTCTCACTCGTACTCGCGCCATCCTCGGTGTGCGCGTCCGTCTCAACCACCCGCTGCGTCCCGCCTCCCCCTTTCTCAAACCCGGGTTCCACAATCCTCCCCCGACTATCATCCGTCGCGAAGCTCTCCCTCCTCCTACTCTCCGCCGCCAACAACACCGACTCCACTCCTCCACCACTCCTCACCACCGACCCCCCCAGCACCACCGTCCCTCCTCCCCCTCCTCCCGCCACAAACCCCGCCGCCGCCGCACTACTCGTCCCTCTCCTCGACTTTCCTCCTCCTCCCGCTCCTCCCGCTCCTCCCACTCCCCCCGCTCCCCCACCCATCTCATGCCTACTCCCAGCTGCTCCACCGCTTCCGGACAAATTATACCCGCTACTCCCATAGCTCGACGCGAAGCGCCGCACGCCGCGGTGCAGGACGGGGTAAATCATGGGCAGGTTGCCGATGACGACGGCAACGAAGGACTCGCGGACGGCCCAGTTGCCGGCCTGGCTGGCGCCCGTGACGGGGTTGGATAGGATGATGACGCAGCGGATGACGCCGGCGATCATGACGAAGATGCCGGCGCCGAAGAGGACGGTTAGGCCGATTTTTTGCTTGAGGCGGATTTGGGATTTCCAGAGCATCTAATGGGGGAGAGATGGGGGGTTAGTGGGGTGTGGGGGAGGGGGGAGAGGGGGGAGGGGGAGAAGCGTACGGGGACGGGGATGGAGATGAGCCAGATGTCGGTGAAGATGTTGAGGAAGAGGACGACGTAGCAGTTGATTTCGGAGACGGCGGGTTGGCAGTGGTCTGGTTGGAGGTTAGTTGGGGAATGGCACGGGAGGGTGTGGGTGGTTGAAGTGACGTACTTCCGGGGTCGGGGTATATTTGCCAGTTCTTCTGGAAAGGTTGGCAGCCGAGGAGGATGGTGAGAAGGACGACGAGGTAGGTGACGCCGATCAAGAACCAGCCGATTTTAACGCGGTATTCGAGATAGTCGAGTTGGTATCTTTTGGCGACAGTCAGTAGAGGTTAAGGATGGTAGGAGTGCGTGTGTCATACGTCACTCTCGAATAACATGCGTTCATGCATATCTTCAGAAGCCACAGGACAAATGTGTAAAGGCACCAGCCGATGACTTGTGTTTTGGATCCCTCGATCCGCAGGGTTGCTTCGTGAGACGAAGGATCGAGCATCGATCGTTCCTCGTCGCTCATACCATTGTTCGCCAAGCCCATGTAGCGGCTCCCAACGAGGTAGGCCGCTGCTGTCTCGAGGGCGTAAATGATCTGGAAATGACCACTGAATCAGTTTTCGGGTCGGGGACGGATCGCCCGGATTTCGACGGAGGTGCTCCGTACCGCAACGAAGCACATCAGATAGTCGTCGAAGTCCAGCTTCCTGACTCCGACCATTCGTATCCTTGCTGCCAGTCTGCAGCCAATGATCACGATCCCCAACGAGAGGAGCGTGAACGCCTCACTTGCGAACGAGTCCGCCATGGCCAGGGCGCGCGCACGATTCACGCAACCTCAAAGAGCTGGACAGCGAGAAATATGGTAAGGGAGTGGCACGCAACATACAGGGAATGAAAAGACAAGGAAAGTTAACTGGGAAAGGAGGGCATACGCCTGACGGAGCGGCCGAGACAATAAGTGCGAATAAAGTTCAGCAACGCGCAAGAATTACGCAGGAGTCAGGGACCCTTATCATGACGACGCCAGCCACATGGCAATCCACTTCCGCAAGGAACAGCTCTAACGCAAAACAAAGCATGCTTGGTGAAGCGCGTGCCGAGGAGGTGGATTTATTTCCGCCACGGCCTAACGATATCTATGCCGCTTGCCGCAGGTGGGCATAATAATGCATGCCAGATCGACAGCCTTTGCGTAGGGGCGTCCAACCATATCTTTGACACGTTCGCGCCTATTGGACCACCGGAGCAACGTCCGATTCCGTGCAAAGGTAGTGGGCGGGGAACGCATCCGCCATCTCAGCTCTCGCTTACCGGAGCGCCGTCGGAACAGAAATCTGGGGAACTAGAGCAGGTAAGAGTTTAGCTTGGCCCCCGGGACGAGGGTCCCGATGATAGTGTCCTCGGAGCAGGGTCGTAGCGCAGGGACCGAGCGCACTTATCTTGCCCCTGACAACGAAAGAGCCAGTCTTTTTTTGCTTTGGTATGCGGGTAGTGGCTGACGTTCGGCGTGGTCGGCGCAGACAAGTACCGAGCCGTCTGCCTGGCTCCAGCCCAACGGATTCGGGTACCAGATCCGGGGTTTTTCAGGGAGGATAGAAAAGTCGGCATTGGATGGGTGAAGTTTCCCCGAGGTTCCACAAACAGTCCCATGGAACCTTTTACCGTTGAATCTGGGGTGTTTGAAACAGTGGTTATCCATCCAACTGACAAGTAGAGGCCCTGTTCAAATTTCTGAGCATTTACATGCGTGGGAATGTACCGAAATTGAAAAAAGTACGGCACCGCACTGAAGTTCAGTCTCGGCAGGAACGTGGTCTGTATATGCCTGACATAATGCTTCAACTGCCTTTCGTTTGAACAAATGATTAAAAACAGAAACATCTGTCTTGTTAGCTTTGTTGGGAATTAGAATGAAATCATGACATGGCATTTCGTTCGGCTTATTCACT
The DNA here is from genome assembly GCA_023089105.1 of Lasiodiplodia citricola. NCBI lineage: Eukaryota > Fungi > Ascomycota > Dothideomycetes > Botryosphaeriales > Botryosphaeriaceae > Lasiodiplodia > Lasiodiplodia citricola. Next base: position 637,023 of record JAJNLL010000019.1, on the reverse strand, counting down.
TGTCAGCTTTCATTGCTCATCTTTTCATAGTAGCCCCTTGGTTCCCCGTAGAGTGCTCAGCCGCAATTCGTTGGCCTGGCCATCGCCCCCTAATGTTCCGAAGGTAAAGGCACGTGTGAGCGTTGTTCCTGTGATGTGTTCAACAAAGGTTTCCGATTGAATACGTTGCAAATTTGAACAAGCACCGTTTCTTTTCTCTCATTGTATCATGGCTCACGGTCCCATAGTCGCGCAAGCACTGAAACCAACGCCCATTGCTATCGAAGGCGGTTCAAATCGTGTCATCTTCGTATCGTGACTCTCGAAGATTGATATCAAATTTGACGTGAACATCATCCGTATCGGGATTGTGTACTACAAAATGGTCAGCCTATATCAAGACAAGCGAGTACTGCATTGCCAACAAACAATGTTTTTTCAAAAGCACGTCGTATGACTCATCAATCTGTTTGATCTTTTGCATAGCCATCTGCTGAGCACTTTCGGTATTTTCAGCAGCGGCAATGCCTTCCAAAGCCTGCCTGAAGCTCTCAACGTGCGCTCTGTGTCCCTCCAGCTTGATTGTGCCTTTGAAGTCAACCTTTTTCAGAAATTCAACGAACTCCATACGAGTGCGTTGCGGCTCGTCATCCCACTCGATATAGCTTTCGCACAGCAGGTCCATATCCCACATAATGTAGGCAATGTTGCCACGCAAAAGGTCGAGGCTGATGGGACACGGGGAATAATAATCATCGGTTCCATAGATGCACAAGCAGTACCTTACGTGCATGCGACTCCACAGCATTGGCACAAATTCCTGCCTGATGGTGCGCGATAGTTGGTTGAGATGGCAGTATAGAAAGTTCGTTCTTGATCGTTCGATCCTCCAATACTCTCTCCAAGAAGCGTTATTGCCGTCGAACGTATCCTCGACATAGCGAAAGAGGTCATCGTCGCGGCGAGGCCATTCGTTCCTACAGCAAAAGGCGATAGCGACTGCATCATTTTCGGTGGTACGTATGTCCTCAATGACGATCTCGTATATGTGGTTGCGTAGTTCCGGCGGAAGCTCCATGAATGGAAAGATATCGGGAGACCGGGTCACTGCGCTCGTAACAGAGTCTCGGTGACCGGTGCCTTTGGACTGATCCACGTGTGCATTAAACCCATGGCGATGGTCTGAGGGCGGCGTCGGAGGTTGGGTTGAAGGTCCGGGGACACAGTGACCCTTCGACAAGTGCGGCATGGCGTTGGTTATCTGTGTGGTGCTGAGTTTATGAATGTGGACGAGCAGGGTTGACTGTAGAGGTGAGGCCGGTTTTTATGAACGAGTAGTTGTAGGCGGCATTTTCCCTGTAGGTACCAATCAGTTTGATCTACTACCTACTCCCAGATGCTTGCTTTCACTGTTTGCGTAAGAAATGCATGGCGACAGTCGCGGAGTACGGAGAAGCAAATTTTTATTCAGCTCACTGTGATACCACAAATAGTACAGAGGGTTTTTGCAGCCAAAAGCTTGCGTGAATTTATATTTTGCTCATATCATGGGCAGTTGAAGCTATCATCCGGATGCAAATTTAGAATTAATAGTACATTCACGTCCGAATGACAGCCTCAACTATCCACAAATTATTTCTCACAAACAAGGTGAAAAATATTAATGCTTGGGGCTGTACTTACCTGTTGTTCCAAGGCCTTGTTTTTCTTCGCGATAGCCTTCGGCTGCAATACCTCCATGTACATGCAGATGCAATCTCGTCCAAGTCAAAAGATGTGAAGTCAAGCTGCACTCTATTGCAGAAGGTACTCTGGAGACTGCAGGTCTACCCATCCCAGATTCGGTTCAGACTGCTTCCAGCCCAGACGGTCTTTGACCACCTGTGGATAAGTCTTCACGTCTTCAATAGGGTACGACAAAAACGAGATTTCCTGGTATGATTAGCAAATTTCAACACAATCGACCGCAGGGGCGCTGGACAAACCTCCTGTCTGTACACTCCCGAGCAGCAGAACATGATATGCATGGTTCTGCTGCTATCCTTTTGGCTGTACTGCCCACCGCCATGGTACAAACTACCAAGCATAATGAAAGCCTCGCCGACGTTCAGGCAAGCGTCCACGACACCTTTGGTACCGTCGGGACCAAAATCAGGCTGCTCGTCTCCCCAAAGGTGGCTTCCAGGGACAACTCTTGTTGCGCCGTTTTCACGGTAGGTGTCGCACCCTGGGACAAAGAGACCAAGGAGCATGTCACGGTTTGGGTGGTAGGTATCGACGGGAGCGTGGCGGGCATGGTGGTTCTTATCGTCGCGGTGCAGCCGCTGAGCGGGGGTTCCAGGCTGGATATCCATCGTGATGGCGATGGAGAGAAGCGGCTTGGATACATTGACGGAAGGCTCGTTTCCATACCAGCAACGCGTCTCCAGGGTCAGAAAGTGTTCCACCAGGTCCTATTCGAGAAGAACAGTTGGCTGCTGGAACATAACAATGCAGGTCTTGGCGGAGCCGTGGCCGACCAAGGGTGACTTCGAAGAAAAGTAAATGAAAGCTTACCTGGTACAAGGGGTCGGCGAAGAATTTCTCCCGCACAGTCGGGCTCCTACCGATCAGACGGGTGCAAGTCTTGGTTCTCCCTTCCAAGGCTTGACAGGATGTCAGCAAAGCTAATGCACGACATCAGGATCATGACACCCACCTCCAACCTTGGTTCCTTTATCTTCCGCATCGAGAAATGGCTGGACTTCCCGCTTGGCTTGAGCCAAAACATCTGGATTGGTGAAGTTTTGGACGATTACACAGCCATCCTTCTCCAGGGCTGAGATGAAATCGGCCCGCGGTGCCGAGTAGGGAATACGCTGTACGGAAGGGACGGGAGGTTGCATGGTGGACAGCGCAGCTGGGCTGAAAGAGGAATGGTAGACAGGAATAGGCCGCAAATTAGCGCTGGACGGGACGTTTCAACGTGCTACGACATGGATTATATTGTGAATGGCCGGGCGGGGTGTGAGAGAGGACCCGATCGCGTCGGCAGCCCCGCCCTATCGCGCATGATTGTTACATAAAACCGGCGGGCACGCAGCTCGCAGGCGTAGTACTGGACGGCGAGCTGCCAATGCATGCACGGTGAGTTTGACCTGTCGCATCAAAGATACTGTACCTTACTTGGTTGGCATTGGATGTCTTTGTGCTTGTATGCGGGGATAAATCCGGTATCTGCACGCGGATGCTTGCTTCAACTGCCCAGGCGTGTCTTTCATGCAACTTGGAAGGGCGGGGTCTTCTTCAACCCAGTATTGTAGAGTTGGCCGGAGGGAGAATCTTCTACCGAACGCAGTCGTCGTCACGAGCTGATTAAGGTTCCCCAGATCGGCCGGACCGAGAGCAGACAAAGCGGCCGCTCGGCGATCGTTAACGCCGGGTGGCGGTGGAGCAGTTGCGCAGCGCTGTTGGCAGAGTTTTTGCGTGCTTCTTGGCCGGTGGCCCGATGGACGTTTCAGAGTCTTCTACGGCTGCGTCTGATTGGGGGCCGGGGGCTGTGAGACGGGCCGGCAAGGCTTGGTGTTCACTGGGGCTGTGCCAGAATGCGTACCTAGGCTCCACCGTGCGAGCCGCTGGGCGCAGCGAGGCAGACCTGCGAGTCGTTTTTCCCCTCATTCTCCGTGCTTGGCTCCGTGGACGGAAGCTGAAAATGCCGCGGTGTCGATGATGCGCGCTTCTGACGAGAGCACACGCGAAGATATAGGGCCCACAGCGGGCGAGGGCGACGCGTGGCTGGGCTGGTTTCTATTCATGTGTTGGTCGAGGTAGCGGTTGGTCGCGGATCTCAATCAAGCGAACGAGGGGCGCGCGTCATCACTAAGCCTGCACCCGGCCACTCCTTGCACCCTCACAGCCTCACGCGACGCGCACCGTGCCTTCGACTCGCCCATAATGCACGGCGCCCCGGCTTGACTTCAGCTGCACTCTTTCGTCCCATTCTCCGTCACATCCCATCCACTTTGCATCTGTCGTCCGTCACTGACGGCGTAGCATGACGCAATGCTTGACGAAAACCTCCCCAGTACGTACCTGCCGCCACGCGCTATGGGCGGAATGCTAACCAATCGATAAGCATTCTTTCTAAAGCCCTCGCCTACTGTCAAGCACGACGAGGCATACTACTTCGCACAGCATGGCTCCGAGCCGGAGCCCACCTACACGTTGAAACACCCGGATCCCTCCCTGCCAGAGGGCAAGAACGTCTATGCCGCCGGCCTTTTCGATGCATTCAACCCGGAAATCCTCTATGGCGAGGTCTACATCAAGCCTGAATGGACATATCCCACCCTATCACAGGAGGAGATCAGAAAGAATGGCGGTGTCGCGCCCCCTCCTCAGCCAGTGTTGCCTACCGAGTTCACCATACATCTGTACGACCCTGATCAGCAGGTCGTCGTAAGGCAGAAGAGCGGATCATGGGGTGGCACCGCGAGCTACGAGTTTAGCATGCCGCAGAACACATTCCGCTTGCCTAGCGCCTCCACATTAGATCGATCGCTAAACGACCCAGCCGCCGACATTACGACCCCTAAGATCAATTTTGTGTGGAGGAGAGAAGGCAAGCTGTCGAAGGATCTCTCCTGCTTCATGACCGGCAAGTCGACGGACCCAGCGAAGAAGAAGAAGAAGGCAAAGGAGCCGGATATTGCTGTCGCTTTGTTCCGTGCCCTTCACGAAGTCACCATCTACCAATCCAACCTCTTCCGAGTCGAGATGGAGGATCCCAAGGGTCTTGAGATCGTGGTTCTCCTTGCAGCATCGACAATCAAGGCCCTCTATTTCGGCCAGATCAACGAGACTTTCAACGTCGGGGATGCGGCAATTAGGAGGAGCACGGGCGGTCTTCTCGGAAGGAAAAAGTCGTTGCCTCTGAATCAGTCCCTGATGGCCTCTGGTGCTCTGCCCGCCCCAGCTCAAAGCGCCCCTCCGCCTGGACCTGCCGCGAATCTGAGACCAGCTCAGCCCTCGCGTGCAGATGCCCAACGCCAGTCCCTCCCTCCCCTCCAAACCAACTCCTACCAGAGACAAGAAGAGCCCCGACCAAAACTGGACCCTCGGGCTCAGTGGGAAATCGATGCCGAAAAATCACGGATGAAGCTCGCTCAGGCAGCAGAAGCCCGCGAGCAGCGCCGCGCGCAAGAGGCCAGACAGCGCGAAAAGGAGCGACAAGAAGAAGCCGAGCAGCGGCGACTCCGCAGGATCGTCGAAGCCGAGGATAAGCAGCGACGCAAGAAGGCAGCGGAGGTCGATAAAGAGACGGAGCGTCTGCGTCGCAAGTACGGGACGCAGGAGAATCTCCTGCCCCAGCAGCGGCACTCCGTCCACGGCATGCTCGGTCCCTACCAGCGGCAGCCCGGGCCCTCGCGACCCACTCCGGCTCCACAGCGCGGGCCACAGCCGAATCGGCTGTCAAATGGCTTGTTTGTCGCGCAACAGGCCCCGCCTCCGATGATGCCGCGCCCGCAGCAGCGCCCGCCGCAGCCAAGACCCCAGCCGTCCGGTAGTTGGCACCGGCCGGCAGTCAGCCAGAGTGCGTACTTTGGCGGTGGAGGAGAAATTAGGCCCGATGAGGGCAAAAAGTTGAAACAGCCGAAGAAGAGTTTCTTCGGCCTGAGAAGCTCGAGTGATGAAAGCAAGAAAGGAAAATTAGCGAAGAAACAGAGCAGCATGTGGTAATTCAGGTGCTCTGTAGCTACGTAACGTATTGAGTCTTAGGAAACTTCTTCGTTTGATTTTAGGAAAGGGAAAGGAAAGGACATTGGGCGGCGTTGGTTGGAATCTCATACCCGGCAAGGCTTCAGGATTCAAGGCAGGAGTTTGCCAGCATCACTTCGGTACATTATACGAAAAGTAAATACAATTACGAATGAAACATACATGCCATTCAACGAAGTTCCCGTGGTTTCCATCGTACTCGGTCTGCCCAGGCTCTCTTTTGACACTTTCGTACTCGTACCGGTGGTTCGGTGGTGGCAGGACGAAGTGGGCGGGGATCGGCGCAAGCATGGCTCGGGCCCAGGCGACCACGCGACAGCGCAGGGACGGCGCGTCATCCACCTCCACACCAACCGTACCACTTCGTCCCGTTCCGCCCGCCGGTTTATCGTCCCCAACATCGGTCTTTCTACCATCGTTTTCGCTCCAGCTATCGGCCCGGAGAACACCACCACGCGTATCCCCCACAAACCCACAACCTCTCTGCCGCGCATCGCGAAGCCGCAAGCTCGTGATTAAAGCTACCCAGCTCCGCATCTCCTTATCGCAACGACAGCCCAACACATCCGCACCACGCCGCGCCAGACACGGAACAGTGAACAGATGTCACAACGCAAGCGTGAGTCCCGCACCGCAACATCTCTTTTCCCACGTCTATCCTCCTCCTCCCCCTCCGTCCCTCATCCCTATCGCTCCGCAGCCGAACGATGACTCTCACACGAGCCCAAACAGGCACGGCCTCGGCCGCCTTCTTCGACCACCACCACCACCACCACCACCAACAACAACCCCACCCCGCTTCCACCACCTCCGCAGCCTTCGTTCCCCCCGACCCCAGCATCCCCGAATCCACCACCCTCCGCGCCTCCTCCGTCGCAACCGCCTCCAAGAAGCTCCGTGAATCCGCCGTGCCCAACGGCGCCGTCCGCTCCGCCGCCGCCCTCGCTGCCGCCGCCGCCGCCACAAAGACTCCCCCCGGCTGCGCGCTGCCTACGTCCGCCCCTCCTCCTCTCCTGAACCTCATTCCTCCACCGCTGCCGCTGCCGCTGTTCACTTCGTCGGGGGGAATAGTGGGAGGAGGACAGGGGGTGCAGGCGCAGCAGGCGCGTGCGCAGCAGCTGGCGCTGGAACCGCCGTTCGAGTCGCCGGTGAAGGCGCGGCATGATGATGATGAGTTGGAGAAGCAGCTGGAGAGGGGGAGGAGGAGGGTCGAGGATGAGGAGAGGGCGAGGGTGGCTGCCGCGGCGGCGAAGGCGAAGGCCACTGCGGAGGAGGGAGAGGAAGGGGAGGAGGAGGATGCTGGGGGAGAGATGCGGCTGAAGCACTTCATGCAGATGGAGCATGAGGATTTGGCGCGGTTTACGTATCTGATGTATAAGGCGATGGTCGTGGGGTTCGGGGACGGGGAGAGGGCATTGCTGCAGGAGAGGATGCAGAGGGTGCAGGAGAGGTTGAGGGCTGGGGAGAGGGCCGGAGGGATATTTGACGAGGTGATTGCGAAGGGGGTTGAAGAGGAGGAGGAGGTTACAGAGGTGAAGGGGTATGAGGATGAGGGGTATGAGGACGATGAGGATGGCGAGGTGGGTGAAGAAGAAGAGCAGGAGGATGACGATGGGTACGAGGAATATGATGAGGAAGAGGAGATAGATGCGCGTTGGACGAACAAGAAGATTGAAGACTGGGTAAGTGGGTCGAGCTCTATTTTCCTTTTTCGGAAATAAATCCAGTACTATCGCATTCGTGGTAACTGGAGCGCTAGAAGCCCGGGTGGCGAAATTGATGGTTGATTTGGAAGCTTATTTCACGCATATAGATACGGACGACGCCTCCGCCTCAACCTACTGCTACGGAGAAGGCGCGGAGACGGTATAGATCCAGGAGACGTGCCCGTCGGGATCGCATGCGAGCGGACCAAGCCCAACAAACCTAACTTAGTTGTTGGGTCACAATGTGTACATCAGGAGAGTTATATGGCGACCATGGATAGCTGATACGCATATAAGATCTGGATCATCCGTTATTATTTAAGAACGGCGTTGTGTTTCATTGGGTGGTCTGCGGCGTTTTCCCGCTTTTCGCTTTTGAGTCCTGGGTCAACGAAATGAAGTAATTCGCTAGTAATCGATCCACATCCCTTCGTGAAAAAAATCCGTGAGTCTGGGGTTTGGAAGCGAGCCTCTTCATGAAATAGTCTAATCATTCAACCCAACCAATTAACATTTGGCTGGCTATTTGAAGATCTCGCAATCCTTGCAGTCAACTCCAAATTCACCAATGCTCCATATCTACTCCAACTTCTTCCAATTTAAATATGGCCGACCACAAAAGGCGTACGTACCTTGCTCTGTAGGGTCAACATCCCTCTCCGTTTTCCACACTGACCACCTTACAGGACACAACTCGCAGTCATCGGACGCAAGCGACTCCGCCTCTCCTCAGTCAGAGTATTATGACAGAGGCGAAGGAAGTACAACCGCCGGCTACTACCCTTGGGCCCCTTCGCAGCCTCCAGTCATATCTTCGCTATCGTGGCCGGAGTCAGAATTCCGACCAACCCCAGCAAGCGCCATGGAGCCTACGGCTGGACCACTATACGGAGATCTCAGAACAATGTCACGCCGCAGCAGCAAAAAATGTAAAATGTCTGCGCGCAAGTGTCGTTCTCAGGGTTCGCACATGCCACCAGGCTGTCCGCCAGGCTCGCCGTCGGATGGTCCTCGCGAAATTTCCGATAGTAATATTTTTGGTTACGGTATGGGGTTCACGCCAATCAAAACATCGCAAAGGAAAAAGATGTACTACCCCTTGTCTTACACGCCGGGGGGAGAGTTCAACATCAGCGGCAGCAACAGCGCCATCGCTACCGTTGGCGCTGGCGGCCCTGTGCAGCTGCCTTCCCTCTGCGGCGGCCTCGATCCCGGGGTAGGGAATTGGGACAACACATATAGGATGACGGATCCCTCAAAATATCCATTTTTCGAGGGGTTGAGTGTGGAATGCGAGGCAGTCGAACCCAAAGGTCATTCGAAGGAAGACCTGGAGAGGATGGCCCACATGGATTTGGCGCTGTACACGTTGAAGTTGCAGGATGATATCAAGGGTATGCGGGAGGATACCGCGAGTTTGCGCACAGATCTCGACCGTATGCGGATGGAGATTATGGGTTTGCGTGGGATGGTGTGGAAGTAGAGATTTTTGACTCTATGCTTCGTAGCTGCGAGGTAGAGGGATGAAGGTATGGGCAGATGAGTTATGGACCCATATGCACAAGTCAGTCTGACAGCTTAATGTTTATTTATATCGATCTATGATCATACTATGCCCTACTTCTCTTGGACGACTTTGAAGTGTAAAAAAGAACCGGAGTTAACTCTACACACGTATCTCCTCCGCCCTGGTGCTCCCTCCTCACCTCCCTACCCACATCCATTGGGCTTAGCACATTCCTTATTAGGAAATTTGCCGTCTACAGTTCCTTCCCGCAGCCGATGGCTAGCGTGGATTTGTTTTTTTACTCATGTCATGGGTAGTTGAAGCCATCGTCTAGACGTGTATGTCGAATTAAAAATTCTACATTCTCGTCCGGACGATGGCTTCAACTACCCACACATGTTTTCTTTCTAAGGCAGAGCTGGGGAGCCCTCCTATTCTTCGCGCTAGCCATCAAAATCGTTGATATCATGTCGCCTTGTATTATAGAGTTGGAGATGGGTGAAGTAGGTCCGTTAGTCTGGTGTTCGGGCTGGAGTCCTCAAAGCCGTAATATGCCTTTATCTGATTTAAACAGATTATTATCTAGGTATATATATAGAAATGCTACTAGTCTCTAAGAGGAAATCAACTCCTGCGCATAATTTAGCTGACAGGTGTTATTCACCTGCGAGTAGACTCTGCGTCCACCCAATCACTATAACACTTTACTTTAGTTCTCGGCCCGCTTTCTTCCACCCTCCTCCTCATTAGCTTTTATGGCGTAGCAACCGGAGCACGGGGATAATATGTGTTAGCGCGCTGGCTGCAGATATAAAAAAAGCCCGACCCGTCCGCCCCACATCGACGACACCTTTCTTCCTCCAACTCCACTTCTGCCAAACTCCGGCCATGACCGGAGCTACCGATGATCGCGGGGCCTTCCCGCCTCGCTCAATCAAACACAAGCGTAGCGACATCAACGACAGTGGCAACAGTGGCGGCAGCGCTGAGCCCAATGTGATGCGCCTCAAGGCAGCAGGCGACCTTCAGGCTGTCCCGGGCTCCAAGTTACTTGCGGTTGAGAAAGGCGTGTCTGTAAGTTAGACGGGCTATGAATATCGCGTCCCAAATGCTAATACTTTTCAGCACGACCCGTTCTCTGCCGTGGTCACCCCGGCCAACACTTCCACAACAACCCGCGCTTCGTCGACGGACTCCACCGCGACCGCCGCCTTGACTCGCTTTCTTCCTGAGACTCAGACCGAACCTGACGACTACATCAGTCCGATCGACAGGAACACTCGCCTGTTTTTCCAAGCCATTGTTGAACTTCCGGGAGAGCTTCGCAATGCTATCTATGAGGAAATCATGGAAGCGTTTATGCCACCGCAGACGTTCATCAAAAATCCTGGACAGCACCTCGAGGATCTCACTGAAGGTCATACCAGAGATAATCTCAAAGTTGGCAAACCGTTGCTGGAGCTTATCAACTGCATATTGTGCTCCCCGCGCTACATCTTACGTTCAATTAGGAAGAGAGACAAGAAGAACACTGCTCGTAAAGGCAGAAGCAAGATTCTGGTCGGTTTCCGCAATTGCGCATTGCGCGCGGTGCCCATGCTGCGCAGGGAGTTCCTTGACTTCTTCTGGAATCAGTTTGACGTGCACTTCTGTACCAGCCTTCCCAAGTTGTACCAGATCCCACCCGTCTTCAACTTCTTGCAGCATATCAAGCTCATAACGTTTGACGTACACGAGATGTATCTTCTCAAACTTCTTGACAAGATGGGCTGTATCCAGCAACTTGTTGTAGCACTTGAAAAGTCGGCTTTTGTTGGCGACATCCGCATCCTGGGTTCCGCTCTTGAAGTCAAAGCCGTCGATGATACTCTGGAGAGAGTTTTGATCTACTGGAACTATGGAAACACGGCAAGAAATGCCTGTCAAGCCGTACAACTGGCTGATAGTCCTTGGAAGCACATGATCAAGACTTGTAAGTCCGATTCCTCCCTGGAGCTTGGAAATAACTGACGTAAAAGTCTGCGATCGCACGGACGAAGAGCGCGCTGAGTCTCCCAAAGCATTCCTTATTAGGCCTATGGATATGCGCTTGTCGACTCGCACCAAGGGACTTAGGTTGAACAAAAAGAAGCGTCCTGTGTATGTCACATGCCCTCAGACAGATCCATACAAGTGCTGACATGCGTAGGATGGTCTTTGAGGGTGGCCATACCAAACGTCAGCTCACAGACGAAGAACTTGAAGAAGTCCTCCCTAGCAGGCATATCGACCTGCTTATTAAGTCTTACCAACGCGATCGCCAGGCCCGCCTGATTACCGAGCAAGAATTCTATGCTAGGATTGCCTACTACAAAGAACGCTACCCCGACGACAAAGGTCTCCTTACTAACTATTAGAGATGCCAAGTAGGGGATAACGGTTTCATTTATGAGCGGTTAATGGGCATGTATTGTTGAATCAGAGTCCGCTGGTTTCGTACGTGATAATGCGGGTCGGCGGCTAGTGTCGTATTGGCATCGCATGTAAGAAAACTTAGATGTTTATGGACCATGAAACAAATGATGGAATCTTGGCGCCAGTAACATGACAAGGGAGTAACATGATTCATTTCTGGTGCATCTTGGACCGACCCGGGGGGTGTAGAGACGAAGCTGCGGGAAGTGTTATCGAAGAGGGAAGACTGCAACTGTGCGGTGCGGTCAGGATGTTGAATACCTAGGGAATGGGAACGAGTAGCGCTACTTGCAATGTCTACAGCGCGACTTGAAGCTTCTGCCTGGCTCTCCATGCGGCTGCTTAATCAGCTTATCGTTAGGGGACGGCCGACCTTCCTGCTGTTTTGGGCAGCGGCCGGGTCAACACCGGCAACGACTTTTTTCCGAGCCCGCCTGCCTGCCCTGTTTATAAACTCAGATCTTCTGCGACAACTTCACTCTCCTCCGTCACCTCAAAATTTTCAAGCCGTCTGGCTGCGACTCAAAGACACATATTCAAGGTAGGTTCATGCTGCCCAACATATCCAGAGTTTCCGACACCGACTCTTGAGCTCAAGCTAACAAGTTGTCAGCTTGATCTCATCCATCAAAGCGACATGACTCCTCCACCTGCGCTTGTAAGTGCACAAATGCTGCGCCATCCGCCCAAGCACAGCCAGCATCTGCGCGCCACGCAGGACCTACTCTTGGTAATAGCTTTTGAGCTGACAGTCCGCGGACAGTGCGATTCCTACACCATGTCGGCTCCTCGTGACAAGCACCATGACGACCTCGCGGAAAGAGATCTTGCGACATACCTGCGACCTCCCCCACCTCCAAGCGGGCTTGCCGGCGACCTACAGCCCCGCGACAAGTTCCAGACAGCGATCAAGCTTCTCGAAGCTCACGAAGCAGGTCAGTGTTATCTCTCTTGACGCGCCGTTTTGTGAAGTTACTAACCAACCAGTAGAGCGCGACAAGTCGGAGAAGGATCTTCTCAAGCGAGCTCTCGAGTACTCCGAAGGAAATGAGAGGCTCAAGCGCGACAACACTGCTCAGGCCGAGCGAATCCTTGATTTGGAGCGGATGCTGAACCTTCCCCCACCTGGATTCAAGCATGCGAGGGATTGCGATCCTAACAGCGCTCACTTCGCAAGCGAGCACTTCCCGCACATTTGTGCGAGCGACCCACGCCTTTTGGTCAAGCTCAACCACAAGGCGATCATCCCGGAGCCCCGCTCCCTCCCAGGCCTCCCACCAAGCGAAAGGCCGCGACAAGATTGGAGGGAGGGGGCTCCTCCCAATGTCTGCCACATGGGGACTGGTGGCGCGGACCGTTTCTGTGCGAAGAAGCATACTAATTGTCCTTTCTGGCACTTCGGCGAACTACCCGACCACGTCTTCCAGCTGGGAAGCGAGGAGTGGAGGCGAGGCTACCGGCGAAGGGAGCGTGACAGGATGAGTCACGTGGCTGAGCGCGAGCAGAGGGCAGGAGGTAAGTCAGCTATCCATGGCGGGCGAACCAAGTTCAGTGGCTGATGAGTTCTCCTACAGGCAAACGTCTGCGCGAGGACGAATCGGTCTATGGTCGGGGCGATAACTCGAAGCGGCGATTTGGTGGTGGGCGATAAGGGGAACTGCTTGCGATCTGGTCTTTCACTATGGATAGCATAGCAAGGCGAACGGCGATTTGGTGGTGGGCGACAAGTGGAACTGGCGAGCTCTTGCTTGCGATGCTCTTGCTTGCGATCTGGTCTTGCTTGCGATCTGGTCTTTTCACTATGGATGGAATAGCAAGGCGAACGGCGATCTGGAATGTTTTGCTATCGCTTGCTTTAGCAATGCGAATAGCGATCTGGATTCTAATTCGAGCTACAAATGATCATGAACTTGCGATTCACTTTAAACTTACATTTAATAATGGTGACCTTCGAGCCAACAGAAGCCGTACGTTCAGTGATATAGTCGACAGAATTGGAATATATGCTTCACTGCACATGAATCGAATGATGAGAACGAAACTAAAATATGCACATATAACTGGAGTATGCTACTGCTGTTGGAGACCCGCTGACTTCCTGACGCCACGGTGACACGACGAAAGCAGACGCATCATCATCATCCATCTGCGCCGTTCAGTCTTCTTCTTCTCTCCGCCAAATCCACCCTCCTCCGCAGATGAGTCTTCCGTCGACCCCGAATCCTCTACCCTCTCCTTCCCAACCACCCTCACCGCATCCTCCTCCTCCTCCTCGCTCCTCTCCTCCCCACCACTGCCATCCTCCTCTACCTCTACCCCCGTCTCCCTCCCACCACCACCACCACCACCACCAAACCTCTCCCTCAAAAACCCAACCAAAGCATCCACATCCGCCCTCGTACTCGCCGCGCCCAGACTCACCCTCACCACCCCCGTCGCGCGGCCCTGTATCACGCCCACACTCCCGTCGCTACACCGCAGTCCTTCCCGCTCGTACAACGCCCGCAGCTGCGCCGCGTCCCATCCTAGATACCGTGCGGCGCCGCCTGGGTTGCATAGGCTGCCGCTGCGCACGTAGATGCGGCGCGCGTCGGCGGCGCGCTCGACGGCGGCGGGTGGGATGAGTGTGTGGCCGTCGGGCGCGAGGACGTTGAAGGCGATCATGGGCCCCTGGAGGCGGGGGTCGGCGAAGGTGGAGGGGTTGGCTGGGGGATGGTCGTTGTAGATGGTTAGGAGGGGGGAGGGGGAGGAGCAGGAGGGAGAAGAGGCATGGCGGAGCGCGGCGAGGGAGGCGTGCAGGTAAGCGGTCAGGGCGGAGACGTGGGCGCTGATGCAGCGCATTGAGGTGTAGAGGCGGGCGTGGGTGGCGAGGGCGGCGGACAGCGCGATGATGCTGTGGAAGGGGAGGGTGCCGTCTTCGAGGTGGGCGTGTGGAGGCGAAGCCGGCTTTTTGGCGTGGAAGCGGGTGGTGGGGGTGTTGCCGGTCGTGACCATGTCGACGGTGCCGCCGCCGAAGTAGCGGCGGGAGGAGAGGATGGTGGGGAGCGAGGGATTAGTGGTGGTGCGGATGATGAGCGCGCCGAGGTCTGGGGAGCCGAAGATCTTGTAGAAGCTGAGGCAGGTGAAGTCCGGGGCGGAGGATGGGTCGCTGAAGTCCAGGGGGGAGGTGGTGGCCAGGGCGGCGGCGTCGAGGAGGGTGTAGACGTCGGAGGTGTGCGGGGAGGCGCGCATGTCGGAGGGCCAGGAGAGAGGGAGGCGCCGGCCGGTCATGTTGGATTGGCCTGGGTAGGCGAAGAGGCGGAGTTGCTTTCCCGTTTGCCTTTTGGATGTTTTGTTGCTACTATGCATCCAGGCTTCGACTTCTTGGTCTGAGCTGAAGCAGTGTTGGCCGCCGTCTGCTAGTTCGCGGACTCCTACGAGCGAGTTGTGGGCGTCCCGGTGGTAGCCGTACCAGAATTTTCGGCGTTGGCATCTCGGCAGGCGCTGCGTGGCGTCGCAGTGATCTTTGAAGCAGTCCATGACGAGCTTCAGGGCGGCGGTTGCGTTGGCGACGAACACCAAGTCGAAGTACTTGGGGTCAGCGTTGAAGAATCTTAGCACTTGGTCTCGTATCTCGTCGACGCGACGCCCGGCTAATGCGGACGGGGCGCAGGCTGAATGTGGATTGCCGTAGAGGTTGGTCGAGAGGTCTGCGGCTGCATCTTCAAGGAGGGATTTGGCGGGAATCTAGGCTGCTGTGAGTATGATTTGAGGCTCTTGGGTCTTTGCTTAAGGTTGCCCGACCGCTGATCCACCATAGTCGAGGTAGGTCACTCCTGGGAACCATCAGCGACTGATCTATTACTGAGGGGAGTGAGGTGATGTTGAAGTCTTTGATTTAACTCCGATAGGTATACGGGATTTTACTCGATGAACGTATCCGGTTGTCTGCGTTCCGACTTGTGACATACCTTTTAATGAGGGATATTCTATATCTCGAAAGCCCTCTATCTTGCTATTGTACGCATCTAATCCACTGCAAGCCGAGGGTTTCATCTTGGAGGTCTAAGAAGCAATGAAATGGCCTCTATCTAAAAGGTGCGGAAACGATCTGATTAAATTGGAGATAGACGGACTTAAAAGACCAACGAAGAGTGGAGCAGCTTAATCGGATTTGATTCCAAGTGCCTCCAAAATGGATCGGCCTGACTGATTCAGGAGTTGGGGGCGAAAAGAAGAGCCGAGAATGGAATTCAAAAACTTCCAAGCGGCTCAACATGTTTCCCTAGAAGTACGGCAACATGGGTAAATAGCATGAATTTCGTCCGCACGAACCGGCGGAGATCCGTAGGCATAACAAGGCAGCCGTTGCGCAAGCGCGCTCGGCGGTTCGACCAGAGAGGAGATAGAGAGTCCTGACCAACAGGTCTGCGCATTGAGGCGAAGGTGGGGCAGGTAGTCCAAGCCACAATGCTTAGTATTCATGGTCAAGTCAAACCATGGCAGGCCCAATGGTGGGAGGCCAGGAAAGTTGGTCCGGATAGCATGATATTAACAGGCCATGGGAATCGAGATACTCCAGCGTCTGAATGGCCCGAGGAAGGTAGCGAATATGCAAAGCCTTACGGCGCATGGTGGTCCAGCCCAGGTGGGTCATTTCAGCTGCGGCTGAAACGTTGCGCCTTTCTCTCTGGTTACGAGCCGTTTGACGAGAAAATCCCGTTTTCACACCGGTTGGCGTGCCGTGGCAGGTGTGGCGCTGAGGCCAGACTGCGGATTCATTACACCAGTTGGGCGGGGAGCACCAGAATAGGCGCGAAGGATCGCTCGCTTCTCCACCTTGGCTGCTACGCGAGGATGTTGAGGCAGGCGTGCATCGGGGATCGACGGAAGCATGTAGTTATTGGTTACACGTGTGAGAGGCAGGCTTTCCTGAAGTGGCAGGCATGATTACGAGTGCTGAGATGATCGGCACGCACTGCCTTGCCGTATCCAATGTTTCTCTTATATTCAGCTTTCACGAGTGGAGTAGAGGTCAGCGTAGCGTCGGGTAAGTTATGAAGCGGAGGTCGGCGACAAGACGGGCAAAAGCTTCTGGACGTCGGCGACCAGACAAAGCTAAGATAGCCGCCCTGCGCTAGTGAATTTTGACGTGGAGGCGGCGCAAGCGCAGGATCGATGATGGACGATGCACGAAGATGGAGGCGACATCGCCAAAAATTGCAGGCACCAGCGGCCGCGCCAAATCCTACCCTGGACCCTGAACCTCACCAACCTTCGCCCGGCGACCACAATCTCCTGCCGTATGTCCACGATTCCCCGGCCACCGCCATGTCTCACAAGCCCGTTACTCCTGCGTCGCGGATCTCGCGGATGGGACCCGCCAGCCCACGTGCAGGGTCTCTCCTGCGTTTGATCACCTCGTGCCAGCGCCCGGGTGCCTGTCAGAGCCTCACCTGCACGTCTATCATGCATGGCGATGATATCAGCAGTAGATTCAGCCGTTCGACACCACCTCTTCAAATTTTAGCTGAATCAGACCGAGTGAGATGGTCGGTCAGTTCCGCAGCCACAATGACCGGCGCGACCTTTGCGTTCACAGCATTTTCCTTAAATGCCCCGTGTCGTCGATGCGCTACTTGATGGCAGATCTATAGCATCGGCGTACATTATCAGTACTACCACCACGTCACTGGCCGTGCGACGGTAGGTCGCCGTTCACTTGCCTGCGAGCCCCATGAACCTTGGCCCCCATCCGTCAACATCAAATCCGCCCCATCCGCCAAGGTTGGCTAGTCTGGAGCTAGCCTTCTGCAACAGCTCTTCAAATCTGCACCCCACCCTCTTCGCAGTGACTGCTGCAAAATCTGCAACATCCGTCTCAAGCCTCATCATGTCTGACGCATCCTGCAATACCCCAACCAAAAATTCCGAGTCCATAACAATGGATCCCACTCAAGCGGCTCCCGATGTAGAGAAGGGCTCGGTTTCTGGCTATGCTGGATTGGCAAACAATACAGTCGCCAGCTACAGCTGGGACAACGTCACTGTCACTGTCAAAGACCGCCAAACAAAATCACCTAAGCAGATCCTGTCATCTGCCTCTGGCATCGTCAAAGCTGGCGAGCTCCTTGCTCTCATGGGCCCCAGGTACTACCCCACTCCTTAATCTGGAAATTTCATCCTTTGAACTGACAAATAATAGTGGTTCTGGAAAGACGACACTGCTAAATGTATTGGCTCACCGCGATGCGACCTCGGGTGCCCGCGTGGATAAGTCACTATACGTCAACGGCCGAAACGTGCCACTACAGAAGTTTCGCAAGCTCTCGTCATTCGTTGAGCAGGAAGATGCTCTTTTGGGAGCATTGACTGTTGAGGAGACATTGAACTTCGCAGCCAGGCTCTCTCTGCCGAGGTATTTATTATCTCACTGTGAAATTCTTACTCCTCTTTTGCTAATGCACGCACAGCTCTGTGACAAAAACGGAACGCCTTGCCCGGATTCAAGCTCTGATGGGCTCCTTTGGTCTTCGAAATCAGGCAAAGACTCTGATCGGTACACCAATCCGTAAGGGTATCAGCGGCGGACAGAAACGGCGTGTGAGCGTAGCATCCCAGCTCATCACGAGCCCCAAGATTCTGTTCTTGGATGAACCTACCAGTGGACTGGATAGCGCGGCAAGCTATGAAGTCATCTCGTTCGTCCGCGACATTGCACGTGAGAACAACGTAAGTAAACCTCTTGTCACGACAAGCACAAGCTAACGACTGTCATCAGTTGATCGTTATTGCGTCTATCCACCAGCCTTCGACTTCGACCTTTGACCTGTTCGACAAGTTGTTGTTGCTTTCACAAGGAAAGACCATCTACAATGGCCCAATCACTACCATGAGCCACTACTTCGCAGCCTTGGGCTACCCTATTCCTATGTACACAAACCCTGCCGAGTTCATCATTGATCTGGTCAATACGGACTTTGCCCGTGATCGCGGCAAAGCGGACCAACAGCTGAGAGACCTACAAGGCAAATGGAGCGGCTCAGACCAGGCCAAGGAGATCAAGGTGGACGTCGAGAATGAGGTCAATGACGCTACCAGATCGGGCGACGAAAGTTCCTCTGAGCAGACAGGCTCTGCCAACCCACTGCGGATACCCCTGACCCTTACCCACCGTTCCCTCATCAAGAGTTACCGGGACGTCATTGCTTACGGCATCCGCATTGCTATGTACATGGGCCTCGCAATCCTCATGGGCACTGTATGGCTCAGGCTTAACACAGAACAGAAGAATATCCAAGCTTTCACTAACGCCATCGTAAGTTCTTTTCCTTGCCCACACTATACCCTTACCTGACGATTCCCATCACAGTTCTTCGGTGGAGCCTTCATGTCCTTCATGGCCGTCGCCTACATCCCCTCCTTCCTCGAGGACCGCGCTCTCTTCGTCAAGGAGCGCGCCAACGGCCTGTACGGACCCACCGCCTTCATGGTCGCCAACTTCATCACCGGCGTGCCCTTCCTCTTCATCATCACCATCGTCTTCTCCGTCATCTCCTACTGGCTCTCCAACTTCCAGCCCACCGCCACCGGCTTCTGGAACTGGGTCATGTGGCTCTTCCTCGACCTGCTCGCTGCCGAGTCCCTCGTCATCCTCATCTCCGCGCTCGCCCCCGTCTTCGTCATCGCGCTCGCGGCGACGGCCTTTGCCAACGGCTTATGGATGAGCGTTGGAGGGTTCATGGTTGCGCCGAAGGATTTGAACGTCTTTTGGCGGTATTGGGCGCACTACTCTGACTACCAGAGCTACGTGTTTCAGGGGATGATGGTGAATGAGTTTGAGCATAGGACGTACAGCTGCGGTCAAGACTGCAGGTGCATGTATGCGAGCGAGCTGGAGGATCAGTGCAAGATTGCCGGAACTGCGGTGCTGAGGTCGTATGGTTATGCAACGGATAAGAAGGGCGAGTGGGTTGGCATCCTGATTGCCATTGTGTTTGCGTATCGGCTACTGGGGTGGGTTGCGTTGTATCTGAGGAAGACTTAAGGGGATTTTCTGTTGCCTACGGGGGATATTAAACGGTTCTGAGGAGCGGACGTCCGGACGTGGGTATAGATTTAAAAATTGGGCAAACACGTCCGGACGTACGCTTCAGCTACCATGGAAGGTGTCTATTTGCACTTTTAGAATTCTGTCTCGTCTTAAATTTAATACGAAATTTAATATTTTCATTTTTGGGTAGTTGAAGCCAATGTCCGGACGTAGATGTGCATTTTAAAAATTATAACAAATACATCCGGACGTTAGACAACTACACACCTAGCTAGTGGTTCTTTATTTCTCTGTCTTTTGAATTTTCTACAAGCTTTCTGTCTTTAATATTTCTCCAGCTTCTCTCTCGTCTTTTCGACTCTGGCGATCTAGAGCTACGATAGAATCAGATAAGCGTGATTTCGCGACTTACAAAACAGAGATCTGGATGCGACGGCGTCTTGGATGTAAGCAAAGCTGTTTGGCCAAGTGACGGATCTCTTTAGTCGAGGTTTGATGCAGGGTAGGGCCGGGGTGGAGGTAGAAGATGGAATGATATATGATTCCGGTTCTGCACTGTTTCTTTTCTTGTAATATTTCGTGGGGATATTGCTGATGGCAATTTAGGCTTTAGGGCCAAGGTATAAAATATGTCTCTAAGTCATATTCAAGTCCACTAGTTTCAGACACCGCCTGACCCCCGCATCGCATGCCAACATAGTGTCAAATCGCTAACGAAGGTCTAACAGTGATGACAAGTTACCAAAGTCCGGAATATAATAATTTAAGATTCTGAAGCTCATAGAGGCAAAAAAAACTACAAAAAGATAAAGGACATTAAGAAACGGGGAACGAAGAATAGATATTAGGAAGAAGCGTAGGGATAAGCTATCTATGAAGCAAAATATCTGACCGGAATAGTATGTAACGTGAAGATTCTCTAGACGTTAGGTTGTTCCCTTGATAGGACCAATACGCTCAAACGTAGGTTGCGTTCCTTGTACCAACTTCCACTCTACTATCTGCGGCCCCTCTTCGAGAGCATACACACGCCCCGACTGTGTGCTTGCGATGGGCGAAAATGGGAGAACTCTATCCATTCCTTCAACAAGTTTTTGGAAATCCCAGGATCCGTCTGAGCTCCAATAGGCCATGTTTACGCCGTGGTCCGCTCGAGTGATCAGCACCTGGACTCTGACATTCCCATCGACAACCTGCGACATGGCGGCAAGCTGAGCTCCTGCTTCTGCGGTTATCTTGCCCTTGGCTAAGCCAACCAAATAAAATAATAAGTCAGACTGTGGGTCTTGAAGGAAGCTATCATGGGGTATAACTCACATGCCACATCAGTACTAGTGGTGGTCCAGGAATGATCTTTCGCTCCATACAATTCAACCAAGGTACCTCCACTGATAAGGTATAACGCCACTTGTGGGTATGGGTACTTGCTTGCGTTGAAAACCGGTATTGGCGCGGTAGCCATGGCCGTCCCCGCGTCGTTCCTTACTCCACTGGGAAGGAAGTGGAAATCCCGCAGGGAAAGGTAGCCAGCATCAACCCGATACGGAGACTGCATCATTAGGTCGGCAGTTCGCGATTCGTAGCCCAGAAAGTCTGAATTATCACAGGTTTTGTGGTCGCACTGAGGTATGTATTCCACGAGGCTAGTGTTTTCGCTGACCAATGTCTGAGAATCGAAAGTGTTATCAATTCTCCATGCGCTAGTGGTCTCGTTCGGCGCCCAAAGTGCTCGGATGAAACTTGCGTTGTCGACGAACAAACATCGGAAATCGGATGCCTTGGAAATCTGGTCACAGACTGTCAGTGTGAGTGCGTATAGTTATGAGCCATCTAGTCTTGAGACTCACCGCTGCGTCATCAATCATCCAGTTGCCAGCAGCAATAGGGGTTCCATTTTTTGGATGAATAACGCTCGTGTTATCTTTTTCGAAGACTTGGGAGGCAATCCAGCTACCGGAAGAACTGTTCCAGTCCGCCAGCCAGATTTCCAGCGAGTTATCCTGATAGTAAACTTGCGAGTGCTCCGCACCATGTACGTCCGTGTAGTTTGCAGCTGCGAGGCGTGACGTGGAAGAAACGCCGCGTTTATAGACGACTTGCTGGGGGCTTTGTTGATCCGACTTTTTGTGTTGGGTCAAGCCGGCACCAACACCGACGGCGATACCGATAACGACAAGGGAAACGAGTGTAATCAAGATCCAGAAAGTTCTTCTCTTCATACCGCAAATAGACCTTCCTTGAGTGCTATCGGTGGGAGCCTCGTATGCTACTTCTTTCCCGTTCGCGTTGGTTACCTCTGGTGCACTAGTGTTCGGGATTGTTACAGGAAGGGTTGAAGTTGCATCGACTTCCAGAGTGCTGTAAGTCTCTGACTGGTCTCCAGAAATCATGATTGATGAGGTAGGGATGGCAGATTCGAAAGAGTGTGAAAATAAAAGACAGGCGGTCTCATGAGAAATCAATGCTTCGCTCTCTGGCGTGCTGTGCGAGGCTGTAAAGATTTTATCCGCTTCTCTTGGCAAGGTATGCATGGCTACAAGTAAGCTCGGGACGTAATCTGCTTATGCGAATGCGAAGTAGTGCAGAAAAAAGCAGAGGCTCTGTGAACTAGCGTTCCTTTACTGCAGACTCCTACAGGGGTCTATGACTTGCATTAGCCTCAACCTTTGGTCTTTCCCAAGTTTTCCGTCTCTGACGATTCACTCACTGACCACCATTTAAATGAAACCCAGCTGTCTACATCCGCAAAGCCCTTATTTCATCGACCTTCGCTCTCTTACACTGCTCGCCATCGCCGGCCGTGTCAGTTTCCTGCGTGGTCCTTCAGTCTGTACTACCAGCACCCCGGCCTGTCCATTAAATGATTCCCGCATTACGCGTTGAGGTAATGCATAGAAATCTATATTCAGTCTGGCCAACTGTTGCACAGCGCACAGTAAGCGGGTGGTCATCTTTCCGGCTTCTCTGTAGGCTGCCATTCCTCTCTACCCTCCCGCAGCCTCATCCTCATCACCATAAAGAGTTAATGGTGCACTAGAGGCACCACAATTGCCGCTTATACTGCTGTGCAAGGCCAGCTTACGGTTGCTCTACCTGAAGGTGCAAAATATTTGGCCAACAGAGTTGTGGCTGCAGGAGTGGGGGGCAATGAGGGGAGACGCGGAGGATGCGCCAGCAGCGGTGTCTACGCCTGTCAGCTCAACAGCGCTATTGGCATGATGAAGGTGCCTTCCGAGAATTTCGTTCGTGAAACTTGGGCTTCTTCTCCGCTTCTGCTGTCGTTCAGTCCGCCGCGCGTCAACCACCCCAACTTCCTCAGCCACCATCTCGTGCACTGATATCCGGTCATCATTAGAACCGAAGATTCGTAAGACCCTCCTGTCAGCTCACAAATAAAGATCCAAAGTGGATTGATCGCTAAATCTAAAATGGATGGAGAGACTGCGAGTGGCGGTTGATGACTAGGTAAGCTAAGGTTGGTCCGCCACAAACTGCCATGGAAGATGATGGAATGTAAGCCCGATCGTCGGCTGATCGATATCTTATTGTCTGACCTGTTTAAGGTTTTTACTTTCCTTGTCTAGATGTCTATAGCCGGCGCCACTAATCGGACAGATGAAGATCCCAATGCCTCATTGGTCTGGTTCCCATGCTTATTATAATCTATCCGAGAGTACAGAGACATCCTGGCGAAATATCCGACAGAGACCGGTCGCGCGGGTGCTCGCAATCTTTTACTTTTCTTCTTACCCCTATCTCGAAATCTCGGAAATGTCTCTACCTCTCGCGTGACGTCCGCGCACCCGTCGTGGAACAAGACCCTGGCACCACTTTGAATGCGGCCTATGCAAGCAAGAACCAGCGATATCGTTATATTCGCCACCGCTTTTAGGCAGCAGGCGCTCGATTTCGTGCATCATCGATGCATGGGTCCTATCCTGGGGCTTGCATCAGATGGTTTCGGTGAAATCAACCTTGTCTCGTGGAACATGCAGCCATCCGGCACTGGGTATGAGACTACTCGCATCAGTCGAATCTTGATTGGATTGCCGCTCCCGCTCTTGTACGACAACGATTAATTAAGGATTTACTATGGCTAACCGGCTGTGACCCAGCACTAGCTGGAATTCGGAGCGTAAGTTTTTAAACTTATTTCCCTAGAAGACAGTGCCATGAAGCCCCATGATTTTATTTTCAGTGTAGAAAGTATCTCAGGTGGAATTTCATTGGTTTGCCGTATGTGAAAGGTGCAATAGATAAGTCTGCAGTGTGACTACTGCGGTGTGACCCATCAGGATATCGACCCTGAAACGCAGCGGAACTTTTCCATCCAAACAGGCATCAATACGGCAGGCGGCGTCCTCTGCATCAATTAGTTTGTGAGTTGATAACGTCACAATTCATCCTGTGATAACGAGACACGGCACTGATTCAACAAACCGCGTTTGGCCAGGCTGAATCTTACCCGGTCGTCTCAGCCTTCACTTTCAGCTCAGCCTTGCCACCTTTCATTAGGCCATAAGCGCACACTAACCGCTCTACTCCATCAGCCCTCTCATCTCCTACTTCATTCTCGCATATTTACACCTTGTCATTTAGTCGAACAGCGCCAAGTTCTCGCACCATCTAGCCTGAACTGGCGCTTAGTCTCTCTTATGTCTACATCAAGCGCTCCCGCGTGGATGCGTACTCGGAAGTCTCTGAAAATATACATAGCCGGTGCGGTTATCGTCGCCACCCTCGTCTTGATCAGTAGCTTTCGTTACAAAGCAGCACCTCCTGAGGCTCGTCCAATCCTTAGTCTTCCAGATGCTCTGACAGATGGAGATGGAAAATGGCGCTTCCACCACTCCAAGGAAGCAAGAAATCTTGGCCTTTCAGACCAGCAGTGTGATGTAACTCCTAACTCTCTCCGTCTCCAAAATACCCATTCGGCTAACACACTCCGGGTAAGATTGCCTTTCCCAAGCTCTACACAGAGATAGAGCGTGCCCGTAACCACTTCGGTCATGCTTCCATCCATCGCGAGCAGGTCAAGATACATTGGGATTCGAAGCCCTGGCCTCATGCTCAGATGCATGTTCTAATCTACAATGGACAAGTGAGTTGCATTAAGCTCCATTACCGGTTACTGCCGACGCACTAACGGAAAAGCGCTGTAGATGTACATCATCGACGAGAAAGAAGGTGCCTGTAATCGTGCCCGGGGTCTGGCCGGTCTCTCCAATCTCTACAGGGCTATTACTGCTGTTAAAGACCCTACGACGATTCCAAATGTCGAGTTTATTCTTGATCTCGAAGATACGCCAACTGACGGAGTACCAGAAGACCGCATCGTGTGGTCGTGGAATAGACCGAAGGCGTATCAAAATACTTGGGTCATACCTGACTTTGACGGCTGGGCTGTAAGAAATCCCATCTTCTTGCTCATCTCTACGAAGACTAACATTCTTCCCTTGCAGTTCCCCGAAGCCGATCTTGGGTCCTACATCTCGTTTCGCGAGCGGCTCAAGTTCGTCGAAACGTCCTTCGAGGACAAGGATCCGCGCGCTGTATGGCGTGGCGCTATGAACAACAAAGTACGGACGGCTCTCATGAACGCTGCCCAAGGCTACGAGTGGGCCGATGTTCAAACAATGACCTCAGAAACCCGCATGCACATGGTCGACTTCTGCAAGTACAAGTTCCCGATCCACACCGAGGGAAATGCCTGGAGCGGCAGACTTCGCTATTTGCAGAACTGCAATTCCATAATCGTCGTCCACCAGCCCCTCGAGTTCCAGGCCCATTACTACGACTTACTTGTATCCGAGGGCCCAGACCAGGTATG
This sequence comes from Lasiodiplodia citricola, assembly GCA_023089105.1. Taxonomy (NCBI): domain Eukaryota; kingdom Fungi; phylum Ascomycota; class Dothideomycetes; order Botryosphaeriales; family Botryosphaeriaceae; genus Lasiodiplodia; species Lasiodiplodia citricola. The sequence continues at coordinate 611,758 of JAJNLL010000019.1, read as the reverse complement.
ACAGCACACATTCCCACCGGATATCTGGGCACTGACGCACTGCCACTAAACAGAACATCATCAGCGTCCGCAACGACTTCTCCGACCTCCACGAAAAGATGCAGTACTACCTGTCCAACCCCGCCACCACCGCCCGCATCGCCAACAACTCCGTCGCCACGTTCCGCGACCGCTACCTGACCCCTGCTGCCGAAGCGTGCTACTGGCGCCGCCTGATCCACGCGTGGGCAGAGGTGCAAGCCTTCTCGCCGGAGGCGTACGTGGACGTCGCGGCGCCGGACGGCAGCGTGTGGAAGAAGCAGCGAGGCGTGGATTGGGAGATCTTTGCGCATCCGGACCCGAGCTTTCCTTTCCGCTTTCCGGAAGGTCGGCATACATGAACTTGTTTGGTGTTGGGTTGAGGGGAGACAGGGGAGAGAGGTCAGAAGATGGTTGGGTTTCTGTCGGCGTCTTCTTCGTGTTGAGTTGATTCGTTGTGATTTGTGGCACACATACGCAGAGTTCCCGGTTGCCAAGTTGCTGTATGCCGTCTTTTGTAGCAATCAGCAAGAGTGGTTTAGTAACACTTTACTTTGAATTGTTCTTGTAGACTCAATCACTGTAGGAATAATTCGATAAGGCCCCGATCTATAGTAAGCGGTGCTATATATAGAACAAGTAACTTGAGACTATGGTCACAATTGTGTCAGGGCATCAGCCGCCCGGTAGCCACGTTGTATTTTACCAAGACTCGAGATGATCGAAGGTATTATGTTGAGCTCTTAGCTGGTAAACTGTGAATCGAGCCATGGAATTACATCCTTATTCACAACCCCAGCCGTGTTCACAGCCAAGCTTGAATCGACCGAAAAGGCCGAAGATACAGAATGATACCTATGGCCCAAGATAATTATAATAGAAGCTCCGCACAACTAAGTGTACCTAAACACTTGTAACTCGATTCGAACAAGCTCAAACGCTTCACGAATCTCGATATCTTCCGGTGGCCACCAGGGTTCGGTTCTGCGTGCAGCGGCGCAAAGAGACGCCTTCGAGAAATTGGAACCGACCACGGCGGCCACGCCTGAAAACCCATCCGTAATTGGATGTACTGGCCCGGCTAATAGCTCAAGAGTATTCCTGATAATGTCTTCGCAAAGGTCCGTCAAACAAGCCATTTCTTGCAGTAATGAATTCAAGTCAGAGACAAGAGGTCTGCATTTGCGGGAATAGTGTCGTCCGAAAGCATCATTGTGTAACGATTGATAATGCGGGGCAAGGCAATAACATGACCAGACCAACCTCCACTGGGTAATGCGTATTCAACAGAAGATCCGCCTCTTATTGCTTTCTACACGCGCGACTCCCTGTAATTAATCTGGAAGTGGATGAGTGTGCTCTTGAAGCTCACTGTTGCCCATCCGCAAACGGCCAGAAATGCCCGTTCCACTCCCGAAGCTCCTCCATTCGCCGATTTTACATTCCCAGCAAGTTGTTGTGCTTATCACCGTAGCCTTGCAGCACCCTTTCATCTCAGCCGTGACCTTTCGTGGTTCTCGTCCTTAGGCTCTCTCACTTGGTATTTAAGTTACGCGATATTGATTTGGACAGTGTCCCTGATCATGTGAGTGAGAATGATGAGTGATGTGAGAGTGTGCGTGGGAGGCTGTTGAGAGTATTGCGGGGCTACACGCCGTGAAATTACAGAGTCCAGCAGCTGTTTCCTGAACAGCTCTGGGGTGAGTGTCTAAGCACGAGCATGGTATTCAAGAAGTACGTGCTTGGGTCAGTTTCACACCGCTTAATACTGCTCTGGCATCGCCACGTTGTCGTAATGTTACCGCACTCACGGTTCTTCCAAGCACTGCAGATAAGTTCGGAAATTAAACTTGTCTTACTGATTGCTTGCGTCTTTACCACCAGGTCACGTTTTTTAAATTCCACATGAGTGTCTTGCTGTGCAAAGCAGCTCGGATAGGTCTTGCTTGAGGCTGTTGGCATGGACTGAGAGTGCTGCCCATGGTAGTTCAGATAGGGTTCTTTGTTTGGTCGCGGTTACGGACAGCTTTGTCGAGGATTCTGCTGCCGAGGGTGTAGACTTGGGCTCTGGGCTAGTATCAATTAGTTATAGATATAATGTATGCTGGGAATGAGTCCATTGTCAGCAGGTCGTTCAATTTCCAGTGAGAAGCAAACAGACAGAAAGTAGATGGTTATTACTATGTACCTACCAGACTTTATCTCAGTCCGTGAGCAAACAATGCAGACAGGCTCTTGTTATTGACGGGATGGCATTGTGACCTGGTAAGGTAATTAGCGTGTTGTATAGCAGTATCGAATGGCTGACAGCCTGGCTCATGGCAGCTAGTTGAGCGTCAATGGTCCAGCCTCGCGATCAGGTCATTCCTTGAACAGGAGATTGTAGCAGTGTATCGAGAGAAGGTAGACCGGTTTCTTGAAGAGCGAGATAGAGAATCAATTCAAACAAATACTGACACTGACTGGGGGGCTGTCCCAGTACTTGCGGGCGACGTATACACAAGTACGGGTTATTAATATCGTGGCCTAAAATGAATTTGCGGACGACTGCTCGAGATTTTGCAGCAGACAGAAGGTACTTGGCAGCCCAATGGCGGAGCTGTGTTGGTGCCGCTCGCTACGTGGTGGGTGCCTTCCTTCTTCATCGGGGCAGTTGCTTAAATACGCCTCGCCACAGTGACTTCACCTCAACTCCACGACACACATCCCCACGCTCGCGAAAACCTCAGCTTTGAAGACTCGAAAACATGCCTCGGCGATCCTCTCAGAAACACGGCGATCTACAACTCGATCCCGGTGAGCGACTTGCACTTCGTCAGGGTATGACTGCCCAATTCATAAATCAACTTCATGACCTGACCTTGCTGACAACCTGAGATAGAGCGCGAGCGACTGCGTGATAGGGAGGCTGTCCTTGATGCCAGAGAAGCTGCTCTTGACGCGAGAGAAGCTGCTCTCGATGCGAGACAGCGCGAGCTAGGTCTCAACGACGATGACATCGACGATATCGTCAACGAGGTTCTAGGCGACCACACGCTCTCCAGCGGAGAACGCGATCTCACGGGCGATGAGCATGGTGGTGATAGTCGCTCAAGAGTGCGAGAGTCCATTGACTCATCCGTGAGTCGTCAAAGCCCTGTTTCGAAATTATTGACTGACTTCCGACAGACAAGCAAGCGACTCCGCTCTGGAAAGCTTCGCAGCGGGACGGGCGACTCGGATGGGCTGGAGCAATCTCAGGAGGATATCTCCGAGCGACCTGCGAAGCGGCGACGGGGACAGGTAAGTGTCTAGATTTCACTACGCGAAGTGCCTTACTGACAGTGTCCAGACGACGCAGGACATTCAAACCCCTCGTCAGCCTGCGAATCCAACCCCTCCCAGGGCTCGTTCCGCGACAGTGAGCAGCCAGCGACCGCACTTCAAGAAGGCCGGCGGTGGCAAGCAGCAAGCCAACCCAGAGCGATTACAATGCTACGGCCTCCTACCTGGCTGCGACGTCCCGACGAGTTTAGCGAGCAACATCGAAGCAAAAGTGAAAGCCAACCTCAGGACTTTCGCGAGCCTAAAGGCAAAGAGGCTCAGAACGTGGGCGAGGAGAGGAAATAAAAGCAGCTGGGAGTGCCTCAGAACTTTTACCATGTCTTCCCCGAAGACAAATTGGCACAGCGAGGAGACCAAGCGCAAATTCGCGTGCGCGAAGTGCGAGGGTGGAGGATTCTTTTGCGTCATCTCGGCTGAGTCAGAGGGCCAAGGCGAGTTTCTAGATAGTGTGATTTTGCTTCCAATGCGCGAAGAAGCGAGGTTGCAGGGTGCGACTCCGGATGACGAGTTTGGCTTCTGGCGATTGAACAATGGCAAGAGCTAGCGAACGAGTGCGGAAGTCGGGGCAATGAGAGATAGCATGCGATTTGCTCCTTCATGTATGTTTAACTGCGACAACTTGACATGACATTGCCTTCATTGCTTTGGAAAAAAAAAAAGAATAGCGCTATATCTTCACTGAAGGCCAAATGATTTTCCCACTGTGGTTTAGACACTACTGACGACGGCATATTCTACAGGGTTGTGCCATATGACACTATTGCTTGCATCAGACAAAGCGTCTATCCAAGCAACCTGACTGACTACCTTCGAGCGTCTGTGAACCATTGCGGTGGTCGATGCAAGTTACGTCAGAAGAGACGCAATGTTGTTGCGCCTACACTCCTGAGATCCTCACGCCAGCCATCACTCTCTCCGTAACCCGAGCCAATCTTGCCAGCTTGACGCTGGCTGACCCAAGTTGCCTTCCAGCTCGGGCCCCCTCATTCGCTCGTAAATGCCCTGTTAGCATTCGCTGCTTTAGCTCTGGTACGTGCTTGTAGGAGTTCCTATGGCTTTGCTTAAACAAACAAGCCTCACGCACTTCATTCGCCGCCAGTCTTCTTTTCCAGCATTTTAGTCTTGCCATACGCTCCGCCCATCCTCTTACGCATCTCCAAAGCACGCTTGTATGGAGGTGCCGTCGGCGGCTGGACAGGATCAAGCGTGACCCTATCCTTAGGCAGATGGTACGTCGCGTCCGCATCGTATGCCGAAAGATCACCACAAGCCAGGAAAGGCGGTATCCAGCGGATACCCTCTCCATCATCATACTCCTCACCCTCCTCCTCCACGCCCAGGTCCAGCTCCACGACGCCATCTTCCCTCACCGTCCTCGTCTGGTCCCTCTCCTCGTGCTTCTTCGCCGCATGTTCCGAGAGCACGGCAGCCGCAGCGCCGAGCGGGTTGTCCAGCGACGCCTTGAAGCCCTCGGGCGGGCGGAAGCCCTCGCAGACGACGAAGGCCTCGATGCTGCTAGCGCGGCTGCTGCGCGGCTTAGCGACGCGCACGCGGGCGAAGACGGTCTTGAGCTGGGCGTAGAGCAGGTCGACGTCCTTGCCGCGGAAGATCTTGGCGACGAACTTGCCCCCCGGCTTGAGCACGCACAGTGCCAGGTTCAGCGCCGCCCACAGCAGCTGCGACTGCACGTAGATGTCCAGGTCGTGCAGGCCCGTCACGTCGGGCGCGCCGTCGGAGATGACGAGGTCGACGGGCGAGGAGGTGGATGTGCTGGCGGTCGGGTCGTAGGTGTCCGGGTCGAGAGCGCGGAGGAGGAGGGGCACGGTGGATGGGTGCGTGATGTCGGCGCGGAGGGTGGTGATGCCGTCGAGCGGCGCCATGGGTTGTAAGTCGATGGACACGATCTTGACGTCTTTCCTGGGTTCGGTCTGCTGCTTTTGGGCGGTCTCTTCTGCCGGCGCTTGTTGTGTGGTCGTGTTCTGCAGCTGCTTGTCTTCCCAGCCTGCGCGGCCGAAGCGCTCGCCTTTGATGAGGATTCGTGAGAGCACTTGGCTCCAGCTGCCCGGGGCGGCGCAGAGATCAACCACCCGCGTCACGCCCTCAAAGAGGTTGAATTCCTCGTCCAATTGCAGCAGCTTGAAGGCGGAGCGTGCGCGCCATCCTTGCTCTTTCGCGAGCCTGTAGTAGGCATCGCGTTTATCCTTTGACGACTTTCCCATATTCTAACTCTGTGTTCCTCCTGTTCAAGTATTCCCACGGTCGGACAGTTGTCGTCGGAGGTAGAGACGGGGCCGTGCGAGGCTCGTGGTGTGTGGTTGGCGGCGGCGGGGTGGTTGTAGCTTTTTTCGTGTTTTGCGGAGGTGAGCGCGGAGGTTTGCGGCGAAGAAAAAAAAGTTCCCCAGTCGCGCGCCGACGCTGCAACCTCCGCGACACCGCACATCATCATTCACGCACGACGCCGGACCATCGCGAAACCATGGCACCGGAAGAGAAGAAGAGGCAATTGCCTCCCAAGGTCGCCGCTATGAAGGCGCGCAAGCGCCAGCGAACCGAGGACGCCAGCGCCGATGCCGCGAAGACCACCGCGAAGAAGACGAAGACGACGAAGCCGGGCGAGAAGGTGCGCTTGGAAAACCTGCAGTGGAAAGAGGTCGACATGCCGGATCGTTTGGGCGATTTTGAGGGCTTTTTCGGGCTGGAGGAGATCGACGATGTCGATGTGGTGCGCGAGGGCGACGTCGTGTCGTTCCAGGCGACCAAGAGCATGAAGAAGAGGAAGGAAGACACTTCATCGGCGGGGGAAGAAGAAGAGGAGGAGGCTTCGGAATGGGAAGGCTTCGGCGAAGACGATGATAACGAGGCTCAGCCAGAGTCTGCCAAGGAAGAGGCGCCCGCACAATCTAATGGGCCCACGAAGAACGCTGAGAAGAAAAAGGACAAGAAGGAGAAGAAGGACAAAAAGGAAAAGAAAGAGAAGAACAAGAAGAGCACACAAGAGGACAAGAAGAAACCAAATGGCGCAGCTCCAATCGGCACAGTCCCCTTCGCTGGCCTATTAGGAGAGGACATGGATGACGGTATTGATACTTCGGCATGGAATCGTCTCAACCTGTCTGACGAAATCATGGTTGCGATTTCGAAGCTCAAATTCGGTTCTCCCACACGCATCCAGGCCGCGACGATACCTGAAATCCTTGCAGGCCACGATGTAGTAGGAAAGGCGTCAACGGGATCAGGAAAGACGCTCGCATTCGGCATCCCCATCTTGGAAACTTTCTTAGAAGTGCAGCGAACGAAGAAGGCATCCAAGAAGGGCGAGAAGGAACCGTTAGCCTTGATTCTCAGCCCGACTCGTGAACTGGCACACCAAATTTCAAAGCATCTTACGGATCTTTATACAGGCGGAACTTTTGACAGTCCGTCCATCGCAACCATCACCGGCGGTCTGTCGATACAAAAGCAGCAACGTCAACTCGAGACAGCAGATGTTGTTGTGGGAACACCGGGTCGTCTGTGGGAGATTATCAGTCTCGGTCACGGCATTCTGAAGCGTTTCAAGAAGCTCAGGTTTCTTGTGGTGGATGAAGCAGATCGACTTCTCAGTGAGGGTCATTTCAAGGAGGTGGAAGAGATCATGAACGTTCTTGAACGCGAGGATCAAGCGGATGATGAAGATGAGGCAGAAGAAGAGGAAAAGGAAAAGGACGAGAAGGATGACGCTCCAGTGCAACGACAGACCCTCGTCTTCTCTGCGACCTTCAATAAGGGCCTACAACAAAAGCTCACGGGCAAGGCAAAGTGGCACGGAGATCTTCTTTCGAACAAGGAGTCGATGGAGTATCTCTTGAAAAAGCTCAACTTCAGGGAAGAAAAACCAAAGTTCGTTGACGTCAATCCTGTCTCTCAAATGGCCGAGGGCTTGAAAGAGGGTCTTGTGGAGTGTGGAGCAACAGAGAAGGTAAGAAAACAGACTCTTATTAATCTGACCAAGATACTAATATTCTCTCCCAGGATCTCTATCTTTATGCCCTCCTGATGTTCCACCCTAAAACTCGCACTCTTGTTTTTACGAACAGCGTATCTGCTGTCCGTCGCCTTCACCCGTTCCTCACCAATCTGAATCTTCCTGCTCTGGCACTTCACTCCCACATGGCGCAGAAGCAGCGTCTTCGCAATGTAGAGCGCTTCTCTGCGCAGCCTGACTCGATTCTCATCGCAACAGATGTTGCCGCACGCGGTCTCGACATCAAGGGTGTGGACCTGGTCATTCACTACCACCTTCCCAGAACAGCAGACATGTATGTCCATCGTTCTGGTCGTACTGCCCGTGGAGAAAGCTCGGGTTCTTCCATCCTGATCTGCGCTCCTGACGAAGTCGTCGGCGTTCGAAGACTGGTGGCCAAGGTACATGCGAACAACGCATCAAAGAGCTCTTACTATATGCGCAGCGTCGACCTCGACCGACGTATCGTGTCTAGACTAAAGCCTAGAGCGACACTGGCAAAGAAGATTGCAGATACCGATGTCGCCAAAGCAAAATCGAACTCGTCCGAGAATGATCTCTTGCGCCAGGCTGCGGAGGACTTGGGCGTCGACTATGACTCCGAGGAGCTGGAGAAGCCAATGGGCAGGGGTGGCAGAGGTAACGGTCGCAAGAAGAAGGAGCGTGAGGCGAAGGACCTCTCCAAAGACGAGGTTCAGGCCATGCGGGCGGAGCTCAAAGCACTGTTGAGTCAGAGGGTCAACGTCGGGGTCAGCCCCAGGTATCTAACAGCGGGCGGTGTGGACGTTAATGCGCTGATCCGGGAGAAGGAGTCAGGCAGAGGGGAATTCCTAGGCCACGTAGAAGGCCTTGGTCTGTAGATGTAGTTTTCATATTCGTCCAGGCCACAGGGACAGCCAACTCCAAAATGACGCAGCGATGGGGAGTTGAAGCAGTCGTCCGGATGGCTTGATCTCATACCCTGGGCACCTGTGCGTCTGGACGATGCTTCAACTCCCCATTAAAGCTGCAACCCCATTTGATGAGTCTTCAGCAGCGCATGTGACGAACCCGGAGGATTGACCGATGAGCTACCCGGCGAATGTGGCTGGTGGATGTGGCTCGAGGCGGGGCAAAAAGCGTCGGAAAAATTGTGCGGCGACGCAGTGGGCGCGATGACTGGAATTTGGGCAAACGCCCCGCCGCCTGACGGTCAAAAACAACTCCTCCGCCCAATTGCTCCACCACCACACCTCCAACAGCAGCCATGGCGGACGCTAAGAACGTTACCGTGCCGGTCGCCGACGGCGAGCCCCAGCAGAACCTCCTCCTCGACGAGGTCACCGGCGAGCGCGTCTCCAAGACTGAGCGTTAGATCCCCGCAACTACGCAGTCGCACGACCCAATGCTGATAAGATGCCGCAACAGTCAAGCGCCGCCAGAAGCAGCGCGAGAAGGAAGCCAAGAAGGCCGAGAAGGCTGCCGCCGCTCCGCCCAAGGCCAAGAAGGAGAAGCAGGAGAGCGAGGAGGAGTTGACGCCGAACCAGTACTTCGAGATCCGTAGCCGCGCCGTCAACAAGCTCCGCGAGACGCACGACCCCAACCCGTACCCGCACAAGTTCAACGTCACCGACGACCTGCGCGAGTTCCTCAAGAAGTACGAGTCGCTCAAGACGGGCGAGCAGCTCAAGGATGTCGAGGTCCGCATCGGCGCCCGCATCTACACCAAGCGCGCCGCCGGCGCCAACCTGATCTTCTACGACGTGCGCGCCGAGGGCCAGCGCGTGCAGATCATGTGCCAGGCGCAGGAGGCCACCGGCGACGTGCCGTTCCAGAAGCAGCACGAGAACATCCGGAGAGGAGACATCGTCGGCATCGTCGGTTTCCCCGGCAGGACCAACCCCAAGAACCGCGACCACGGCGAGCTGTCCATCTTCGCCAAGGAGGTCATTCTCCTCACCCCCTGCCTGCACCAGCTGCCCGGTGAGCACTACGGCTTCAAGGACAAGGAGCAGCGCCACAGGAAGAGGTACCTCGACCTGATCATGAACGACTCTACCCGCCAGACCTTCATCACCAGGTCGCGCATGATCACCTTCATCCGCAGGTTCTTCGACGAGAGGGACTTCATCGAGGTGGAGACGCCTATGATGAACATGATTGCCGGCGGTGCCACGGCCAAGCCCTTCAAGACCTACCACAACGACCTCAAGCTCGACATGTTCATGAGAATTGCACCGGAGCTGTACCTCAAGGAGCTGATCGTCGGCGGTATGGAGCGTGTGTACGAGATCGGTCGCCAGTTCCGTAACGAGGACATTGACCTCACCCACAACCCCGAGTTCACGACTTGCGAGTTCTACCAGGCCTTCGCCGACATGTATGACATCATGGACCTGACGGAGGAGCTGGTGTCGTCGCTGGTCAAGCACGTGACGGGCGGGTACAAGACCAAGTTCCACACGCAGCACGGCGAGGAGTACGAGGTCAACTGGGAGAAGCCGTGGCGCCGGATCGAGATGATTCCGGAGCTGGAGGCCAAGCTGGGCGAGAAGTTCCCGCCGGGCGACGAGCTGCACACGCAGGAGACGAACGAGTTCCTCAAGCGCATGATCAAGAAGGCGGGCATCGAGTGCACGCCGCCGCTGACCAACGCGCGCATGCTCGACACGCTCGTCGGCGAGTTCATCGAGGAGCAGTGCATCAACCCCACCTTCATCATGGGCCACCCGCAGATGATGAGCCCGCTGGCCAAGTACCACCGCTCCCAGAAGGGCCTGTGCGAGCGCTTCGAGGCCTTCGTCTGCAAGAAGGAGATTGTCAACGCCTACACCGAGTTGAACGACCCCTTCGACCAGCGCATGCGCTTCGAGGAGCAGGCCAACCAGAAGGCCCAGGGCGACGACGAGGCCCAGCTCATCGACGAGACTTTCTGCAACGCCCTCGAGTACGGTCTGCCCCCCACCGGTGGCTGGGGTATGGGTATCGACCGCATGGTCATGTTCTTGACCGACAACTACTCGATCAAGGAGGTCCTCACTTTCCCGATGATGAAGGAGGACAAGAGCGCTCAGCAGCAGCCCAAGGCCGCCGAGGTCGTCGGAATCGAGCCCATGCCCGAGGAAGGTATTGGTGAGCAATAGCTCTTTTCTTTTAATTTATCATTCGAAGTACAGATTGCTAACGACTTCGTGATTTTTAGCCCACAAATAAATGATTACGACGGCAAAAAGACATCAAAAGACTGCGCGAGACGCACAAAAAAGGGACCTAGAGAGTCTGGTGGATTTCACGAAATGTTACATGCGGCATGATTTCAAAAAGGGATGGATAGGTGATGCATCACTTGCGTCCTCACAGTAGAGCAATGTGGATAGAAGTTCAAAAAATCCCAAGGCACATCACAACGAGTATTTCTTCAACCAAGGCTGCATCATGACTGATCGTTTTACTCATAACATTCCACATCTCCCCGTCCCAGCTCTCTCACTTCACTTCTTCTCCCACACCTGCTCCACGAACTCCTCCACATCGCCCCACAGCGCCTCGGGGCTCTCCAAAGCGGCGAAGTGCCCGCCGCTGGCATGCTGCCGGTGCCAGACGAGGTCGCCGGTGGTGGCGGCCCAGGCGCGCGGCGTGGGGACGATCTCCTTCGGGAACCAGGAGTAGCCGAAGGGCTTGTTGCGGATGCGGTTCTCGGCGGCGGTGTGGAAGTTGATCTTGGGTCCGCGGGGGGGATTGTGGTGGCGGTAGGTGTGGATGGACGTCGGGAAGGTGTCGGTCAGCCAGTAGAGCGAGACGGACTCGAGGATGGTGGCGGTGCTGGGGGGTGCGTCGGGCCAGGTGAGGAATTTTTCGCCGATCCTGTTATTATTATGAAAGAAGGTTAGCAATTTTGCCCTGGTTTTCTGAGGTAGTAGGTAGGGGAGGTTGGTCGGGCTTACCAGGCTAGCAGCGCGATGGGGCTGGCGGAGAGCACGAGGCCGATGGTCGAGGGCCGTGTGGCGTGCATGCCGACGTAGCCCATGCCGCCGTTGCGGAAGGCTTCGCCGCGGGCGAGGGCCTTGCGTTCTTCGTCGTTGATGGCGGACTCGGGCACGTCGTTGGGCTTGGCGAGGACGGGGCAGAAGTTGACTTTTGCGATTCTTCGTCAGTGTTTTGGGAGATTGAATGCTGGCACGGAATGGGGAATCAACTCACGATGAATGGCCTTGCATGCGTCGTACGTGGCTGCCATGGACCGGGCGATATAGCTTCCCACGTCGCCGCCTTGAACCGCGTAGCCCGTCTCGCCGAAGCCGAGCGCTTCCAGCAGCTTGTGCATCAGGCGAGCCGAGTCGGGACCGGTCCACTCGTGGTCCTTGGGCGGGCGGTCCGAGAAGGCGTAGCCGGGGAGAGAGGGCACGATGATGTGGTACGGGAGCTTATCTGGGCTGGGATACTTCTTCTTGAGGAGCTCGAGCATGGGCAGGAACTCGAGGAAGCTGCCGGGCCAGCCGTGGAAGAAGGCAATGGGGATGGCGGAGGGGTTGGTGGAGAAAAGGGCGACGAAGTGGATGGTGTAGGTGCGACCGTCGTCGTCCTTCACGGGGAGAGTGAAGTGAGGGAAGGAGTTGATGTGGGCTTCGGCGGCGCGCCTGGCGAAGTAGAGGTTAATTAAGGTGCTTTTTGGTCACTTAAAGAGGAGCGGAGGAAGTAGAAATCAGACTCACCAATCGTACTTCTCCCACTCAGCCTTCGTGTTTGCGAGCCATTTGCGCGAGATACCAAAGTCAAGAAAGTCGCGACTTTCCTGCAAGTTCTCGTAGGTCTCGGGGCCAATGGGAGAAAGAGTGATGAGCTGCTTCATCTGCTGCAGCTTCTCCTCCGGAATCGAGACATTGTACTTGGTGGGCTGGAGCTTTGCGCCCTTGGGAATGGTGCCGTAGGAAGCCATTGTTGCTGTCTGCTCAAAGTTGAATGTGTGGTGAGAAACGAGGTGACCTAAGCGGGGCTTTTGAATGAAGCTCGTCGAGTACTGGTGCGGGGTTTGTGAGATGAGATCGGTATCCTCTTAAATATTTGCAGCCACACTATCTTCGACTTGTGTAGCAACAAGCTGGACTGAGTCATTCATCCCCATGCGGGTAAGATTAAAGCAAGGCGAAGGATGATGGTGCTGTTGTTGATTATTAATGATCGCGTCAATGACGTCGGACGCGTCGTGCTTCGCGCGGGGAAAGTGCGCGTGGTCACGTCGATGCCTCGGGCTAAAATGGCCCGCCTACTCCTCTCACCAACCAAATCCACCCACGAGATGCCAAATGAGCTCATACAATCCTGCAACCGAGTCAGGGTGTATTTATAATCAAGGAGATCGTACGACCAGACAGGTCTATAGCCCCTCTCTCATGCATGATAAGGTCTGGGAGTTTGGTTGACTGATTAACCGTGAAGGCATATCATGTAATTCAGAAGGGCGAGACCTCATTATCAAACATTAACTAGGCAACAACGCCTGATCCTCGAATCCGCTTCAAGAACATCGTTCCACTGCTGAAAGAATGAGAAGTGCCGGTAGAAGACTTCGGCAGAAACTGAGTCTTGGAGAACTCCAGAATAATAACACCGAAAGCAAAGGGAACCAGCAACTCTGGGCCAAATTCTTTCCTTTAATCTCTGTCTCATGAGCTTCATCTGGATACTAACCACGGTCCGCGGCCGCTTGGAAGCGCTGCCGCACCATTTCTTCGCACGATATCGGATCATACTTTGCGGGGTTCTGCTCGTCCACACAGCTTGGCAGCACGCCGCAAGTCTCGTTCAGATTGAAGCCTGCGATTCATGGTCAAATCTCTGACAAGATGCCGCAGCTGGGCCTTACTTACCAAAGAAGAAGGACATTGAGTATCTGTCCGCAGAATTGTCATGCTTGATGCGGTGGACTGTACTCTTCCAACGATCATTCGTGATCCGCATCAGAAAATCGGCAATGTTGACACCTAAAGCCCCTTCCACCGGCTTCACATTGATCCATTCTCCGTGGCTTGTCAGCACTTGGAGCCCACCTTGGTAGTCCTGCCAGAGGATTGTGAACAGCTGAAGGTCTGTATGGGTCCCGATGCTCAGCGTGTCCGGCCCGGTCCTCTGCAGCGTTTCGGCAGCTGATGAAGGCTCTGATGTTGAACGCTGGGAATCACTCCGACCCGGGGAGTCTGACTGCTGGGCAGTGCGACAATAGTTCAGTGTGATGGCTGCATCCGGGTATAGCGTCTTCTCCCCGAAATAGTCCTCCGGTAAGTCTAACGCCAGCGCGAAGATCCCGGTCAAGCGTCTTGACAACGCCAACCCTGCTTGCCAGTACTCGATGAGATTCTCCTTGAACCCGGGTATGTGTGAAGTCCTCTCCCAGTACCACTCCTCACCCTTGAAGCAACGCCTGAAGTCATACGGAATTGCGTCGAGGTCTCTGACCGTAGGGTCGTAGTGAGGATCGTACTTGTGCGAGAAGTATTCACACGTCTCTGCCGGAGTTTCTTCGTCGGAAGAGTGGGCGCTTCCGGAGTCACTCCATCCGTTTAGGAACCTGGATTGCGATGCATGAACCTGCCGTTTTAGCTCTTCCGGCTGCTGAAAGAATGATGTGCTGGACGAGAGAGCAGCTTTGATGGCCGACTCAGGAATCCCATGGTTCTTGATGTGGAAGAATCCCGTGTCTTCGGCCACCGAAGCAATTTCCCGTGCTAGCTTCTTCTTCAAATCAAGATCATCTCCAAAGATTGCAGAGACGTCTATGACTGGGATTTCTCCGGGCCGAGCGTCACGGGCTTCGGTTGACTTGATCTCGCGGTAAACAGGGCCGTATGAGGTAATGAGTTTCAACCGCTGCGGCTTGTTTTTGGGTTGCACGGCAGAGTGTGACATCTTGCTCCGCAGTATGTGCTGGTGCTGTGAAGAGGGACGTTGGGGCAATGAGGGGCGTGGACTAGGTTAGTGCGCCAAGTCTCGTGATCGTTGAGCTGTCGTAGATGTGTAGATAAAATGCGAAGGAGGGCCAAATCAACCTGTCTACCGAAGAAAATCAACGTCTACGGCCCGGGTAATATGCTGACCGTCGGCATAGAACTAAGTCCCGGGGGCAGAGTGTTGCACAACGCAGGTTGTATGCCCAGCCCCGCCGATAATCTTTCGGCTCTCCAAGAACCAATGGAATGGCTCGCTCTGCTCACCCGACCTGCAGCATTTCCAGCTGCAATAAGCCGTGGTAATCACCTGTGGCGGTGAGTGCGCCTCGATTCCCATAGGTAAAGTCGGTGTGAAAATAATTCAAACTGGAAGCATGCGCCGAACGTGGACTGCCGCAGAATGCGCCAGTCAGCCTCCAAAGTGAGACCTGCTCTACAGTATCGGTTATTAATTGCTCTTGCTAGCTGGATACGAGACACGATGCATTTCCCGGTGGTTTGGGTCTCGGCTACTCGAGGGCGGCGTGGGCCGGATGCAGCTGGCACCAGATGAGGGGAGTATGAACAATAATGACGCGTGGTACGGACGTCTCGGATCAAGTGTCCGTGATACTTTAGTGATCAGTCTTGATGAAAAGTAATATGTATGTAGAGGGGTACTGCATCCGATGGCTAGCGCGAAGAATAGCAGGGCCCTGGAACGTAGCGTAAGTATCCCTGAGATCTTTTTTTAACAAAAATAAAAATAAAAGAACATATATGGGCAGTCGAAGCTCTCGTCCGGACCTGAATGTATTTATTGATTCCATATTTACATCCGGATAGCTTCAACTACCCATGGCATGAGTAAAAAATAGATTCACGCTAGCCGTCGGCGGCAATACCCCCTGTAGTGGCGCGATCCGTATTTCAGGGCAGTTGTTGTTCAGCTATCGGGAGAGATCACGATAGGGAATAGTGGGATCCTTCTGGAGAAATTACTGTCGGACAGTATCCGAATTTAGTCCCACATCTGCCGAACATTTAGATTCACCCTCTTCGTACGCATCCAGCCTTTCCATTGCTGATAAGCTTCGTCAGCATCTAGATTCGGCGAAGAAACTGGCCAGTCCTGGAGCCATTCAGGGCAGGTTTCCGGAATGATCTGCGGAACTCCATGCCACGCGAATCGAGATTCCCCAGACATGTAGACTGCATCGCCAGATCGAAGTCTCACAGCAAGAACCTCTGAGGGAGTCGATTCTTCTGCGGGGCTTCCATTCCTTCCAATAACGAAAATGCCATCGCAGCCTATACTGATACTCACAAGTCCGCGATCGCATTCCTCGCTAACGTCACGATGCATGCTAAGGGTGTCTCCAGGAGAGTAGAAATTGACAATAGCAGCCTGCGCCTTCATGTCGGGAAAGAGACCTTTCAATAGACCACCGACATCTGAAGGGAATGGGGGCGGCATTGTTGAAGGGTACTCTTTCCGCGTCCAGTCGTACTGCCCCCCTAAAGTTACCCATCGAAGTTTCCTGTTTAGGAACTGGGTGATCGAAAGAGGCTTGTGGACTTGAAGGTCCTTTGGTTGAAAATGCGGCTCTGATGAAGGGGCATGCCCAAAGAATGACGAGGTCTCTGGCGGATAAGGCACATGGTAGTGCAAGTGCACGTTTGTCTGATGAGCTGGATTTGAGAGGTCTCTGTGGATAAGACGGGAAAGGAGCAACTTTTGGGTGGAGTCAGGCAACAGAGAGGGTATGATATGCAGACCTAGCAAGATTAGGCAAATGCGACGACAACGCATCAGAGGTGTTAAGCCTACCTGGCATGTGGCGATGCTCGTAAACAGGCACGGGAGTATCGGGAAGTGCGAGGGAGTCGCTGCTTTCAGTGGCGGCAAAATCTTGGAACGCTGAGCGCAGATCTGTGGGGTCTATGAAGCGCACGACATGCAGCCGATCGACGGCGTTGCTATCTCTCGGATCGAGCAGCTGGGGGTCGTCGTTGAGAGCGTTCCCGCGCAGCTTTTGGTACTTTTTGTAAACATGGCGGATGTGCTCCGGCGGGCGCTCATGGGCGTCGAGTGACATCATTGGGCGAAGGGGAGCGGCAGCCAGGATCTGGGCCCGGCGTTGGTGTGCCCCTGGGCGATGCGCTGGTCGGAGGTGAAGGAGGCTTGCGGCGTGTGACTGCGCGACAGGCGCGTACCTACGGGGCGACGCCAAGCTTTTGCTTACTTTTAGCGTGGACCAGCCGACAGAGGTAAACAGTCGGATAACCGTCTCTTAAGCCCGCTCTGCTGCTGCTCCGCACACCACACAGCGTTGTCAATCTCTTCCTACTAACCCAACAGCAGGAGCGCCTCCCAGCAGCGACCCGTTCTCGCGGCCATTGCCTGGACCAACCCCGCACCTCCGTCCTCGCCCGCTGCGTCCGCCCACCCCGCCAGCCCCTCCGCTCATTATCCTCTCGCCCGCTTGCACAGCGAAACTCCTCGAAAACAAAGCACGGGACCAGCTCTCCCCCACCACAATCACAATGGAGAACTACCAGAAGATGGAGAAGATTGGCGAGGGTAAGCTTCGCCTTTTCTCCCCTGTGTTGCCTCCGAGACTGGACAGCTTGACTGACATTCTTCACCCGCAGGCACGTACGGTGTCGTGTACAAGGCCCGCGACCTTACCACCAAGGACCAGCGCATCGTCGCTCTGAAAAAGATCCGTCTTGAGGCCGAAGACGAGGGCGTCCCGAGTACCGCCATCCGCGAGATTTCTCTGCTCAAGGAGATGAACGACCCGAACATTGTCCGCCTTCTGAACATCGTCCACGCCGACGGCCACAAGCTCTACCTCGTTTTCGAGTACCTCGACCTCGACCTCAAGAAATACATGGAGGCTCTCCCCGTGAGCCAGGGCGGACGTGGCAAGCAGCTGCCCGACTCGAACATGACGCACCCTGGCATGGGTCCGGACATTATCAAGAAGTTCATGTACCAATTGGTCGGCGGCATCCGCTACTGCCACGCCCACCGTGTTCTCCACCGTGACCTCAAGCCGCAGAACCTATTGATCAACCAGGAAGGCAACCTGAAATTGGCGGATTTCGGTCTTGCTAGGGCATTTGGTGTGCCCTTGCGGACCTACACTCACGAGGTGAGCACACAGCAAGGGGTGGCCTAGATGAGACTCGCTAACACATTTTTGCAGGTCGTTACACTGTGGTACCGTGCTCCGGAGATTCTCCTCGGTGGTCGCCAGTACTCCACCGGCGTGGACATGTGGTCGGTTGGCTGCATCTTCGCAGAGATGTGCACGCGGAAGCCCCTCTTCCCCGGTGACTCTGAGATCGATGAGATCTTCAAGATCTTCCGGTACGTCTAGCGCGCCGGCCTATGCTTTCCTTGTTGCGGCTACTGACCAACATGTAGGATTCTCGGCACCCCCACCGAAGCCGAGTGGCCTGGCGTCACGTCCTTCCCTGACTTCAAGGCTTCTTTCCCCAAGTGGAACCGTACCGATATCGCAACCATCGTCCCTGGTCTCGACGACAACGGGCTTGACCTCCTTGACGCACTTCTCGTCTACGACCCCGCTGGACGTATCTCGGCGAAGCAGGCTTGCCTGCACCCATACTTCACCGAGAGCAACGGCTCGTACCTTCCCGCCGCGAAGAACGGCTATCACTAGAAAATTTCGACTCGCCAAGAAGTTGCGAGGATACACTCAGAGCCGGGTATACGCCATTTTGAGGCTCTCACATTCCGGCATCCTGTACCCCATTTTCTTTGTTTTTCATCGTTCCGATATTCCCCTTCAAGCATGGTGGTTGGATGGGAGCATGATACATTCCAGTAAATTACGTAGGGGGAAAATTCAAACTAGGCGTTATATTTGGAGATCGGTTTGCACCCTTCGGACAGGCTTTTAGGGTGGGCTCATGCGGGGACTTGTTACGTCTGGATAGAAATGCGAACGGGAGGGAATGTGTCATGCCTTCTACCTTATGCGTCACTCTGATGTTTCTCCTGTTGCTAACCTATGTCTAGTAGAAGTTCCCTTTCACTTTTGCCAGCAAATGCTCTCCATATACCACTTCGTCATATTTCTCTTTCCCGCCCGTCTCCGCAACACATTTCGCTAACGGCTTTATCCGAGCGTTGAAGTCAGGTTCGAAGAAAAATGGCACGCTCACGCGATAATTGGCGCCGCGATGTATTACTCGATGATTTGTCGATTTCCACAAGCCGTTGGTCCAGCGTTCGATCATGTCCCCGATGTTCACCACGAAAGCGCCAGGAATAGGATCAGCGGATATCCACGACCCATCTTTCCGCTGCACCTGCAACGCATTAGGCGTGCTGTCTGCTAGGAGAAGCGTCACGCAGCCGTAATCTAGCATCCAGTCAGCTTCCACCGCCTCCCACTCCGCATATATTGTGAAATAATAAAGAAAGAGAGAGAGAGAGAGAGAGAGACCACCACCTACCAGTATGCTCCCCACAACTAAACCCCTCCTCCCTCCCCTCGCCCTCCGGCAACCCGGGATACCCAATCAACCGCATCACCCAAAAACTCCTCCTCGTCGCCCGCACAAATACGTCCGCCTCCTCCCCTTCGAACCCCAACGCCTCCCCCATCGCCCTCACCACCGCCGTTCCCACGCCCTCGACCAGCCCGACGTACCTTTCGTACTCCTCCCTCAACCCCGGCGGATGCCGCGGCCACAAGTTCGGCCCCTGCAGTAACTCGTACGGCGGCCCTCCGCCACTTCCTCCCTCCCACTCCGCGTAAAAGTCCACCGCCTCATGCCAGTCCCGCTGCCCCTTCGTCACGTTCTCCCCGATCCGCTGGTACCCGCGCGCGCCGTCGCCGCCGACGAACGCTGCGGCCGCCGCTGCTTCTTTTTCCTCGCCGCCACCCCCGCCGGTGCCACTTCCTCCCTGTTGGGTAACAGTCTCGACGACACCGGCATCACGCCGGCGTATGGCGTTCTTCTCGTCGTCGGATGCCTCGAGGAAGAAGCGTCGGGCGAGGGCGAGGATGGATTGGAGGGTGGTGTCCGGGATGCCGTGGCCGGTGAGGTAGAAGAAGCCGGTGTCGTGGCAGGCACGGGCGAGGGCGTTGGCGGTTGCGGTGCGGGCGGCTTTGTTGGTGGAGGTGGAGGGGAGGAGGTAGGGGGAGATGTCGATGATCGGGAGGGTTGCTGATGTGTCTGTGGCCATGGTGAATGACGAGATAGAGGGTGGGTGGAGAGGGGGAATGATTGAGTGGTTGGTGATGTAGGAAGGGGGGAGGAGAGCGTGCGGGAGCGGGTTATGGCGGGGTAGACGGCCGGTAGTGTGGTGGGGTACCGTAAAGGATGGAAAGTCCGGAGCGGGAAGGGCCTGGAATTGATCGGCAGCGTTGTGAAGATCCCTTGAGGCTTATCGCGAATCGTCATGTTTTTTTAAATTTCCGTACAACCTGTCAAACACACCACCGTTATTTGGATCACAGCTGCAAATAACTGACTCTACAAGCGCAATTCGACCAAGTTAAAGGTCCAATTGCATCGTGTGAGTCCCCGAAATATTAATTTGAGCTTTATAATAGCCCCATGACCGTAGCCATGTTCTTGCTCGTCTGCTAATGATATCGTAATTGTGCACTGTTTTTTCTTCTTTGACATGTCCGGCCGTGATGCTGTGCCCCTGAGCTCTCTACATGATAACCTCGTTCGCGACATCCTAGAGGAAATATTCAGTACTATTGCGAGCAAATGGCGATGCAATTGGTCCCATACCTTCTTGAGCTCCTTGTTCGGCAGGCAGACGCAGTTCTGCACCCGAACCTCATCTCCAACGGCGCACTCCTTGCTGAGAATGGTAATGCTCTGGACCTTGACACCGTTCTTGACGATGCTCGTGTTGTGTGTGGTGTGGGGAAGAGGAGTACCCTCAACGCGAGCCCATGCACCAATCTTGCTGCTCCAGCCGACAATGGTGTAGAGCACACATGCGTCGTGCTTGATGGACACATCCTCCAGGACAATCGACTCCTTGATACGGACACCGGCTCCGATGTGCGCGCGGGCACCAATGGAGACATTGGGACCAAGCTTAGCAGTGGGATCGACGTGAGCGGTAGGGTGGATGTAGACGGGAGGGATGATGTTGGCCGAGGGCTGCGAAAGCTCTTCCGAGCCGGACTGCCATGCCTTCTGGAGGTAGAGAGCGTTGGCGGGGACGGCGGAGCCAGCAGTCTTGATCTGGCGCCAGAAGTCCTTGGTCTCCAGCACGAAGAAAGACCTGGTGTCGGCCAGATCCGACAGAATGTCCTGTTCCAGTCTGATGACCTGGGTCTCACCCTCGTCTTCGTCTTCGGCCTGTATGAATGAGGAGTCGAGGTTCTCGGAGGAGGGGTAGGAGAGGAGACGGGGGCGTTCGGTGCGGCGCTTGATGGCGGAGCGGATCGAGGGGAAGATGGCTTCGGTGGAGAAGAGGTAGACACCGCAGTTGATCAGGTTGGAGATGTGCGACTCGGGCTTCTCGACGTAGTGCAGAACACGCTTGGTGTGGGCATCCGAGACGATGCAACCGAAGTTGGTGGCGGCCTCGTTACTGACCCTGGTGCCCAGGATAACGGCCTCGGCGTCCTTCTCCTCGGAAAGCTTGAGCATCTCGTTCAGCGGGAAGGAGCAGCAGACGTCGGCATTGATGACGAAGAAGCGCTCCGGGTGGCCCTTGAGGATGGCATCGCGGAAGTGGTACAGGCCGCCGGCTGTGCCCAGGGCCTGGTATTCCCGCAGGTACTGGAGCTTGATGTGGGGGAAATTGTTGGCGGCTTCCTTGATGAAGTCGCGGAAAACCGACTCGTCGTAGTAGCCGACGATGAAGACCTCCTTGATCTCGGGGACCTTTGTGATGGCGCGGAAGCAGTGCTCTATAATGGGGTGTCCGGCGACGTCGAAAAGCGGCTGCGCTAGTCAGCTTTACAGGCGGTCTGGCAGGCGTGGCCGACGTTTTGGGAATACCTTAGGAACGTCAAGCGATAGCGGCCGGAAGCGCGTTCCTCTGGAGGGACCGCCGACCTGCTAGCTGTCAGCAACAATTGCTTCGGGGCAGAGCGAAAAAGCATACCAGAATGACGGCCTTGGTTGAGGGCGGCTGGCCGGGCGCCTTGCCGCGGAAAGGGACCTGGAGACTCATGGCGAAAGAGCGGGGCAGGGATGGGGCTTGTCTCTCAAATGTTGGCGCAGTGGGTATCGGGCGTGCAGCAAACTGGCCGTGGCGCAATTGAGGACAGCTTTATGGTGGAGGGTTGGGGCAGCGTGGCATCGGCAAGGAGTGGTACGCGCAGCCCAGGAACGATTCACCGCCCAGCCGCTCCCGACCCACCGACCCCTCGGCGCCCAGTCTGACGCCGCTGCGCATCACGGGGCCGTGCTCGCACCTCGTGCCTGCGCTGAATGCTCTAAATATGACCGCAGCCCTGCAAGCCCGGCGAATGACGTGTGAGCTGCCGCTCAGCAGCTGCTTGCTGATCCTCAGCCACTTATCGATATGACGGACAGCTGATAGCTGCACCACAACGCAGGGTATGCCCCCAGCGGTTCAAGTGCGGAGACGGCCACGAGTGGGGCCTGTAGGTCACTGCTTCGGGAACAACACTAGTACAACTCGCATGCCTATTTAGTTCGCCCTCTTGACCTTTCCGCTCCTCCTCACAACAACAGCCTGTGGTATTCTACCGAAGACTTTCCGTAACCAACGATACAGGGTACTTTCCCGTCCTTCATCTTTCGCACCCCATGCTCCTCCCGGGCGTGTCAGAGCAAATGTCTCAATATCTTCCCCTTGCACAACCCGTAGTTCTCTTTTCAAATCCGGATTTTGCAGAAGTCTTCCAACCTCTTTCTCTACTGTCCTTCTATGCCGGAATCCCTTCGTTTCCTGGCTATTGCCCTCGATCTTTGAAATACCCACCGCCATCTCTAGTTGCCTGACCACATCTTCGGAAATCTGCGTCCGCAATCGCTCCTTGTCGATCTGGTTGACCGGCCTGATATCAGAAAACATTGTGTTGAGCTCACTAGTTTCCTTGTTAGAACGCTCATGGTATGGATACCCGCGTTCTCGGTACTCCATGGCGCTAATGGGTGGTTCCGGAGGATCGAGGCCTGTAACCCTCTTGAACACCTCACAGTCGAGGAGTTGAACATCTGCACATGTAGTTCTGGAGCTGTCCCATGTTTGAGAGCCGGAATTATCGAGATGAATGACTTGTCCAATGCACCCGCTCACAGCAACACTCATGAATTCATCATACTCCACCGGGCCCCCACCTCGGAGCCTCAGAACAAGAAGGATGCAGGAGTTCTAGTCATATCTTAGAATCAAACTCACAAAGCGTCTTCCTCTTTCGTAGATGAGAGAATTTGACGTACCATTTGTATGTTATAGTCAGACAAAGTCCTCCCGTTTTCAAGCTGTTTGCCGGAGAATATCAACCGCTGTTGGTCAACGGGGATCTCTGTCATATCTTGCAAGAGGTATTTTACTTCGTCGATAGTGCTGGTTGGTCGAACCTGGACGATATAAGAATTCGTATAGGTCCTGACAACAATGGGCCAAGGGCCGGGCAATGCATCGACCGGCGGATAAGTAGGTGTGACTTCGATCTGCAGTCCCCCAAAGATCTCCTCTTTGGTCACTTGAATTTCGACGGAATAGCCAGAGCCCATGGGCATGGCGACGAACTGTCGAACACTGCCGTCCTGATGTGCGATCCCGTAGATAGCCTCTTGCTCTGGTGTGACAACGTAGTCCTGGAGTGGTATCTTTCGAGCTCCTAATATCAGACGGCGAATATGAGTGACCTCTGTCTCTTCTCTTGGCTCCCCTGAAATCGCATTGACCCCTCCCAAATAGACTTTGATGGCATAGGGCGAGTCAGACGAAAATTGTATCCAGAAGGCTTCCCTCTCTACAAAAGGTAAGCCCAAGGCCTTGTATAAAATTAATTCTTGTCACGACTTACGGTACATGGGTATGAAGTACCCGTTGTGAGATCTGAAATGTTCTGGGTACTTTTTGGTGTCATGAATCGGAAATGCACCCAGGTCAGGAGGTTGGTCGGTGGTCGTGCCGTTTTCGTGGACTCTTACAGTTCGCCGGAAGCTGATTTGCAAATTGTCAATTGAGCGAAACTTGTCCCACTCGAAAGTGTTCTTTTGGTAGCCCAGAAAGGTGATGGCATTGGTTTTCTTGCATAGTGAATAGGCAAGAGGTTTCGAGGGCGCTTTAGCGACTGGAACAGTCTTTTGAGCTTCCTGTTCAACAAGTTCCATCAAGATCTCATAAAGATGACCTCGCACGATGATATAGTCGTCGTCCTTTGGTTCGAACTTTACCATCGCCGAGTGGTCTTTGTTGATAGGATGCACGTCCCGGGAGCATGACATGATTGCCGATTCGCGCTCGACCATGATCACTTCAGGGCCACATCTACTCCATTTGCCGTCGTTTGATTGCTAAAGATGGTTCATTAGGAGAGAACATTTAGAAAATATTGCATGGCAAACTTACCTCCACGGTCTTCGTAATTTTCGTCTCATAAAACGATATGACGTCCAAGCTCTGGGCTTCCTGAAGCTCCTTGAACTGACGGTCGATCTGTTCTAGTTCCTTTGATTCAACTGAGAGATCATGGATTAAGTTTTTCGTCGGGTAGCCACAGACCAACGTAGCTAACTGATCGACTGTCATGCCACGATTCGGCACACCGAAACACATACATGCTTTTGTGTTTTTCAGTAAAGTAGGGGCTCTCGAATTCATTGCCTGGATGAAGACTTGTTTGAGAATAATGCCTCCAAGGCTGTGAGCGAGGAAAACTATCGGCTTTGCCGATGCTGACTCGAAGCCAAAGACACGTAGTTTGTTCTTGAACGCCGTGGCCAAATCTTGGATGTTTTGGAAAGAAGTTGTGTCTAGTTGAGTGTCATAGCCGTATGTGATCACTCTGGTTCGATGCAAATCCTTCGGGAGCTCGTCTCTCAGCCACATGAAGGATTTTCCGTGTCTGTCTTGACGTCGTTGCCATGACCCAAATGGATGGCTTGCGAGGCCACTGATTGCAACACAACTATGGCTTGTAAGCGAAGTGGGCCCACTCTGAGGGCTATTATACAGACTTGAGGAGGAGTTCGTCTTCATGTACGTCATTGAGTACTGTGAAGCCCAGGAAGTCTCGATCGATCGTGACCGAGTATTCGGTTCCTCTATACGTAGGTGAAAAGAGCAGCTTGTCCTGCAAAAGTCTTTGGGAAGGATCTATAGTGACAGTTGCCTGCTTCGTGGGGTTTTCTGTGGCCACACTCAGGCTCCGCGCGAGGGAAAGCACTTGGATGCGAATGCAGTCTTCTTCATTGCCCTTGTTTTTATCCAAATATTCTCTCAAGATATCCTTAACGCCGGCTTCATCTACTCGCGGTGGCAATCCACTCACACGGTAAGTCAGCCGTTTTGTTTCCTGGGTCATCCCGTATCTGCGAAATCTCGCTTGGAGGTGTACGAAGCGGTGGTGAAGGGGCCGAATCTGCTGTGAACCCGTGAAGGGGCAGATTGTCGATCCTCGTCAATACCTGCAAAGCCCGGTCTGGCGCCAAACCCAGACTGCTAGGAAATCAGGTGACCTGGTTGCGTAGGCAGCCGTGCTTCGAACAGTGACTGAAGCCAATATGGGAATTTGTGCCGCGGAACATGAAGAGGATGTGGGAAATACTCTGCACTGAGGAGTCTGCCAGCAAAGAATTTTGCAGACTGAATAGTGCTGGTAGTTGGATGGATTCGATGGCATGAAGAGAGACGTCCTGTCAGCTCAGCAGGCTGAGGTCAGCAAACACACGATCGACCTCCACCAGGCTGAACATGTCACGTGCAGATAGGGCTCCTACTTGCCTGATCTTACTGAAAGAATATCAGTAGTCGTGTCTCATCCTTCTAGAATAGCACTTACCTATGCGACAAGAAATCCACGTACGAATAGACAGATGAGAGGGTGCGAGTTGTTGTGGTTGTCACGTCCTTCACTCGTGGTTGAGGCTTTGTAGGTAATCGCGACTTGGGCAGCACGCGCAGTCGGCCTGGAGCGCTGAGCCTCTCCGCAAAAAGGTACAGAAAGTTGTGGCTGACCCCGCCGAACCCACAAGTGCGCCATTAAGCTTGACGGCGGCGCGTCGTCGCGATCGGCAACGCGTCTTAAGATCCCTGCGCCTGACGAGACGCGTCTTGCCTAGCGTCGGCTCATGCGCGGATACAGACTGCGTTGCTACACTACGCACCCCCGTAGCCCTGTGCAATGCTTCTCTCTGATGCTCCTGCATAATTCCCCGCCAACTGGCTCTTGGGTTTAGAAAAATCCGATACTAGACCAGTGTAGTGAATTCGGTACGCTCACAGCTTCCACACAGTTCGCAGCCCAGCGCAAGCGCGCCGCAGCGAGAGCCAGCGCGGCTGTGCGCAGTCTGTTTTGTGTGTTTTCACGGACGTCCGTCTTCCCATCGCCAGCCCCGTTCGCCCAACACAACACGCGCGCGCCATCACTCCGCTCTTCAGACCCTGCATATAAACCCAACTCTTGCTTTCCGACATTCCTCTCCTCGCTTCGTCACCACCATCGCTTCGCGCGTCCTCATGCGCAGCGCTTGACAGGCAGCTCTTGATATCGACCTTCCTGGTCCTGGCATCGCCGTTGAACTGCCCAATAGCGAATGCGCTCGAGTTGAACCACCTCACTTCGACTTCGCAAGTAGCAAATTTAATCTGCTCACCCAAAAGGTAAGCAATCGCAGCGTCGCAAGCTCAGCGACAAATCACAACCTCTCTTCCTCCATTCTTCCTCACCTTGTCATCGATCTTACTGATTTTGACTGACCCTTTCAGCTTCGCCACCCATTCCGTCGCCTTAAGGCTGTGTGTGCTTCCCGGAAGAAACAATGGTTGGCACGCGGAGCTCACGCCAGCCATCAGTCACAAATCTAGTCCATCTACCTTCCAGCGGTCAGTCTGCAAGGGACAGGGACGAGTCTGTGGTGGAGACGATGTCGCGTACTGTCAAGATGGAGGCATCATCGCAAGCTTTGTCGCAAGCCGACCACCAGAGTCGCTCCAGTAAGTCTGAGATCTTAACGATAAATACTTCGCTAACAGACAAAGCCACAGCTCTTCCCGACAACATTGCCATCGAAAACCTTGGTCGTGGCGTGAAAGAGCTCGTTCAGGCGATAAACAAGATTGAACAGCTCGGCATCACCAAGGTCGCGGGCGACACCCCCAAGATAGTCGTCATCGGCGACCAGAGCACAGGAAAGAGCTCCGTCATTAACGCCATCTCCGGAATTCAGGTCCCTCGCAGTAGCGGAACTTGCACCCGCTGCCCCATGCAAATCACCCTCACGGAAAACAAGGAGAAGAACGCCCGTTGGAGGTGCGACGTGTCACTTCGACGAGAGTTCTTCTATGATGGCAGTGCCTCTTACTTGCCCTCTGGGAAACCACCACCATTCTTCCCGTGGGAAGAGAACGACCCGCCGGAGACTATGCATTTCAAAACCGTCTACAACAAGAGAGAGCTGCAACATGTGATCTATCAGGCTCAATTGGCGACGCTGAATCCAGGATCAGACCCCATGACGTTTGTACCATTACAGCCATCCACTGACATTGGCGGCGGTCAGTACCAGGTGGAATTTTCTCCCAACTTGGTGTGTCTTGAGATATCCGCACCTGGACTACCCAACTTGTCCTTCTACGACTTGCCCGGCGTCATTAGCCAGACGGAAAACTTGGGCGATCTCTCGCTCATCAAGCTTGTAAAGCAATTAGTCAAGCGTTACGTATCCAAAGATAATGCACTTGTCCTGCTGGCATGTTCGATGGAAAACGACATTCAAAACTCAAGTTCGGCTGGGCTTCTACGAAAGTACGGAGCCATCGACAGGTGTCTCGGAATCCTCACGAAGCCAGATCGTCTACCCCGTGGGGACCCAGTCGATCGTTGGGAGGACATCCTGCGAGGAGACTCATTCCAGCTTGGCCATGGATACCATGTGGTGCGAAATCCATCCCAGGCCGATCTTGATAGAGGCATGGACCACGCTGCTGCACGGATCCAGGAGACCGAGTGGTTCTCGAAGATGAAGCCGTGGGCTGACCGTTTCCTGCCCTTTAGCGACCGCTTTGGGACTGAAAAGCTTCAAGATAAGCTGTCGCAGATGCTCGCCATCCAGATCCTGAAGAGCCTGCCGAGCATTCACGACCGTGTCCAGGAGCAGCTTTCAAAGATTGATGCGGAACTTGCACATCTCCCGGAGCCGCCGACTACGGATGCTCTTCGTATTGTCTCGGACACAATTAACAAGTTCACCGACAAGATCTCCAAGCAGATGGAGGGGGACTTTCCAGAGAATCAGTTTCGCCTCGTGTGGAAAGAGCTCCGTAATGAGTTCCGCGAGGGAATCACGGCGCAACGCCCGACCATGCTCGTCAAGACACCTCGAGATCTCCAACACGCAAAAGCCAGGTCGAACTCGGTTATGCTCCAGAGCCAGAGTCAGAACACAAGTCAGGCATCCTCCTCCTTTTCGCGTCCCAGAGACGTAATTTCCATCGATGACTCAGACACCGAGCGCGCCCCTAGCGTTCAGCCTACGCCGACAAAGAAGAGAAAGCTACCGTCAGACAGCACGCCATCGCGTCGAGGACCCGTGGGCAACCGATACACCAAGAGGTTTGATCTGGAGGAGATCCAGCAGGCATTGAATGAGAAGTCCTCTTCAGACATCCCGGGGGAGATTGACCCTAAGGCTCTCAATTATCTCAGGCTGAAGACTCTGGAAGGCTGGAAGCACCCAACGACGGAATTCTTGGACGGCCTGCACACGGCTCTACGGAGCACGCTGAACCAGGCTTTAGACGACACGCTGAAGAAATGGAAGACGACGGAGTTGTCGAGGGAGACAGCCCGGTTGTCAGAAAGTTTCCTTGACACAGCTTTCATCGAGCAGCGGGACCGGGCCGTCCCTCGAGCTCTGAAGCTGGAGCTGTACAAGCCGATCACAGAGAACGCAGTGGCACTTGAATTCAATGAGAAGCAGGAGCTAGAAGTGTTCACAAATGCCAGGATCCAGGCCCGTACGGCGATGTACTTCGACGCTGTTGATCAGACCACCGGCAAAACGACTTCGAAGTCAGAGCGCCAACGCAAAGCAAATGACTTGAACTTCCGCTTCTCAGTGCTCGGCCCGGACCCCTTTGCCAGAGAGGTCGAGGCAATGTCAAAGATTCGCGGTTACTATAACATTGCTTCGATGCGCTATGTCGACACAGTTGTTATGGGCATTCAAGCCGAACTGTTTGAGAAGTTGAAGGAGGAGTTGAAGGACGAGCTGATCAACGTTCTTGGAATATTCGCAGAAAACAACCAGGATACCTGTGCGCGTCTGCTTGCAGAGGATCCCGCTCGCGAAATGCGCCGGCGGGGATTGAAGGCGGACAGGGAGAAGTTGGTTGCAGCGCTTGACTGCCTGCAAGAGCTTGATCAAAAGTACCAAGGGGGCACTCCAACCACGGTGTCCTCTGCGAATGGCACGAACGGTTCCGGATCTGCCGTCGCTGGTCCATCGCGCGCGAATGCCCACGATGAGGATGATGACGATATGACTGAAGCCTGAGCAACCTTCCGAGCAACAGCCCAATGAACACCCATAGCGCTTAGCGGCTGATTGTTCCATAATCCACCAAGCACCACGGTGCTGTTGAGCTTTCGATACTGTGGGCATTTCTTCGCCGTTCATTTCCACACCGGAGGTGGCCTGACTTTCCAGAAAGCTGCGCATAACGAATGCGAACTCGCAGCTATTTCATTGTTCTAAGGCTCTTGGAGCATCGGCGGTGAAGAGTTCATCGCCCCATCCACAGGACAATGCTCTGCTTATGCTGGGTATGACCAAACCTCTCCCAAGCACTCTATCTTCGAAGCACCTGGTCATCCTGCATTAAGTGCTTCTTTTTCTTTTTCTTTTTCGAATTCAAAATCGGTGTAGAGGTTTCCTTTGTTGTTTCTCAAGACGAACTCGGCGACGGTACATCATGCGGAGAACAACGGCTTCTCAAGGCGTTGAAGCTGCTTATGCATTCCGAGACCTGCAGCCCAAATGGCGGCTGCCACTTAAGACGACCTCGCCTTCGTGTGCGAGGATTTCGAGATGAATCTGACTTTGGAATCAGGTTCCAGTTTCAGTGGTGGACTAATTGGCAAGTGGTTTCTTCTGTAAAGAGAACATGCAGTAAATGCAAACCACATGATGAACGACCGCCCTGTTACATCGTGCCTTGAACTACGTACCCGGCGCCAACCCATCCACCGTTCCCTTGGCGTGACTCACCCACCCCGCTCTTCTGCGCCACTCGCGCCGCTCCTCCCCTTCCTTTCCCGCGTTTGTCGCAATTTCCTCGGCGACATTCCACATACGGACACCGCGAGTTCGTCGGCGATATCACCGTCACCGCACCTATTGAATTTGCCCCTAAGCCTAAGGCACTATTGCATTCCTCGGGCTGCGAAGAACCTCATTCGCAGTGCTGCAGTTATATCAATGAGTCTAATACAAGCTAACTGCTAGAAAATTGGCTTTGTGGTACAGCGATCCAAGCGCGGGGTGCGCGGTGCTTTCCGCAATCAACTCGTTTTATAGCTCACATTTCTCGCGCCAGCTGCTCTGAGCTATATCAATCCCGCCTTGCCCCCACCTTTGAGGCTTAAGTCTCTACAATCCCTGAGAAGTCGAACAACGAAAGACAACGACGAAACGAATAGACTGGACGATGGTAAGGAAGGTAAAGGAGAAGGCAGCTAGTAAGCAGGGCGCTGTGGCTGTTGGCGAGGGACAGCTATACGTCACGTCGCAACAGAGCAGATACGCACTTGACGCTGTTGACGCACCTAATTCAAAAGAGGTGAGTATTTCTTTTATTACTCAAACATAGCCACAAGAGAGCTCCAGCTATCATGAGCTTTTGGTCCAATTTCAGCAAGCAGAGTCTCGATTCTAAAAAGACCTCCTCATAATATTATTATCGCCGACTAACAATGACCTTTTCAATAGGTCTTGGTGAAGGATCTCAGCATCTCAATTGGAAAGAAAGAAGTCCTCCGCAATGCAGAAATACACCTTGAGGAAGGACGACATTACGTCCTTGCTGGACGCAATGGCACTGGAAAATCAAGTCAGTTCCACTTACTGTTCCCTAAATATTCCCAACTTGACACTCAATCATCATTTACCCTCTCTCAAAGTTGTTTCACTAACAAGACAAATCAGCTATCCTTCGAGCCATGGCTACAGGTCAAATGACCAGCATCGCATTAAACCAACGCATCCTCCTCCTCGGCCAAACCGAGCTCCAGCAGCACCAAGGCATCACCGACCACGGCGACATCGACGCCGACCCCGACCTACCCGAAGAATTCGCCAACCTCTCCCTAACCAAACAACCGCAAGGAGAGCAGGAAACGGTTCTCGAGCACGTCCTCAACGGCAATACACACCTCATCACCCTCCAAAACACCGTCGCCCTACTCACCTCCGCCCTCAACAACACCTCCGACCCCCTCGCCCCCGCCCGCGCCTACCGCCTCCTCGACTACCGCCGCCTCTGGCACGAGCACGCCGCCGCCCGGCACCACGCCATCCGGCGCTCCGGCGCGCGCGGCAAGAACGCGCGCGCAAAGCAAATCGAGCTCGAAGCCGCCGTCAAAGAGGCCCGCGCGACGCTCCTCCAGACGCCTACGGATGATGACCTCGCCACGGAGACGCAGCGCGCCGCAGACCTCCTGACGGACGCGCAAGCGGAGCTAGCCGTGCAAGACGCAGGCGCGCTCGAGGCCGAGGCGCGCGGCGTGCTGCTCGGATTGGGCTTCTCTGCGGAGAGTGTGGACAAGCCCGTATCGAGGCTGTCGGGCGGCTGGCGCACGCGGGCGACGCTGGCGCGCGCGCTGTGCCGGCCCTGCGACGTGCTGCTGCTCGACGAGCCGACCAACTACCTCGACCTGCCGGCGATCGTGTGGCTGCAGCGGCACGTGGCCGAGGCGCTGGGGGACACGACGGTCGTCGTCGTCACGCACGACCGCGCGTTCGCGGACGCGGTGGCGGAGGAATTGCTCGTGCTGCGGGAGGGGCAGTTGGAGAGGTTCCGCGGCAACGTGTCGACGTACGAGCGTGAGAGGAGGAAGCACGCAAGGTGGATGCGGCGGATGCGGGACGCGCAGGAGCGGAGGAACGAGAGGCTGGAGAAGAGCTTGGAGGAGAGCAAGGTCAAGGCCAGGAGGGCCGGGGATGACAAGAAGCTGAAGCAGGTGGCCGGCCGCCAGAGGAAGATGGAGGAGCGCACGGGGCTGCAGGTCTCGGCCAAGGGCACGCGGTTCAAGCTGAACCGCGACCTGGCCGGCTACTACACGACCAACCGCGCCGAGATCGAGGTGCCCCGGTTCGACGACCTGCCGCGCATCGTCGTGCCGGCGTCGCCGCCGGACCTCAAGTTCCCCGGCGCCCTGGTCAGCGTCGAGAAGGTGTCGTTCCGATACCCGGGGACGAAAGAGGACGTCTTGAAGGAGGTCGACCTGACCATCCATCCCGGCGAGCGCATCGGGCTGGCGGGCCTGAACGGATCGGGCAAGACGACGCTGCTCGAGCTGATGACCGGCGGCCAGCAGACGACGGCAGCCCTCGTCCCCACCAAGGGCACCATCACCCGCCACCCCCGCGCCCGTATCGGCCGCTTCTCCCAGGAGGCCGTCGAGCTTCTCGACGCCATGCCGGGCGCCTCGTCCACCAGCGCCCTCGCCCACCTCCTCGCCTTCTTCAACGACCCCTCCTCCACCGTCACTTCCACCTCCCCAGCCGTCGTCTCAGACGCCAAGCCCATCACCGAGCAAGAAGCGCGCGGCCTCCTCGCCGGCCTCGGCCTGCAGGGCGCGGTGGTGTCGGACGTGCCCGTGGCCGCGCTGTCGGGCGGGCAGAAGGTGCGGCTGGCGCTGGCCCGCCTGCTGTGGCCCGCGCCGCCGCACCTGCTCGTGCTCGACGAGGTCACGACGCACGTCGACGCCGACACCATCCTCGCGCTGGTCGGCGCGCTGCGCGCGTTCGAGGGCGCGATTGTCGTGGTGAGTCACGATCGGTTCTTCGTGAGGGGCGTCGTTGAGGGGGTAAGGGTGGACAGGGAGTTTAGGGATGATGCTATGGAGGAGGAGGAAGGAGGGGATGGGAGTGAGAGTGAGGACAGTGAGGATGGGGCGGTGGGGAAGGTGGGGAGGGTGTATAGGCTGGCGAAGGGCCGGTTGAGGAGGTTGGAGGGCGGGATGGAGGAGTATGAGAGGATTGCTGAGAAGGCGGTTTCCAAATTGGGAGTGGTTTGACGAGAGAGAATCAGATGTTACCGTAGGATGCTTGAGACGTAAGAAGCAAGAAAGAAAAAATGAAGGCTGATGCTTGCTTGAGCATTCCTAGACTTGGTGAAGATATCCAGATAACGGCATAGTTTCCATTAACAGTAAGATCTGCCTGAAGTTAATT
The DNA here is from genome assembly GCA_023089105.1 of Lasiodiplodia citricola. Classification (NCBI taxonomy): domain Eukaryota; kingdom Fungi; phylum Ascomycota; class Dothideomycetes; order Botryosphaeriales; family Botryosphaeriaceae; genus Lasiodiplodia; species Lasiodiplodia citricola. The sequence continues at coordinate 578,890 of JAJNLL010000019.1, read as the reverse complement.
CTCACAAGGCTTTGGAAATCAATATCTATCCACTTCTCCAGAAAATAGTGTTGTTCCATGTGAAGCGGTCAGGCGGGACGTGGTGTCGTCTCGAGACCAATCGGTTTTGCTGGAGGCCTGGCTGGCCTGAGGGGGTTCGGCCTGCAGCGGCTAACAAGAAGGTTTCGTCTTGCATGACCACATATCAAAAGATATTCCAAGCCCTACTTACTGGTTTTTGATGGATCGATGGGTGGATTTCACGCGTGTTCCAGTTTGCTGTTTGTTGCTCCGTTTGCTGGCCGAGTTGGCTACCTGACAGCGATATATTCTGCGCTTCCTGTGGGTGTTTTCTCGATCGTCCTGGGCGCCTTCTTATCATTCTTCAGTAACAAACCTTCCGGCGCAGACAGAGTGGATCGTTCTAGTGGAACACGAGGGGAAAGTGCTTTGATTGGACATCTGCTGTCGAAAGTTATACGACGATCACTGGTAAGACTAGCAGCTGATCACGAGGAGAATTTAGCATTGTGAGCGGTCGTAATCCCTGACCAAAGCTCCCTTCACCCGTCGCAAGGTTGCAACGCGAAGCTAAGCAGACGACAAGGACAGGCAAGGTACGAGCAATGCGGCTTTCGCTCGGAGGCGCTCAAGTGGGAGGATCAGCGCGGTTTGAAAAATGATTGGGAGCGGTGGCCAAACCGCTTTGGGGCGGCGCTAGGGTTGGCTGCGGGGACTAGGCCTCAGCATCAGCTCGGCTCGGGGCCAATGGCTTGGGTAAAAGACGCATGGGCGGTCAGGTCGCTATACAAGCAAAAGAACAAGAGCAACACGGACGGGGTTCAGTGATCTTTGCACGATTGAGTTATGGCGCGGGCGCGGCACAGTCAGGGGCGGGCCGGAGCGGGAAGCAGCTGGTGACCAACAGGTGGCTCCGACTTGCCGCACGCGGAGGCAAGGAGGCTGTCGGGGAAGGCGGGTGGGCGTGGAGGGAGTGGATAGGGGCGTGGGCAGAGCTTTGGGCTTGCTGACGTGGTCGGCGAGGGTCTGTCGTGCCTGTACAACAGAGTGCCAGGACCGGCAAAACGTAAACAAGCGCGATTGGTTGCAGAGGTGCGCGCGCTCGTCTGGTCTGCAGCGTCGTGGATTGGCACTCGGGCACTGAGGGTGATCATGTTGTCGGGGACGGCGCGCTGAGCTGCGCGTGGACATGGCGGGCAGATCCCTGCGCCGAATGCGAACTGACGGCCCAGCACAGACTTCCTTCAGGAGAGGGCCCCGAGATAAAATAATGCTCCAGACCACAAGATGCTTTAGCCCACACTGCACCGCCATGACGGGCCACTGACCCAGGCTCTCGCACACCGCACCCAGCCTCGAGCGCCCCGCCAGTTGCGGCCTGTCCGAGGCAAGACCCGCGACCACGCCTCTCCACCCCATCCTTGCACCCGACACCCATGGCCGACGACAACCAAGCTCGCTCGCAGGAGCAGCAGCTGCCGCCCGACCAGCAGGGCTCCGGGGCCAAGGTGCCTGCCCCCAAGGACAAGAACTGCCCCTTCTGCCACCAGGCCTTCACCTCGTCCTCGCTCGGCCGCCATCTCGACCTCTACATCAAGCCGAAGAACCCCAAAGCCCCCGACGGCATCCACAATGTCGACGAGATCCGCAGGATGCGCGGCGGCATCACTCGCCGCCAGGCTCGCAATTCGCTCGCCAAAAAGGGGGACTCGAGCGGCGGCTCGACGCCCGTCTCCTCGCAGCAGCAGCAGCCGCCTCCGCCACCGCCCACCGCCCCGCAGCAGGTGCCCGCCGCGTCGCAGCAGCAGCAGCAGCAGCAGCAGCAAGCTCCCCAGCAGGGCCACCAGCACAACCCGTCTGTGAGTGCTGTGTCGGCCGACACGGCTTCTCCGGTGATCACGCAGAGCCCCACGCTGAACATGCCCGCGTCTGGCCAAAAGCTGCGCTTCCAGTTCAACCAGCCGTCGTGGACCTCGACCGGCGTCATTAACAACCTGCCCCCGCGCGCGAGCGTCAGCAGCGAGACGGGCAAGACGCGGCACGAATTGCAGAAGCGAGGGCTGGAAAACCGCCAGATAATTTCCGACGAGCTGGACCATGGAAAGGCCGCTGAGCTGGCATTGAAGGAGGTTCTGGCGAGCGTGAGGGATGCAAGGTGCGTGGCCCACTTTTACCCATTCTGGACTGCCTAATTGGGATCGTGTGCGCTACGTTGCCTCTGGCTGCTAACTTTTGCTCCAGCGCTCGCTCCGCAGGCGTCAACCTGTTCGACTTCGACCCTTATACCCTAAGCTTTCCCTCGTTATGTCTCCACATCCTTCCTGCTCCCGCAACCCTATTTTCGCCTTCGCCCTTCCCGAACAGCGAGTCGTGGTCCATAAGCCCGCCGGGGCAGAAGCAATTCGACGCTCTTAATAAAAACATTCGAGACCGATTGGTGCAGCGGCAAAGGCATTCGCAGCTTTTTGGCGCCACCAACCCCCTCGCTACCACTCCTTCGGCCAGTGCCGCATCTCCGCTCCCCACCCCTCCGCTCGGCGGTTTCGATCCCGACCCACAGCGCTTGTTCCAACACCTGCAAGAAGCATACAATCACTGGAAGTCATTGTCGGACAAGCAACGGCAGGAGACATGGACATTGGAGATTCTGCGGAGCTACACCCGTGCGGATGAGTCGAGGAGGGAAGCTGAGAACAGCCTGGCCAGCGCAAGGAAGGAGATTGAGACGCTAAAGAATAATCGGTGGATAAACATGGGCATGGCTTCCTCTACGACGTCGGCATACGGAGCGGGTGCGGCACAGAGTCCTGGAAGCTCTCTAGCGTTGTCTAGCGATACGTTCAAGGAATTGGCTGGAAAGCAGAGTCAAGGCCTGGACCCTCGGACATGGGATTACGAGAAATTGATGGAAAAATGGACGACTGTGGTCAAGGAGAATAAGAAGACTATGCTGGGTTTGGCCAACCAACGGAGTTTGAGCACGGGCTCTGTTCCGGCGTCGACACCAGTGAGCACCACCAGCATGAGCACAGCTACCGGCAACACTACGCCTATTAGTTGTGCGGGAAACATGATGAGCACAACGTTACACCACGTGGGAATCAATGGAACGAGCGCAGGAGCTATGAGCACACCAACAACTCTCGTTGCACCTCCCCTCGCAACCAACGGATTTCCTACATCGCAGAACTCACGAGACGGGGTTGTGGATTCTGATGCAACGGACGTCATTGACCCAGATGGGGACGAGGACGACGCGGATGCCGATGCCGACGCGGAGACGGTCATTTCGCCGGAAAACGCACCACAGCAACAGCCGCCGCCTAGTCTTCAGCAACAACAGCAGAGCCATGCCCAGCGCCAGCAGCACGGACACCATCAGCAGCTCTCTCAACACCATCCGCCACAACACCCTCAGCAACACCCACCACATCCACAACATCCACAACATCCACAACATCCACAACATCCACAACATCCGCAGCATCCCTCACCCCTTCACCAAACTCTTCCTCCGCAACAGCTCACTCAGCAACAATTATCGCAACAGCCGCTCGGAACGCCTTCCCTTCCTGGTCAACCGCCGCAACACCAACACTCACAACCGCCTACCCCGCATACTCAGCAACCTCCTCCACCACAGCATGCACAGGCTTGGCCAGGAATGGGTGCTCCCACTCATCCATCCACGCATTTCCCTGGATTGCAGGGCATGACTGGACTGCCTCAAGCTGGTAAAGGCCCGCGAATTCTACCAGAGACGACCGGCCCGGTCGTTGGAACCGTGGGTCCTAACGGTGCTCTGATGGAAGGCATTGAGCTGCAAGCACACCCGGGCAATGTTGGCGGGCCTGATGCATTCATGACGGGAGCACCAGGCTGGGGATGACTCTATGGCAACTCAATGCCAGAGAATGAACGAATCGTGGAGTGAGATACCATGGAACGACGCTGAAAGTTGACGCTTAGATACGATATCATTTCACTGTTCTTCTACGGCCGATTGGGAAGACTGGCTTGGGGTTGGGTCAAAAGTGTGCTGAAGGGTAGCGGGAAAAAAGCGGAAACAAGAGGCACCTCCCCCGAGGATGCCGACTTGTCCGCTTACCCGCTCCTTGTGCTCTTGGATCGGAAAAAGCGGCACGAATCGACGGATCATTCCCACGGTTGCTTATTATTTTCTCACCAAGAGCAGGTCAGCACCCTTCCTTCCGCTTCAAACCCCACTTGTTCGCTTCGAGACATGAAAAGTTCTGCTCTTATTGGAACGAATTCTTCTTTTCTCCTCTACGCGCTTCTTGGCTTAAGCCGGCTATCTAATTCTGTAAGGATGTTGGGTACAGGAAAGGGGAAAAAACAGATGACTGATCCATCCGGTGAAAGATGAAAAAGCGCTGCTGCTACTTTGAAAGCTCTATTTTTCTCATGTATTATGACCACCCCCCTGCAAAAGACCAAACCCCCCGACAGCATTTGCATGCGTTTGCTTGCTAAATGTTGCTCGAAAATTCTTTGTTTCTCCTCGTCTTGTAACGCATTTCCTCATCTGACTGTCGATATCACATACCCGGCTGATAGTGTTTACTTCTCTCAAAAGGGATGAGAGAAGAGGTAGCCGACATACTATCTTCTTGTTGATATATGCTATATACCACTCCCGCGCCTTTTCCTTATTGTCGTCTTTCGATTTGACTACGTGCTTGACATCTGTTCAACGCTGTGATTCACTTACAGTCCCCTCTTGTAGTCGATGGTTAGTGTGGATTTGGATTTTGCTCATGTCATGGGTAGTTGAAGCTAACATTCATTACACATTTCGGATATCAAAGCCTACACGGCTGCTACTAAACTTGGCATGAAAGCCCTCCACCATCGTCTCTTAAAATCTTTGAAGGCCACGGTACCCTTTACTCCACTTTAATCTTCACTTTCCACTCCCCTTCTTCACCCCTTCAGCACCGCATCCACCACCTCCGCCACCTTCAACATCTTCTCCTCCTCCAGCCTCCTGCCAACAAACTGCAACGCCACAGGCGCGCCGTCGTAGATGTCCGGATCATACGACTCCTGCGTCTCCCTCTCCAACTCGCTCCTAGGCACAAAGTCCGATCCCACAGGCAGATCCACCTCCTTATTCGCCCTCGTCACAGGCACGACGACGCTCGTGTAATCCAGCAAATTCACCCACATCGAATACCCATAATACTTGTACCTCTTCGGGCGCGCAGCCGGGAACGGCGCGACAGGACTGATTATAACATCTACATCCGTCCCATTCCAGTAATCCAGATACGCCTTCTGCAGCCGCCGCTGCCGCACGTTGTTGGCCGCGATCTCGGTGGCCGTGGCTTCAGCGGCCAAAGGCGATGGCCACGGCATCTGCACGTGCTCGGCCTGCGGCTCGCCGGAGAGGGCAAACGCGCCGATGGTGTCGCGGCCGCCGTCGTAGGTCCAGGTGCGCGCGCAGCAGTCGAGCAGGTCCGCGTGCGAGGCCGTCGCGGCTGGAGGCGTCCACTCGACGACGGCGTGGCCGGCGGCGCGGAGCTTGTCTGCGGCGAGAGACAGGGCGCGCGCGACGGGCGGCGTGGGGCGGACGACGCCGTCGTCGTAGAGGACGGCGAAGGTGAGTTTCTTGTTGATGTCGTCGTATTTCTCCGCGCGCCACGGCAGCTCGACGACGGCCGGGTCGACGCGCCACGGCTGCGCCGCCGCGCTCAGTACAGACTTGACGAGGAGTTGCAAGGCGCCGACGCTGCCGGCCAGCGGCCCGACGACGCTGAGCACGCTGTTCTGGCCCGCCATGCTGTTGGCCATGCCCTCGTAGGGGAGGCGGCCGGTGCTGGGCCGCAGGCCGTATATCCCATTGAACGCCGCGGGGATGCGGATGGAGCCGCCGATGTCGGTGCCCAGGCCGAGGGGGGAGCCCTTGAGCGCGATCAGCGCGCCCTCGCCGCCGGATGAGCCGCCCGAGGACAGGAGGCGGTTGGTGGGGGATAGGGTGTAGCCGATGATGTTGTTGACCGTCTCGCCGCACATGAGGGTGTGCGGGACGGCGGTTTTGACGTAGATGACGGCGCCGAGGGAGCGGAGGATGGTGACGAAGGCGGATTCGGTGGCGATGGGGTAGTTGGGGTGTGGGGGGGATGCGCCTTCGAAGGTGCCGAGCCAGCCGACGTAGCCCATTGAGGTTTCGAGGCCGCGGACGTGGAATTGGTCTTTGAGCGAGATGGGGAGGCCGTGGAGCGGGCCGAGGGGGGTGCGGGTTTGGGAGAAGTGCGCGTCCAGGGCTGCGGCGGAGGCGAGGGCCGCGGGGAAGGCGGTTTCGTGGAGGCAGTTTGTCTGGGTGTCTGGTATTAGTCCCTGTTGTTGTTGGGGAAATTGGTGTTTTATTGGCAGAGGGAAAAAAAAAGAATGTTCACGAACCAATTGGTGCGCGATGCATGCGCGGTGGATGAAGGCTTTGGTGACTTCGACCGCGGTCCATTCTCCCGTCGTCGTCTTGGCGACTATGCCTGGGGCGTCCGTCTCCGTGATCTCAATCTCCCGTGGGCTGAGGTACTTGTGCACGAATGTGCCTGTCACGTCGCGCTGCTGCTCCGGAATGGGCAGGTCGGGGATGATGTATTCCTTCGGGATGGAGGCCAGGATTGCCTCGCGCTTCGCGGTTGCGATTTCTTGCCAGTTCTTGGAACCCATTGTCGTTTGTAGCTGTGTGTGAGTTTGGAGAGAATCAAGCTGCAGGAAAAATAGACGGAGAGGAAGTAGAGAAAGCTGAAGCTGAAGGAATGACGGACGAGAAAAATGTGGGACGCATTAAGAGAGGGGAATTTATTCAGAGGGGTTATCGCAGCTTTTTACTAATTGCTCGAGGGGTCGACGGCCCAACGGGAGCGCCCCACCGCGCCGGGACCATTATCGTACAGGTCACGGAGGTGCTCAGCAGAAAGGTGGGGTGGGGAAAGTGGTGACGCTCGGCTCTGGAGGCGATGACATATCCGTTGCTCTTATCGATAAGCTGCTCCACGCCGCTCAATCAGGCAGTTGTTTGTTCATGGGACTCTGCGGGGCAATTTGTTTGCATCTCCGTGCTGGAGACATAGCAGGTGAGTCCCAAGTCTCATAAGATATTAGTACTTCCACTGGTGACGCAAGTGGGTATGCTTTGGGAAGGCTCTCCCCAGATACGCCTTATCAGAGACGAAGTCTTCATCCAAATGTGTATTAGCGTAGAGGTGATGAATATTTTAAGTTGGATAACTGCTAGGATACGCATGGTTGAAGAGGATAGGGGACTAATTCCCTTTACGACCCGCATGACAGCATGTACAGCCACACTCACTCCTCAGCCGCAGGCCTCACCGACTGAGGGTTGCTGAACACATCAGCCGGATCCACATTGGCCTTGATCGTCCTCAACTTCGGCAGATTCGCGCCCCAGTACTGCTCCGCACCCTCCTCGTCTCCCAGCCCCGGATCGACAAAGCCAGGATACGCGCCGCGCACACCCGGAACATTCGCCTCAATATTGTCGACCAATCCGTTCAAGAAGTTCCGCGTCGTCTCGTCAACACGAGGCTTGTCGACGACGTACGCCTGCAGGAAGTACAACGTGTCGCGCAGACTGTACGCCGCGTCGTCGGCCGGCACGGCGTTGACCTTACCACCAGCCAGGTCGAAGATGACGAACCAGGTCAGCGTGTCTTTCTCGGCGGTATCGATGTAGTCAAGCAGCGCGTCGATGCTTTCGTTCGTCATCAGCGTGCCGCTACTACTACTGCTGGCCTCGGAAAACGCCAGTGATTTGGCGTAGAAACTGATGGGGTCGCCGCCCAGGATGCGGAAGCCGGAGGCCGAGTCTGCCTCGGTACCGGAGAGGACATCGGCGGTCAGGATGTTGGGGATGCGGGTGGAGAGGGCGAGGGCGTCGAAGGCCGCGCGCTGGCCGTAGTAGCGGCCGTGGAGGCGCAGGCCGCTTGCGTGCATAGTTGCGGTTGAGCTGAGATTCCAGGACAGGTCCGGGTCGCTGATGATGGTGTTCCAGGTCTTGAGCGTCTCGGCGTAGAGCTCGCGGGAAGACGAGGCGGTTGTGTTGGTCGAAGAGGAAGTGTTTCGGATGGTGAAGGTGTAGTCGATCATCTCCTCAGCGCTCGGCTCCGGCGACGTCTGGAACAGGAACTCAGTCACGACGCCGAACCCGGCACCAGCGCCGCGGAGCGCGAAGAAGAGGTCTGCGTTCTCGGTGCGTGAGGCGTGGGCGACGGTGCCGTTGGCTAAGACGACCTGCACTTCGACGACTTGATCCGCTGCCGTGCCCAGCTGCCGCGACAACGGGCCCAGGCCGCCGATGATCGCGTGCCCGCCGATGCCGACGTACGGCGCGACGCCTTGGGCGATGGTGCGGCCGCCCGCAGCGCTCATCTTGTCGGCAACTTCTTGGAGACGGTGCCCGGCGCCGACGGTGGCGATCCAGGTGCTTTCGTCCATGGAGAAGTGCTTGAGGTGCTGCGTGTCGACGACGATGGTGGTCAGGTTGCTGCCGCCGAGACCTGCGGAGAATCAGTTGATTGTTCTTCTAGGGGGACTTGTGGCCGTACAGTAGTTTCCGAAGCTGTAGCCGCCAGTTCTCGCCTGGACTTTGTGTTCATGCTTAGCGGCGCACTTAACGATCTCCGAGATCATCTCGACGCTCTGTGGGTATGTGACGGCGGCCGGGATAATGGGAACATCTAGGTTGTACATGTGGACGTCGTTCTCTTGGTACTGGGCGTCGTCCGGGAACGCCACGAGAGTATCGTTGGTGCCAACGGCCGTCAGCAAGCATGACTGCAAGCTTTCAGTGGGCACAGCCGCGGCCGAAACCACGGTCCCCAGAGCTAAAAATGATGTCAAGAAAAGCATGTTGGAGAATCTAATAGAACGAATGAAGTGCTGATCTGCAGCTGCGTAAACCTCTCTTTATATACATCTTCCATCTCAGCAGCTCGACGTCTCCTGTAAGCTCAGCCCCTTTACCAGTACGCGTGTTCAACAGCAAAAAAATCTCAAAATACAACAAAAGGTCGCTTTCGGAGGGTCTTGAATGTGTGTCCGAATCTTTTGAGGTTTACTACCGCCATGTTGACGACAGTGCAGCTTCAAGGCCGCATTTCTTTTTGCGGTAAGACCACGCCTCGGCTGTGGCGTTTGGTTCAGTTATATAGGGGATATTGTGGCGCCCAGTCGACTACCTGCTTGGCGGTCACTGCGGACCTGGCTTGGCTTCATAGTTCATTCTCACTCGTTGAACTAATACTCGGAGACTCGGAGTGCGGGCGTTGAAACACCCGATCCATGTTAATATCTGTGGCGGTGTACCTGGGACTAGGGGATAGAACAATGCTGCTTTACTAAAAATAACAACTAAATGCTTTGGTCTGGAGAATAATGCTGGAGGCTTCCGTCTATATCGTGATAAGTACTTAAAGCAGTGTCGTTAATCAAGAATAGTAGTACGTTCTTAAGGGGGAAAGAGGATGTCCCGGAAGAAGTCCCGTATTAAGCGAGCGCCCGGACCAGATTCATCTCGTAAGTATTACATACACGGGCTTTTTTAACTTATTCTATACGATACCCTACACAGGAAGCCCGTTCTCGGACAGCTCTCATCGTCCGACTATACATTCCCAACCCACACTATTTTGAAGCTACCAGTTTTTACGCTAGTCTCTGGCTGCAACACCTCCGCATATACACATGCTTTCTCCGGTCTTCGGCAGGTTGGCAGTTAATGCAATTTGGAGCTATGACCACATCCTGTACAGTGCCCGAGACCCTTTGCCTCGGCAACCAAGCATCGGTCCAACTACACCCCGCCGGCCAAACTTCTTCCAATACAACTTTCAACAAAAGAGGCGATGATAGCGCGAGAAACGAAGTGAAAGCTTAAATCCCAGCCTCTGATGATCGACATCCCCCCCGCATCCGGGCAATTAGACCCAAATACCTAGGTACTTGTGACAGCTTGCTCGAACAACGCCAAGGTCCTTCTCCACTATTACAAAAAACAAAACATCCGCCGCTCTCCGCATCAGAAAGCGACAAGAGAGACGCGAAGATACGTCACCATTCATCAATTACACCGCCTTTGTCAGCTTTAAGCATCCCAACAGCCCTCATCACCAGAACAGCTCAACTTCCAACACCAGCCCTCAGACCAATCCCGAACCCATCCCATCCCCAATCCAATCCCCACCACCACAATGGCCCCCACCCTCCTAACCCGCCAACCCTTCAAAACCGCCTACGCCCTCTGGGCCGTCTGGTTCGAAGCCGCCATCCGCCTGCCCCTCAGCGCCCTGCTCTACCTGCTCCTCCCGTCTCTCACGCGGCCGGAGCCGCGCTGGACGTGGCGGCAGGCGATCGGCGTGCGGCTGCTGCGGGCCATCGTGCACCACAGCGCCCAGGTCGAGGTGCACGTGCCGCTGTCGCTCGCGCCGGGCCCCGAGGGGAGCCGGTTCATCGTCATGGAGCCAGCTGAAGACTCTATCTACCGAGGCCCGCTTGTGGCTGACGACGGAGTGACGAGGCCGGCGAAGATTGGGGGGACGTGGTATGCAGAACCGTACACGAAGAACAGCAACAACGACAACGACAAAAAGGCCATCGTCCTCCACTTCCACGGCGGCGCCTTCGTCCTCGGCGACGGCCGCGACAAGGACTGCGGGCACCTCGCCCGCACCATGTTACAGACCTGCGCCCCCGCCACCATCTCGCACGTCTTCTGCCCGCAATACCGGCTCGCCGGCGCGCCGACCCACGCGCGCTATCCGGCGGCCCTACAAGACGCGCTGACATCCTACCTCTACCTCCTCCGCTCCTGCCGTATCCCAGCATCCCGCATCATCGTCTCGGGCGACAGCGCGGGCGGCAACATCGTCAACGGGCTGCTGCGGTACCTAGCCACCTACGGGAGCGAAATCGGTGTGGAGGCACCGGCCTGCGCCTGGCTCTGGTCCCCCTGGACGAATCCGAGTCTGGCCCTCGACGCGGCTTATATCGTGCGCTCCCCCAACTACCCGTCCGACTACATCTCGACGGGCTTCGGCGCCTGGGGCGCCCGCGTCTACGCGGGCCACCGTGAAGGGCTCGTGAAAGACGTTTGGATATCCGCTGTCAATGCGGAACCGTACCATTCGCCCTCGCCCGTCTGGATGCAGACCGGTGGGCGGGAGCTGCTGTTCCACGACAACGTCGAGTTCTTCGAGGGAATGAGGAAGGTGAACGAGAAGAGGGGAGGAGGAGGCCAGCCGTGTGAGCTTGAGATTGTGCCGTATGCTCCGCATGACATTGCGTTGATAGGCCACGTTGTCGGGTTTACCAAGGAGTATGCGGAGGTGCTGAAGAAGGCCGAGGCGTTTTTCCAGAGGGTCAGGAAGTGAGAGAGACTTTGACAAAGTAATAAAAGTAGGAGAAGAAAATGCGTTGTGGAGTGTGTACGTCGCGCAATTTAAGCGACGTGTGAAATATAATATCGATGTTGTAGACAATACATATTAGCCTTTGAACTGTATAGATATCTTGCAACGCTGTATGAACGATGAATTGAATGACGTTAAAAACAGAGCGTAAAACCATGGCTATGCGTAAACGACCGAGACGTGTGTGTAACAAACAACCAACTCCAAAAGACAGCCGCATCAACGATCGTCCAAAGAAAAAACTCAACGCTAACAAACAAAAGCCGTCCAACTCATGTCCAAGAAGTGTACCATCTACAGTCATCAACATTACCTCATGTGTGAGAACCTTCATCCCTGCCTCGACAGTTCGATATTTGCAGGCGCACTGCCGACTCTGCGGGCATAGGCACCAAACCTTCCGTAACTGGGATCAGGGGTCATGATGCCCAGACCCCTGGTCGCATCCTTGGCGGAATCGTCGATATCAAGGGTTCTGTCGAGACCCTTGCCCTTCTTGGTCTCCTCGCGCTTCGGCCGGACGACATCGATGGTGACATCGCCGTCCTTGCTGTAGACGCGGAGACCGACAACGCAAACTGCGTTCCAGGGATCACGCTCGAATCTGTCATCGGGGTCCTCCTCCTCAGGTTGGTCCTCACGGTGCTCCGCGTCATGGTCGCCTTGGAGCATGCGCACCTTCTCAATGAGGCTAACGTGGTGGTGAGCTCCGTAGAACTCATCCTCAGAGTCGGAGTCGCTGGTGGGATCATCCAACTCCGAGTCCCAAGAAAGGTCGCTGTCGCTGATGCCCGAAGCATCAACAATAGAGCCAGCAATAGAAGAGCCGCGCGAACGGTTGATGTGAATCGGGGGAACACCAGGGTGTGGCGACAACGTGTCACGGCGGCGCGGGCGTGGGGGCTGAGGAGATGTCGCACGACGGCCGCTAGGCGAAGGGGCTGGTGAGGCGTTGCGAGCCTCCTTCTTACCATCCTCATTGTAGCCACCACGGCCGTTGTAGCCGCCGCGACCGTTGTAGCCACCCCGACCCGTGTAGCCTTGCTCGGGGGCGGGCGAGGCAGAGGGAGACCTGGCACGAGAACCGGGAGGTGGTGTATCAGGACGAGCAGCATCAACTGCATCGTTGTAGCCCCCTCTTCCGTTGTATCCGCCACGGCCAGTGTAGCCCCGGGAGGGCGATGAGGTCCTGTGCGGAAGCTGAGGAGTGCCAGAGCGAGAGTCAGACTCGGGGGCATCGTTGTAACCACCACGGCCGTTATAACCGCCACGACCGTTGTAGCCACCACGGCCAGTGAATTCTCCAGCAGGGGACTCACGGCCCTCAATGGGCAAGGTCTCGGCAGGAGGGCGGCGGTCGTAAGCGTTGGGCGGCGCACCAACCTCGGGAGTGCCCAAGGAGCGAGGGGTGTGGGGGTGAGAATCATTTTCACCATCATTGTACCCACCGCGGCCTTCATTGTAGCCGCCACGTCCCTCGTTGTAGCCACCGCGACCATTGTAGCCACCGCGGCCTCCGAATCCAGGCTCGCCGTCGATCGGAGTAGGAGCTTGGAAGGTCAGGGAGGGTGAGTTGTGGTGGGAAGGAGCCTTGTCCTCAGCGGGTTCGGTGACGATCTCAGGGAAGGACTCAGTGGATTCGTTGTATCCGCCACGGCCGTTGTAGCCGCCACGACCATTGTAACCTCCACGACCCTGGAATGCACCAGAGTTTTCCATGGCGTTGTGCGCTGCCTCAACTCGCATAGGGACCTGGGCGCCAGAAGTCGAAGACCTACCGCGGTGGTGGGAGCGGCCAGATGGCTTGGTCTCTTCCGCGTCGTCGCTCATAGAGATGCCAAGCGGGTCGGCGGCGTCGACCTTGTCGTCCAATGATAGGGGGGTTGGAACACCATTTGGTGCTGCCCCTTCGGCTTGCTTCTGGGCACGCCTGATTTGCTTCTTCTGCTCCCGAAGCTTTGCCTTCTGGCGCTGCTTGCGCATCTTCTCGTGGTGCTTCTTCCTCTTCGCCTTCTCCAGGGCCTTGCGCTCCTTCTTCTGTCGTTGTTTTTCATCCCTGGCCAGCTGCTTGAATTGGCCCTTGGCGTGAGCAAGATCATAGCTGAGGCCGGTCGAAAGCAACTTCTCCCTGCGGTTGAAGCAATTGTCCCGCACGACCTCAATAGGAGTGGGCCTTGCATAACGCTTGGCCGTGATCTTGAGAAGGACCGTGTATGTGCCGGGCTCGAGATCAATCTCGGTGCTGACAGAGCGCTTCATGTAGTAGGGGCCATTGCTGCGAACAATGTAGTCGGGCTCATCTCCCCTGTGGACACGGAATTGGAGATGGAAGTCATAGGGACCCTCGAGACCGGCAAAGTAACGGTCATCAAGCTGTTGGAGGACAATGACGACCGGGCTCGCCTTGTTGAGGGTGATGGTGAACTTGGTGTCAAGGTAGTCGACGGACCACGGGACATTGAGGCTGGTCCACTGCTGGGTGATGGTCCACTCAGGCCCGAAAAGGCGGGTGCGGTCGAAGTGCTGGTAGTGGCGCAGGAGATCCTTGTAGCTGATCCAGAAGACACCGTCATCTCCGAAACGGTGGTTGAGTGCGTGCATCCGCTCAGGAGTCCACTCCTCAGACCCATCAGACCACGCTCCACGCCACTCTGTCTTACCCCATGGATTCCTTATACATATTAGTCAAGCCCTATGTGGTACGGTCTCATTCGACTCACCTCAGCTTGAGTAATCTGTGCTCTCCTATCTCTCTGGCCTCCATAATTGAGTAGGCATGTTTCTCTTGGATGCCTTTCCTCTCGCCGTAGCTGCCACCCATCTGACCGCAGCCGAAGAGGAATTCCTTGTTCACCTGCATGAGCTCCTGCCAGAACTTATTCTTGTCGAGAATGTCTGTGGAGAATAGCTCGGAGGTGACACCGCCGGTGAGATCCTCGATGCCTTCGCCTACAAAGCCGCCGTCGATGGCTGAGTAGTCACCGTGAGCTTTGGCGTACGCCTTTTCCAATAGCGGCAGCCATGTCTCGTTGGGGTCGCTGCATTGCGCAAAGTACAACGCTCTGGAGCCGGTCTGCATCACCGTCCGGTACTCCTCCTCGGGGCTTTTTCTGTTCTGCAGCTCAAGCCATTGGTGGCGGTCGCGGATCGAGTCGTCGAAATCCTCCTTGATAAGGTACAGCTTGTCGTCAATAACTTCGGAGATCCACTCTCCATCTGGGCATCGTCAGCGCCTTGGCATTGATAACACGCGCATCTTAACACTGACCTCTGTGGAAGACGAAACCGTAAACACCGACGTCTTCGTCGCGCGCAACGCAGACGCGGTCAATCAGATCCTTCTTGTTGCTCAGCGTGCATAGGGCCGACATCAGCCAGCAATCGCCGTCATTGCCCTGCCGAATATCATTTGCCGAGGCGCCGTCGACGAAGAAGCGCGGGTTATCGAAGATGTCCTGGACCCTTGTCAGCCACAACATGCGTAAGCGCTAAGCAATAATGTCTTACCTCTATTCTTTTCACGGACATGGGCTTGAGCTCAGACGTGGTCTCGCCTAATGTAGTCAGACAGTCCGGAGGGACACCCATCTGCTTGCTTCGCCGGAAATCCGTCTCAAGATCAAAGTGGGGATCTGAGTGGCGAAGCCGTCAGCAGCCGGTCTTGGGAATTGGCTTGCGTAACGGGGCCCTTACCTCTGTACTTCTGGTTGATGCGCCGGCAGTCGCGCACTATTTTCCGGACCTTCTCTTGACACGCGTCCACGGCCTCCTCGTAGGAGGCCATGGCATTCTGGGCCTGCGGGCTCCCGGCATCGCGCTCTTTCTTGTGGTGGGCGGCGGCGCGCTTCGCGTAGAGGTTGTCGGGCAGGATGGTGAAGATCTTGCCCGGGTGCTTGGTGGTGAATTTGTCCCAAAACTGCTCCACCTCCTTCTGGGGGTGTTGCTTCTTCATCTTGCGGCGGGGCGGCGCCGGGTCGGGCGGTGGCGGGGAAGGGTCTCGTCGCTCTGGTGAGGGTGCTCGTGAGGGAGTTCGAGAAGGGGGGCGCGACTCGAGAATTTCAAAGTTGGATCTGGAGCTCGACATAAGGTAGGCGGAAGCTAGCGGAGAGGCGGGCGGCTACTGGTGGTTCAATGACCGGGGTATAAACTGCAGCGAAACGAGGAGCGGTGGGCTTGTTGATTCATGGCGACATTCTGGAGAATCCGGAGGCTGTTATATAGCAGGGTGACGGCAAGGTCACCCAAGAGGGTGGAGGAGAATGGAGAGAAGGTGCGGCTGAGCGGTGCTCGCATGCGGCAGCTCCATGGTGCGAGGATGGCGCGGGCTTGGAGGCGTGTATTTTCAGAGCGTGCAGGGTGGGGGCGGTAAACGCGCGCCCATGTCGCAGCTGGCCGGCCAGTCACAGCGCGCGCGCCCAGCCCTGAGAACCACAGCAGAGCGGACGTGTGGCTACCGCTCAGCTGCAGCCCTGGCTCGTTCCAGCACCAGCCAGAGCCTGTTACGGCCTAGGCGGGCTGTGTGAGCGGCCTTGTGGAAACGGCCTCTAGCAGAGAGAAGGCAGAGGTGTGATGCCTGTCAGGCAAACAAGGGTGCCCTGCTCGATGACGGACATGATAGACCAAACACCTCACCACAGCACCGCGACTCTCCACCGACTCCCTGACCGTGCTGTGTTTCACGGTCACACCGAGGCGCCGCACAGAGCTCTCCCTTGCCAGGCAGGCCGGTCCGCAGCACTGCGATGCGACGTACCTCGCGGGCCTGAGTTCGCCGCCGCCCGGAACCCCACTAGGACGGGTACTATTTCTGTTGTCTGGCTTCTGCCTGATGCCATTGGCTACGTGTCCTGGGGTAATTTATCCACAGAATGCGCGTGCCCTCGTAGGGCTGTTCCTTCTCACCGAGGCCGCACATTCTAGGGTTCCGCCATTAGCGATGGTACTGTCTCTGCTCGTCTACGCTCCCGCCATGCATGAGACCGTCGAGCCGCGCCGGAAGCTGACCGGGAGAGACGCACGCGGTGGCACATCGCGCCCCAGGCACGCTGCGTCTGCATGTCAGCACACCACCGATGCGCTAGTCGTTCCGCTTCATCGTCACCAAAAGCCCTCGACGTCCTGGCGTGTTACTCTGCGCTGCGCCCCTGCGGTGCGGTACCTCTCGCACTCGTTCTCCTCACCCTCGAATGTCATGATCTGACGCATCGAGGCGGTCTGCTTTCGGCGCCGTCTCGCGATTCATCCGTGAGTGGTTCATTAGGCAAGAGTACCCAGAGTGGCGGGACGGATACAGGGCTGCATGTGAAAAGTCGCATCTCGGTTCCCATGCGGTTGACAACTCAGTCATTGCTGACCAGAGGCCCTTTCCGCCGGAGCCACCCGTTACCACAATCGGGTTGCTGTCATCATGAATAAAACCCAAGCATTCAAACGTCATTGGTCGATCATGGACATGCGGTGCCCAAAAACTTTTTTTTTCTTGCCACTCAGACTTGCTGCGCCATCGAATATCTTTATCTGGCGACCTTTCTTCTAAAAGAGGAGTGCGAATGGTGATCTGGCACTGGAACAGAGGATCTGAGTTTGGTAGGCTGAGTCCGTTTGCCTTCTTGACCAAATTATGCAACTCAGTCTGCTAGGTAAATGCTGGAAGCGGGGCAGCCTGCCGGCGCCCCTGTGGAGGCTCAACACGTCCTGAAGCATGGCCTATTATGGCACGCCAGCTTATCATTTCCTTGCGGGGTATGTCCTACGGGGCGCATGGAGGGGTATGCGTATCGAAATAGAAATGCGTGGCTCGGATAAGGAATGATGATCGGGGGTACAGGGCGCAGGAAGGCCATTCGGCAATTTTGCCCTCGCAGATAACGGATACAGGATCTAAGACATAAGGCACGTCGTACATGTTAGCTGAAAAGGCCGGGAGGCCGCACCTGCTCAGCCTACTTTGCCTATGCCGTAGGAGAGCGGGCTCCCATCATTCATGGTGTATTGGTGACGATCCGGCGGTCTTGAATATCCATCTCGGTCAGCACTTTGGCGAAATTGTCTGAAATAACTCAATTGCTGCTACCAGAAAAGACCGGGGTATAGTCGCTTCGGGTATAAGAAAATGCATTGCAGCCGATGAGGCCGTGCAAGCATTAGCGAATGTGGTAGCAGCATGCAGAGAAGTCTGTAACCCCCTTCGGACCATCGAACCCTCGTTCGATTTTTCCACGCCCTCAGTCCGCTTTTCCCTAACGCTCAAAACTCCCAAAATGTCTGACCCATTTACCCTCCCACATCAAAACTCATTGTTATCCTGAAAAGAAAGAGATCTACTTCGACTCGGTAGCCGCAGGAGCCGCGGCAGCAGCCTCGGGCTTGGCTTCCTCGGTCTTCGCAGGCTCCTCAGTCTTGGCCTCTTCAGTCTTAGTCTCTTCCTCCTTCTTCTCCTCAGCCTTCTCTTCAGTCTTCTCAGCAGGCTTCTCCTCAGCGGGCGCAGCGTCAAGGTTCGGGTGATCGACGAGAGGGCCGCTGGTAGCCGACATGCCCTCAGAGGCGGTAGCCGCGGGGGCTGCCGTAGAGTCTGCAGTGGCAGGGGCGGTTGTCGCGTCCGCGGGGGCCGGAGCAGCAGCAGGAGCAGCGGGAGCAGCGTCGGAAGCTATCGTCGCCAAGGCGCACTTCATTAGCATCAAGAGCGGCTTGATAGACACGGGCTGCGAGCGGGGGCGGCGGCGGCGGGGAACTCACCGGTGGCTTCCGGAGCCTCCTCCTTCTTGGCGGTTTCGCCTTCAGCAGCAGCAGGCGCGTCGGCCGGCTTGGGCTCCTCCGGCTTCTTCGCGTCGGTCGTGTCTGCAGCGGCCGCAGGAGCGGCGGCGGCAGCACCAGCAGCAGCAGCAGCGGCCGGGGCAGCGGCGGCGGCCGGAGCGGCGGGCGTTGTCTCGGTCGGCTTGCCGGCGGTGGTCTCGGTTGCAGCCTGGTCGGCAGGCTTTGCAGCGTCGGCGTTCGTCTTGTCGTCGGTCTTCTTTGCAGCCTTCTTCTTCTTGAACATGTTCTTGAAGGCCTTCTTCACCGTGGCCATCGCATCAGGGGCTGGCGAAGATGGGTTAGCACGAGTCGTGGCGTTGGCTGGCTCGGCGGGCGACAACGCTCGTCGGCCGGGCGTGCAAGGCGGCGAGGGCTACTCACGGACTCCAGGCATGGCGGCGGTAGTGGGCTATCGAGCAGGCGCTCAACAGCAGCAGATGGGTGAGGGGGAAGAGTGTGGGGAGAGGATGCACTTGGAGGCTGTGGCGGGAGGCGTCCGGGTTTTGAAGGAGCGATGGCCCAAAGGAGCGAAGCGGTCGGCGGGCGGTCGTGGAGTGGAGGAGGTCGTGAGACTCTAGGAGCTCAAAGCGCTCGCGCAAGGATGCAGCTTGCTCAGCCCCAGATTCATAGACGCGCCAAGGCCGTTTCAGGGTTTCAAGCTATTTTTGGTCCAAGCGCCAATTGCACCGCTGATTGCTCGGCCGTGCACGAAATCAATAACTTTATCTGCCTTGCGCGCGCTCCCAGCAACGTGCTCTCCGTGCGCCGATGGCCGATAGGGGCATTGTCCGCTGCCGTTCAATCTCCGCCGCCGGCCCTCGCCAACAGCCGAGATTCGGGTAATAAATCTGCTACTCAACCATGGCGAGACGGCAATCCCGAGCCCGATTCATGTCATCCCCGAGGCCCCCGAGGCGCCATATAAGACAATTTCCCGTCATGATGGGTCTTTCCGCGCCCATGGTGCTTGCGTCTGCGGCATTTGTCCTCGATCGCCGGGTTGCGGTGGCGCGCTCTGCTTCCATGGCGCTGTCGTGACTCCCGGCATCGCCCCCATTTGCGTCATCCCCGGCCGGCCCGTTCCCCCTGACGGGCGTGCAGCCCACGGCGCAGCCGTCATGGGCAGCCCCGTCGCCGGGTTTGATGCCCACGGAGCAGCGGTGCCCGCCTGCGCGGGGAAGCGCTGGGGACCGTCGGATGCCTGGCCCGCAGGCGCCCTGGCAGGCTGGCTTGTGGTATGAATAGACTTTGGGGGCTCTGCCGCCGTTGGGTCTTTCTCCCAGCGAAACAGCGAGCCGAATGGGAAATGCTGTACCACGGGGAATTTGGAAAGCACTTCCGCGTTGTACATCTTGAGCATGCCCTGTGCAAGGTGTCAACGTAGGGGCCGAGAATGGAAATTAGAGTCATACCTTGTTGATCTTCGCCCAGCCCGCTCGTACTCCAGAAATGTCGAACAGAATGGGGCTGTGCTCCCAGAACGGCCCCTTCTTCACGTCATAGATGAAGCCGATCGCGCTGAAGTACATGTTGACGCTGCGCTCTCGTTCGACCACGTTCTTCTTTGCAACGTCTCCCGGCTCGGGGGCATCAGGCAACGAGCCCTCGCCGGGGATGTCGGCGGCGGATTGAATAGGAGGCGATAGTTGCGCGGAGCCAAAAATATACGGGATGAACGAATGATCGTCAAGGCCCCAGACTCCATGCGAGCCGGCTGGTTCGAGCGTGTAGGTCAAAATGAGTCGGCGAACAAGGTGCAGGTATCTGGGTGCAGTTAGCGCAAGGCGGTGCAGGCTCATTACGACGCACTCACGGCTCGATGACACCAATTACAATTCCTCGCTCCTCAACACCAGGGTCGCTCTTTGCGAAGCCTCCTAGCTTCCAAATACCACCGAGGAATGCAAGGAAGCTCAGTTCGTGGCCCGTGCCGTAGTCCAGTCTTTGAGCACTACCAAAGCTACCGACGAGGTAGGCCTGAAGCTCGTCCTTCGCAGACGTTGGTTTTCCGCTGCTCAGGATCTCGGCGGAAAGGGCCTCGTCCAGCAATTTGGGTAAACGAGATTCAACAATCTCATACCACTTCCTGAAACTGATGTTGCCAAATCTCCGTGGACCAGGGTCCGGAGGCGCCTCATCGATGATGGCTTCCAGCTGTCCCATCAAAGCCTTCAATCTCGCCACGGGCTCTGACAACTGGACAGCCTCACTGTCCAGCTGCCACGCTTCATATGAGGATGGGGTCTTTTTGGGAAACATGGCGGCATTCAGCTGCAGCAGCCACGTCATGATGTCGGCATAGCCAGTAGAGGTCAGAAAGAAGCCGACATCTTCGCCATCGTTGATCTGCTTCTTCGGCAGCACAAATTCATGGGTCGCAGCGGAATCAAGCTGGTCCAGGGCCTTGATGGCTTGTTTACCGTCGGCCATGGTGCGGATGGTGGTTGTTGCAGTGTCTGTGAAGCCTGAAACTGGTGATGAAATAGGTGGGTCTCGTCTCACGTGCGAGCGCGACGTGGCCCAAGCTCCACCTGCAGGGTCTCGCAAGGGTCTGCGAATCGCCGAGGCTAGAACCAGAGTGAGATAGAGAAAAGAGACTCGTAAGTTGATTGCGCGTCGCAGACACATATCAACCTGATACCCGCTATGGCGGTGCACGCTTATGCAGTGCAAGAGCGACCGAGGCAATGTGCAGGTGTGTGACCAGCGTGTCTCCAGGTGCCACTGCCTCGGGCAGTGCTCTACCGCCTCTCTGAACTTCAGCAACAATTGCTTCTTGCTACCGTTTTTTCCGCCCATGGCCCATTGCTTTCAGCGGCGTTTCGTCTGCTGTGGGCTCCGGGCAATCACCGGGACAGACTTGACATTATTTGGTTGGTCGCATGGCTGTCAAGACAGCTTCTCAGGCCCATTGCGATTGCGCTCTTTGTTTTGACAGGTGACTACTGCGGAAGGGGTCAAGAAGCTTATTATTAGAAAAGAAAATGCGTCGAGATAAGACAGGGTTGCCGTTCCTGCCTTGCATGGTGACACGGGAATACGTCGCACCGGCATCCGCTGGCACCCAAGCTTCAGTCACTCCACAGCTGAGTTCCCCACCACAACAACTTCACACCATTCTGCTGGCCACAACCACGGAGCAGGTGAACGAGCAAGCGTAATGGCGCGCTTAAGGAGCGCCCCTTTGCGACGTGAGAGCCCTGCATCGTCGCCGGAAAACTCGGATGAGGAACCTGATCCGTACCCCCTCGATGACGAAGTCTTGAAGGACGATTTTCTTGAAGGACTCCCCGATGAGGCTCAGGAATCCCCGTTTCATGGCGACAATGATGATGGAGCCAATCCCAAGCCACTACAAGAAGAAAGTGAAGACGAGCCAAATTCGCAAATCCAACGCGAGGCTCAATCTGCGCGATCACTGGGGAACAACCGCAAACTTACAGATGAGGAGCAAGCCGCTTTCATGGACTCTGCTGCACTTTTATCACATGGTCGTGGTCCGGCCCCTCTTCCTAGCAAAGCCGAGAGACGAGCTGCTTCGCGGGACGGCCACAGCACAACATCTACACCACGCAGTGCCAAAAGATCAGATCATCCAGAGGTACATGTAGTACCGGTCAATTATAAGCCTAATCATGTGTCTGCTTCTGCGTCAGCTCAGCCGGAGACGCAGGCCGAGGACGAGAAACGATCTGAGGGGCGTCAGCTAAGACGGTCTACGAAAGCACAGAGATCACAGAAAGACAAGGAAGATGCAGCAGTGGCCGCTCCAGTGTCTCAAGTGCCCCAGAAAAGGAAGCCAGGCCGCCCAAAAAAGACCGCGACAAATGCTGAAATTATCAAACGCCAAAAGACCGATTCAGCCATGACAGGCAAAAGACAACCAAAGACAGGAGAATCTGTGCAGTCAGAGGAAGGCAGTAAGCGCATTGCAAGCAAAAACACTACGACTGCAACACCTTCAGGCTCCAAGAAGTCAAAATCGACACCCAAAAAAGCAATTACTTCATCCGAAAAGTTATCGCAGATGAAATCCAAGAGAACCAATGTTCAAGAAGCCTCAGAATATGAAGAAGAAGCCTCGGAGCATGAACAAGAGGTCTCAGAGCATGAACAAGCTAACGAAAGCCCTGAAGAGGAATCTGCGGAGGCGTTAACGACAGAGTCACATTCTAGTGTTCCCTCGTATCCTTTTCAGATCGATGGACCTGATGATCTGAAAGAGTTCTTGAGTGAAATTTGGAACAATAAGAAAGGGGTGAAAAAAGTTCGCCAGCAACGGGACAGCAACAAGCTAAGCGAGCGCAATGATTCCACCAAAGGCGTGTTGCATGCCTGTTCCGATATTATGAGAGACATCAAAGACGCTACGAGGACATCGACGGAATTGACCGATGTCAAGTCTGCGCAAGTGAGGGATGCTGTAGCCATTCTTGCGAGCGAACTTGACAAGTTCGATTTGGCGAACAAAAGGGAGATCAAAAATTTCCTCTTCCAGGATGTCTATGCATACATCGTTCCAAGCCTTCTCAGAGCTCTCTGCAAAACTGTCGACTTCTACGCACAATCCTTCTGTGGAGATGACGGCTCGATTCCCACGGCCCAATTGGAAGAGATTGCTTTCTTCATGGCCGCAATCATTAATCTCAACGAGCGTGCCAAGTCAAGTATTAAGGCGAGCGGAGTCCAAGTGCCGAGTTATCTTTACATTGTTAAACCAACCTGGGACCATATTATTGCTCCTCTCAAGAAATGCCACTATCTTCTTCTCCAGCTCATCAGAAAGCAAACTAAACGGGATGAACGGGAGCAAGCCTTGCAAAATGAGAAGAGAAGAATTGAGCAGGCTCGAATTAGACAAGAGCGAGAGGCTGAAGAGGAGGCCCCCCGAAGAGCATTGTTGGACGACTGGAGACGACTCCATATTCTCCGCAAAGAGATCGAGCCAGATTGTAGCCGCTGGCGTCATCTTGATGCCGTTCCTCCCCCTTCAGCTCGCGAACCGGAACTTATCCGGGACATTGACGTAAATGGCCAACCCTTTGACAGAGTTGTCATGTTTCATCATCCACGGACCAATCCGCGAAGGCACAGTCTAGAGATGACCCAAGAACTTGTGGGGGTTGACTGGACTGATCTGGAGTGTCTGACGCTCATGGAAGCCCTGGCAAAATACACAGCCATAGAATTTAGTGAGTCAACACTA
The DNA here is from genome assembly GCA_023089105.1 of Lasiodiplodia citricola. NCBI lineage: Eukaryota > Fungi > Ascomycota > Dothideomycetes > Botryosphaeriales > Botryosphaeriaceae > Lasiodiplodia > Lasiodiplodia citricola. The sequence continues at coordinate 555,436 of JAJNLL010000019.1, read as the reverse complement.
CGATACACGTGAGAGGGTACTAACGCATACACAGGCAACCCAAGACACATGGTGTACCGCAAGATCATCAAAAGTCACTGCCGCCCGGGCGGTGCTTTGCGTCGGTTTAACGTATTGGAGATTGTCCAAAAATCCCAGTACTTCAAGCGCATGTTAGGGGATCGGGAGTGGACAGAACGAATTCCCACGTTCTGAGAGATACCCTTGTTTCTTGTTCTTATTTCGGTTCACCTGGCATATATTCCCGATGGGCGTAAGGGGTGCAATATCTCCTGCATGTTCTTCGAACTTAATTGTAGAGAATGATCCAATTCATGACCTGCCCTTATTCCAGTCTGTATGAATTCCTCCGATGGACACAAACGCAAAGGCTCTCAGAGGACCAACGCAAAATCTCATTACAGGTACGCTTTGTGTAAATCAATTAAACTTCTTATCTAGATGGAATGCTAATGACTCTACGTTGCTGACAAAAGGAACGCCCAAGTGTACAAGGTGACTCATGCACACCGTAAGCTATATTAGTTGCTCTTGACACCTTTGTGCAACTCGAATATCAACAACCATCTTACACAGAATCAAGCAAATAGTTTGGATAACAAAATTGAAACGCAACCATGAAGCTGCCTTTCACCACTTTGGACGTCTTCACCACGACGCCCTTCAGCGGCAATTCTCTTGCCGTTGTTCGAGTGCCTGCGTCCTATCGCAACACCCTCACGGAGGAGAAAAAGCAGAAGATTGCGACAGAGTTCAATTTGTCTGAAATCACGTTCTTGCATGAGTCGTCCGAGAACGACGATGGCACAGTCGTCGACTACGACATCTTCACTGCGCGCTCGCGCATGACCTTCGCCGGCCGTGAGTTCCCCAGCCCCCACCGCGAACCACGACTCCAATACCCCTCTCACAAACCACCAATCAAACACCCTTATCTCTAACGCAATACTCCAGACCCCACCATCGGCACCGCCATCTTCGTCTCCACGACCGGCGCCCCGCTCTTCCCCCACACGCACTCCCTGCGCACCCTCGCCGGCACCATCCCGCTCGACTACAACGCCTCCACCCGCACCGCCTCGGTCCACCTGCCCCACGCCGTCTACGAACACTCCTTCCGCCCCCCTCACCCCTTACCTCTGTCCTCCCCTTCCTCTACCGATGCCTCTTCATCTTCCGTCCCCATCGTCTCCATCGTCCGCGGCATGGCCTTCTGCCTCGTCCCGCTCCCGACGCTCGACGCGCTGGGCAGCATGTCCGCCGGCCTCGTCCCCATCGCCGACGCGTACGCCGGCAAGTGGCTGGACGCCGGCAGCAGGTGGGACGGCGGGTTCACGGGGTCGTTTTTCTACGTCGACCGCGGGCTCGATGACGATCAGCCGGAGGCCGCTGACCAGCCGTCGCGGCGCCGTCTGCTGCGCACGCGGTCGATCGGGACGAGGGAGGATCCGGGGACGGGTAGCGCGAGCGCGGCCCTGTGCTGCTATTTGGCGCTGAAGGAAGGAAAGGAGAAGGGCGCGGGACCGTTCGAGTTTCATCTCGTGCAGGGGGTGGAGATGGGGAGGAGGTGCGATATTTTTGTCAAGGTGGTGAGGACGGAGGATGGGGCGGCGGTGAGTGAGGTTGTGTTGACGGGGAGTGCGGTGGAGGTGATGGAGGGGTTTGTTAGTGTGGAGTGAGGAGTTGAGGTTGGGAATTATTGCGTACGAGTGGCTTGATGGTGTATCTAGCGCAGATGATCGTGATTGCATCCTCGAGGAATTTTTTCACTTGTAGCTGGATGTTTGAGGTAGTTTAAGTTTATCTTTAGGCGATTGGGTTCTGCTTCTACTCTTGAAGTTCTGATTACACATGATGTCCAGACATGATCTTTCGGTGTGCTCGGAGTGCAGCGAACGCTCAGTCTTGCGGGAAAACAGTGCCATGCCGCAAAACTTTTCAATATTAGATGGAAGCATGCTAAGGCGCCGGCAGAAAAATGCGAGGAGATATGCTATTCCATTTTTAACACTAGTACTCGACGACTTTTCGGATGGCATCGTATATCCCTAAAAAAGTTAGTGGTTGAAGTTTGGGAAGGTTTAGTTGAACTTACGGACGACGTCGGGAATGTTAAACTTTTCATACAACAGACCCATGTGCGTACTCCATCCTGCGACACGCTGCACAGGTGCTTCCAGTCTTAAGAATGCACCTTCTTGAATTGTTGCTGCGACCTCGGCACCGACACCAGAGTTTATCATACTCTCGTGCACGACGATGGCTCTCCCAGTCTTGTTCACGCTGCTCAAGATGGTTGGCCGGTCCCAGGGATAAATGGTCCTCAAATCAATCAACTCAACGCTGACACCAAAATCTTTCTCGGCGGCAGCGATGGCGCTTGAGCAATTGTACAAAGGAGTGCCATAGGAGATAAGGGTCACATCTTTTCCTTCTTTCAGAATTTCTGCTTTCGACAAAGGCAGGGTGTATGCTTCATTAGGCACTTGCTCCACAGCTGCTCGGTAGAGGATCTTGGGCTCCATAAACACGACAGGATCGTTGCACGCAATAGATGCTAGGAGTAAGCCTTTGGCTTGAATTGGCGAGCGCGGAACCACTACGCGCAATCCAGGAATATGGGTGAAGAGAGCCTCAGGTGATTGAGAGTGGTATCTGAAACAAAGGTTAGCATGCCCGAAGGCCAGCCAACCAGCTCTGAACTCACAATGCACCGTGCCCTACACCCCCCATGGGCATTCGTACGACGAGGCCTCCAGCATGCATGTCCGTTGTGCCTGCCCTGTACCTCACCTTGGCTGCCTCGTTCACTAATTGGTCGAAGGCTGGATAGACATAGTCGGCAAACTGGATTTCAGCAACTGGCTTCATTCCTTCTAGCGCAGCACCAATGGCGAACCCCACGATGCCTTGCTCGCTCAGCGGAGTGTTAAAGACTCTCTCGGAGCCAAAATCGTTGGCTAGCCCCATGGAGCATCGAAAGACGCCACCGAAGGCTACATCTTCGCCGAACACGAGCACGCGATCGTCGGTCGACAGGGCATGGCGCAGGGCGGAGTTGACAGCCTGGAACATGTTCTGGCGCGTGGTTTTCGAGTCGCGGACATGCTGGGGCAGCTCGGGATTCGAGAGACTCGACTTGGGGGTGTGGGCGAGCAGCGGGGTGGTGGCGTAGTCGATGGGCAGGTTAAGGCGGGCGTTCGGCGGATGTGTGGAGTACGGCCGTCGGGGATAGATTGTCGCTCGGACAGACGTCACAAGACGCCGTGGTGACAGTGGTACACGCGATTTCATGACAGCTTCGACGAGTGCGGGGCGCAACATAATCTGGGGAAGAGATGGGGACGTCTGGCGGGGATATGTACCAGAGTGAGAGCGGCTAGCGGCGGCATAGCTGGAGGCACGCAGGAACCCATGCGCCAGTCGTGAGCGCGCTTCGAGGCCGCCGAGAAGTGCTGCACGGCGCTGCGGAGGGCTTGGCTAGCGGCCATCACTTGCCGCTTTCCGCATGGGTTCGCAGGCGGCGGCTGGCACCGTCAGCGTTCGCCCGGCTCCTGCGGGACTCTACCGGCGTGCCCGAAGACACTTCTCGTGAAGACTGTGCATATCAGCCCTGCGAGGTTGACCGACACGCCCAGGACCCAACACCAAGTGGATGCGCGCGCGTGGACTGTTCTGTGTGGCTGATTGCGAGAAAAGAGTGGTGCCGAACCCCGTTGACCGCCATACGTGCGCTCGAAAAGCGCGCGCCCTAGGGTGATCTGCGCGCAGACTGCGACCCTCCCAGAGCCCTTCAAAACACCCACCTTCGCCATCCCAAGCGTCGACTCGTCCACGTTGCTACACGCGACAATACCCTCCCAGCCCCTCTGCAGGCTTGCCAATGTCTCTGGTCTTCGCGAGGGCCCTTGCAAGCGGCCCTTTTGCTTCCAATGGCCTCGCCCGAGTGAGACCCATTGCGCTCCTCTCGGCCGGCCTTCTGCTGTCCGCCGTCGGACATGCCGCGCCACTCAAGCACATCCCCATCGCAGTCCTCGAGGAGGATCTGCCCAAGGATCCGAGCGATGCCAGCCTCTGGATCTACCTGAGCGTCGCCGTCGCTCTCGTGCTGCTTGGAGGTGTCTTTGCCGGTCTAACCATTGCGTAAGTGTCGCACCCTCGCGCCACCCTCGTTTTCACGTCGCACCGTCACTGACCGCTGTCTCGATCCAGCCTCATGGGCCAAGATGAGATCTACCTCCAGGTCCTCGCTGCGTCCGGTGACGGTTCCGAGCGCAAAAATGCCGCACGCGTGCTTCGTCTTCTCCAGAAGGGCAAGCACTGGGTCTTGGTCACACTACTTCTTAGCAACGTTATCACCAACGAGACGCTGCCCATCGTTCTCGACCGCTCGCTTGGCGGAGGCTGGCCGGCCGTTGTCAGCAGTACCGTCCTGATTGGTAAGTCCACCTGATGCGTGATTTTCGCCGCCAACTCTCCATTGCTGCGCCGCTGACACTGTCGCGACAGTCATTTTCGGTGAAGTCGTCCCCCAGAGTATCTGCGTCCGCTATGGCCTGCCAATTGGAGCATGGATGTCGCCCATCGTGCTCGGCCTGATGTGGATCATGTGTCCCGTCGCCTGGCCCACTGCGAAATTGCTGGACTACCTCTTGGGAGAGGACCACGGAACAACATACAAGAAGGCTGGCCTGAAGACGCTGGTTACTCTGCACAAAACTCTTGGCGAAAGCCCCGAGGAGCGTCTGAACCAGGATGAAGTTACAATTATCAGTGCTGTGCTGGATCTTAAGGAGAAGCCCGTGGGCAGCATCATGACCCCGATGAATGACGTTTTCACCATGTCTGCCGATACCGTGCTCGATGAGAAGATGATGGACACGATTCTCTCGGCTGGCTACTCCAGAATCCCCATCTACCAGCCTGACAACCCGCGAAACTTCGTTGGCATGCTCCTGGTTAAGCTGCTGATTACCTACGACCCCGAGGACTGCAAGCAAGTCCGTGACTTCGCTCTGGCCACTCTTCCTGAGACCCGCCCCGAGACCAGCTGCCTGGATATTGTCAACTTCTTCCAGGAGGGCAAGTCCCACATGGTGCTTGTTTCCGACTTTCCCGGTGAATCGTTTGGTGCCCTTGGTGTCGTTACTCTCGAGGATGTGATTGAGGAGCTTATCGGAGAGTGAGTGTCAAATCCCCACGTAAATTACGCCCGGTTCAAGCGCTAACACTGCATCAGGGAAATCATCGACGAGTCTGACGTGTTCATTGATGTCCACAAAGCCATTCGCCGCATCACCCCCTCGCCCCGCAATCGTGTCCCCAAGGGCGAGATCGTCGCCGAGCGTCATCTGGACGAGCTCGATGCCGATGAGAATACTGCTTTGCTGGGAAGTGAGGCGCGCAGGAAGAGCACCGACAGCAGTCGTGTGCTGGGAACCAGCCCTCAAGTCAAGTTCTTGATGCGTCGCAGCAGCAGTGGTCATGGTTCCATCGGAAAAGCCAAGCCAATGAGCCTTCGCAGTGATACTCCCTCCGAGTTGAGGGAGCATCTCAAGCACCTTGGACCGTCCAATGCTGCCAGCAACCCTAGGTCTACTCGCATCAGCACTGTGAAGATCAAACCGAGTGTCAGCACGATCCCCGAAGGAACTTCTGAAAATGGAAATGGCAAGGCCCCGGCTGCTCCCTCGGAGCTGGACCCCCACCCCCTGACCGGACCGACCGCTCTCTCGGGTGGCATCGGTGAAGGTGTTCTCGCCAACAGTGGCAGTGACGCCAGAGATGGTGCTCACGCTGTCGCTACGAGCTATGGCGCTATTGGAAACAGTGCGCCACTTGCTGACTCCGAACGTCCTCTGTCCAAGAAGTCCTCGAACGCGAGTAACTCCTCATCTAAAAAGAAGATTGTTATCGACAATCGCCCCTTTGGCGAACGTAGATCGAACAGTTCTAGCACCGTTGGCTCGGTGAACAGTGGATCCGCCCCCCGCTCTCCTAATGCCGGAAAGTCTGTCGTCAGGTCGGGCTCAATATCGGAAAACGTCATCGACGTCAACGGCGTCAAGAAGATGGTTCTCGATGTCTCGAGCAGCTCGGACGACGAGCAGGATCGCAAGGGTTCTAGCCACTCTCATCACTCGCACGGTTCGTCGCACAAGAATTGGGGCAGCAGCAGCGGTCACAGCGGCTTTGTTAACATCGAGTCTACAGCAGGTAAACAGCCTGAGAGTGAAGCCGGCCCCGCTAACGTGGACGGCTCAAAGGATGACTCGAAGGATGACTCAAAGGATGATGACCATGCTAGCGCCACTGGTGATAGCCAAGTACTGCCTGGTGTTTCCGGAACGCAAAAGAAGAAGAGGAAGAAGCGTGCCAACAAGAAGAAGAAGGGTACGTGGTAAAGCAGCGTGAAGTTTCTAGACGTTCACGAGATGCGAAGACGAGTTAAGCCAGTTATCTGGCAGAGGAAGACTTGATGGATTTTCTTTTTCCCGTTGAAAGCGTTCGTTCATGGGTACTTTGGCGAAGGGTTATGAGGGGATCATTCCATTGTTTTCCTCCCTATCGTATGTATGTCATTGTCGATGTCATTCCAAGGTGGTGGGCAGGGCTTTCCGTTTTTTGTTCTTCCGTTTCCAATATCTCTTTTCCTTTACCACGAATCACGTTTCCGAGTGCTGGCTGTCTCGACGCTTTCGCTGAGCACACGCATTTCGAAACGTTTTTCCCTCGAGTAACAGGCGCTGAAGGCGAAGAAAGTTACGAGACGACGGAGACACTGTCGATGTACGATATGGACTTGTACGGAAAGGGTTTCCTTCTCAAACAAACATACTGGTACCACATCTTATCCTTTTTTCCCACTGCGCTTTCGCAGTTATTCGTTCTTTTCAATTACTGTTGTTTCGGGATAATTTATCTCTTTCATTCACCTTTTGCCTAATGTGATGAGGGTAATAGGTCGATGTAGGCTCCTTTTCAAATAGATATTACTATCCCAGAAAGCATCTCTGTAAAGCTACGTCTCTCCGTGGCCGTGAAACTTGCAAGTGTCCACTCTGGACTCCTTGTACTACATACATAGCTAAACTCCATGAACTCCATCAGACCGTACACAAGAACATGCCCCCTTACCCTTCATCTTTTCTATCCCATATCCTTTAACATACTTCCCCACCTCCCCTCTCCCTTTCCTCCAATCACCACACTTAGATCCCACCCCCCTGCTCCGCCGCCCTCACCCTGGCCGCCCTGAACCTGCTGACCTTGCGCACGCTGCCGTCCTCGCGCTCCTCGACCAGCGGCTCGCCGCCCGTCGCTTCCTGCTCCTCCAGCGACGGCCGCACGAAACCGCCTTCCTGGCGCTGGATCATCTTCGCGCGCAGCTTGTGGTACGACGTCAGCGCCTCCTGCGACAGCGTGGCCGGGTCGAGGCCGTCCGGGTCGGGCGCGGACGGGTTAGTGGCGTTGTGGTCGCGCTCGACGATGGTGGAGGCGAGGGTGGCGTTGGGCGGGCCGGTCGGGGTGCGGCGGGGGAGGAGGATTTCCTCGTCGGCGGCTTCTTCTTCTTCTTCTTCGTCGCCGTCGTTGGGTTTGTTTCCTTTTTCCTTGCCGCCGAGGATGGTGGAGGGGAAGGAGGTGGCGATGGGGGTTTGTGGGTGCGCGGCGCGCGCGGCTTTGAAGCGGGAGGTTTTGCGGAGAGGGGGGGTTGAAGGGTCGGATGAGGAGGTCGCGGCGGTGCTGCGCTCGATGATGGCGTCGGCGATGGGGCGGGGTTCGGTGGAGATGGGTGGGAGAGCGTCAGAGGTGGGTTTGGGGGGTGGTGCGACGTCGACGGCGTCGGCGAAGCGGACGCCCTTTGAGGACGAGGATGAGGAGGCGCTGGTCTCGGCAGTGGGAACAAGCTCTGTGGTCTTGTCGTCGTTCTGAGGCTTGGTGGATTCTTTGGGCTTGGTTGCTCTTTGGGGGAGCAGAGCTGGTGGGATTTCCTCATCCGTCCGAACGACGAGCTTGTGCACGCCTTGTGCTTGTTGGAGCATGTTGTTCAAGTTTGCGTCTTCGGGTGCTGGGCCCAGGTTTTCGATCATCTGGGCGTCCAGCTTCTTCTCCAGCTCCCTCATCTTCTGCAGGTATTCCTCGGTAATGACAGGCCTGCTTCTGCCCCACTCGTCATCCTCTTCCACCTCCTCGATATCAGAGTCCTCCTCTTCATAGTCGTAGTCGCCGTCGCTGCCATCTTCCAGGTTCATCTCCGCAACGACGTGGCCCACCTCATTCAAGCTGTACTCCAGCATCTCACGCCTCAATTTGGAATCCTCTTCAGACTCGTTCTTGGGAATCACGGGGTTCTGGATGCCCGGGTTCTGCGGGCCTGCGATCTCAGTACGGACGATCTCGTCCTTGTCGTTCAGCTCAACGACACGACTGCCTGGCTTAAAGTTCATGTGGGCGCTGACGGAGTCATTGGTCTCGCCAACACCAGAGGAAGCGGCGGGCGCCTTCGTATCGGGAGTGAAGGAAACCGACTTCTTCCGGCGAGGAACACGATCTTCTGAAGTTGAAGAGCTTTCGGCTTGTGCCGGAGCCTTTCCTGACGCCTTGGAAGGACCGGCTGCCTCCTGAGCCTTTGCTTCCGATTCCGCCTTAGCGGGAGTAGTCTTTGCATCGTTTGGTATTTCCTCAATTTTCGACGAACCCTCGCCATTCTTGTTCTCCTCATCGGGAAGCTCAATACCAGCTTTCTTCAGAGTCTCCATAATCTGTGCCGCCTGGTTTCCAGGCTGAGAGATAGAGCTGGAAATCACATTTCCTTCCTCATCCAGCTCCTCCCGGATGTCCATAAGCGGCCCGCCTTCTTCGTCTTCGAGGCTGGGATTGCTGATAATGAGGACTTTGCTCAGCTTGTCCTCCGCAGCATCGACCTGCTTCTGTACGGTCTCCACGTTCTTCTGCACGTAGTCCTGCCTGCGCGAAATCAAATCGACGACCTGGTTCGCGTTCCGGCTCATGTCCTTGCCCAGCAGTTCCATGATTTCCTTCTCATTGACAAGCTCGCCGCCAAATTCGTGGCCAAGCTGGACCATGTCCTGAGCAGTGGGCTCACGGCCGTTGGATGTCTTCTTGAATCCCTGAATCTCTTCCTTCAGACCCTCGTACTCGGCGTCCCATGTTTGCCAGTGCTGCAGCGATTTGCGTAGCTTCGCAATTTGTTCCTCGAGGCGTAGACGGTGGCGTTCGAGGTCGCCAAGCTGGTCGCGAGATTGTGCGCTCATTTTCGTAAGATTCGGAGGGTAGACGACGTTGGGTTGGTTGTAAGATTGGTAGCCTGGTGGTCGCAAAAAAAGTGACGGGAGCAGCGGAAGGCACTGGAACTGAACGCGGAACTGATGGCTGAGTCCAATTAGAAGTGGCCGATCTTCGGCACAGATTAAACTTTGATCGCGACAAGGGTTAAAAAGTCTTTGCCAGCAAACGCCGCAAACCTCCGACAGCTTTGAAAGCACGGACAACGGCCCGCCACTGCAGGCTGAATCGAGCAGCTCCACCGACACGCACCCTGCATCCTACGTCGACCACGCGCACGCCCTCCCAGACCGCTACATTGCGGGCGATCTGCGCGCCTGCCCCCAAACCTAAACTACACAACACCTCAACACCGCCTTCACGATGTCCCGAGCAGCGCGCCGCGAGAGCGGGCCCCAGGCTGCGAAGGGCTCGCAGCAGGCAGTTGAGGACGGCGGTGAGACACTGCACGCCCGCCTCCAAGCAGCTTTGACCTTCGACTCCGCCGAGAGTGCTAACAAGAAGCCTGCTGTACCAGACATCTGTCCCGTGTGCAAGTCGTCGCGTTACCTCAACCCAAACATGCGATTCCTCATCAACCCGGAGTGTTACCACCAGATGTGCGAGTCGTGCGTCGACCGCATCTACTCCCACGGCCCCGCACCCTGCAGGATCGTCGGCTGCGGCAAGACTCTACGCAAGAACCGCTTTCGGAAGAAGACATTTGAGGATATCCAGGTTGAGCGGGAGGTGGACATCAGGCGGCGGGTAGCTGCTGTGTAAGTGCTGTGGGTGTGAGGTTGAACGGCGCTTCTCACACAATTGTAGCTTCAACCGCCGCGAAGAGGAGTTCGAAACACTGCAAGACTACAACGACTACCTCAACGACGTCGAGGACATAACCTACGACCTCATCCACCGCATAAACGTCGAGCAGGCCGAGGCCAAGCTGCGGAAGTACGCCGAAGCGAACCAAGCCTCGATCAAGGAGAACGAGGTGCTTGCCCTGCAAGAAGCGTCGGCATGGGAAGCACAACAGGCGGTCGAGAAGGAGCAGGCCAAGCTGCGCCGCGAGGCCGCTCTGCGCGAGAACCAGCAGTTGGAGCGCGAGCGACTAGAGGGCCGCAGGGACGTCATCAACCAGTTGGCCAGCGGCCAGGGCGACGCCACCAAGATCGCCCAGGTCCACCTCAAGCGCGCCGGCCAGACCCGCATCCAGCCCTCCGGGCCCCGCGTACCGGCTGGTGCGGCTGCGGCTACGCCGTCCAACGGCGCCCCAAGCGACGGCTTGGGCGGTGGCTTCCAGATCAAGGGTCTTAAGAAGAAGGTCGTCGAGGTGGAAAAGCCCTTCGACCCCTTTGGCGGGGATGCCGAGAAGCGTGAGTATGCCGTCATCCAGGACCGGTACGCCTGGAACTGGCTGGATGACTACTATTCGAAGCCTGTCTACGCGGCGGGCGGCTGCGATATCCAGGAGTACTACTCCCACGCGCTCTGTGATGCTTTTTCGGGCTTCGGCATCTTCGTGCAGGACGAGATGGAGAACAAGGACATCACGGACGCACCACCGCTGGCTACACAGGCTGCGGCTGCGAGCGCAAAAGCCGACGTGAGCATGGATGACATTTTCTGAGTTTTATACCCGTTGAGCATTGGGCTGGCGTTATTTGGAGCCTGGAGCCTGTCGAGTCCTGCAGTCTTTGGGCAGCCTAACCCGGGACCATCTGGCCTGTCCTTCCCCATAGTGACCACACCGCGGATGACGACTCTGTCCCTTACTTGTTGCAGCCGCTGAAATACATGAAGGCGAAGGAGTTCGACGTCATCCTCACCATCGACCTTTCTGACGAGCTCACCGCCCGACTTGGAAGCATTCCATTCCAGATATCTAGGCGTAAGCGCGAGGGTATCGGTTACCTCGTGTCTCCAAGCGATGACTGAAAATATAGACCGTTGATAGATTAGTGCTGGGCAGGGATCTATCAATAGTTACCCAGGCGAGCTGGCATCTTCCACATGAGAGGCAAGAGGCGACAAAGCAATATTTATAGACGAATAGTCTGTAATACTAAATTTAGCTAATGGAGCGCATTGTCCGGTGTTTTGGCACTTTTTGGAATGAACACAAGTCACGCCAGTTGTGGAGTACCATGCATCCCTCTGATCATTATTCTACGGAGGGGTATTGCAGCCGAAAACCAGCGCGAAGACGGGATCCTCGAATCTAGGGTAACTATGCCTCAGCTTAAAAAATTAAAACACGTGGTGGGTAGTTGAAGCTATCATCTGGACGTGTATGTAGAATTGCCCATGACATGAGCGAAAGACATTAACGCTAGCCTTCTGCTGCAATCCCCCTCTGTAGATTCTGGTGTCTGCTTTCGGCGCTTGGCATAGGCAGCATTCCTGATATTCCACTGATGCGGGACTGTCTGCCTGGCCTCTTGCGTCGTGATACCACGCCAAGGACGACATGTCGCTGTATGCGTGCGATGAGCTTGGGGGTATGCAGGCGAGCCGGCGCTTCCGCCCCCTGAAGCGCTATGAATCCCTGACACCCTCCTGTCGGCACAGCCAGATGTGACAGCAATCAGCAGGGAAAGGGTAGTACAGCATGCGGCACAGTCGTAATCCTGCAGGCATGTAACTTGGTTATCAGAAAGTCTGCGGGGTATTTTGCCCGCCGTTTGCTTCTTCCTGAGACTGAGGCGGGCCAGGGAGTTCTGGTATTTGTACTTCTCGTCTCCCTGAGGTTTCGTGTTTCTTTTCCACGGCTTGATCCGGTTCGACACCGCTCATACTTGTTCGATTGTCCACCATGCCTCCTAAAATAGCTCCAAAGAAACTACAATTGCCAAATTTCTCATCCCCCAATGGTCTTAGATTGAAGAATTTCTTGGATATGGTCCAAATAAAGAACAAAGGCAATTATGAAGGGTGGTTGGCGGTCAAATGGGACGATATCGCGGACTCGTACCTTCAGGTACACGAGAAATTAAACGGAAAAAGCTCTCCAGGTTACAAAACTGCACTCAAGGAGGTAAAGTCTTAAACACGATGCACAAATTGCTCCCTCTAGCCATTCTTTTTTTTATAAAAAAAAAAAAGATTGCTTATGCTGTCGAGTGCCTCCTAGGTTTGCTCGCCTGACCTTCGAGCCGAGTTTGAGAGGTATCAGAAAAAGTTTAACCAAAGCAACAAGAAGCAGCCGACCTCGCAAGAACGGCGGAAGACGGAAGCCGGCCTCACGGTTCCGCATCCAAGCGGTTACGACAAGAAGGGAAATTGGAGCTACGCTGCGTGGATTGGGCTCGTGAAGGCGGAGAATCCGGGTGTAGAGCTGACCAGGGAGATGGCGGACGAAATCTTGGGGAAGTTTGAGATGGCGGTGATAGACATGAGGGGTGGCAGCAAGATAAGCAAGGAGAAGAAGGAAAGGTTGAGCCACGTAAGTCTTTCTCCTTCTCTGATGTTCATACTTTTGTTTGGATTACAGTGTCATTGGAACTACTTGCGGGGTGAGATTGCGGCTGACTTTTCTTGATGAATAGATGTGGACGGAGAGGAAAGACTATTGGCGGAACGAGGAGAAGATTTTCCAGAGAAAGAAAGACCATGGTTTGTGAGCAACTTCCATTTTCGGTCTTGATGAAGGACAGAAAAGTCTATCGTATTATTTTGGTTGGAAAGAGCGTCGATTCTGTTTGAGACTCTGTGGCGACCTTACACCTACATGTGGCCCGCATCTTTTGCAGCATTCCCTCAAATGTCAGTCATCCATTTACACCTCGAGAAGCTCGCCTCTCTTTTCCGGAGGCATTTTCCCAGCGAACGTACACATTTATCGTTAAAACCTGTCTTTTCGCCCTCTATTCCTTCAGAGTTGCAACGCTCGTATCCAAAATAAATTGAACCAACTTGACGGAACTGCGGCAGTGGTTTAGGTTGATGAAATCACAGCTCTGCTATCTTCCTACACCCTGGCAATCCTTGATCATGACACCGGAGTTTTCGCTTTGTTGTGGGGGCGGATAGGCGAGATAGTCCTTTCGGCGTTCCCGAGACAGCGTGATTTGTTGACTATTACATTTCGGAGCAGGAACCGAATAGTGGAGAGGTCATACGGCCAGTTCTGCCGTGAATCTCTTACGACGGGTGGCTGTCGGCAACTCCGAGGCGGAATGTCTTGGCTGTGGGGCGTCAAATCTTCAGGCAGGATCTGTGCGACGCAACCCTTTGAAGAAAGGACAATTCGGTTACATTGGTGAGGTTTTTGCTGCCTGCAGAAGTAAGGGATATCCAAACCGGTGAAGAAAAGAGTCAAAGAGAGTCAGTTGACTACGGCTTGCCCGTCCAAACTTGCGTTAGGTAATCCTCCACACTGACGTGCTTGTTATCAGGCAGGAGTTTGTTCCACGTGTCAGACACAGTCCAAGCTCCCTGGGCGACGGAACGGAGAAATGTGATCATGACGTGGCGCGAGATGATCTCTCGGTGTTCGTCCGGGAGGCAGGGATGCGTGATCAAAGGGCACCACGACGTCTTGAGCTGGCCTTCTCTCAAATCTTCCAATGATACACTTTCTACTTTCATGGGACCTGCAACCGGGTCAGGTTTGATTGGGGAAATAAGACGAGGCTTTGGCTTACCTCTTAATTTTTCGCCGAGCCTGATCAACTCTGCCATAGTAATCTGTGTGCCTCTTATCCCACCGTCGACAGGCCATTTGCCTTCATAATCAAGTGCATCTGCGACCACAACAGCCATGTCCTGCACGGTGGTGAGGCAGAGGGAAAAATCGCCAGCGCCGACGGTGATGGCTCGGCGGTTGTCGAAGTCGACAAGCCACGGACTCATGGATAAATGTTTCGTGGTGGAGTATGGGAAGCCAAAGTAGTTTGTGAAGAGGCCGGGCTGAAAGAGGGAATATTCTAGTCTCTTTCTCCGGGGTCAATATAGACTTCCGGAAGGGGGCCGGGTTGCACTTACAATCCTCCCGCTGTTACATTCCTCGAGATATTCCCGAATTTCGTCCTTGAACCTGTAGTGCGGGATGCTCCAGTTCAAGCGGCTGTATTCGAAGTGTTAGATGTTGCGATGTCGAGGTGCGAACAACACGGCTTACCTTCCCCATTCCGAGGGCGCAAAGCGTTTGACTCCTGCTTGGATGGATGCGTCGATGAGGTTTTTCGAGTTTCTCACAGCATTCATGTAGTCCAGCCCGGTGAAGAAACACAAGACGACATCGGTCCCTCGCAGAACATGGGCCAGCGAGGTTTTATCGGAATAGTCGACTTGAATCCACTCGATGCCATGCTTGTCGACGCACGGGCTCTCGGCAGGCTGGCGATGGTCAGCCGAGGGTTGGCACACCACACCAGAAAGCAAACATTACCCTCTGCTCCAGGATGGTTACGTGGTGCTTGTTCCGGGCCAATATCTGGTCGATGACCTCCCGGGCGACGCCTGCAGGGCATGTCAGCAAGAGCAGCGGACGGGCTTGGCAGGGCACGCACTTCCGGAGCCGCCTGCCACGGCAACTTTGACCATTTTGTCTTGACGGACGACGGCGAGCGGATTTGCGGTTTCTGGCTGGAGCAAAGGGATCCATTTTGAATGCGGAAAGCCCGGGTTCGGGAGCGGGGACAGCCGATGTACAGGGTCTGGGTCGGGAGCATCAGGTCGTCGTTGGACGGAAGTTGCCGTCCGTATTGATCTGCCTGCAAATCAGGCAATGTGGAGCTGAGGCTTGGTGTTTTTTTCTCCCCAAACCGCTTACGCCATGAATTAGGGGGTTTCGAACCGCCCTCGGGCCTCAGCGGCGCCAGCTCCGTCTCAGAGTTGTCTCGGTTGCGACGAAACCACCGGTCGCTCTCATATGGCTCGCGGCGGAGAGACGCGGGGATCGGCGGTGAAACTATATCTCGCTGCGCATGTTTTGCCGACTGTGCTGCTTGCACATGACTATTTGCCTCCTCGCTCGTTCCTGCTTCCTGTTTGGGCAGGTTTCCCTTTCCTGTCTGGTACGCCGTGCTGGAGTATTCCGTCCGCACAATGCACTCCCGTGCCAATCATCCAGGATTTGCTGACGATCCTGCTTCAGATTTATCAGCGACTTCGCACGACTACGCGTTTCCCATCCCTATATTACCGACTTTTTGACGCCACGGCGCCATCTTCCGTGCTGACGCACGTCGGGCGGAGTGCATGCTTATTTCCTGTGAACTTTCTCATGTTGTGTGACATCGGATAGGCCTTTGTAGCCCCATACTCGCAGGAAGATCGCTTGGCCGGTCCCTCGTGGCCATGGAAACTTCCGTCTACCAATAGCTATGGACGGTGGCTCCGGGGCCGCTCTCTTTCCAGGACCTTCCTCGTCTATTTCGTCAGAATTCGCGCAGCCTGAGGATTAAAAGACACCAACTCACTCCTGCTTTTGTTCGGCGCTCATGTCTCCGCCACTCGCCCATCCATTCTGCTGGGCTTGAATCGCTTGATCTGTCCAGTGGTAGGCCAGCGTCTCGAAGGCTCTACCACCATTCATGAGCTGCGGTAGACGAATGTTCTCCCACCGCCCTCCATGTGGCTTCTTGTCGAATTTGTATTTTCTAAAAACGTTTGCTGCATCTGCCCGACCTCGACTCCAGGGATCTAGGATACTCTTGTTGTGTGGCTACTCGATGTAAGATTAGATAACTGGTATGCGTGCTGCGTCTCACGAAACAAACCTCGACCTTGATTGGCTCGACACTTCGGTACTGAGTGACGAACATGATAAAATATTCATCGCTCCTTTCCCTTGGCGTTAGAAGGCACTGAACCATTGGGTGATTCATGTTTCTTAGGCATTCCAGGAAGTTTGATAAGGCTATGGAGGCCTTGATGCTTTCGTGGCTCATCGCTTCAGGCAACTGACAAATGGAGCGAAAATAACGTCTCCTCCAGGGCATGTCGAATGCTGCGCGGAATGGCTTGAGTTGCATCTTTTGATCGGGAGTTATTCTGCTTTTATGTTGGCCGCTGAGATCCCTTGCCTGCTATTGTTCAGCGTGTGAGGGAATGCACGACCGCCAAGCTGTTGTGAAACAATTGCCGGGCTTCATTGTGTTGGTTTGTGTGAAGAAGAGAGAGCTTCTTCGGCCGCTGCTCATAAGCTCCGAGCTCTAGCTGGGAGACTGACGCAATCTGGCGCTAATTGGCCAATCGGAGTTAGGGACCCCGCATTGCAGGGGCCATGTCTCGCCGTCGGCTTGCGCTTTGCGGCGATTCCACCATCACTGCCGCAAAGCCTCGGCCTCAGATGTACCTAGCTATCTACTCCACCATGGCCCTTCACCGCTGTCATCACCTCCTGCCGCCCTAATCCTCCGTCCTCCGCTGCTTTCCCCAGCCGACAGCTTCTCGGCGGGCCTCTCGAAAGAAGCAGCATCAGTATCAGCAACAACAGCAGCAGCAGCCCCCATCTCTTCCCCGCACACGACCATGGCCGCCATCCGCATCGCACCTACGCGCGCCGCGCGCGCCACGAGCCTCCTGCGCACCATCCAGTACACGCACCCGCCCAACTGCCCGTGCCATGGCAACCCCGCCCACCACCACCATCACCCATCGTCGGCACACCAGCTGCTGTCGTCGGCGCAGCAGTACGGCGCGCGCCACAATGGTCGCCGCAGCTTCGCCACCCCGCTCGACGCCTCGCAGCAGAAGGAGTACGCATTCGAGATGGCCGCCAGCTCCATCCGCTTCGGCCCCGGCTGCACCAAGGAGGTCGGCATGGACTTCCAGAACATGGGCGCCAAGAAGGTCATGGTCGTGACGGACAAGACGGTCGCGAAGCTGGATGCTATGAAGCAGGTCCGTGAGGGCTTGGAGAGGGAGGGTATTGCGTTTGAGGTGTTTGATGGGACGAGGGTGGAGCCTAAGGACAGCTCGTGAGTCTCCTCTGAGGTCTGCGGGATGTGGACGATGAGGGCTGACTTGACGCAGAATAAAAGAGGCGATCGAGTTCGCGAAACCATACCAGGCCGATGCTTTCCTGGCAGTGGGAGGTGGATCTGTTATTGACACCGCGAAGCTCATGAACCTGTATACTTCCTTTCCTGGTATGTCTCTGTTCCCGCTCGTTGCATCTCAATTCATACTAACCCTCGAACCAGAGGCCGACTTCCTCGACTTCGTAAATGCACCACTCGGCCGCGGCAAGCCCATCACCTCCAAGCTGAAGCCCCTCATCGCCGTCCCCACGACTGCCGGCACCGGCTCCGAAACGACAGGCACCGCCATCTTCGACCTGGTCTCCAAAAAGGCCAAGACAGGCATCGCGCACCGCAACCTCAAGCCGACGCTCGGCATCTGCGACCCGCTGAACACGCGAACCATGCCGTCAGCCGTGCACGCGTCGTCGGGCCTGGACGTGCTGTGCCACTCTCTCGAATCATGGACGGCCATCCCGTACAACGAGCGCGTGCCGCGGCCGACCAACCCGCTCAACCGGCCCGCGTACCAGGGCGCCAACCCCATCTCGGACATCTTCTCGCTGCAGGCGCTGCGCAGCACCGTCAAGTACCTGCCGCGCGCCGTGCGCGACCCGGACGACTTCGAGGCGCAGGAGCAGATGCTGCTGGCCGCCACGCTCGCCGGCGTCGGCTTCGGCAACGCCGGCGTCCACCTCTGCCACGGCATGAGCTACCCCATCTCCGGCCAGAACCCGGGCTACAAGCACGCCGGCTACCAAGTCGATTCCCCCATCATCCCGCACGGCGTCTCTGTCGCCGTCACCGCGCCCGCCGTCTTCCGCTTCACCGGCGCCTCCAACCCGGAGAGGCATCTGGCCGCGGCCGAGGCGTTTGGGGTCGATATCAGCAATGTGAAGAAGGAGAATGCGGGAGAGGTGCTGAGCGAGGCGTTGTCTGAGTTTTTGGTCAAGCTCGGCGATCAGCCCCGCGGCTTGAAGGCGCTGGGGTTCCAGAGGGGCGATGTCGATGCGTTGGTTGAGGGAACGATTCCGCAGGCGAGAGTGCTGATGTTGGCGCCAAGCTTGGAGACGCAGGAGGTGGAGAGGGAAAGGGAGCAGTTGAGGGGGTTGTTTGAAGAGGCTATGGAGTATTGAGTTGAGTAGTGGAGCTTGGGGTTGTTTTGAGAGTGAGTTCTTGAGATATTTACATTTGGCATGCAGAGGAGCGTATCTGTCGTTGCAATGTTCATACCAAATCGCAATCTTGACAAAAGTATTGGTGTATGTACAACTCCAATTCTGTGTCTCCTCAAAATACTATTTTGCGACTAATCGTATTCCTATTAGTCCAAGAACTATGCATATCAGGGCCGGGTTTCGGTGTGTCTAGATGTGCTGTGCTAGGTAGTAAATGTCAGACGTGTGATCATTGCTGCCTTGCTTCGCCATGTACCACCTGAATGAACCCTTTGAGATTCTTACTCTCGCTTCTCGTCTCGTTTTCAATCCACCTCACCCTGTCACTCACGAGTCTCGACCATTGGTCCTGGCATAGATTAGAACCATGGTCAATCTCACATACTTCTCGCATCTCTTCACGAAATCCTGGTCATTCTCGTGGCTTCCATTTGGAATCGACCGATTGCTGAGGCTTCCGAAAGGATGGAGCCTGTCATTTGGATTCTGGGTGAAATTCAGTGCGGATGATGCAGTCATTCCGGATCTTTCTTCACCGTCTGTATGTACCCCCTGAGGACTTGCACCCCCCAAATCCCTTATGCCAATGAACCACCAAGCCTTACTGACATCTGTTCAATAGTATGGATGGCTGGAAGGTACCTACGAGCCTTTACCAGATATGTCAACCGTAAGATTGTCCATGCTTGCTCCGGGGAAAGACTCCGGGCCACTAGAAGGGTCCTTTTACCACCACGACATACGCGAACACCCTTCATACGATGCTCTGTCTTACGTCTGGGGTGACCCTAGAGGCTATGAAGCATGCCATGTAGGGAAGTCTCAGACCATACGAATCACAGCCAATTTGGCGACGGCACTTCGGAGACTTCGCTTGCCTCATAGGTCTAGACTCCTTTGGATTGACGCGCTTTGCATCAACCAAGAAGATATTCGTGAAAGATCGCATCAGGTGCAACTGATGGACGAGATCTACCGCCAGGCCGACAACGTCCTCATCTGGCTCGGCGAAGAAACTGAGCATAGCCATTTTGGCATCGAAGCCCTGGCCTCCTTCAGCGATAAGACTGCTTCACTTTCCAATGCACCTTGGCTGCAAGGGCCACCTGAGCCTTGGAAAAAAGGAATACAAGACATCATGGCACGCCCATGGTTCTTCCGGATCTGGGTGGTCCAGGAAGCCGTACTTTCCCGAAAAGCTACCATCATCTGTGGTACGGATCAAATGAGCTGGACAAACGATCCACCGAGTGTTCGGGCATTTGCAAGATCCATCAAGCTTGCAGTGCTGTCACCTGGATGGTCCGAATTCGGCTTGAAGGATGTGAGCCTTGACGGCTTTCTCGGGTTGCTCGAACTTCAGTTGAGGCAGTCAGGTGCTCCCGAGAAGATTCCACCGCCCGACATTCTGGATGTTGCTTATGCTATGCGGCACAGACAAGCTACCGACCCTCGGGATAAAATATTTGCTTTCCTCAACTTGGCCGAAAGCCGTGTTGTGAAGCATCAGTTTCAAGTGGACTATCGTAAGACTCTACATGAGGTCTTTGATGACTTCACCAGGGTCTTGGAGGGCGGGGATCTGGGGGCAGCCGTATCCACTTTAGAGGAAAGTGATACAGGTAACGGCGATGAGTGTATTCATCTTGAGAGTGGGACGGCTTATTCCGAAAAGTGACCTGTTGGGAAACAGGCAGCTGTAACCAACTAATCAGCATCTCCGAGACTGAATCGTGAGGGCATCGACGATGTCGCTTCTATCACATTAATTCAACATGCATGAGGTTTCTGCAAGTCACTTTATTTTCTCGGCCCGATCCGCTCGAATTTGTCCACCAATTACGCGACTCTTTAATGCGGACCGACCCAGCGGTTTTCTTACGTGCGATAAGCTGGGGCATGTGGTCTGAGGGATTGATTGTATCTGAACCCTCTGGGTTAGCCGCGCGTCAGCTACCCGGCAAGACTCCGGGCCGCGAAGCCTACTCTTCCATGTAAAGCAGAGAAGTTTCATGGAGCGATCGGATACTCTGGTGCCGAAAGCAATCCATGCGTTTCCATGGTACAAATTGGTTCAGGGACCCCGCCAAGGCCGAAAAAGATGCGGGCAGTCGGTGAGGGAATGCGCGGCTTCTGAATCGAACGCACAGAACACCAAAAAAATGTTGACAGCTCAGAGCTCTCAAGGCAAACAAAAAAAAAAAGGGCAAAAAGTAACTTTCTTAGCTGAAAGTGGTTTCGATCCACTGTCCTCCGGGTTATGAGCCCGGCGCTGTGAGGGTTGTTAGTTGAATGTTCATGTTGGTGTCCGAGTGGGAACTGCTTACCGCTTCCGCTGCGCCATTCAGCTTTTCTTGGCATGTTAAATGACGGCTATCCAATATATACCTACAAAAAACTCTTTCAGCCTCCACAGCTTGCGCAGATGCCATCACAAGTCCAAAAAGCTAGGTGAATATGAAGTACAGAAAGAACCGTAATATGCCACGGCAAGTTGAGCGGCCTCAAAAGCGCTGCGGCTGTCGTCGTTGCACACCGGCGCTGACTTTGCAACCATGGCATTTACGCCGACGTCGGACGCCTCAAGTCAGATCCGTGCATAGGATGAGGTGTGAATGTATTGTCGAGTGGTCTCTCGGCCGATCCATCAAGCGAGTCCATAAGTTGCACCGCTAGGTTTCCACCTCTTGAATTTTCCGCTGCTTACGAGGATTGAGGCCTTTTTCCACGACTTGAGCATGCGCGTATCTGCAGGTCTTAGAACGCCGGATCAGCTTGGCGCGTGGCACCGTCTGAGACGGTCCCGTCGATGCTGACGCCGAACAGATTCTGCTTGGGCAGCAAGGACAGGTATCTTGATCACTATCAATAATTAGTAACTTAGCTGCTGTGAATCACCTGTCTGTTATTTGGAATTAACTTTATACGTATAGCAGGGATCGCCATATCATCATGGATGCAGTTGATGCCATCTACATTTACCATCATAGGCTACTTTCAACAAAACGAAGTAAAATGAAGCTGTGGTGTGTAGGGAGAAAATCCCGCGCACTACTGGATGCGGGACTTTCTAGTTTTATGCTTCGCTCGGCGGCCCCATCAAGGTGCTAGCTTCATGTCCAACCATCGTGCACTTGCGGGAATAACGCACAACTAAAGATTCAAGAGGCCCATTCACCGATGGAGTATATCCCTGAGCAAATACGTTTTGTGAAGAAGAGAGCATTCAATTGATTGTTATACGCATAGCCAAAACCTTTCGGCTCTTGTTGAGTCTTTGCATCGATGAGATTACATTAGCGGATTATTTTTGCACTTCTCAAGTCCAAAACCACGCATGTACGAGCACGGCTAAACGGCTTAGGCTCTCGCTGTGCGGGGTCGTGAAAACGAGTTGCCTCTTTAGCGCTTATCAACGGTGAGATTCCTGGAACCCTTATCCTATCCTTGTCTTATCATCGTTAACATAGCGATGATCAACGAGGTCGAATTTGTAAAGTGTCGTACGAGGCAGGGGATACGTGCTTCTCTCGAAGGAGCTTGAAATTCGCGAGTCGCTTTAAGCTTCTGGCGCCGGCTGCCGATCCGGGGAAAGGAATGTCATTCCTGCTGCTGTACCACGCCAATGCATGTGCCCTGCATCCGGAATCATGTCAATCATCTCACCATCTTACACCACCATCGCGTTCACCTCAGCGGCTTCGCACAGCCATTGAGCGCCTAATTTTGCAGACTGTCTCTCGTAACCAGTACGGCCGAATGTAAAGCATTCGGAGCAAACTCGTTGGATTTCGGAGCACAGTTCATGCTTGGCGGTCATCGAATTTCATGCTCGAGTGGCACCCAGACACACTTTTTGTACATATGTGCCCATAATCCCGCTTAAGTCCGGCAAATGCACAGGCCACAAATGCTGAACCGGGAATCATCGTGAAGGATCAACCCGGTACGAGCTTGAGAAGAGGGTAAGCAACGGTCTTACTCCACTTGCGAAATTCGTGAGCAGCGTCACAGTGCAAAAGGTCTGGGTCAATTAGTGCCCAGTTACCTCGTTTGGGTTCAATTGATGAGGGGAACAACTCAAGGGAGCCCTTTACCTACGCAAACTTCAGGCATTTCGTACCTCAAGGCAAGAGCGGGGCACTATTGTGCACGCAAGGCAATGGCTTTCATAAAGTCAGGATGGGCGAATGGAAAGATAGAGTAAGATTTATATTCCTAGAAAGAATCAGCAGACCGAGATTACTGATATGGACGAGCATTTTGCTACGCATCATATTGTAAGCACCGTGGTGGTGCATCGGAGGAGCGGTGTGTCATAAACACCGAGGGCGAGACTCAGCGGAGGAATGCGGATCTCTATGACCCTTGTCGGGCCCACCATGACGTTTTGCGTTGGTCAATGTCGGCATCCCTCCGTCTGACACACGATGGACGTCTCGGCGAAGCCAGGGTCTACCCCACGTAGCTTCCTACGTATAAGTATGCTAGTGGGGTGCTTATTTTCCGTCCCTCGAAGCCTTTTCTCTCCAATCGTGCCAAGTCCAGCACCATGTCGCCTCTTGCCAACCCCGCTATCCCGAAAGGATCGACCGTCCTCGTAACCGGAGTCAACGGTCTGATTGGCTCGCACGTCGCTGATAAGTTCCTGCAGGCTGGCTACAAAGTCCGCGGAACGGTGAGAGACACCAAAAAGAATGCATGGATGAGCGAGTTCTTCGACGAGAAATATGGCAAGGGCAACTTTGAGCTAGTTTCTGTCCCAGACATGGCAGTTGAAGGGGCATTCGACGAAGCCAAGAAGGGTACGAGTAGCATACTCCAAGGTTCAGATGAGTGAGTGCTAATATCATCCAGGGGTTGCCGCATTTGTCCACGTTGCCTCGAATGTGTCCTTCGACAGCAACCCGCAGAACGTGATTCCCACGGTCGTCAATGGAGCCCTGGTCGCGGCCAAAGCGGCGGCCAGCGAGCCCAGCATCAAGCGCTTCGTTCTCACTTCCTCAACTTGGGCGGCTCTCATGCCTATTGCAGACACCAAGCAGGAGATTGATGAGAAGGTTTGGAATGAGGATGCCGTGAAGGAAGCGTGGACAGAAGGCGCAAGATCTCCAGCGCATGGCGCAATTGTCTACGGAGCAAGCAAGGCGGAGTCTGAGAAAGCTTTGTGGAAGTGGGTCGAGGAGACGAAGCCAGAGATGACCGTGAACTGCGGTAGGTCATTTGCTCATATATGCAGTTGCTCCAGCTGACATGTGGCATCAGTTCTGCCATCTTTCAACTTTGGCAAGGCCTTGTCGTTGAAGCACCAGGGTCATCCATCCACTTCGTCCTCGATTCAGGCGCTTTGGGAAGGGAACATCGAGCCTATCAGGTATTATGTGCCACGTAAGTCCCCCCGAGATTATTCTTGGTGCAGTCGTCTAACGAGAGCCTCCAGAGCATTTCGTCGACGTTGAGGATGCGGGATGGCTTCATGTGGCAGCAGCCATTCATCCGGATGTCAAGAGTGAGCGCATTTTCGGCGTGTCGGAGCCATACCAGTTCAACAAGATCCTTGCATGGATGCGCAAGAATTACCCGGACCACAAGTTCCCCGAGGACTTCATGCAAGGCGATGATCTCACCGAATGGAAGCCGCGAAGCCGGGCTGAGGCGCTGTTGAAGGAAATGGGCCAGCCGGGATTCACCACCTTGGAGGCGTCAGTGCAGAAGAACCTGGAGGGACTGGCTTATTAGGTGCGATTGTTCGGCTGGAAGAGTACAGCTACTGCGGCCAAGTCTAGAGAATGATAATGAACTGTGAACGATCAAGCTGGTAGTGACATTTGAATGGAAAGCTGGAGTGATGTGAACGACGCGAGGCCCGGTCGGGGAAAGATGGCCTGTAGGTAGCGCGTCGTGACTTCGCGACGCGTTCTCCGGGTGGGTGGGGCGTCGGCACACAAACGCGCGGTTGCCGGGCAACGGCCTATCGGCGATAACACTTCCGAGTCCATCAACACCTTATGCCGCCTTGAGTCTCCAAGTTGCACCTGCCCATCCCCATGAATCCTTAGCGCCGGGCACCCATAAAGGTTCGTTTCTTCCGTGCTCCGTCGATCTGCCTTAAGCTCTGACCCTCATGACTAACCACAGGAAAGACTCGCGCCGCGGGGCATTTCGACCTATCAATAACCTGTCGTCGCAATCGAGCCCTCTCTTCTCTCGCCACACCACGACCAAACCGCATTCTACAAACGCTCACGCCAACGAACCCTCGCTCGAAATATTGCGCAATATTCCTCGCACTTCGGATACTAGAAAGCAGACAGGTGTGCTACACAACGAACTGCTAGAACCTCGGGCGCTGGATAGCCCAGGCAGCAGCCTGATTCTCGGAGACGATAGCTCGCTGTTCGACGAGCCCGGACTCGGTAGCGAGCTCAGCCCACAGCTACCAAGCCACACGAATCCGAAACAACCCCCCGCACCACACTCGAGAACCGCTCAACACCCCGATCGCCCCGTCCATACCTTACGTCACACGTCACAACACACAATGGTCAACGAGAGGGAACCTCCCAGAACGTCTGCTCAGCAGCCACCGGCGCGTCCGGTCTTCGGTGTGCCCAACGATGCCCCCAAGTTCGGCGAGGCCAGTCCTCTGCGAAACCCTCTGAAGCGGGACAAGTACTCCAACCTCTTCCACCAGCACAAGCCGGGTGTTTCACGCCCCGAATTCCACAAAACCAACACTAGAGGATTCATTCCTGGTCAGCAGCAGAACGACGATGTCGTCGAGATCCCCAAGCCGTCGGCCCCGAAGCCACACACCATCGCTCCTACGCCTAGGCCCGTCTATTCCTCCGCTCGCCCAGTGGGAGGTTTCCAGCCGATCAACGAGCACGTCATGCCCAGGCCCATCGATTTCTCGGGAGAGAAGAAGAAAACCCACATCGATCTGACCAACAGCGATGATGACGAGTTCGATCCCGACGCTGCCATCCGTGACGACCGGTTCGGCGCCGTAGATCCCTTCGCCTACGTCGATGCGAACCAAGCAAGCGAAAACATAAAGAACCTGTTGGAGGGCGCTTTCGACGATGAAGACGACAGACCCAAGACTCGGCTGCGCAAGAGGAACCAGGCGAAGAAGAGTGCAGACGAAAAGGTCACTAAATTGGCCGACAAACTGAAGGCCTTAGAAGTCAAGGCTGCAGAGAAGGAGAAAGAAGAAGAGCCTGAGGAGGAGGAAGAGGAGGATGACGGCACCGTGGATGGCCTGGCCGTCAAGCTTCTTCCCCACCAAGTCGAGGGTGTTTCGTGGATGCTCGACAAGGAAGTCGGCCAGCGCAAGAAGAACGGAGTCCTGCCCAAGGGCGGTATTCTGGCTGATGACATGGGTCTTGGCAAGACCATTCAGGCTCTTGCTCTCATCCTTACCAACCCCCGCCCGGAGACGGAGGAGCCCTCGGAAGAGAAGCCCAAGGATAAGAAGAAGAAGATCCCCTTGACCGTCTGCAAGAGCACTTTGGTTGTCGCACCTCTTGCGCTGATCAAGCAGTGGGAGAGCGAAGTCAAGACCAAGGTTCTACCTTCTCACAAGCTCAAGGTTCTCGTGCACCACGGTCCTTCGCGCACCAAGCGCGCCGAGGACCTGAAGAAGTACGACATCGTTGTCACCACCTACCAAATTCTGGCTTCGGAACATGCTGCCAGCTCAGACGGGCCCGATGGTCCGAAGATTGGCTGCTACGGTGTGCATTGGTACCGCATCATGCTCGATGAGGCTCACACCATCAAGAATCGAAACGCGAAGATGACACAGGCCTCGTACGCTCTCAGGTCCCACTATCGCTGGTGCTTGACTGGAACTCCCATGCAGAACAACCTCGACGAGCTTCAAAGCTTGATCAGGTTCCTCAGGATCAAGCCATACGATGAACTGAGCCGCTGGAAGAACGACATCGCAGGACCGATGAAGAACGGTCGCGGAAACCTCGCCATGCGCCGACTACAGGTCTTCTTGAAAGCCTTCATGAAGCGTAGGACCAAGGATGTGCTCAAGCAGGAAGGCGCCCTCAACCCTGGCGGGAAGCCCTCTGCGGATGGTCAGAAGAGCGAAGGGTTCAGGATTGTGGGACGCAAGGTTGAGACTGTCATTGCGGACTTCAGCCCAGACGAACGCAAATTCTATGACCGTCTAGCTGACAGAGCACAAAGCCGTCTCAACGAGCTCATGGGTGGAGAGAAGGCTGATTACATTGGCGCTTTGGTCCTGCTCCTGCGTCTGAGACAGGCTTGCAACCACCCCGAGTTGGTTGGCGGTCAGGTCGGCAAGGACAAGGATGCTATCAATGGCGCTGGCTCTGGTATCCCCAAGGAGATGCAGACTCCACGGAAACCCAGGGCAGAAGAGAACAAGGACCTAGATGACCTTGCAGACCTGTTTGGTGGCATCAGTGTGGAGACGAAGCATTGCGACGTTTGTCAGATTGAACTTTCTAAAGCCGAAGCTTCCGCTGGTGCTGTGAGGTGTGCGGACTGCGACGCTGACCTCGCAGATCAGAAATCGAAACATACGAAAAAGAAGCACGTATCAAAGAAGAAGGCCGAGAAGAAGATTGTTGAGTCTGAAGATGAGGATGACGAGGACGAGGACGAGTCTCCCAGGAAGCCTACCAAACTCATGCGCAAGAAGAGGGTCGTTCTTGACAGCGATGATGAAGATGAGGAGGGAGAGTGGCTCGTCCCGGAGAACCAACGCGACGTTGAAGACCTTGGTAAGGCTGGTGGCACCGATGACGAGAACGCTGAAGGCGGTGGCGACTCGCTGGGCTCTGAAGACTCGGAGACTGATGACGACGAGCCCGAGACACCTTCAAAGACAAAGAAGAAGGTCATCAACCTCGTTTCATCAGACGAGCAGCAAACAGAAGACTCTGCCGAGGAGTCGGAGGAGGAAGATGAGGACGAGGACTCCGAAGCAGAGACCGACAACTCCTCGTACGATGACGAAGGCCTAGTCCCTTCGACCAAGATCCGCCAGCTGCTGGAAATCCTGGACAAGGAAACCCCCGACCACAAGGTCATCGTATTCAGCCAGTTCACGTCGATGCTGGACCTCATCGAGCCCTTCCTCCGCAACGCCGGCCACCGCTTCACGCGCTACGACGGCAGCATGCGCAACGACCTGCGCGAAGCCTCACTCAACAAGCTGCGCAACGACCGCGGCACGCGCGTGCTGCTGTGCAGCCTCAAATGCGGCTCGCTCGGCCTCAACCTCACGGCAGCCTCGCGCGTCGTCATCCTCGAGCCCTTCTGGAACCCCTTCGTCGAGGAGCAGGCCATCGATCGCGTCCATCGCCTCAACCAGACGGTCGATGTCGTCGTCTACAAGCTGACCATCACCAAGACGGTCGAGGAGCGCATTTTGGATCTCCAAGAGGCTAAGCGCAAGCTCGCCAACGCCGCCATCGAGGGCGGCAAGGCCATCAATAAGCTGTCTATGCGCGACATCATGAACCTCTTCCGCCGCGACGCCGAGCACGAGCACCCCGTCGACACGCACGATATGGAGTTTGGCGGCAAGGGCGCGTTCAAGGGCGTGCTCGGACGCGCGGTCGAGAGCCAGGAGGAGGCGGCGGGCGAGATGAATGTGAGGGATTGGGCGAGGGCGAAGCCGCAGTTTCAGAAGAAGAGTAGCGGGCGCGCTGAGCACTCAGTTTATGGAAGGAGGTAGAGCTCTCTTTTGATGTATGGGTTGCGATTGGTGTGGGGGCATTGAGCTGTTGGTTATGGTGTTACGATCTTTCTTCGGGTTGGTTGGAGGGTTTCTGTCGCTTTGATTATGGGCATGTCGGGTTTACGATGGAAAAACGATTCGGGTGCATTGCTATGATAGAGGTTTTAGAGACGATGGAATGAGAACTGGACTTTGGGTTCCTTTGAAGAAGCGATGGTTGTGCTCCAATTTTGCGTGGTTTTGGCTCGAGAACCTGGTGACATATTGGAGACGTATCGATGACACGACGTTGACACAAGCCTAACACAGGGTCCAGGACAATGCACACCCATGTATATGCTCAATTCGATGCCAACCCCCCAAGAACGCCATCATGCAGACGCCTTGACATCTTCACAACTAAAACTCATGTTTGCCCCTCTTTTTTCTCTCATCAGGCTCAGTATGCTACATTGCAACTCCCATCAGCCCTCTCCAGACGACACATCAACACTCACTGCCATCAGTGAACACCACCACCACCCGTCTTGCCGCCTCCATGCTTCTCCGGGCTGCCCCTGCTGCTCGTCCTGGCCCTCGAGCTGGCCTCTCCCGATTCGGACGGGCTACGGTCAGGCCCGCTTTGCTTGGGATCCTTGGTCGCGCTGACGTCGCGGTTGCCGGGGCTGACGTTCAGAGGGTTGGGTCCCTAATTCATAGCAAGAAAAGAACGGTACGGGTTAGCCAATTGCTCTCTCTTTCTCAAGACTCGCATCTTCTCCACGTTCGTGGCTCAAACAGTGCGGGGTGATGTGTGCAATCGTCGCGCCCAATCCACCTCTTTCGTACACCACATCATCATCCCCCGCATGAAGGAAACAAAAAACACCACAAACCTGAGAAGACGACTGCTGTTGCTGGCGCCTCACCTCGCCGCTCTCCCTCTCGGCACTGCCGACTTCTTCCTCCGGCCTCGTCTTGTTGGGGTTGAACGCCGCGTCGTCCATGTGGGCGGCCGCGTCGTCCGAGCCCGTCTTGCTGTACTCGGTGCTCGTCGGGTTGAGGCGGTCGCGCTCCATGTGGTCTTCTTTCGTCGAGCCGAGGAGCGTGCGCGAGAAGTGCAGGGAACGCGTAGAGCTCATCGTTGTGGTCGTCGACGTGGTAGAAGCAGAAGTAGTAGAAGCGTTCATAGCAGCAGTAGATGCGGTAGATGCGCGGATGGTGGCGATGCGCGTGGCGCGCGGGCAGGTGGTGCGGAGGCGGTAGGGCATGGTGGATGGTTTTGCGGCGCTGAGGAGTGCGCGGCGGGAAATGGTGGGGTGCAGCATGGTTGCGGCTGGCTGGGGGGCTGTCTTAATAATGGGATGGGAATTGAAGGGAGACGGCTCCGGATTCTGCAGTCTTTCCCTGTGCAATGGCAGGATGGGAGATCTTTGGTAGGATCGGACAAGGGAGGATGCAGGCGGCTTTGATTTGCCGGTCAGAAAAGAGGGGGAATGGGAGGGGAGGGGCGGCCTGTCAGCTGGTACGCCGCCTTGTGTGGTTGCTGAGTTGCCGAATGAGAAGGCGATACGTTTGTGGTAGGGGGGAAGCAATGCAGTGTGGGTGACCTCGATGGCGATTGCAGGGCCTTGATAAATAAAGTGAGAAACGTAACGAGAGGGGCGTAGGCGGGAGATCTATGAAAGAGTGTCGTATGTGTACACATGACGTCATAACGATGTCGATACATTTCTCGCGTGCTGCTGCTCGTACATTAGCGGGCAGGGATCTGAGCTCTCGGACCATTGAGATCACAGACATAGCTAATCAGGATCTGCTTTAACCAGAAAAAGAAGCGGAAGTATACAATGTCTCTAGCTACATGAGCAGATGCAATTGAAAATTGATGCATGATGCCGCTGAAATGCTCGAGTGCAACGGATAAAGCTGGGAGGCGGAAAAATATAAAGTCCCGAAGCTACCGCGAACAAGAAAAAGCACCAGACCGGGATATCCAAAGAAATGCTTGAATCAAAACGCCTTGCGTCAAGAAGTAATGCCGCTGCATGCTAGCTCGCTTCTCCCAAATCCGCCAACGGTAAAGATCCGTAACCGAGAAGGAAATAAGAAATTGAGTTTTATGGGAAGCTCACGTCATCAGGCATGACGAAGCCTTTCCTCTCAAAGTCCTGTCGGATGAACCTGGTCATGGCGTCCAGCTTCTTGCGCTGGATGTGGAGAGCACCGAGCTTCATGTCCTTTTCCCTCTGGCTCATGGTGCTGTCGGCGATGGAGGCGGTAGATGGAGCTTCAGGCGAGCCAACAAGATCCGCCCCTTGGCCGGATGCTTCAGAAGATTGCGATGGCTCAATGACGCCGTCGTGGCGGCCGCCGGAAAGTCCAGCGATTTCGGTGGGGTAGCGAGGGCCACCCTGAGTTTCAGGAGTAATCTTGAACGTCTGCTTGCGTCCAGGGGGAACGCCACCAACCAGGACGAGTAGTAACTTCTGTTGAATGGCGCGGACGATCAGATTGTTGTTGTCAAACTCGATGGTTAGAGTTTCCAGTGGCTGGGGTGGCGCGGAAGAGCCTTCGTGATCTGCGTCATCTGCCCCTGAGTGGATGTTGAGCTCATGTTCTTTCCAGGCCATGGAAATCAGAGCGGCCTGGTCTCTGAGCTCTTTGATGTTGGCCGGGGTGGAGTAGGCAAGCAGAGTTCCATTCGGCGACATCACGCTGCAATTACATTAGCGCGGCGCTAGAGGCGTACACGCTGGCACTCACAACATGCGCGGATACAGCCTCGGGTCCACGTTCTTGGCCAGCAGGTCGCTGAGCCTCTTGACGTTGAGCATGATGGGCGACTTGCTTGGTCTGGACATTGGGGAAGAATCAGCACGGAGTTGCAAACGACGCAAGCAGTATGGCGGATCAGCAGATGCGTGCAGGGACTGGAGTGGAGCCAAGAGGGCGGAAAACAATGTGACACGGCGGGCTGCGGCCTTAAGTGAGGTGGTACAGCACGGCAGCCGAAAGTTCAGAAACGTGACGCGCAAGAGGAAGGCAGGAAAACAAGGCCAAGGGAGAAAGCGGACGCGGCAAACACTTACAGACTGGGGTCGAGCGGGTGGCTGGAAGCAGCAGGCGGATAAGGCGCGGGTGAAGCTGATAGGTAGGCAAGCGAGAGGCGGCTCAGGCGGTGGTGTTCTCCGCGGTGGTCTAGGTCGTGTTGCTCAGCGAGTCGAGTCCGTCAGCGATAGGCGAAAGAGGCGTCAACATCAGAGGGCGGGTCTTGGGGCGGCTGCAGGTGCGAGGCGGCGTGGTGATTTGCACAAGGGATCGGAGCATGGTGGAATTGGTCAGGACTCGGCGTGGCACTTCACTTGGAGGGCGGCCATGGCTGTCGTGTCGAGGTTGATAGGCCAAAGCTTGGGGTTCACGAGGTTATCGCTCGGGCGCTAAAAGCGGCCTAAGCGAATCCTTATCACGTGGCTTGGGCAGCCTCACCAGCCCTCAAGGTGTCCAGCAGAGCAGCTAAAACCAGCCGTGAACCGCTGCAGGGTCGTGGCGGTGTTGCATTTAATTTTCACCGCGCTTCGCGAACACTAACTTTCTCACCACCATGTGCAGCCCTCGACGTGGTGCCTGCGCCTCGGGATTAGCGCGGACAAGCGGCGCGGCGATGGCGGGGGCAGAGAGGGGCAATCGCGCCCACGTCATTATCGAATGCAAATGCCGATTACTTATTGCTCTGCTGCTTTGCGATCGTGATTCTGCGCTGCAACCCCGCCAATGCTCACAACCCCACGTCTCTTCCTGCGCGCTTTCAAGCAGTCTCGTCCTCTATACACCACAAAATCGTCCCACGCTTTCGTCAAGGCATTCGCGACAATGGCGACCGATCCGAGCAAGTACAAGCTGAACCATTCCATGTGCGTCGCCAAAATTCCGCGTTTGCGCCGCCCATGCTGAGTGCTGCTGCAGGATCCGGGTCAAGGACCCTAAGCGATCAGTCCAATTCTACGAGTTCCTGGGCATGAAGCTTATCAACAAGCTCGAGAACCCCGATGCGAAGTTCGACCTCTACTTCCTCGCCTACGACAGTCCCAAGGCTGCATCGCACGGCAACCACTGGACCGACCGCGAGGGCATCGTCGAATTGACCCACAACTACGGCACCGAGAACGACCCCGATTACAAGATCACCAACGGCAATACTGAGCCTTACAAAGGCTTTGGTCACCTCTGCATTTCGGTCGACAACATTCAGGCTGCCTGCCGGAGGCTTGAGGATGCGGGATACAAGTTCCAGAAGAAGTTGACGGACGGGCGCATGAGGCACATTGCCTTCGTGCTTGATCCTGACGGATACTGGGTGCGGGGCTGCACCGGCAATATTACATGACAAATGGCTAATGAGTGGATATAGGTTGAGGTAATTGGTCAGCAGCCGCTGGAAGCGACCGAGAACGTCAAGGAGACCAACGTCGAGACATACCGCATGGTAAGTGATTTCCAAGTTTGCAAATACCTTCATTCTGATAATTATCTGCAGAACCACACTATGATCCGTGTGAAGGATCCCAAGAAGTCGCTTGCCTTCTACCAGGATGTCATGGGCATGAAGCTCATGCGTGTTTCCGAGAACAAGGACGCCAAGTTCAACCTCTACTTCCTCGCCTATGGACCGCCTGCTCCTGAGAATTCTCCCGAGGGCGTTAGCCCTATTGCTGACCGTGAGGGTATCCTGGAGCTGACCTGGAACTACGGCACGGAAGATGACGCGAACTTCAAGTATCATAACGGAAATGACCAGCCCCAGGGCTTTGGTCACATTTGCATTACTGTTGACGATCTTGAAGCCGCATGTGCTCGGTTCGAAGAGAAGGGTGTCAACTGGAAGAAGAGGCTGACTGATGGCCGCATGAAGAACATTGCTTTCGTTCTTGGTAAGCTCAAAAATTCCACAACAATAATCAGACCTAACGACGCGTTAGATTGCGACAACTATTGGATAGAAGTCGTACAGAACGAGAAGCTGAAGCAGAGGGCGAACTGGTAAGCTTGGTGTTGAGCCAGAAGGGTTGGTGGTTGATCAGGAGACTTAGCGGGCCTGAAATGGGATCATAAAACGACAGACATGACCGAACTAATGGAAAATCATCCACTACGGCAATGGCCTTTCAGCGCTATCTTTGAGTTAATTGTGTTCACGCCTCTCCAGGAACTTACTAATTCGGTAAGTGTCCCGTAAAAGCACCATTCGGGGGGAGATGAAGCATTCATCCACACCGGTTTGGCTCTTTTCTTAATTGAACAAACACGTCCGGACACACGCGTCAACTTCCCTTCTTTGTGTACATTTAAAAAGACTTGGTGGTATTGGTGGTTGCCCCGCTAGATGTAACGGCGCATAACAGGCACGGCGCTCAACGCACCCTACCACTTTAGCCGGCCACTTTTTGCTTTTGCATTTAGGCCCGACGTCGCCTATGTAAGTGTACAATTGCATTGGATAAGAGCACCTGCGGCTATCTCCTATCCGCTGCACTGTATGTCAGTGGCGACATGGATGTACTACAGAAAGCTGACAACAGGGTGCTAAAAAAGCTCCTCTTTGGCCAGGGGAAATCTGCGCAGCATCTGCAATAAAGAAGCGTGACGTGTTGGTGGCAGACCCGTGGGGGGACGGCATGACTGGTGGCTTGCAACAACCAGTAGCGTCCTGCAGAGGCGTGGGGTAGCGGGAGCGGGGTAAGGAGCTGTACCGTATCTGGTAAGCACGTCTGCAAACAACCCTCCGTCAGGTCCGGCGAAGTTTGATGTGCAGCAAGCTCTCTCAGCTGATTCCCAGGGGCGGCCGCTGATGACTGGACATTCTTCTCAAAAGGACGCAGGGCCTCCGATACACGGTTTAAAAATCTAGAACCTAGTGTCCTTCCTCTACCCATTCTCTTCTTTGTTCTTCAGACACACTCCGATTGATCAGGCATTGGCTCGTGAAGATGCCTATCCCAGTGATGTCTTCCAATGGCGCAGAGACGCCCCGCCCGAAGGTCCTGATCCCAGAAAAGGTCTCTCCGGATGGACTGGCGCTACTCCGAGAGAACTTCGAAGTCCATGAGCGCAAAGGATTGTCTCCGGATCAGCTCAAAGAGGTTATTCCGGACTACGAGGCTTTGATCGTCCGTTCGGAGACGAAGGTGACAGCGGATCTACTGTCGGCTGCAACAAAGCTCAAGGTTGTTGCCAGGGCTGGCGTTGGTGTTGATAATGTATTTAGGCCCCTGAACTTGACTATTTCTCAACATTTCTAAGTTTTATACTAGGTTGACGTCGAAACCGCGACGAAGCGGGGTGTCATTGTTGTCAACAGTCCTAGTGGCAACATTGGTGCTGCTGCGGAACACACCGTCGCCTGTACGTATTACCTAACTGCTGCAGCTATTTTGCTGACATACATGCAGTGATGATGGCTGTAGCTCGGAACATTGGAGATGCTTGTGCAAGCCTAAAGTCCGGCAAATGGGAACGCAGCAGACTCGTCGGCGTCGAAATGAAGGGAAAGACTCTTGCTATCGTTGGAGCCGGAAAGGGTAAGCCACCAGCTATGCAAATGAGCGCCTATCTGACACCAACCCAGTCGGCATCACCGTTGCCCGGATCGCCAATGGCATGGGCATGAACGTCATAGCCTACGACCCCTACGCCAACCCACAGATAGCCGCAGCAGCATCCGTCGAACTCAAAGACAGCCTCGACGAGCTCCTCACAGCCGCAGACTTCTTCACCATCCACACGCCCCTCATCGCCTCAACCAGAGGCATGATCGGCACGAACGAGCTCTCCAAAATGAAGCCGACCGCGCGCCTCCTCAACGTCGCCCGCGGCGGCGTCATCGACGAAGCCGCCCTCCTCTCCGCCCTCGAAGCCGGCACCGTCGCCGGCGCCGGCATCGACGTCTTCACCAGCGAGCCCCCCGCGCCCGATTCACCCGCCGCCCGCCTCATCGCCCACCCCAAAGTCGTCGCAACCCCCCACCTCGGCGCCTCGACCGTCGAGGCGCAGGAAAACGTGTCCATCGACGTGTGCCAGCAAGTCGTGGCCATCCTGTCGGGCGACCTGCCGCGCAGCGCCGTCAACGCGCCGCTCATCCTGCCCGACGAGTACCGCACGCTGCAGCCCTTCGTCAGCCTGGTCGAGAAGATGGGGTCGCTGTACACGCAGCACTACAGCGCGAAGGAACGTCGTTCGCCGTCCGCTTTCCGCACCACCTTCGACCTCACGTACCACGGCCACCTCGCCGAGCTCAACAC
The DNA here is from genome assembly GCA_023089105.1 of Lasiodiplodia citricola. Classification (NCBI taxonomy): domain Eukaryota; kingdom Fungi; phylum Ascomycota; class Dothideomycetes; order Botryosphaeriales; family Botryosphaeriaceae; genus Lasiodiplodia; species Lasiodiplodia citricola. The sequence continues at coordinate 519,996 of JAJNLL010000019.1, read as the reverse complement.
GACGAAGCCGCTTTTCGCGGCCCTGATAAAGGGCCTGCTCGCGCCGATTAGTGAGCTGCCGCCCGGCGCGGGTGGGCCGAATGTTAATATTGTTAATGCGGAGCTCGTCGCCAAGGAGCGCGGTATCCTCGTTAACGAGCGGCGCGCGCGCGCTGATGATGATGAAGGGGAAGCGAGCTCCGGTTTCGCGAGCAGCGTGACGTTGCGTGCGCGTCCATCGCGTGGCGCGTCGGGGGCGCGCGGGGTGCGGCCGAGCTTCACGCGGAGCAACACTGGGGGCGGTGGGCGGCCGAATCTGGAGGGGGGCCCGGTGGGAGGAGGAGGGGAGGTGGTGGTCAACGACGACGACCAGGTTATTCAGGGGTTCGTGTCGGCGAATACGCCCCATATATCGCGGCTGGATCGCTTCGCGACGGCGGCGAACTTTGTGCCGAAGGGGACGATGCTGATCTGTCGGAACTTTGATAGTTGTGGGAAGATTGGGTTCGTGGGGAACAAGCTCGGCGCGGCGGGGGTGAATATCTCGAGCATGATTGTTGCGCCGTTGGTGCAGCAGACGACAGGTGGAACAACCGAGGAGGAGGGGAAGGGCGAGGCGGCGAGTGAGGCGTTGATGATTTTGGGTGTGGATGGCCCGGTGACGGAGGAGGTGGTGAAGAGTTTGATTGGGGGTGAGGGTGTGTTGGAGGCGAGTGTTGTGACGTTTTGATTTTTAAGTTGGCGGTTTCGGTTCCGTTTGAGGGTGGAAGTTTCTGGTGGTTGGTGAGTGGGATTTGATCGAGGCAGAATGTGGTGAAATTATCAGAATGTGGAAATCGGGCGATGGATCAACGATATTTGACAGGAGAATCTCGTGGTCTTTCAATAAGCATCGCTAGCATGACCATGAAAGTGGAGCAATTGAACTTGGAACCTACGGATGATAGATGTACTGTTCTGCACTCTGATTAAGAACGGTGGGCTATTCTTACACGTTCAAGTGAAGGATGTGTTTGAAGTTAACTTTATACCTTGAATATTTACAGGAGCGTTCAGACGTAGATTGAAATTATTCACAGATATATTTTTCTGTTAAACACCTTTACAACTGACACGGACTTTCAACAAATTTTCCAAACATATTATCACCAAACCCTGCCGAACAGATGAATTCTCACCCCCTCTCCTTAAAAGTTAAAGCTTTCAGACACAATCTCCCCCCTCCCCTCCAACCACGCCACCACCTGCTTATGCAACGCCGTCCCCGCACACAGATACCACCTCTCGCTCTCTACCGTCCTTAGATTTTCCTCCTTCATCCTCATCCCATCCGCCACCAGAAGAACACCCAACTCCTTGAGCATCTTCACGGCTTCTTCCTCTTCCTCGCCATCACGCCCACCCTTCCCAGTGAGGAACACATACGCCACCATCCCCGGCCACCGCCGCAACACCTCTACCGCCAACGCCGCATCCGCCCGCTTCAGCGTCCAAAACAGCGCCACGCGCCGCGGGTCCAGCACCTCGTTGCCATCACCATGGAGCCGCGGCGCAGCGAGCTCGGCCAGCAGCGGCGTGATGCCGACGCCGCCGGCGATGAAGGGCGTCAGTCCCTTTACCGGCGCGATAGAAGACGAAGTAGGAGAAGGGGAGGAAGAAGAAGGAGGCGCCACGGCCACTGGCCTGACCCTGAACTCGCCGCCGCCGAAGCCGCGGATGGGCAGCTCCAGGCCGCCGCCCGTCGCGCGCTCGGGCGACGACGCGAAGAGCAGGCCCGTGACGGGGCCGTGGCGGCGGATGGTGATGGCGAAGGCGGTCGACGGGGGGATTGCTGCTGCACCACTGTCGGATTTTTCGTCGTCGTCGTCCCAGCCCGACGCCCAAGTAACAGTGAAAGTGCGCACAAAGTCGTCATTCAGGCTCGCCGGATCGTCGTCGCGCATGTGGCTGTACCCCAGATCCAGCTCGCCCGCCGCATCCAGCGCGACCCACTGCCCCGGCAGCACGCGCGTCGGAGTGCTTAGCGCGAACGTGAAGCGCGCGACGCTGGGCGTAATAACCTCCTTCTTCGCCAGCTTCGCCGTCGTCACCTCGCCACCACCACCTTTCTTCCTCTCCGTCTCCGACAGCAGGTTCCCCTCGGCCGCGAGGAGCCGCACCGGCGGGTTATACGGCGACTTCCCCAGATCAGACAGATTCTCGCTCGCAGCATTCCCAACACCCATAGCCGGCGCGCCGCGGAAAGCGAGGCCGGCCCGCACGAGCCGCGCGGCGGTGAGGGTGATGGCGACGGCGAGGTTGGAGCGCGGCAGCAGCGCGGCGGCGTCGCGGCCCGCGTAGATGCGCGTCGTGCCCGTCACGTAGAGCACGTCGCCCGTCTCGAAGTCGGGGAAGCAGAGGCCGGCGCGCGGGTTGGCGTGGAGGTTGCCGAGCGTTTGGTAGAGACGGTTGCCGGAGTACTCGGGGTAGACGAGCGTGGTGGGGGCGTCGGGGTCGGTGGAGGGGATGATGCGGACGAAGCCGGTGGGGCCGCCGCGGTGGTTGACGTCCATGTCGTGCGTGCCGTTGTTGCTGGAGATGAAGAAGAGGTCGCATTTGGCAATGAGGGCGCGGGCGGCGGGGGTGAGGTTGGTCGAGGTGGAGAGGAGTTCGGGGCGGGGCGTTGCGGGGGTGATGGTTCTGGAGTTGAGGTATTTCGGACAGTTGCCTGGTCGTGTTGTTAGTCTAAGATGTCTTCTAGGGTGCGGTGAAGTGGGGTGGGTGAAGAAGGTGAGAAAGAGAATGAAGAATCTAAGGTGAAGAGCTGCAGCCAAGAAAGTAGTGATTTCATAGCAATGTTAATAGCGGAAAAAGAGATGTCCGGGTTGGGAGTTGAAATTCAGTGATAGCCATAGCCAGAGTAGAGAATGCCAGGGTGGATTGTCTGAGACAGAGAAAGAAAATATCCACTCACCAAGGCTCTGCTCCACCTTCACCACCAACTGCATCTCACCCGCCCCATCATCATCACCACCTTCGCCCTCACCCTCAGCCTTCTCTTCACCCTCTCCACCACCCCTCCCCAAACTCGCCACCACCATCCTCCCATAAACCTTCACCCTCTTCCTCGTCACCAAATCAAACGGCAACCCCGCCACCATCCTTCCCCTTGGCCCTTCATCCCTCACGACCTCGCCCTCCGTCTTCCCATCCACCAGCGCCTGCGCCACCGGGTCGAACTTCCGATCGACCGGCACCCGCACGCCGAAGACGCCACCGCCCAGCGGCTGCGCGAAGCCCGGCTCGCCGCCCCACAGGGTCGCCCACGGGCGGCCGTCGGCGTCGAGCGCGCCGAGGGCGATGGTGGGCGCGCGCACGAGCATGGTCGCGGCTTGCGGCGTCATGAAGGTGGATGTCGGGTTGTCCATGCTGTCCGAGGGGATGTGCAGGAGCGAGTGCATGGCGCGCTCGCCGGCGGACCAGGGCATGGCGAGGGAGATGGCCATTGTGGAATGAAAAGAAAAAGTTTTTGGACAAGTTTTACAGAGTGCGGGGGATGTAAAGCACGTTCCGGGTGAAGGGAGACGGTAAAGAGAAAGGTAGAGTAGGGGATTAGAGAGTTATAACCTGTGGAGCCAGGCTCGCCGCTTCTCGAAGGGACTACATTGACAACGTGGCCAACAGGCGATGCCGAGGATGCCGTTGGCGGATGCCCGATGGTGAGTCGTTCTGCGGCATGATGATAAAGCAGACGTGGTGGTGCGGAAAGCGTCAGCCGCGCTTTGCCGCAAACCGCCTAGCATTTGCCATTGTTGTCATGAATTGCGCCAGAGTCTTGGTCGCCTGTTGGTTTTTTTCTGTCATCATGTTTAGAAAGACTTTCAGGTAAGCGCGGCCAGACTATTCCGCTGTCACAGTTCCAAGGTGCATGTGCGGATGTGTTTGAAGCTGCCTGTCACCCTCGGACCACTGGCCCTCGACTATTATCACGTGACTCATCGCTATAGATAGTTATCTCGTACGGTCTGCCTTCGCAACCGTGCAATATCTTGTCAGCAATCCGATCTTTTGCTCCTGTCAAGCACTGTCTGTTTTCTCATTATTGCTATTCTGTTTAATAGTGCAAATTGTCAATTTTATATTACTGCTCCCTTGAATGAGCAGCGAAATCTTCGGGTTAAATAAACAATTTGACTAGGCAATAGTGTGGCACCAAAGAAGAGTAGTGGAGCGGCTGGTCATCCAGAATGAGGTGATGTACCAGCAATAGACACCTCGTGTTCTAGCAAAGAAAAAAAAAGAAAAGAAACATAGCAATGAAACGCGGCAATAAGCATGAGTAACGAGGTTTGACATATTGAATCAGTACTCACTTACTATTTTCCATCCTCCCAACCGCATTTTTTTCCTCTTCAATTTCCTAGTTCATTTCTCATCTTCACGTGCCCATTCATAGGAGGCTGACATACGTTTGTGGCTTGGTCGAGGCCGGACGCTGAAAGCCGGTATACCGTTATGCTGTCTTTCGGCATTCGCCCTGTTTGGATGGGAGCAAGGTGTCTTCGGCCTCATCCTCGAGAATAAAGACTGGTTGGAGCAGTTTGGTTATCCTACCGATTCGAAGACGGGCATCATCGTCTCTTGTTACAATCTTGGATGCTTGGTGGGTTGTATGGGTGAGCATACATATCGATGAGCCCATCTATGAGACCTCTCGGCTAAGGTTTTGACGGTCAACTTTTGGTAGGTGAGAAATTTTGCCGGCGCACGACGATGATGTGGGGATCGGAATCAGCAGTAACTGGATGTGGAACTTTATCGTTGCATGACCACGCCTGTGGTTCTCAATCGACTTTGGTGTAAAGCTTACCTGATCTTCTTCGCGACGAACGCAATATCTGTTCCTTTGGTATACTTCCTCTATCGTACGTCGTACCGCTTCAGGCTTTCTGACAATGGGGTATTGACGAGTGCGATTTTTAGCCGGAAAAACTGGTAATATGCGCCTCGAAGATGTTGACTTTATTTTTACGGCTGGATGAAACCCCGTGGTTGTTGGGGAGGATATCGCTAAGATGAAGAAGGCTGGGGTGGAAGTCGGTGTTGTAGGCGAATTAGCGGTTATGAAAGACGTGGCGGTAGTCGAAATTGAGAACATTAACGAGTCAGCTTAAACTAGGGCTTATATGCGGTCTTTCAGCTCTCGTACATAATTAGTATTGGAAACGGGCTAAAGATACTTCAAAACTCAGCTGTAGAAGCACGCACACGAAGAAATTAGTATAATAAGATAGGATGTAGGTTGTATTTCTATTAGATGCTACGATACGCGCCGTTAGGCGCCATTCGGGTTCGGGCTAGCCTATGGTAGGCGTCGGATGCAAACCGTGGTCTGACCCTTGGCATTAGCTATTGTCGTGCTGAGTCGCAAAAGAGTCCTGGTGGCCCGTTCGTTTTTCTGTCATCATATCAAGAACGATGTCGAGTAGGGACCCGTAAGCGCGGCCAGATTATTCGGCCGTCGAAGTTCCAGGGCACATTTGTTGGTGTGTTTGAAGCTGTCTGGGCCCCTTGCGGTTCCATCTCCGGAGGCGTTTCACGACGCATGGGGCCAAAACCTACGACCTTCGCCATTGGTTGAGGAAGCCACAAACCGATAGTCCGGCTGACAGGCGACACGGGACAGCTCCTGCAGGTAGACGCTGAAGCAGATATACAGCCGCTGCCGCGCTCTCTTCTTCAGCCTCCGCGCGACCTCCCTCTCTCATGCCTCTGGTGTATACAGCCTCTGGATAGGCCTTTGCACCACATAATCCTCCACCTGTCGTCACCACGTCGTCCTCTCGTTGAATCCACAATCAAAATGGCGCGCAGCAAGGTGCAGCCGACGCATTACCCGCGTATCCCTTTCCACTTTCTGCGCAGCGCGCAGCTTCTCGCGGCCACGGTCGTGACCTGTGTCATGATATTCTTCGTCGACCAACTCCACCACGACGGCTACCCCATCCCGTGGACCTTCCTCTTGGTACGTGCTGAGTGCTGACAGATCGCGCGTGCGACAACTACTAACGAGCTCGTGCAGCTCCTCACAGTCTCCGTCCTCACCATTCTCTTTCTGTCCATGACCCTCGTGCAGCACTGCTGCTGCGGATTGAATCCTCGGTTGAATTTATTCCTGAACTCTGGTCTTCTCGTGATATGGACTCTCGGCTTTGCATTGTTGTCGTGGTGGTCGGCGGGGACGATGGGCCACGTCTGCAACAAGGCTAACTGGCGCAACGACGACGGCATCATGATATGCCGCATCTACAAGGCCTTATTCGCCTTTTCGCTGCTTGGATTGTAACGACGCCTTACCTTGATTCGCATTGACTAGCGTGCTGACTGTGCTATTAGCGTATCAACACTCGCAGCCCTCCTCTTGGATGTCTACGTCTTCAAGCGATCCACGCGTCGCGGAAAGTACAACCAGATGATGGATCAGGATGGGAAACGCGATGCATCCGCTGCGCAACAATCGCCGTGGTCCACCAGCATTGAGGAAGCGTACACCGAGCAGAAATCTTTCAGAGATGAACCCGTGCCGAAGGCGCAAAAGAACGCAGGGTATGCGGTCCCAGACGAGCAGTATACGTACGATGACACCGGGTACTATGGCGCCCATAACAACGGCGTGAACAGACGCAATGAAGGGCCGCTTCTTTGATTGGGTTTGGAAACCATCCCGTAAATAAGCTTTGACAGCTCGGTAGTGGTTTTGGATGCGGATAGGAAATTGATGGCTGCAATTGCTGGTTGTTTCTCTTTTCAATCATTCCAAATAGCAGGGGAGAGGGAAATTCATGGCTTGGAAGGAAGAGAACGTCTCGCGAATCAATTTGTGATGAAGTGAAAACAAAGGTGACATTGGTCGGGCCGTAGACTCACAAGTGGAGCCACAAGGCGTCGCTCGTGGCACGGGATGATCGACGCTCTGCGGGACCCTGAAAGATAACGCATTGAGGCCCCCATAGTCGCAATTGATCGAAAACTGGGGCAAATCAGCTCATAATTGTTGCTTTTTCCACGACATTCTCAGGGAAACGGCTTTTTGACGCGTTTCCGCGAGGGAAAGAGCATTGAGCAGGGGATAAGCAGGGTAAGAAACAGGCAGGGACCCCTCGCTTGTCGCGTTGGACAAACTTTCCATTTCAAAATCCACCCTCTAACCTTCCCACCCCGCTTTCTTTTCCCCGTTTTCGTGATACCCAGGATCCGTGCTCTAGCTGTCTCTCGTTTATCTCGTCTTTGTCTCGTCGAAAGACGCCGGTACACCGTCAATTGGGGTGTGAGAAGGCCGTGTAGAAAATTCTTACACGTCCCATTCCGGTCACGGCGACGCGTCTTTCCAGCCTCATCCACGGAACGGCAGCGCAAACCACGTTGGAGCAAACCCGATTCCCTATTAAGCCATCATGCCATCCTTCACTCGGGGTTCCAATTCCCCCAAACAGCCCGGATCCAGCGGCAGCATCTTCAATTTCTCGTTCGGTGAATCGTCCAAAATGTCCAGCTTTGGCAGCAGCGATCTGCCCCTCCGCAACTCGGTTGCAGCTTCGGACAGAGCATCCACAATTCAAGAAGTCTCGGCGCCCAAAGGAAGCGGCCACCACGGCGTCGACCGCGTCGTACGAGAGCTCACCCGCTACCTCAATCTCCTCAAACCGGGCAAGTCCTCACAGCAGGACGGTGACGACATGTCGGTATGCGGCCTGCACATCGAGGAGCTCCTCACCACGCCGCTCTTCTCGTGGTCGGTCAAGCTCGCGCTGGCCGACGAGCGCAAGCGCGGCCGCACGCCATCGTCGGCCCACTTCGACCAATTCGCGCTACTCGGCCAGGAGCGTAACACGGCCGCTACCGTCGCCAACCGCGCCTCGGCGCACAATCCGGACGGTGTGGAGCCTATCTTTCTGAACACGAACGCGCCATGGTCGGCGTTCCTGTGCGGCTCGCAGGGCTCGGGCAAATCGCACACGCTATCCGTCATGCTTGAGGGCTGCTTACTACCAAACAAGGCGCTGGGTCGCCTGCCGGAGCCACTGCAGGGCATCGTCTTCCACGCTGATGCCTTGACGGCCGGCGGCGTGTGCGAGGCCGCGCACCTATGTAGCGCTGGTGTTCCCGTCAATGTGCTCGTGAGCCCGAGCAACTACTGGCGCCTGCACCAGGCGTACAGCAAAATTGAGGATCCGAAGAGGTGCTTGAGGGTGAAGAGGATGAAGCTGAAGCCGAAGCACCTAAACGTCGAGAGGATGCTGGCGCTCATGGCCTTCAACGAGAGCAGCGGACGCGTACCGCTGTACATGGAGGTCATCAACAAGATCCTGCGCGAAATGGCCACCTCAGCCCAGCAATCCTTCCAATTCGACTACCGGCACTTCATGCGCCTCCTCGACCAAGAGCGCCTCACCGCGGACCAAAAAGGCCCCATGAACCTCCGCCTCCAACTCCTCGAATCCTTCATGGACGTCGACAGCTCCGACGACAACGACGCAGACATGTTCTCGCCACCCGCTGGTACCCTCACCATCGTCGACCTCACCGACCCCTTCATCGACGCCTCCAGCGCCTGCACCCTCTTCGACATCTGCCTCGCCCTCTTCCTCGAAGACCCCAACACCAACCCCACCAAAACCGGCCCCTTCCACCCCTCCAACCCTCTCCCAATCGGCCGCGTCATCGCCCTCGACGAAGCCCACAAATACCTCTCCGCGACTTCCGCCGCCTCGGACCGCTTCACCGACTCCCTCCTCACCGCCATCCGCATCCAGCGCCACGCCGGCACCCGCATCATCGTCGCTACCCAGGAACCCACCGTCTCGCCCAAGCTGCTCGACCTCTGCTCGCTCACCCTCGTCCACCGCTTCTCCAGCCCCGCTTGGCTGGCTGCGCTGCGCGACCACCTGGCCGGTTTGTCCTCGGTGGCGGGACGTAATGAGGAGGAGGTCAGGGCGTTGTTTGAGGAGATTGTCACGCTCGGGGTGGGGGAGGGGTTGTTGTTCGCGCCGAGTGCGATGGTGAGGGTTGTCGTGCCGCAGGGGGGTGGGAGGGGGGAGAAGAGGATTTTGAAGCTCGGGACGGAGTGTTTAAGGTTTAGGACCAGGCCGCGGGTGACGAGTGATGGGGGGAGGAGCGTGTTGGCGATTAGGTGAGGGGAAGAAGAGAGGGGGGAATAGGAGGAAGGAAGAACAAGAGTGTTTAAGACTGAGCGTTTCGCTACGGAGTCTTTGGATGGGGAGGAGACACGAGACTGCGCGATGCCCTGTCTCTGTATATATTTTGTTGGTTGATTTCGGACTTTGAGAGCGTTTGGCGATACGATCATGGCGTTTCACGCAGGCTTTGCGAGATTGAGGGAAAGGGAGGTTAGAGGTTTTTCACGATACTTGAGAACGCATTAGACGTGCTTGGACAAATAAGTTCCGTTAACGATTTCATGAAATACAAATTATTATAACATGCACTCCAAATTGACGGTACTATGCCGAAACGTTTCTACCCTAACCACGCAGACATTCACAGCATTTACAAAGAAAGATTCTTTTATCTCAGTTTTTTTTTGTAACCTACAGCAGTTGTGAGGAATGAGAGAAAAGAGGGGAATAGAAAAAAGAGAAATCAAAGGAGAAAAGATCCACCATTCGCCCAGCTCAATGTTTGGAAGTTCCGAGGAAGCTGAACTATTCATACAACCAACCATCCCCACCACCCGCTTTTTTTCCCTTCATACATCCATCGTTCCCTTCATTTCAAAAAAAAAAAAGAGAAAAAAAAGTTCATCTCCGGCCATGTATTGTCGATCTGGTCCCCTCTTTTCAGTTCCAACCAAGAACATGGTGAAGAACTCAGAAGCAAGGAGATATCGAATGAGAGAAAAAGAAAAAATCCCCTTGTTCTCCGATTTGAAGGCGACAAAGACAGAAAAGCCGTCGTCCATGTGATGATGAAGAAGAAGAAGCAAGAAAAACCTCCCGCAGACCTCATCTTTTCTTTGTGTTACTCCATCCCAGCAGAACGAAAGGAGAAAACAAAAAAAAAAAAAGACCCCTCATCCCTTTTTATCCCTCGTTTGTACGCTGACATCATGTCAAGGAGTAGTTTATCCTGTGGTCTCCAGATCGTTGTTGGAGACGTATGACGCTTTTATATCCAGTTTTCTGCGTCTGGGAGGAGAAAAAGGAGACCTCGTGCACAAGTGCATGCATCTCTGAAAACCTTGGATAAAAAGGAAGACGTAACGGCCGCAGGGCGTTGACGCTTTGCATGCAAAACAAGACGAGAGCGAGCTGAAGAGTATCCTAACGGATTTAACCAACGTTAGCGTCTTTTCATCGTCCGGCGTGCCCTAGGAAAATGGTAGTTGAGAGCAAAGCTCAGGGAGATCTGTTGATCATGATGATGCTCTGCTTTCCTCATAACTCTGGCCGAAGAGAGAGAGAGAGAGTCGATCCCTCAATTCTGGTCCTTGGGCCTGTTCAGTTCCTGCATCAGGACCTGAAAGTTGTCCCTTGCAGCCGGCACCGCTTCAAGCACGTGCTTCAATCCCACCAGCGAGTCCTCCTTCATCGCATCGCCCGAGTACTGCAGCATCGTCTTGACGACGGGTGCTTCGATGAACGGCCCGAGGATGCGCGTGGCCATCTCTTGCAGATGACCCGAAATTTGCAGCGGGCTCTGCTGGCCCATCTGAGGCGGGTAAGGCTGCGGGGGTTGCGACTGCGGCGGGGAGACGTGAGGGGAGTAGCCTGCAGGCGGCGGCTGGTACTGTGGAGGGCCGCCGTAACCGGGCATGTGGTTTACGGGAGATGGGCCGTGGGGTGGTTGCTGGGGGTGCTGCTGCGGGTATGCACCGTGCATCTGTGGCGGGAAGGCGGCCGGGGGAGCTGGGGCGGTGGGAGTGGCCGCTGGAGTTACTTGGCTGATGCTCATGCCCATGCCGTTGTTTGCATTAAAGCCTGCGCCCGCGTCTACCTGTAGGGGCGTTCCTTGGGCAGAGTTCGGCTCGCTGGTCTTCACAACCAACATGAGCAGCAATGTATTATCCGGACGGGGGACCTCGAGTGTGAGATTGTTGAGCATCTCGATGCATGGAGGGAGCGTGCTAGTCCCAGCAGGAATAGGAATGAGGTAGACATCGCGGACCTTGTCATGTCTCGAGCCACCAATGACGCCCCACCTGCTCTTCGGGTAGAAGTAGTTGAAGACATTGTCGTAGGTCGTCTTGCTTTCCTGGTCTTCGGGGGTAAGGGCAAGGATAGCGACATCGTGGTAGATACTGCCCCGCATGCCTTGGATGTATTCTTCCGTCTTAGCCATATCAATACGGCCGTTGACTTCTGTAGGGCGAGGAATAAGTTGGTCATATGGCATGAGCTGGCCCACATCGCCACCTCCAGAAAATCGTCCAACAACCTTGAATACGCCCTGGTTGGGCATGAAGATTTCTCCTCTCCACTTGATAGTCTCGTCCATCGGGAAGGACTGACCCTCATCATCATCGTCCTTCAAAAGACGATCTACGTCTGGATCCTCCTGGTTTACTGAAGGCTGAGTCTGTTGGAGTGAGCTCTGACGGCGTCGATGCTGTTGCGAGAGCTTCCGTGCAGTGCTTTCATTCGGGCTCTGGACCTTGGCCCAGACGGAGTTGACATCAAAGTTCGTCGTTGATTGTCTGCGCAGTCCTGTATCGACGTGAAGCGGACGCTGGCCTTCACCGACGCCTTCGGGCAACTCTACACCTTGCATGGGGCTGCCTCCTCTTGATGTGGGAGAACGCATTTCTTTGTCGGCTTGGCTCTCGCGGCGAACTGGGGGTGCATACGTAGGCTCCTCAGCTGCTGACGGCTCATTGCCATCCTCGATGAACTCTTCGCCTTTGTGTGTCTTACGGATGCGGGTCGGGCCTCCCTCGTTCACCAGAATGGATTGCTTTTCGGCTTGCTCCTTCAAAATGGTGTCTTGCCGCTTCTGCTCATCGTTTGCCATGTCTTCGGCAGACATAGTAGCGAGTTGCTCTGGGGAAACGGAGCCATGAAGCAGCTGGATTAGGAGAGGGTGGTTGCGGGGGAGGTTGGCAATGATGTTTCTAAACTGTTGGGCATATGCAGTGGGCCCCGCCGGGTAATGTTTCAACATTGCAGCTTCGACGTCCATGGCAAGACGCGTGCCTAAAGAGTCCGGTGTCTCTCCATCAGGGATTTTGAAGTCTTGTTTTGAAGCTTCCTTGATGAGCCTGACGAAGTCGATCCGCAATTTGCTTGCCACCTTTTTGCGGTCTTCGGGGAGTTCCTCCATGCTTCCGGGCTGCGTAGGCGTGACCGGGGCGGGCTCGTCGGACTTCTTCTGCTGCGTGCTCTTGCGGCGCTTAGGAATAGGATCTTCGCTGGCTTCGGACCGTCTCTTTACAGAGGGCGTGGCCTCCGTGGGGCTCTTAACCTAGATGAAACTGTTAGAGTTCAGTGGCGTCGTTTGATCGGAGATGTCTGGAAACCATACCTCAGCGTTGCCATTGGCACCGGTCTCTTCGGCCTCGGGCTTCTGCGGTGGCACAGGCGCAGGACTGGACTGCTGCTTCGGGCTGGCAATATCTCCTCCGGCAGCTGCGCGGATTTCGCTCTGGCGCGACTTCCTGCTGCTCTTCTTGCCCTTCTTAGACTTATTCTTCTTCTCTTCCAGTCTGACCTCCCAGATCTTGATTCCGTCCTTGAGCGCCTGCAATGTCTCCTGATGGCCATCCGGGTTGCACTGCTCGCACAGGTAGCTATCGGGCTGCTTCTTGGGATCCTCGGTCAGGCCCATGCAATCGTTGTGCTGCCAGGCATCGCAATTGTCGCAGCAGATCATCATCCTGCCGCCCTCGTCGTCATCGTCGGAGCCGCATATGCAGCGGATGATGGCGTCGGCGTCGCCATTGTCCTCAGGCTCGGGCTCGGCCTCTTTCTTCGCGCTTTTCTTGGTGGCGGTCTTGCGTTTGGAGGGAACGGGCGTCTCGGGAAGGTCGCGGTCTTTGGTATGCTGGCCCTTGGTGGCTCTGCCGGATCTGCGAATCTCCTCTGAGGGCTGGTTAGCTGTGTCGTGGGGTGGGTGGTGTGAAAGTTGGTAGCGGCGGGCAGGGTCGCGCATGTGGTGGCGTGCTTACCAGCCATGGCGGAATTGAAGTTCACGCGTCACGGACAAGAAGTGCGTTCGGCGGCGTGTTGGATTGGGCTCAAGATGGGCTTCACAGGTTGCTACTATGGACTGATGATGCGAAGATGCTGCAGCCTGCGTAGAGGCACAAAATAACAAGACGGCTACGCGTCGCAGCTACGACGTCCGAATTCCTTCCTTCCCAACGTCGGAGGCGCGAGTGGACTCAGTCCAGAATGTTTGGTGGAGCGCTCGCGCGATGCGATCTGAGCGCGCCTCGCCAAGCCCTGCCAGCAGCGGAGTCGCGTGCGCGACCGGCTTCTGGATGCAGCTGTCGGTGGAAATTAGTAGAGAGAATGCCAGCAGCAGTATGCGACGGCGGTTGCAGGGGCGCGCGGGCGGTGCGGGCGCGTGTGGTGAGGTGAGGGTGGGATGTGCAGAATGTTGACGCGCGCTGGTCTGAAGCTGCGGAAGGTGGAGAAGACGGAAATGCTGGCGAGCCGCCCGCAGCGGTTGGCACGTGACCCCGTATGGACGCTAATCGAAACCTTGCAGCGGAAGCCGCCCGCCGAACTGACCTCGCTCACCGCCCGGCCCTTGCCGCTGCAGCTGCTGCTTCCGGCCTGTCAACCCACTCCACATCTGTCGCTCCACACCTTGACTCCTTTACAACCCCTTCTGCGCATCCCACCACCATGGCCGACGTTCGCGCAATGCTGCGCGCCGAACGCGCCGCCCGCAACCCGCCGCCTGCCCGTAAGCCCGCCAAAAACGCTGCCCCGCCCGCCAGCAAAAATCTCAAACGGAAAGCGGCCGATGACGACGAGGATGACTGGGACACTTCTGCAAAACGCCCCAGGGGCCCGGGTGGCGATGCGTTGCCGGAAGGCTTCTTCGACCCCGGCGCACAGCCCGCCGCCGCCGAGTCTAGGTCGATCGAGCTCACCTCTCGCCCCGCTGCCGCCGAGTCCCTCACTGCCACTGCCGCTGCGCAACCCACCCCTGCGGAACCTGCTCCGATCGCCACAGCAGCTGCCGTGCAGCCCGAGCCCGACGGCGTCGACGAAGACGAATGGGCCGCCTTCGAGCGTGAAGTCGCCGCTGATCAGCCTCCGCAACCCTTGGCACTGGCCGCCATCAAGTCTGCCGCGACAATTGAGGCGAAGCCCTTGACTGCCGAGGAACTCGCTGCACAGGCCGAGGATGAGCAGAGCAAACAGCGGAGTAAGCGCGAGGAGGAGTTGGAGGCTGAGAAGGAGGATGCGGCACGGCACCTGGAGGAAGAGTTTGACGAGATGGAGGAGCTGGAGCAGAGGGTTCAGAGGCTCCGTGCACAGAGAGAAGCTCTGCGACAGACACGAGGAAAGACTGAGGAGCCTGTTGCCGCACAGCAAGTGCCGAGCAAGGCTGCGGAAGACGAAGATGATGAGAGCGACGATCTGGATGACGACGAAGACTTTGACGATTGGAGGTTTAGAGGGTGAAGTGGAAAAGTCTCCTTTGCACGCATATTTTGGCGTTTGGAATCATGGCATTCGACTTTAGCGATTATTGCTGCATATTGGCTTTTGCCAATTACCCTTTTCTCTCCCCCAAAAAACACGCCGATCTATTCGGCTTGTACGATAGTATACGATTGGACGCGACAATTAGTATGGAATACGGCCTTCACCCAGTAGAGTGAATGCTCGAATTGCAGCGTCTTTGAGACTGAGAATTTTAATAGAAATCCGAAAACATCATCCCTACCCAGAATTTTCTTCCTTTGCCGGATGTCACGTCGGTGCCAAAAGAAAATTGTGGAATTATACATTCACGTCTGGACGATAGCTTCAACTACCAATGGTATGAGCGAAAAATAAATTCACGACAACCGTCGGCTGCTATACCCCCCTGTAGTTACGATAGTTTTTTCGGCAACTGTGGGTGTTTCAGTGACGTGCTCCGTAGATCTAATCTGTTGTCCCAGGCAACTTGAGCGATCGGTCGGTTGCGGAAAGGCCGATGATCGCCATTGCGCGATTGGCATCCGAGGTCTGCGTCAGCGCTATTTTTCGGCCATGGATCCTGTAGCCTCAACCTCTGCCTCTCCCTGAAGACATTGACCTTCAAGCAAGATGTCACCTCCGCATGGCGCAACTGCAAATGGCTCGGTCGCAGCTACAGAACGCAGCCCATTGCTTGACAATGGCGTCAATGGCAACGCGGAACAGGGCGACAGTGGCATCCCACTAGGCGGATGAGCCCAGCACAGCGAAGTTGGTACTCACGCTGGGTAGCTGTTGGGTTGGCGTCTTTCTTGCAGCTCTAGGTGAGTTATATGGATAATTGAAGCTATCGTCCGGACGTGTATGTAGAATTTTTAACTCAACATTCTCGTCCGGACAGTAGCTGATCCAACTGCCTTTATTTCTTTGATTTGTGCTAACGCTGAGAAGACTCAACGATTATCGCCAACCTTAGCGCACCAATATCCGACTCTTTCCACTCTTTCACTCTATTTTCCTGGCTTGCTACCGCTTATCTTATTGCCAACGCTGCTATCCAGCCGCTGAGCGGACGACTGACAGACATATTTTCGCGTCGGACTGGCCTCGTCATCTCCAATATCTTTTTCGGTGCCGGTACTCTGATATGCGGGCTTGCAAAGAGCCAGAATGTCATGATTCTAGGACGAGTTGTTGCCGGAATGGGCGGTGGCGGACTTCTCACCATCTCGACGTTTGTGACCACAGACCTGGTTCCGCTGCGCAGGAGAGGCCTGTGGCAGGGCTTCGGAAATCTTTCATTCGGACTGGGCAGTGGACTTGGAGGACTGTTCGGTGGCTGGATCAATGACACGCTTTCCTGGCGATGGGCTTTCCTTATCCAGGTGCCTTTCATTGTGGCATCCGGTCTGCTTGTCTACCTCACCATTAAAATCCCCGTCAAGGAGGAGAACATGTCACGCATCAAACGTATCGACTTCCTGGGCAGCATCACACTAGTAACCAGCCTAGTCCTCTTGCTTCTCGCCCTCAACTCAGGAGGTAACATCGTGCCATGGACTCATCCGCTCGTCCTGGTCAGCCTCCCTCTCTTTGCAGCCTTCCTTTTAGCCTTCATCTTCGTCGAGGACCGCGTGGCCAGCGAGCCCATCATCCCAGTCCGCCTGCTCCTCCACCGCACCGTCTGGACGGCCTGCGTGACGAACTGGCTCACAACCATGGCCGTTTTCGCCATCCTCTACTACGGCCCCATCTATTTCCAAGTCCTCGGCCTCAGCGCCACGCGCGCCGGCGTCCGCCTGATCCCGCAGTCAATCGGCACCGCTACGGGCTCCCTCGGCGTCGGGCTCATCACGCGCAAAACGGGGCGATACTGGACGCTGAACGCGGGCATCGAAGCGACGCTGGTGCTGGCGGTGGGGCTGGTGGCCGGCACATTCGACGCGTCGACGGCGGCGTGGCCGCCGTTCATCTACTTCTTCCTCATCGGCGTCGGCTACGGCGGCATGCTGACGACGACGCTGCTCGCCCTCATCTCGGCCGTCGACCACGAGCACCAGGCCGTCGTCACGTCGGCCTCGTACGCCTTCCGCAGCACCGGCAGCACCATCGGCATCTCCGTCGCCGGCGCCGCCTTCCAGAACGTGCTCAAGCGCGAGCTGTGGGCCCGCTTCGCCGGGCGCGATGGCGCTGCCGAGGTCATCAAGCGCATTCGTGATAGCGTGGGCGCGGTAAAGGACTTGCCGCCCGAGTGGAAGGAGGGCGTGTTGGCGGCGTATATGCAGGCGCTGACGGCTGTGTGGTGGACCACGTTTGGCATCACGGCGCTGGGCGCGCTGTGCAGTTTGGCGATGGGGGAGCATCGGTTGCATAAGAATTTGGCGCGGACGGAAGAGGACGAAGACGAGGACTGAGACGTGATACCACATTCATAGAGGGAAATCGTCCGGCAGAATAGAGGATAGGAAATGAATTCCGATCGTTTGACATTCTGCGCTTCTGACCATTGGCACGATACAGGTATGGTACATAAGTGGCAGGTTTTGCTCCTCCCGCGCTTATCTCGCCCGGCGATGATGAGGTGATTGCCTTCATCCCCCACATGCAACCACGTTGAATCCTTTCTCTTTTCCATTCCGAAGTAGTACGTAATATGTACATGGAAAGTCAAGAGACGAGCAATACTGATGCGAAGTCCCTATTGAAAGCTAAAGGCCTTTACAATAAAAATACGTTTAAATATGAAAACTAGAGCCTGCTGTAAGACAAGCTTGTCGCGGCCACAAGTGGCGCTAAAGCTAAACTTCGCGGATCAGGGTTCAGCACAGGGTTCGCGAGCAGGTTTCTCCCGCCCAGCGAGGCTGACCACACGTGATAATCTGTACAATTACATCATACCCTTGGATAGTTGTCGCGCCTCTCCTAGGTATTAGCACCTCGCTGTCTCTTCTTTTCTCTTTGCAATCCACAGCAGTAAACCGGCTTCTCATTATCAATCCGTCGCTGCAAACTCAAGAATAATACATAGCTTCATCGGCAGACTTCCGTGATACAAACAGACATCCAGAAGAGCTACCTAAACCGGAAATATCGAGTAGTACAACATCACCCCTGAAAGCACATCGATCAGAGAACAATGTCGAACAGGCAAGCCGTTGCCCGTCGCGCTGCAGCGGATGAGCAGCAGATGAACGATTACGCACCACCACAACAAGTAGAGGCGCGCGAGCAATACGCCAGGGCCGAAGCAAAGGTACAGTTCAAAATTCGTTTGTCGTTCTCCGTCAAGATTCTCTTCTCCATACACCTTTATTACGCTCGAAGAGCAATACCCGCACTCTTCCAAACCAAAAAAAGCCTCTCCCTGAGCTCTCATCCACGTCCACATCCGCATCCCACACCACCAGACCCCCCATTCCGCTCTAATACCACCCTTCTCTCCACCCAGCCAACCCCCTCATCACATTCCTTACTCAAAGAAACACAGGCCGGCCTCAACCTCAACATCTTCGCCGCCCTATCCGGCAGCATGTTCCAGCGCAAAACCAAAACGACCGACACGGCCGCCGACGGCTCGTCGCGCGTCGTCGAGCAGACGGACACGGCCGCCCGCGGCAAGGGCGCCGCCCACGGCAACCTCAGCGCCTACGGCGCCGCCCGCGCCGAGGGCCGCGACCGCGCTATCGGGCAGGAGTCGACCCGCGCGCTCGCCGAGGACGGCCGCCAGCGGAAGAAGGCGTTGAAGGAGAAGGGTGAGGAGGTGGGGAGGAAGGCGAAGGAGGCGCAGGTAGTGGATCATTTGGGGATTGGGGCGTGGGAGGTTGAGGAGGAGAGGAGGAAGTGAGGGAAGGGAAGGGGAGGAGAGGGGGGTTGGGGGGGCTTGTTGCGGTGTATGTCTAGTCTGTTAGCTGAGTGATTGCTTTGAAGTGTGGTTTACTAGCGTTCCTCTCTCCTGTGTTGCAGACTGGTTTGGGATGAGGTTGCGTTGTTGGGCAAGACACGCCGTTCAATGTACTCCATACACACTGACTTTTGGAGGCTCTTCTATCTCTCGAGCAGGTAGCAAAGCATTTATCTCATCAGTTCTCTATGAAGTGTCAGCCTGAGATCAACGTGCTCTACCGCTGCCTTCCTTTCCACAGGGTGAAAATGTTCCGCAGTTGATTACTCAGTATACCCGCTCCCATGGTATACCCCATCCTCTACCGTGTTGTTGATACTCGAACAGTTGCAAAACATAGTTCTTTCAAACGAGAAATAGGCAGTTTTGCCTGAGAGATCGGGGCCGCAAGAGGAGTCGGTCTGGTTGGCGAGACTGTAGCATGTGCAGCGGGAACTCGGTTGGAGCACGCGCAATTAATGGTATGTATAACGAACTGCTTATTCAAATGTGATCTGTCACTAACAGAAGGTGTAAACATTCGGTATAAAGCAGTCTTGGAATAGAGAGGTTCCATACCCATGTGGTATCCCCACGCTTTGTTTCGATTCCAGTAAAGGATCAAAGAGCAACACTTCACATTGCAGTTTGTGAGGTTCTTTTGGATATAGCGGATATCAACGATACTCAGACCACAGGTGCTTTGAGGATCTCGCAAAAATTCCACCATGCACTTCGAAGTGAATTCCCATTCAGTCCAGAATCGAACCAGACCTCCTTTTCCTCGATCCGTCCGTCGAAAGGCTGGCAAGAAGCGCGCTCCAGACTCGAATGATTTTCGCCAAGGTCATCCATCCAACCAAAGCTCTGCCCTAATCCAGTAATTTGGCCATTAACAGCTTCTCGCAGGAAGACCTGAAACAACCCTACAGCAATCCTTCCAAGTTTCCCACCACAACCGCAAGCAGCACTGCGTCAGCACGATGCAGACTTCAGCAGGAAGATCCCCAGTGTGGCTGGCTGGATAGGTGCACCCTGCATACCATCCAAATAAACTTCCGTCAGCCAAACGAGCCACATGACCGGAAGGACCGACCAGCACGAGGCTCAAACGCGCCCTTCTAACAAGGTATGTATCTTTGGAACACGAGCCGAGCCTCCCTTTTCCCCGCAATCCTTCCCTCCCTGCTTGAACACGAGGCGAACACCCATATTCCTCCCATGCCGGCGCTTCTGAATCTGGAGATGAGCGATAGCGGCAACGCAACCACTCTAACGGCGGGAGGCCTGATCAACGGCGTCGCCGCAAAAGCAGGCACGAGCACCATCTCGGACTCCTCAACCGCTTTTCCACCCACCCTTCCCTTCCCCCGTGTGCCCTGTCCTGGCTGGCATGACTCTTACATTATGCAGTGGCCGGGGGGTGGCAGGCAGGTGCAAGTCAGCGTCCATCTAATTCCGATGTGAGTGATCCTTGGGGTGTGGATGGGCGAACCGGACATGTGGGATGAGCACCCTCTGCACCTCCTTCGGAGTGGCCGGGCAGGCGCAGGTACGAGCACGAGCGAGGAACGGGAAGCAATTACTTTTTGACGGAGAAACTTGCGGTGACGAAGAAGGAGACCGTGGCGAGAGATGGGGCATCCAGCCCGCTTCTGGGAGGGCTGCCGATGCGTCTCTGGTTCGTCTTCACGGTGGTCGGTAGAATGGCCCGTATAGACGCACGTGGCAGGAGAGCTTACCCCCGTCTCAACCGGCGGCTTTCCTCATGCGAACCCGTTTTGTTTTTTCCTGGCCCGCAAGGGTGAGGGCCTGGAGCTGCGAAGCACGATGCGCTTGTTGCCGCGGCGACCTTGGGCGTCCATTCTCTACGCAGCAGTGATGGGAATTGAAAGAATGAGGAGGAGTCGAGCATAATGGCCCCCATTGACAGCTCATGGCTGTGGTACATTCCACAGATGAATTCAAGCAAGGCACAGCATTGACAGCGTCAGAGTGATTACTCCTGTCAGACCTCATGGCACACACGGAGATGAGGGAGCAGATGGACCGCGTCGACGATCCGACGGCTCAGCTGGCGGTGAGGAGAGACGGAAAGGCGCTCGTGGCGGGTGTAGCGGTCAGTCTTGCAGATGATTCACGGTTAGAGAAGCCAGACAATGTTGTGGCAGGATGCCGATTGTTTCCTTTTCTCAACGTTTGTCCGCTGTATTGAAGGGATAAGCCTGCGATGCATGTTTACAACATGTGTGGCACGCGGTGCCTTGATTGGCATCGTTGGCTTAGACACAGTCTTTCGCAAGCTTCGGTTCCGTGGCTGTGGTTTCTAGGCTTCGCGTTCGCTGGCTGGCTCAGCTGCATTGAGTTCTGCTTTAGGCATTGACATGCAACGGCGCGGGAGCTCGTATAATCCGCACGCCTGGGTCCGCACTTCACGCTCGCAAGGATGCGGATCTGGACGGCCAACGCAGCTGCCGAGCTCGTAGATGCGGCGCTTTGATCGGCGCCAATCCGATTGATCACAGCACGACTGGCTGCTTTGGATCGATTTGCAATCTTTCCTGGTCAGCAGAAGGGGAAGGAGGCTGTTTCGCTGGGCGTAGTCCGATGCCCGCAGCCTTGTTCGTAAACTCAGGTATCACCGTGGGGCCTTGTGACACGCCAGCTGTCTGTGCAACTCGCTCGCACGCCTCTCTTGCCTATCCCACCACCCACACCCAGCATGCATCTCCCTCTAAGCGCGCACCCAGCCGAACCCATCATGCAAGGTCCAGCCAGGTCAAGGCTTCCAGAAGGCGCGGAGATGGGACCGGGTGGCAGGCCTCGTATGATGATACAGCGGCGACCTCGTGATGCACACGCGCGCGCGAGACAGTGGAATATTCAGCTGCTGCAAGGGAGACGTCAAGCCATGCGATGCCCGGTGGCTGGGAGAGCCCACAGCGTCTTCGAGAAACCCCGGACGCAGGCAGAAGGAGACGGACGAGTGCGGACTACTGCAGAAAACCGTAAAAATAAAATATGAAAAAGCAACCAAGTATATTGAGAATAGTGGAGAGATCGTCTTTATTGACGATAGAAGAACGGGCGGCTCGAGCACAGGCTGCCGCGTGTTGACGAGAAGAGGAAAGGGTCTCGCGATGGCGTCATTTTGCCGCCCTGAACATCAGGTGGACAGCATCGTGCAAATTGCTGGAAACGCTTGGCGGGCTGCGTGAAAATTTTGGTCCCTTGAAGCGAGAAATGAAGACGCCGCATCCTTCCAATGACACTTATCAGTTCGGCCGAGGGGAAACGCGCACGCTCGCATCGACGAGTCATGGTTTTATGGACCGGCCGTAGAGCGTAAATAATCGTCGTCCATCTGTCGAGAGGCTGTGGTGGAACGAGTGAAATGCACGCTGCTGAGCAAGAACGTTGAAAGAAGGCTGATGTCAGGCATGTCGATTGCTGACTCTGGCCTTAGTTAGCAGCTGCGGGCCGATCGGACAAGCTTTGCTCCACGAGTCAAGCTCTGCTCGCAGCTGTCACGCTCGTCGGAAGCCCTGACAGTCAAAACAACATCCAACGAGACGACCTCATGGCCGTCGATCACATGCCTGAGGCCAAATGGCGACGCTTGGGTAACCGCTGACTGAGCGGCGGGCACCATCACGACACGATGGGCCGCTGGGCCGAGTACACGCCGCTCGTCGGTTCAAAACTTCCCCCACCGTGCTCGGTCGCCTTCTTCACTGGGCCGAATCGCTCGGATTTGCCGACCACGCCGATTTCCTTCGGCTCTACTGGCCCATTGCACCCCCGCTGGCGATCTTAGCGGCGGTAGAGCGGGTCTGCGTGACGGAGTTAACGTCTGCTTTGTAAAAAGGCCAGATGCCGTGTGCCCTCTTCGCTATGACTGACCGTTTTCTCTGTCATTGCGCAAGGCGCAAGCGTAGCCTGGGGACATTAAAGCTGATCTCTCGCAAGTCTGTCAGTGTCGAGAGTGCTGAGACACACTCACCGCTAAATTTTTTTTCCCTTGCGCCGTACGCTAGTGGTTATGATGATGTCACGGGGGCGTCCCTCCTCCTCAGACAGCAGCGGCAGCAGCAGTGACAACGTTCACTCACAGCTTCCTGCAGATGGATCGACTGAGAAAAGTGCCATTCCAGGCGACGAGGAGAAGCAGCTCGGGCTCGACGGCGGGGATGCGACAAGGACCAGGACGTTTGAGCCGATAAAGGGAGAGGACGACGACGGCGCCGACGTCGACCGCCGACCGCGGAGCAGGAGCCTGCACACCGTGCAATCGCATCGATCATACGCCGGCGGGGATGGCTACACACGCTGGGATGAGGACGAGGAGCCCGCCGCGCCCCACGAGCAGTTCGAAGTCACATGGGACACGCTACCAGAGTCGCAGGCGTCGGCGGACGTCCGGAACCCTCGTCTCATGAACACGGCCAGGCGGTGGCTCATCGTGATTATCGTGTCGTCCAGCTCGCTCTGCGTGTAAGTGTGGTTGAACTCGTGTTGCCTGAACATACAAAAATAATATTTTCCCTGGAGATGGTGTATGGTCGGATTCTGGGGCTAATTCAGAGCATTTCACAGGACATGCGTGTCGTCCATTTACACTAGCACCTACGGCCAGCTGGTCCCCGAGTTCCACAGCTCCAGACTCGTGGCTACGCTAGGCCTGTCTCTCTTCGTTGCGGGCCTGGGCCTTGGACCTATGATCCTTAGCCCCCTATCTGAAGTACGTGTGACAGACGTGCTGACTGCGTGCGTCTGCATTTCCAGTTTGCTGATGGCTGAGCTAGTTTTACGGCCGTCGGCCTATCTACGTCGTCTCCTACAGCTTCTTTCTGATTTGGCTGATCCCCTGCGCCGTCGCGCAAAACATGGCCACCACCCTCGTGGCCCGCTTCCTCGATGGCCTTTCCGGATCGGCCTTCCTAAGCGTGGCTGGTGGAACGGTCGGCGACTGCTTCGCGCGGCACGAGCTCTCAGCCCCAATGATGATTTACACAGCATCGCCGTTCATTGGGTAAGCCTCGTCCTTCCCATAAGATAATCTCCTATGATCTGCGAGCTTGGGTCTCGTTGATCGCCGCGTGGCTGTCCACGCGGGCCAGTACTTGACGTGAAAGTGCCGAAAAAGCAGAGTCATCGCGCGGCCTGGACGGCTGCAGCCGCTGCATAAGCAGGTCAGGGGGACGGGCCCTCTGACTGCTTAGCACTCAGCCAGCCCGTCAGAACTCAGCCGGTTCACCGGCGCGGGAAGCCACGAAGGAGTGCATGGTGGCGTCTTTTGCTGTTGTCAGTCTGTGTTGCTAATGCGCCTAATCACCAGGCCCGAACTTGGCCCTCTGGTCGGAGGCTTCATCAACCAGCACACCAGCTGGCGATGGACCTTCTACGTGATGCTGATCTGGGCGGGCGCGCAGCTGGCCGCCATCGTCTTCCTGGTTCCCGAGACGTACCACCCGGTGCTGCTGCGGCGCAAGGCGGCGAGGCTGCGCGCGGAGACGGGCAGTGAGGCGTGGAGGGCGCCGATCGAGAAGCTGGACAAGTCGGTCAGCCAGACGCTGCTCTGGTCGTGCGTGCGGCCGTTCCAGCTGCTCGTATTCGAGCCGATGGTGAGGGAGGCAGCCAACCCTAAAGAACTGGGGGAGAAACTAACTCCACGAATGACAGTGCCTCAATCTATGCATCCTCTCCTCGATCCTGCTAGGCATCCTGTATCTGTTCTTCGGGGCTTTTCCCCTGGTCTTCGAGAACAACCACGGCTTCACGCTCTCGCAGGTGGGCTTGGCCTTCCTGGGGCTGTTTGTGGGCATGGCCCTGGGCATCAGTACGGACCCGCTGTGGCGGAGGAATTACGCGCGGCTCGTGCAGAGGCGCGAGGCCCAGGGGGGCGAGCCCGGGGGCGCAGAGCCGGAGTATCGATTGCCGCCGACGATTGTGGGCGCCGTGATCGTGCCAATCGCCCTGTTCGGTAGGTGCGGGAGTGTTGCCATGTTGGGGCTGCTGCTGACCTGGTCGTTGATAGGGTTCGGCTGGACGACATACTCGAGCGTAAGTGGCCGTCCGCAGATGTTTTTGAGAGAAGCTAACCCGGACCCTGCAGGTGCACTGGATAGGTACTGAGCTCGCTCGTATTCTGAGGATGGGAAGGCTGATCAGCACCTGCAGTTCCAATAATCTTCTCGACTCTGTTCGGCATCGGGTAAGACAGGCCATCGTCAGCGGATGACGACACTTGGCTGATGTTTTGACAGAGTCATCTGCGTGTACTCAGGGGTATTCACGTTCCTCGTGGACTGTGTGAGTGCGGCCGTGGGCTTTTGGGGGGCAGTGCTGACGGCGGCAGTACCCATTGTATGCAGCCAGTGCATTGGCGGCGAACAGCTTCGCGCGGTCGAGCTTTGCGGCGGCGTTTCCGCTGTTCGGAGTGCAAATGTACAACCGTAAGTGCGCGCTGAGACAAGCAGGATGATGTCGATGGCACGAAAGAGCGGTCACTGACGTAAGCACAGGACTGGGCTACCAGTGGGCAACGTCGCTGCTGGCCTTCTTGGCCCTGGCCATGGCCCCGTAAGACGCATCCCGCCAGAGCGGTCGTGGAGTCGGCTAACATGCTGTGTCGCGCGCAGGTTTCCTTACTTTTTCTATCGGTACGGCAAGCGGCTCAGGGGCAAGAGTCGCTTTGCATCCGCGTAGGCTGCATTGGGCGCAGAGCCGGCGCCGGCGTCAGCGCAGCAGGCGAGCGCTGGTGGAGCCAGCTAGACCTGGGGCAGCAGCAGCAGCTCGGCCGGGGGCTATATATAGTGGGGGTCGCACAGCAGGTGCAGATATTCCGCAGCAATCCAATACCACAGAGCGTTCGTCTCGTCTCCCCCCACGTGACACAATGGAGCACGCGTTTGCAGGGGCCGCAGTGCACAGGTGCGACTGCCAGAGCCGCCACGAACCAGGCCGCTCGCCCGCTAGCGCCGAGAACGTGGCCGCCAGAGGAGCCGCTGCGCGGCGAGGTGAGGGGTGCAGCGGAGGGCGCGCGGCGAGGCAAAAAAGCAATGGCGGAGGCGGCGGCGGGCAGCACGGGCAGCACGGGCACGCGGCCGGGGGGCAGCGAGCCTGCGCCGCCGGGCAAACGGCATCTCAGTCGATCGGCCGGTCATGCTAAGCTGCCCGTGACGGGGCGCGCTTGCGGGCTGGGCAGCGAGTAGCGGAGGCGGGGTGGGATTTGGAGCGCGAGTCAGCGGCGCAAAGGCACACGACGTGCGCCAGCGAAGAAACCGAACATCGCCGCCGCTGTCGCAACCGCATCCTTCCTCGCCCTCCTCCCGCGCGCTCCCTCCACGGCCCTGGACTCATCGCCCGCCGCTGGATCTCTCGCATCGCTTGCCTCACCGCCGCCGCAGCCCGCAGCAGCCTGAGCCAACCCCCTCCGCACGCCGGAGCTGCAGCAGCCCGCTTCGTACCAAGGCAGCTCGAGTCCCACGGCAGCTGGCCTGCATCGGCCAATTCCAATCGCCCTGGCCAGCCGCCCCGCTGCCTGTACCTGCCTGGCTACGCCCAAGCTTCAGCCTGCGCACTCTCGTCCCGCCTGAGCTTGAGCGCCGCCGCCGCCAGCATGCGCGCCGCCAACGAGTCCTGAGCCCGGAGCACAATGACTGCGAGCCCACCCGCGCTATCCCCTCGATCTCTGCATGGACCCCGGCCTTGTGCCACCCACGCTCTGTCCCATTCCTGCGTACCGGATTGACCGCACCCGCCCCCTCCACCAAGCCCGCGACGCACGCGATTGGAAGCCCTCGGCACCCGCACAGCTGGGAACAGCCAGAGCTGAAGCCGAGTGGTAGCACCGCAGCACGCGAGCCAGTGCTTAGGGCACGCGTGATCGAATATTCGAAACACCCAACTGGGACCACACGCCCCGTGCAGATTGGTCGATCCGCTGTCCTGGGAGGGGCCGCCGAGCGCAACATTGGCGGATAGGCGCAGCATAAACGTGCGTCTACGGCAGCGGCACCTTCGAACCAGACATCCGTGCCTTGGAGGGTGGGCTGCCGACTGGGCCGCCGCGTACCTTTGCGGGAAGGGATATTATGACCACCCCAGACGCCGAAGATGCATCTCCCTCACCGGAATACAGCGGTGATCAGGACGGGAGCGAAATGGCCGACCAGAAGGACCAGCGCGCCTCGAGCGACGCGCCCTCTACCAACAACACCACCACAACCACCACAACCACCAAGCCCAACGCCAAAGACCCTCTGCGTCCCCGTCGCAAGAAGGCCCGGAGAGCTTGCTTTGCCTGCCAGCGCGCCCATCTGACCTGCGGTAAGTTGGACCGTCTTTCCGAATTCTCCGCCCCGCGAATATCTGCACCCTGCCGGCTTGTCTCAGCATGATACTGACACCTCCTCAGGCGACGAACGGCCCTGTCAGCGCTGCATCAAGCGCGGCCTTCAGGATGCCTGCCACGATGGTGTTCGCAAGAAGGCCAAGTACCTCCACGACGCCCCGCCCGAGGCGCTTATGCCTGGCGTCGGTGGCCATTATCCCCACCTCAGCAACGCTGGTCAGCAGCACGGCGCCGCTTCCATGCCGAACAACGCCCAAGCCATGGGCCAGCCGAATAATTTCTACCCGCAGCAGCAGCAAGCCAACTACAACGTCTATCCGAATTCCACCCAGGGCCAGATGCCGCCCCCAATGCAGGAAGCATCGGCGATAAATTCCTATAACAACCAGCAATCCCCGATCTCGCCACAATACAATCAAAACGCCAATCAGCAAACATCCCCGGTCCAGAGCATGGCTGGCATGCAACAGAATCAGCAATCCAATCCTTCAGCCATGCAAGACTTTGGAGGCATCCCATTCGACCCGAGCGACCCTGCATTATTCAACTTCGATCTCGCAAGTCTCAATTTCGGCAACCACTACGGTGCGCTTGAATTCGGCATGCTTGGCCACATGTCGTCCGGCGCTGCGGAAACGCCACCAGAAAATAACAGCGTAATGAATCCCTTGAACCAGGCGGCCAATCTATACAACGGCCCCATGAGCACAGCATCAGGATCGTCGGAGAATCTTGGTATCTCGACCAGTGGCTTCGGGTTCAACGACGGCATCCCCACGGCAGATTGGCAGCCACACTCAAGGCAAGGCAGCGCTGCTCAGATTCAAACGCCCAACAACACCCCTGCTACTGGCAACCTGGACCATCAGCTACGCCAGCAGGAGAGTCAGAACGGCATGCCACTCGCATATGCTGTCGGCGCAGGACCTGGCAGCATGGCGAGCGCAAGCCCCGGGTCTACCATGGCAGATGGTCAGAACTTCGAACCAACCTCGTTCTCCTCACCTGCCTACATGGCAAATCAACATTCACACCAAGAAGAGCAACGGCGACAGCAAATTTACAACAGACAGCAACAGCTGCACAATCAGAGAACACAACAGCAGCAGCAGCATCAACAGCAACAAGAGGCGAACCGTAGACGCCGCCGCGACCCGAGCGAGATCTACGATTCGGTCACAGGCCCGTACCCGTACACGGATGGCTTCCACGGCCTCATCGCACTCCTAAAGCAACGTTTCTCCATGGCAAAGAGATCACGAATTGCTCAGGCGCTTGCTTCTATTCGACCGTCATTCATCGCTTGCACAAGCACGTTGAATACGGATGATCTCATCTTCATGGAGAAGAGCTTTCAACGCACCCTATACCAGTATGAGGACTTCATCAACGCTCATGCTGTCCCAACCATTATTTGTCGCCGCACTGGCCAGATTGCAGCTGTCAGCCAAGAGTTCAGCTTGCTCACTGGCTGGAAGAAGGATGTGCTGCTTGGGTACGAGCCGAACCAAAATGTCAACACCGGCGGCTCAAGTGGAAGTGCTATTCAGTCCGGTACAGCAACCGGGACTCGAGGAGTGAACACCCCCCGGGAACAACAACCCAACATCGATAGCCCCCGTCCAGTATACCTTGCTGAGATCCTCGACGACAACTCAGTGTGCCAGTTCTACGAAGACTTTGCGAAGCTAGCATTTGTGGCACCGCGTGCGACGGCGACTCGGTCCTGCAAGCTCATACGCTACCGCACCAAAGATGATCTCTCCAACTTGGAAAACATGAACATCAAGTCTGAAGAGAGCGGCAACAAAGATCAAAGCAAGGGCACAAGATACACGAATGGCAACACTGTTGTCAAGCTTGAAGTGGGTGCCGGCGCAGGAAGACCGGGAGACAAGGACGGTTTGATCAACTGCATGTTCTGCTGGAGCGTCAAACGGGACGTGTTCGAGGTACCAATGCTGATTGTCATGAACGTGAGTACATTCTCCACTCAGCTGCCGCTCAATCTTGCTGACGGACTTATCCGATAGTTCCTGCCCATTATGGAATAGCGTCAGATCTACCCCATACAAGGGCTACTCCACATTGCGGGAGATCTCGAAAGACTATCATGACATCTTCCAACGACGGTCGTCGTTGACTCATTCTCCCCCGGACGCCCACGACGCTCACGAACACCCCGCAACGATCGAAGCGATCGCCCCCGCACAGAATTCCTAATTTCCCCGCAAACCTTCTCCACACTCTCCCGGGATTCTATTCCTTGCGTTCCGAGTTTTCCCGCTTCGCGGGTGGTTGGCTGGACCGTCCATCTTTGCGCTTCTGGACCCTCATCAAATGTCGCACTTCTTGTTGCCCTTTGGTAATGAACGCAGCTGTTTCGCATGCCCTTTGGCACTTTTAAGAAGCTTACATGGGCGGGAATGTCACCGAGACTAGCCGAAATCTTTTGCTTCATTGAATGCAAGCAAGGGTCCTGCTTCATTTCGCTCCACGTTGGCGTTTAGCGTTTGCAATCATTCCTTTCTGTTTCCTTGTTTCTTTTTCTTTTATTATCCGCCGACTGCGAAGAACTGGGAAATATCAATCTTCACCAATAGTAGCCTGTATTGGGAGTGTCTAGTTTTGGGCGGTAAAAGTCCTGTATTTGTGTTTCACTGTCTTCCTTTCTATCTTCGGATGCAGCTACGGCTGTCTGATACGAATGACTGACGTAGGAGAAGCGCAGTCTCTCGGTGGGGTGGGATAACTTCACGGTAAACAAGATTGATGTGATGAAGATTCTACGGCTTTATCTGTGCATAGCTCCTTGCCCCCTCACACACTTCTCGGTTTAGTAGGGTCTGACTGGCGATTTGTGGTGAGATGTACACTAAGGCGGGCAGAGTTTTCTTCATAAGGAACATAATCATTGTTGGTTGAGCTGATAGCAAATGGAAGAAGGATACAGCAAAGATGGTCGTTATACAAGGAGGTGGGCCGGCGCAGACAGTTGTTTTGAAAGTAATTGGATGATGCTTTTTGCTTCTTCGCCTCTTCCTGCCCTGCGTCATTTGTCTCTCCCCGAATGGCGTTGTTTATTGAAGCGGAGGCGCTTAGTGAGATCGGGAATAAACGGAACAGCGGAAGAGGCGGTATGATCAGCAGGAATGGTCAGAAATGGTAAGTTCACCAGGCCTCTGGCACCAATCGCGCTTCGATCAACCATTTCGACTTCACTCCTCCTCTCGACCTCGTTTCCGCGCAGTCCAGCTATTCTCTCTCAAGCGACGAAGCTGTTCGGCATATCGCGCTCTCTTGACCGCTCAACGCCGCATTGTTACCTCAAGCCGGTCGAATCCCAGCCTCCAGCCAGCCTCATATCTCATACCGCGCAGCCATAGGACGCAGCGGTGGGACAGAGAGACAAGGCAGCGCGTGCACAACGCCTTCTCGAAACAATAGCGGCACGCGCATGCGCGCAGCTCAAAGACAAGTCAGCACCTGCATGCAAAAAAAGACTGAATGACGGCTACTGAAACTGCTGCGCTCGAGCAGCGGGAAATGGCGTGTGAGGCAGTCTTTCCGGTGGCAGTTAATTGGAAGAGCGGGGAAGGAGTGGGCAATGGGAGCACAAACGCAGCATCCGGTATCGGTCAGTGCGCGCGTGTGTGTGCGTGTGTCAGGCTGGGTTGGGCTGGCTGGGCTGCCTGTCTGTCTGTCTGTCTCTCCTTCTCGTGTGCGCTGGATATTTTCTATCATGCACCACGTTTTTTCCGTGGACAGACAACGTTTGGTTTCACTGTCGCTTTTGGTTTCCATGAAATCTTGTGTTGCTCGTTTGCTGCTTGCTGCCACCGGCCGCCTGCGCGAGCTCCTCGTGTTTCGTCTGCAATGCTACCTTCTGCCATTTCCTAAACCGGGTTGCTCGCTCTCTCTTTGCCGGCCCGCTGGGCGGCATGCTTTTCTGCACCAAGCGGCTGCTGGCAGGGCGAGCAGCAGTCCGGCCAACCGGACCTTCGGCGCGTGCTGCACCTCCTCCTCCCAGTCTTGACCGACACCGACACGCTATGTCGACACGGCGTCTGTGGTGTGTTGCTCCCGCTGCGCTGTTCCTGCAGAGTGCCGGTCACGCTGATCTTTTTTTCAATGGGCTCGAATGCAAGAGTACAGCAGCATGCTCACGCTCGAGTCCTCTCCCCCGCCACGCCGGCTGCCTGCTTTCGACCAGTCAGTGTTCGACATTATTGCTTCGCCCAACTTTCCATTCGTATTCCACATGCAGCTAAGCGGCAACAGGGTCAGCCCAATGTCCAGATCTTGCATCTTCTCCCCCATCTCGCTGCTGTCATCATCACGTTACTTCTTCGACAACGCTCCACCCCGTTGTCGATCATCCACTCCTTGCTTTCTCCGTGGACCCTGATCTAGATGCTTTGTTTTTCCTTTGGGCATCTCTCCATCTCTCTCCCAATCATGCGGTCCTACTTTCGCTTCTTTTTTTGCTTCTTCGGCAACAAGCAATCCATGCAAGGCAAGACGCATGCAAAACGCACGTCCGATGGGAACTCTTGTGTATGTGCGTGTTGTGCGTCACGGTACGTGCGTGTGCGTCTGCCTTGTTTACGCCCGGGGGGGAGCAGCACCATGGGGCCATGGAGCGCGCGGAATGCAAAAAAGGAAAATCTCGTCGATCTTCCGTCGACTAGATCCCTTCTCATTCCCATTTCCCTTTCATCCTCCCCCGCCGAGTCCGCGATCCCACATGCCGTGTCACCCTTGTTTCAGGTTCAGCCTTTTTCACCTGCCCCTCCCCAATAAATATTTCTTGTCGTGCAATGAAGCTTTACCCCTCAGGTGTGTGAATGAGGCCACTTTCTGGGGCCGGCCCGGCGTAGCGTCCGTTTCGATGGGGGAAATCATCCCTAACCTGGTCATGACGTTTAGAGATGCGTCCTTTTACTCCGGCAGGCTGGATCTCGGTGCTGCTCCTTTCCCAATTTCCTCCCACACTCATATGATGATGGTGCGGTGAGCGCAAAGCCCTAACTCAAAGATTAATTGAACGTGTGTTTGTCGTCACTTCAGTCCACCACCGCAGCTGATGCGATTGTCCTGTTATCAGACAACGCATTGGGTCAGTCCGTTTCCGAAAAGGAAAAGATTGCAATGTCGACGGTGATACCGGCGAAGCAGCAGTTGCCACTTTGGTATTCCTTTTCATATGTTCTCCACCTTTCAGAGTATATCCGTCGCTTTTGCTTTTTCGATCTCGACCTTCGTGATGACTACCATCGTTGGAAAAAATTCGAAACGAAAAAATGAAAAAGATAGAAAAGGCGAGTTGTATACGAGCGTACGTAGCAAATATAGACTAATAATTTGAATACACTGGCGGCGTATAATGCCATCTTTTTCCTGCCTCTATGAACAGACTCACTCTCGATCGGCGCACCCATTGCCATGATTCCAGCATCACAACCACCATTTTGTGCAGCAATATCCCCTCTTTTGCAGTCCTTATTCCCATCCGTCCATCCTTACCTTCCTTCCTGCATGATCCATGAGTCCATCCCCACCAGATCCAAGGCTTGGACGAAAACTCCTTTTCTCCGTACTGCCTCAACATCTCCGAATAAACCTTGTCAGGCTCGAGTCAGGCGGTCTCGCGCATATTCCGTCGTTGTCGTGTAGGGAGATGGGTAGCTGCGTCGGAGAGGAAGGAAGGAACCCAATGCAATGGTATGTGTATACATATGTATACATATATTTCATTGCCTGTACATGTTAGCGGATGCTTGCTGGAGTGAGTACCGGCGGCCGGGTATTTGGAGAGTATTTAGATTGCCTTGTGCCTCTTGGACCGGACCGGCGCTCCTAATTTGCCGCCCGTCTCGTCCTCCTCGTCCTGATCTCCCTGCAGATGCACGATAGGCGTTGGGACGGCGGGGGTGGGGGGGTGGTGAGTGACGAGGTATTGGGTTGGTGGAGTGATAGAAGCGTGATCTGGTGGCGACGACGGGGTTGCAGCAAGATCTCCAGCCCCCTGTCCTTTTTGGGGGGCAGTGGTCTAGTGTTACGGGTATGCGGTTTTGTTGCCTGTACCCTGCCTGGGGGCTAATGCGTCGTCGTCGCATATCCCGTACCCAAGCACCGCTCCGCCGGGACGACACGACCAGCTTTTGACGGGCGGCCGGAAATTCAAGGAGAGAGCATTTGCCGCCTGGCAGGGCAATCCTGCAACCTGTACGTTGGCAAGCAGCGTCAGCGGTAGCAGCAGCACGAGGAGGAAGGAACGGGGAGAGCGGCGCGGCTGTGCAAGTGACAAGTGACAGCTGACACAGCATACGAGACGAGGCAGAGCAGCATCATACAAGATGACAACACATAGGCAGCAATGCTCGGCGTCAGATCCGCGACCCGCCCGTGGTCGGTCTCCCCGGAAACAATATAGATCAGCTGCCGCTGTGCTCTGGTCTGACTGACGCGTCTTCGCCGCCGCTCTCTTGCCCTCGTGCTTTTGCCTCCCTCAATCTCACTTCACGAGAGCTCGTCATACTCTCAGGCGAACCCATGATAACCTCCAGTCCAGCCCTTCCCTATTTGATTTCTTTTTGATTTTTCCTATTTGCCCCCTCTTCCAATTCTCCGCTCCGTAAATCTAGACCGCGTCATCCATCCCCCGGAATGCCCAAGATCCGCCCAGCTGAGCGGGAAAAAATACAGGAAAAAAAATTGACCGGAGCTTATTCCGGCCGGAAGAGGCGTTCTCCGTCAAGCACACGCAGGTTTCAGGGCCCCCGTGCTAGCCGCCGCCTCCTCCGCTGCTGCAGCATCCGCCTCTCTCTTGCCTCCGGTGTCTCCGTTGCCCGTATTTCCCCCCTTCCCGCTTCTTTTCCTCCGTCCCCCGCCCCTCATCTCCCCCGCTCTCCATATTTTTGCTTTTTCTTCCCATGTCATATGCAGGTCAATCAATCGAGCAGCGAGACAAAGCGCGCACGGGTCCCCCCACCATCATACCGTGCATGACATACACATACCCTTATCACACTTACGTACTTGCATCTACCTTTTGCTTGGCCTCTTGGACCACATGCACCATGTATGTATGTGCAGCGGTGTATTGCAGCCGGAGGCTAGCGCGAAGAATAGCAGGACCCTCGAATCTAGAGTAACTATCCCTCAGATTTTTTGTTTTAAAAGAAAGTTAATGAACATATACGTAGGTGAAGCTATAGTCCGGACGTGTATGTAGAATTTTCATTCAACATTCTCGTCCGGGTGATAGCTTCAACATGAGCGAAAGAAAGAAAAAACAAATCAACGCTAGCCTTCGGATGCAATACCCCTTCTGTACCACATACGGCGGGAAGGAGATCGATCGTACGTACATGCCAGATCTCGAAACGAGATTGAGTTTTTGGCGTTTGGTCCGTGATGAGGCGGTCAAAGAAGAACAAAAGCAAAAATGTGGAGTAGACTAGGCCGCGGCACGGCTCGATGCGGCGCGCGCCACGCGGCACACACGATAAGGGTACGGTACGGAACGGCGCGTAGATAGGAAGGGGGAGAGAGTAGTAGTGGCGAAGCAGCCCCGTGGACGGGCCGGCCGGTGGTGGCAAGTACCAGGGGGGTGTTAGTAGTGATGTTAAGGCGAGCAGGGAACGGAACGGAACGGCCGCGGCGGGGATGTCGAGGCGGGGATAAGCCTTTCTATCATTTGTGATTATTTCTAATGGACTCTACGTATGTGAATGATCGTCAGTATTGGCGGAGGGGTGGAAGTCGGGGATTTATCCGAGAGAGGGAAGACTACTTGTCGGGGAGTTTCTGCAGGAGAATTGGCGAAAAGGGATGCTCATCGTGGCTCGTTAATATATGTTCATGAAGTTGTGGTTAATTGAGACTTGCGCCACGACTGGGTTATAATTCTGTAGTTTCGTGCGGTTCACCGTTAGTCTTCATATTCTCACGATATGCGCCAAAGGATCTGGGCTATCATGAATTTCATTCACAAACATCAAAATTTACGATACAGGCAGGCATTTGAAGCAATTGTCTGGACACAGATTCAGAATTACACAAAAGAATCCGGACGATAATTTTCACAGCTCACGTAAGTCGAGTTCCATTCCTCGCGAATAATTTCGACTACGGCAAGGTCAAAGAAACGATCATTCGCAATCATTCGCTGTCTCTTGCTCACCCCTAGGCATGCCGGAGTAGTCTCAAGTCAACTGAGGGAGGCATTGGGAAAAAGGTTTGCGTAAAGGACACACGTACGTGATGTCCTGAAATGCATTGCATTCATACTTCTCTGGGCAGCAGAAAAAATAGAGTAGAGTCATCCACTGCCGTTGCAAAAAAAAAAAAAAAAAGGAACAAGCTGACAACATGAAGGAAACTCCCTGACACCATCTATGCCCTCCCCATGCTCAACCACGCAACGCTATGCTTCTTCAACAGCCCGCCCCGACCCAAGAAACAACATTAAACTCCCCCCATGCACTCCACACCCTCTCAAACCGCTCCGGCGGGAGGAGGCACTCACACAACACCACCACCAGCCACACTCCTAAAACCCAACGGCATCTTCCCGCCAAGCGCATCCAACCCCCCACTACTCACCCTCTTACTAATCTTCTCAATCTTCTGCCTCTCGCGCATCTCGCGGATGTGCCTCGACACCCAGTACCTGCTCAGGGTGCGCTCATCCAGCGCCTTCGCGCCCTCGATGTAGCCCAGACACGCGGGCGCGGCGCACTGGCACTCGAAGCCGCGGTCCATGACCCACTCGGTGCTGGGGTAAAAAAAGGTGAGTTCGTCACCTTCCTTCAACCCTTCCGTGAGGAGAGGGTTGACGCGCACCTCCATGGCGTCCATGTCGAAGATCAGGTTCGGCTCGCACGAGTGGTTGATGTAGCGCAGGTCGCTGTTCAGCTCGACGTGCGCGTCGGCGCCGCATTGCACCGTCGTGTAGACGGGTGCGGGCGCGGGGGTCGCCAGCGTGATGCGCGCGAAGACGGCGTTGGGGGGCAGCGAGACGTTTGAGACGGCCTTGGTCGTGTAGTTGGGGCCGTGGTGGACCGTCAGGAGGGAGGCGAGGTCCTTGTCGGTGGGGGTGGAGGATAGGGCGCCGTTGGCGAGAGGCTTGCCGTTGATGGTGGCGTCGGTGGTGGTGCCGTTGATTTTGGTGCCGGGGGCGGCGGCCGGGGGGTTGATGGAGGCGGTGACGGCCATGGTGGTGGTTTTTGTTTTTTTTTTACTTTTTAAAAAATCTCTTGGGAGGATGACGGGAGGGTTTTCAGGAGGCTGGAAAACGGCTGGTTTGACCGGTGAAAGAGCTTGGGGTATCTAATCGTCGGGCGTAGGAATTGAAGCCGGAGAAAGAATAAAGCAGCAGCCGTCAGGAGATGGTCCGATGCAGGCGGCGATGCTCCTGAAGCAAAAGGACTTGAAGACAGAGGAAGAAGAGACAAACGGACAGCAGGCTTCCTTTTTAACAGGCGATACCGGACGAAAGGGCGAGAGGTGGGCAGACGCTCTTTATACACACACGACCATACACGCCACGCCCCACCTACACACGTCCTTTCCAAAGGGGGGAGGCGTCGCCGGCAAGATCCAGGGTTCTCTTAGCAACCTAGTCTCTTTTACCCGCAAGCTTAAGACGCGCGAATTATTTTAGTGAGGGGCAAAAAAGGGTCCCCTTGATAGTGGACATCCTCACATCATCCGGGAAGGATGACGATATGGCCCAACAGCAGCGGCGGGGACCTCTCCATTGCGGCCTTGTCGGCGAATCACGTCGCTCGCCATTGCTGGCAATGATGTCTTTCCCTTCCATCCGGGACCCACAGAGACGCCGGGTCGCTTCAGCAAGGTCCTCGGCCAGGTCTCGGCTGATGTGCGGCCGCGCACTGGCAGCTGAAGTCAACACGTGGGGTACGGGTGGTGAGTTGCCGCCCCCATGCCGAGGTTAATGTGGGGATAAAGAAAAAGCGAGAGATCGAAAGCCAGAAACCTAGGCACGGAAGAGCCGAAGGAAAGCGCTCGATACGACTGCGATAGCGGAGGGGGGAAAAGTACACGGGCGTTATCGATGTGGCCGTTGCTCGTGCAGCTAGGGGACGATGGAACGATGTTCGAGAAGGACGTGTGTCGTCGTAAGGCGCTTTGCGTCATTGTTCCCCGTACCTGATCCGCGCGGCAGCCAGCTGTCAACAAGGCGACACGGCAAGCGGCACACGACAGCAGCAACGACGCAAGGCACATCCCGTCCATCGCGAGTAGATGGCCGGTCAACGGGCCGCCGCCGCATGCCTTCGCGCGCCATTAACTTTTCTTCGGATGCGGCTGACGGCGCAAACGGCGAGTGGCCAATCTTCGCTCCCGGATAGGCGTACCGGATTATCGCGACCTATGCTGCGTCATCGCGCTTCGTTCCGCCATAATAGTATCATCGTCGTTGTTCCCTTCTCTTTGTGAGATCTTGCCACCCCACCCACGGCCCCCTGCGGCCGGTCAGTTTAGCTCAAGATAGTGCATCTGTGGACTGTGCGCCTTTTTTCGAGACGTAAAAGAACCGGGAAGCGAAAAGAAGACGGAACCGGGACCCCAGCCAGAGACAGCATGTGATTGAAGCTCACCTGTTCCCGCTTTCCTCTTCCGCTTCAGTCTCATCCCCTGACAAGATTCTCATGTCATGATGGGAACACAAAAAGCCTCAGAAAGTACGCCACTGTTTGCAAAAGCGCACGCGGCGACAACAGCGGCGTGGCCACCACCCCTGCACCGAGTCAATCTGCCGTGCCGACCCATCCATAGCGGAGCCGCATCGCATCTTGGAGATAGGGACCCAACACCACGAAAAAGATGCGGGAGCATTACCCTGAAAGCTACTCACCGACTGTGAGTTGTTTTCTGATAAGGCGAACATGTTGTCTCCACGCTGTGATGATTGAGGCCTCCACTCGCTCCGGGCCCGAAATCTCCACCGTGCTTCCCTCTCGCCCCAGCTTCTCCCCCACGGAGTATGGCACCACCTCTCTCCACCACCACAAATCCGATGATTCCGGCTTTTGCGCGAGAGCCCGACTTGAAATCACGCACGGCGTGATGATACTCGCTCAGAGCACGACGCGGTGAAAAGGAACCGATAAAAAAGAACCTTATGACCTCACACGAGTCTACTAAACACCAAGATCAGCGCTTGCGCCATCTGAAATGAGAAGACGAGCGATGCACCGATTCACAAACCAGCACCAAACACGGGAACAGGAACAATAAAATGCAGCAAGGAGATAATGATTTTACAGCAGCAGTCGCGCTGAGATCTCTATCCATAAAGGAAAAAAGCTGTACAAACACAAGTGAGGAAATAAAAAAGCGACGATGGACCTCCCCAATTCCCGATTTCAAACGAACGTAGTGTGGTATAAAACTCTATCAAACCCCCCTCCACGTAGAGAAAAAATAATCTCAGCAAGCCTTTTTCTTTCCCATCAAATATTGATCATTAAGAGTCGTCGCAGTGTTCGAAGTGTATAAAGGCAAAAGGAAAAAAAAAAAAAAAAAAGAGTTTGGGTATCAGGCGATGAAGGGTATCACGAGTCTGAAAACCAGCAGAGGAGAAGCTTTTTTGGTGGAAAAGACGCACCATCATTATCACCTATGTCGGCGGCTGCTCACACACCGAGTCAATTAGATAACCCTGCGCCAGTTTTCCGGGGACGGATCCCGACTCCGGCCACCAGCAGTCGACGGACGCTGCTCATACGCCTCGAGATGCGGCTCCTGCGGCTGCGTAGGCTCCGTCGCTCTCCTCTTGATCGGACCAATCGGCTGCTGCGACCTAGCAGGGATCGAGAAGTTGCGAGAGCCGCGAGTCTGGCGGAGCTCTCGGTCCTCGCTGTTCTGGCGGCTGTGGTTGCTGTGCTGGCCGTAGCTGCCCTGTCTGCTGTGGTTGCTGCGCTGACCGGCGCTGCTCTGGCGGCTGTGCGTGCTCCGCTGACCAGAGCTGCCCTGACGGCTGTGAATGCTCTGTTGGCCATTGCTACCCTGCCGGGCATGGCCGTTGTCCTGCGGCATGGCGCTTGCGTGCTCGGGAACAGGTGACACATTGCTAGCGTAGTTCTGCGAGACAGGCGTCGAGTTGTTCTGGTGAGGGTTGAATGCTACATAGCTACCGCCCTGGGTGAAGTTCGTCGAGACCGAAACAGTCGAAGCGTTGCTAGGCGAGGGCGGACGAGCCATGTTTGCAGTAGGAACGGGCGCTTGCGCAGGGGTACCAGCACGGAACGGATCGTAGTCATCCATATTGATGGCGTATCCACCGTTACCGTTGTAGCCGCCGTTGTAATCAGAGCGAGGAGCATCTTGTTGCATCATGGCGGGGCGCTGCTGGTATTGCATCTCATACGCGTCAGGCGTATACATCGCCGGAGATTGACGGCCATAAGGATCAAAGTCAGGGTTTCCAAGTGGGGAAGGACCAGCCGCGCCACGGCCCATGGGGCCCATGCCAGTGTTTGTACGCACGGGGCCAGGCGGGGGCATACCGTAGCCGTCGTTCATGCTATAGCCGGTGTTTTGACGCATCATGCCTGGCCCGGGGGAGCCCCGTGCTTGAGGCGGAGGCCCATACGTGTTCGGCCCGAAGCCGTTCGGTCCATAACCGTTGGGACCAACAGCAGGCGAGTTACGACCTTGCATGGGAGGCATGTCCATCGGGCTATACGAGCGGGGCGGCTGTCCAGCGCTGAAAGCAGTGTTGGATCTCGGTGGCGGGTAGTATCCGTTGGGGCCAGGGCCCATAGGGCCTGGGGTTCCGCGAGCCTGGAATGGAGGACCCATAGGACCTGGAGTTCCGCGAGGTTGAGGTGGAGGACCCATAGGGCCAGGAGTACCGCGAGGTTGAGGAGGACCCATAGGACCTGGGGTTCCACGAGACTGGGGCGGAGGACCTTGAGGAGTGTAGGAGCGACCTTGAGAGCCGTTCGTCAAAGAACGTTCGCGAGTCACCGGCATCGTCATCGGCAGCGGAGGAAGCGGAGGCGGCGTGGATTCTCCCATATCGCCCGCACTGCTGAGCAGTGGAGCATTTGAGCCGTAACTCTGAGCAGACCAGCCGGAGGACGAAGTGTTGGTCCTAACAGGACCGCCGGGACGGAAATCATCTTCGCTGACGTTGGGGAGCGTCGGCGCGCGGGAACGGTTGGTGTTGGAAGTGGCGGGTCGAGACGGCGGTTGCGAAGAGTAAGCGGGAAGAGTCGAGACGGACGACTGGGTGTTGGTTCTGTCCAAGCCTCCCAGTTGAGGCAGAGTAGGCTTCCTCGGGACCAATTCGGGACGAGAGTGCTTGCTTTGCAAAACCTTCTTCTCCTTGGGAGGCGCGCCGCCATTCTGCATCTGCATCTTCGCCGCTGCCGCCCGAGCCGCATCCTCTTCCTCCTTCCTGATCTTCTTTTCCTGCTTTTCCAAAGCCTGCTGGACCTTCTTGCTAACAACACGCTCCAGTCTCTTGTCGACCTTGCGTCTGCAGTAGTTTGCCAAGGTGCCGTCGACCGAAGGAATGTAGTGCCAGAGGAAGAGAACGTAGAGCACGCCAGCCAAGATCAGACCCAGGACGGCAATGACCCAAATAACCAAAGTAAACAACATGGATGAGAGAATGACGGCCTGTTCCTTTTGCTCGTTTGCAAGCAGCTTGATGTTGAACCAGAACTGCTCAAACGACGAATGTCCATCAGTTGCGGCATGGTCTCCCTCCGGTAGCAGGTCGGCTTTCATGGCGGCCCAGAGCGTGACAGCGTTGACGACTTGGCGAGGGCCTTCAGCCAAGCAAATGCGGAAGGCACCCTTGAACGAGAAGTACACGAAAAGCGCAATGTAATCGACACCCTTCTTAGACTTGGTCAGTTCGGCGAAGACGAGGAAACGCCTCCAGCCATGTCCGCCGGAATATATACGAGAACTCTGGAGCGTGGCGGCCAGCGGGTCGAGGTAGCTGTCGGCGACGCCGCCACCGCGCATGACGCGGAAGGCACGGAGCCAGGCAAAAGCAGCGAGAACCCAGGAGAGGATGATACAGCCGACGGAGATCCACTTGGACACGTTGAAGTCGATGGCCGGGTCGACCTGGCTGGACCATTTGTTGAAGACGAGCAGGTTGACGGCAGTGAAGGTGTCGGCGGCGTAGACGGCAATGGTGATGCCGCTAAGGATCCACAGCCAGAGGTAGGAGAGTTTGGATTTCCATGACGAGGAGGTGAAGTCGCTGAGAGTCTGTGAGGCAGTCAGCAGAGCATGCGAAGGTGATGCGACAGGGCGAGGCGACGCACGATATAATCCCACTTCTGTTCCTCGCGGACGTTCTTTTCCTGGTCGCGGATGCGACCAAAGCAACCCATGATAGGCTGCTGTCCCGATGTCGGGAGGGGAGTGGTTGCACAGTAAGGAGAGTGATTGCTTCAGGCCAGCTGAAGCAGGTCGGCTTGCGTAAAGTGAGGGTGGTGAGTCGTCGAGCGCTCAAGGCGAATGGAGCAATAGGGAGCGCCGGATCGAGCAGTCCAGCTGCGATTCCGTCGGCGGAAGGAGGGTGAGAAGGAAGCGGCGCAAGTTGTTTGCGGCGGCGGCGGTGGTTATCCTTGTATCGAATGGACGGGGGCGGAAGGAAGGGAATGTGGGCTATGTACGGCGCGGGGCGGAAATAAGGAGGGGCATGATTGGATTGAGTGTTAAGGTTGGCTTCTCGTCGCACAATGAGTGGCTATTGTTGGATGTAGTACAAAGGAATGTGGTGATCAGCGAGCTTGCTTGTCGCGGCGCGGTCGCGCGCACAAAGGCCTGGCGTGTCAGTGATTGTCGCCGAGACGGTTGGACAATGGCTCTTCAAGGAAAGGCGCGCGAAGGGGCGGTGGAGGCTGAAGGTTT
Source organism: Lasiodiplodia citricola (assembly GCA_023089105.1). Taxonomy (NCBI): domain Eukaryota; kingdom Fungi; phylum Ascomycota; class Dothideomycetes; order Botryosphaeriales; family Botryosphaeriaceae; genus Lasiodiplodia; species Lasiodiplodia citricola. Next base: position 478,229 of record JAJNLL010000019.1, on the reverse strand, counting down.
ATGGGGCGGCCGCGTCGCAGCAGCTCTTCGATGTGCAATGTCGGCGGCAATGAAGGTCGCAGCCTTGCAGGCCGCAGGCTTGGACGTCTCGCGCGCCCGCCGCTGCTGGCCCTGCCCTGCGCCGGGGCCACTATCTCAAACGCCTCTGAAGCGCCCCGTCCAGCACGGGGCCCAATCAACGGCCGCGGCGGGGCCGACCCCAGCCTGATTCCACGCATGAAGCCGCAGCGCTAGCCTGTTCCTGGCCCCTCCGTCGCACTCATTGGCGATGCTTGTCACAGCACAACGTGAACCCTCCTGCGAGCCACCGCATCATCCGTGGGCCGGCCAGCGGCCATCCGGCCGCCAAGGAGCCTCAACCGCGAACCATTTCGACCCGGCCAAGTACATCCGCGCGGCCGCCCAGCGCATCTCCAAAAGCGGTCGGTCGCGTTGGACCGCTTTCCCGTTGCGACACCCCGTCGTCGCGAAATTTGCTGGCTCCACCGTATCGTGTCCCGAGCTTGCCGAAGACGGCTTGTTTCTTGATTGATTATGGAGTCGGCTAAAATGACAATCGACGCCGTCTATCGCCTTCCTGATTGCGCATGACACGCCGCCGTTGGGAACGACCCGTGACCTCATTAAGATGAGCGCATCATCAAAAAAACATTTGAGGCGTCCGAGAGCCAATAATCTGCTCATCCACCCACCCGGGTCCCTCACGGCCACACCGTACCGCCACACCTACCTTCGTACTCGTAGCACACAGCCCACGGACGCACCAAACACCGCACTGGCGGCTAATCACACTAGACTGGTGTTTCAGGCAATGCAAAACTCTCGTCCATTCATATCCCCCATAGAACTCCCTATCCTACTGATCCGTGACAGTCCTGAAGGCGCGAGGAAACAAAAAATTGCTGTCTAGAATTTTATACAAAGCTTTTCTCTCTCCGTCCAGCCCCTTACAACTCATCGTGGCCGCTGGGCTCATCATCGTCATCAGGCGAACCGCCAGCACCGCTGTAGAGCTTGCTGGTGATGGGGTAGGCCACGTTGGACAGCTTCTCGCGCTGCTCCTCGAAGTCCTCAGCCGTGGCCTCAGCCGCGTTCTCGTCGAGCCAGTCCTGAGCCTCCTTGACAGCCTCCATGATCTGCAGCACGTTACGTCAGCCAATGTTCGAGCTCCAGTTTCATTATGCGTTTGGGAACTTACCGTCTCCTTGTCGTCGTCGTCAATCTTGCCACCAAGACCCTCGTCGTCGTTGACCTGGTTCTTGAGGCTGAAGGCGTAGTTCTCAAGGCTGTTCCTAGCCTCGATCCTCTCGCGAGTCGCCTTGTCCTCCTCGGCATACTTCTCAGCCTCGGCGACCATGCGCTCGATCTCGTCGGCGCTCAGGCGGCCCTTGTCGTTGGTGATGGTAATCGACTCGGACTTGCCAGTGCCCTTGTCACCGGCAGAAACCTTCAGAATTCCGTTGGCGTCGAGCTCGAACGAGACCTCAATCTGAGGAACACCACGAGGAGCCGGAGGAATGCCAGTGAGCTCGAACTTGCCGAGGAGGTTGTTGTCCTTGGTCATCGAACGCTCACCCTCGTAGACCTGGATCAGGACGACGGGCTGGTTATCAGCAGCAGTCGAGAAGATCTGGCTCTTGCGGGTAGGGATGGTGGTGCCACGCTTGATCAGGTGGGTCATGACACCGCCGGTGGTCTCGATACCGAGAGTAAGAGGGTTGACATCCATGAGGACGACGCTGGAAGCCTCCTCCTCGCCGGCGAGAATACCACCCTGGACGGCAGCACCGAAGGCAACAGCCTCATCGGGGTTGACGTCCTTCCTGGCCTTCTTGCCAAAGAACTCCTCGAGCATCGACTGCACCTTCGGAATACGTGTTGAGCCTCCTACAAGAACAATGTCGTCGATGTCGGACTTCTTGAGCTTGGCGTCCTTGAGGACCTGCTCAACGGGCTTGAGGGTCTTCTTGAAAAGATCGTTGTTGAGCTCCTCGAACTTGGCGCGGGTCAGGGTCTCGGAGAAGTCGTTGCCGTCGTGGAAGGACTCGATCTCGATCTTGGTGGACATCTGGGAGGACCTGTGGACCGTTAGTAGGCATTCCCCCTCAAGTCTGTCCGGTGGCACTTACAGAGTACGCTTGGCCTTCTCGACCTCGCGCTTGAGCTTACCCATGGTCTTCTGGTTCTTCCTGATGTCGACGCCGTTCTTCTTGTTGTACTGCTTGACGAAGTAGTCGATGACACGGTTGTCAAAGTCCTCACCACCAAGGTGGGTGTCACCAGCGGTAGCCTGGACCTCGAAAACACCCTCGTCGACAGTCAGGATGGAAACATCGAAAGTACCACCACCGAGATCGTAGACGATGATCTGGCGCTCCGTCTTGTCGTCCTTCTTGTCCAGGCCGTAAGCCAGAGCGGCCGCGGTGGGCTCGTTGACGACACGGAGAACGTTGAGACCGGCAATGGTGCCGGCGTCCTTGGTGGCGGCACGCTGGGCGTCGTTGAAGTAGGCGGGAACCGTGACAACGGCGTTGGTGACGGTCTCGCCGAGGTAGTTCTCGGCAACCTCCTTCATCTTGCTCAGGACCATGGCGCTGATCTCCTCGGGGGTGAAGGTCTTCTCCTCGCCCTTAACATCGACCTTGACGCGGGGCTGGCCGTTCTTGTTGATGACGCCGAAGGGGAAGTGCTTGATGTCGTTCTGCACATCCTTCTCGCTGTACTTGCGGCCGATAAGACGCTTGATGTCGAAAATGGTGCGTTCGGGGTTCGAGGCGTCTGCGGGAGGTGTGAGCTTTGGCATTGAAGCTGGGATCCGGACGTGGCTTACATTGGTTCTTCGCGGCGTCGCCGATGAGACGCTCCTCGTCGGTGAAAGCCACCCAGGAAGGAGTGATACGGTTACCCTGGTCGTTGACAATGATGTCCACCTTGCCGCCCTTCATCACACCAACACACGAGTATGTGGTTCCCAGATCGATACCAATGACGGGGCCCTTCACGGCGTTGTCGTCAGACTGGGCCTGGGCCTTGCCGAGCAGCACCATGGGTGCGCAGATGACAAGGAGGAGGTAGAGGACCGTGGTCCATTGGAAGCGCGAGGACGCGCCTCCCGACCGCCGAGCCATGTCGAACGGCGGTTGTGAGCGGTGACGGTGGGGGAGAATAGGTATGGATTCAAGAGCAGAGCTCGGTCGCCGCAGTTAATAGACAAAGGGTATCACAGAAAGCACACTTGCAAGCGCAAGGGCGGATCGGAGAAAAGAAGGGAGGGAGAGTGAAGTGGGAGAGGTAGCGACGGCCCGGGGTGGTCTTTATGTAGGCGCTATGTAAAGTCACCACCGTTGCCTTTTCGACTGGAGCTCAAGCACCGGAGAATCAGCGTCGCCGCCTTTGATCCAGCCGAAAGCGGGCTAGCGCCAGGGTTCGGCGGTGCATCAGTGGCCGCAATAGCGCTTTCTGCAACCTGTCCTTTCCGCCGCGTGAAGCTTCCAGAATCCGCCCCAGCGCACAGCGGCTGATGCGCCCACGCCCACCCCCACCGCTCATGCTTATTTCTCGTTCGGGTGCTAATTTGGGCCTGCGGAGCCTCCTTGGTGCTCGCTTTCGTGCCTCCGAAGTATACACGTGGAGTCTTGGCGCCACCCGATGCCTCTCTGCGGCCACCGTGGCATCAAGCTCAAAGCTATGGCTAATTTATCCGCCATCGCCACTTTCGTTGTGGAGTCGCAAAACAGTCATCGCAATCCTGATGCACATTATTGCCATGGAAGTTGCCACTGCAACGTGGTCAACCGCCACCCTTCGTTCCGGAAGCAGCATCTTCGCGAAAGTGCTATCAACTGCTCAACGTCATATCGAGTCTTTGAAGTAAAAGTTTTCTCTCATCACATTGCGCGGGACATGTGAGCATATTGGAGTACCCATAGTCCGCTGCACTAACGAATTTACATTGCCTTCCCCGCCACCTGCCTTTCTCGGTAACTACTACTTGTTAAGCATGACCATGGACGTGTGTACTCGAAGCCGTGTGATCCGTGAAATCTGTCATGTTTCAGATTACGGACGCCATGATTCGGCAGTCAACACTTACAAAGGAAAACCATCATACAGAGGGGTGCTGCAGCCGATGGCTAGCGCGAAGAATAGCAGGGCTCTAGAACATAGCGTAACTATGCCCCAGCTCTGCCTTGGAAAAGTTAACATATGTGGGTATTTGAAGCTATCGTCCAGACGTATATGAAGACTTTTTAATTCGACATTCTCGTCCGGACGATAGCTTCAGCTACCCATGACATGAGCAAAAAGCAAATTCACGCTAGCCATCGGCCGCGAGAGGGGACTGTACAACAATATGAGTCTTGCGCAACGTGTTTCGTCGGCATCTTCGGTAAGCTATGACTGTTTCCAACTGATAGATGAGACTCCGTCTAGGCTCTGGATTGTCTTATTGTCTGCGACCACACGTGAGCTTCACTTTGTTAGTCTGTGGACAGCATGATTACTTAGCAAAGAGGTTTTAGGGCTCTAAAAGGTTTTCACGTAGGTAAATATGCCTTTCTGCATTGGAATGTTCCATCTGGACCCAAAGTCATCCTTCCCTCTCGGTCACGGCTGACGATGCCTTCGACATCGATGCCGCAGTGCCTACTGCGAGAAGGAGTGTCCGAATTGGGGAATGTCTCGGCATCTTTCTCTGTGCAAAAGGAAGTTTGATGTAGTGTGTGTTATTCGGGATCTTTCGCAACTTGGCAGACTATATCAAGACCACTAACCAGCATGACATAGACAGACATGCATACCAACAAAGCCGAGTACATCCGCGCCCTGTCGCATTGCCCTTCGAACTTTTTGCGTCTCGCAGCTGTCACATGTCATCAGTTCGTGTGCCAAGAAAGGAGGGGATGACTGGAGTAGTTTCGAGGTATCGAAACCCCTCAGCAAGAGCGTTGGAAACAGCTGCTTTCTTGCTGGTTTACCAAAGCCAACGGCTGGCAATCGAGCGCCGTTGCCCAGAACGTACGTCTGGGTGGTGGTTTGCGGACAATGGTCGCCGTTGGCGTAGTCGCTTCGATTCGACCAAAACGGCCGCTGGATGCTCGTGATTATGGAGTTATTCCCGACCGCTTCTACCATGACGCCTCACATGGACATTCTGCCCCGCACTGCGAGCTCCTCGAGTCGGAGACCAGACCAGACCCCGCATGCTGGGGTCTGAGTTCATCAGAGAGAATCACAAAATTGCCCTTTGCATATCGAGTGTCGTCGAGATAGAAAGTTGTCCTGGCACTTGGAGTTGCATCATCGATCGGTATGCGGCTGATATCACATGCGAGCTCGTTACCCGGTTATGTCGCTGCAACCACTCCAACTTCATCCCTTGAGTAGTGCTCGACTGGGTGCTAACGTCGTTGAAAGAATTCTAAGAGACGAGACGTATGTAAAGAAAATGTATAAATATCGAGACGCAGTCCAAGCCCACAGCTCTCGCATCATCCACATACGAAGACAAGACTCGGCTCCGCCAACAAAAATGCTCCACACGCTCCCCGCACTCACTTTCGTCATCTACAGCCTCTTTACGCGCCACGTCGCGTCGCTTCCCTCAAGCCACCTCCACAACCACAATATCCTTGGCGACGTCGACGCGGCCTTGGCCACGGGCCACACGGCCGCGCTCGCCGACATCAGCCCCAACGCCATCATAGTCCCGGACCTGGACGAATACGTAGACGCCAATGACGAGACCGACACGCTCGCGCTACGGCTGTCCGAAGTGCTCGACGTCGACGACTCGACGGCAGCGGCGCTCGACGAGGCCTTTGCCAAGGCCGGGCTCGAGGTGTCGCTGCTCATGATGCCGCCGGATGTCGGCGCCGTCAGCACGGGGCCGGTTTACGGCGACGACGTCAGCGTATCGGTGGCGACCGACGGGGCGAAGATCAAGAAAAGGGGAGGAGCAGGCGCGCTTGCCCGTGCTCGCGACCGTCGCCGCAAGAAAAACGGCGGCAGCGGCCACACCGCCGCCAACGATGCAGTCCCAGATAATTCTGATTGGGAGAGTGCATCATGGGGTTCCCGGCCCAATGACGACTACGATCGCGGCCATACAGTCCCGTACCGCTTCATTTCCATTATCCTGTCACCGTTGAGAGCATGGGAATGACCAGGTGAGCAAGTCATTCGCTTGTGTTTTCTCTATACGAGTTAAGAGAAGCGTTATTATTGTATAGTTTTTCATTTAGTTCCAAGCTAATGTGACCCATTCTAAATACAGAAAGCGGGAGAGAAAGCGATAGCTATAGGAAAGTAATAAGAATTTATATTCTAGCTATAGCTTATCTTACTCTTGAACTGGTATTTGAATAAATAAAGCCATAATTCGGTAGTCAACACTTACAAAGGAAAAATGTCACCTAATAATAACTCTTGCGCACTATTAAACACGACATACCGCACCTACCACTCTACAATATGTAACGTGCTTCGTCGGCATCTTCGGCAAGCTATAGTTGTTTTTATCTGTAGATAGTATGATTACTTAGTAAAAGGAAAGACACTTCCACTTTCCCCTCTAAGATTAGTCGCGGTGTTGGCGTCAAGTCAGACTTTCTTTGTTTTTTAGTATGTCTGAACGAGCTGAACCCATGTGCCTTTGTTCTACAGAGCTTGACAATCATACTTGTTGCACCAACAACACCCATGTTTTTCAACTAAACCTTCCACCAATAATACTTAAGTACAACAGAAGTTGGTCCACTTTTCTTGCCCTGCAGAACACGAGAGCGCTCGACATCAGAGAACATTTTATTTTGACTACGCCAACAACATCCACACCTGCGCAAATCTTCCGTCTATCTCACTCAGCAGCCATGCAGTCCGAGAACATCCAGCTGTCGCTTTCAAAGCGCGAGAGGGCTCTCCGAGTTCAGAAGCTGCCACTTCTCCGCATTCCTCCGTGCCCGAACTTGCCTACGGCTATTGCTAGCGCACCTCTGCCAAGCAAGACCAGCAGTGGTGGGGAGTCTCTGGCGTTTCATGCCACAGCCTTCCCACTCTCCCACAACCCGGATAAGGGCTACGAGACCACGGGTTGGACCTTCGAGAAGGCATGGATCGACAGGCAGATCCCCGCATCTGATTCTCAGATCTCTCCATACACCGTCTCTTACACAAAGCGCTGATGAGCGGCCAGCAGGCAACCTCCTATGGGTAGTCGAAGCTAACGTCCGGACGAGGATGTTATGCTTTATTTGGAGTTCTGGTTGATTTACTATTTTGCAGTTGTTAGTTTTAGCACCGAATCTTTACGAGAGTATAATCTCATAGAAAAAAATAAAAAGAACCAGCTGGCCTGGTATCCTTAGTAGAACAAATATTTCATCAGTCACGACATTGCTCCTCGCGTTCCCACCTACAGTGGGGGCTGAGTCATCGGAACTAATTTTCATATACATATAAACTCGTTAGATAGTGAGTTGAAGCTACCATTCGAACGTAGATGTATAATTCCTTATCCACGTCCGGATGGTAGCTTCAACTATCTATCTGTATCTCGCTCCGCTGCAAGCAGCCACGCCAAGCTCTGCACCCCTCCACCGCCAAGCGAGCTTGTCCGTTCACAGGGTGAGCAAGTTTGCGCAATATTACAACCACCGCCACATAGTCCTCAATTCTCCTTCTCACTGGCTTCGGTGGGCCGGATGAGGAAGCCACTGCTCTGTTGTGGCACCTTTGGCGCGGTGGGCTTCCAGACCGTGAGAATCAGATGCTGTATATAACTACAGCGTGTTTTCTCCGTTCACCCTCCGCGCTCTTGCCTTGCGGGGTTCTAGGGCACCTGGATGAGACCCTGAATTTTATCTTGCACGTGTCTTCGCTCTTTTTCCTCTGCCAAAACCTACATAAGCTTGGGAATATAAACTCACCTCTAAACACCAAGACCCTATTGTCAACCTACCTTCACCTCTCCTCTCCTCTTCCAATTGGCCCACCAACCCGCTTCCAAAATGATCCACAAGCTCCTCGCCCTCTTCTCATTCCTCTCCCTCGCCGCTGCGCACTTCTCAATCGAGTATCCCTACTGGCGCGGCAGCTCCTTCGAAGGCGACGCCTCGCAGTGGATCTCACCCTGTACGTCACACACCAAAAGCAAAACCAAAACCAAAAAAAAAAAAAGGCGCCGCCCTCCGCCCAGCATTCTCCCTCCTTCCCGCATCCGTCGTCACACCTCGCACGAAACTGACCCCACCCAAACCTTAGGCGCCAACGTCAACTCGACGCCCGAATCCGAAGCCAACCGCACGCAGTGGCCCGTGACGGGCGGCTCGCTGCGCCTGCACGTCACCCACCCGTGGGCGCTGACGTACGTCAACCTCGGACTGGCCGAAGGCACCAACGGCAACAACACGATCGCCAGCTTCAATGCCTCGCTGCTCGCCACGTACAACCAGACGGGCAACGGCACCTTCTGCCTGCCGCAGCTGGGCGGCACGGCGCTGGAGGAGCTCGCGCGCGAAGCCGGGATCGAAGGAGGCGTCAAGGGGCTGGATGGCCGCAATGCGAGCTTGCAGGTCGTGCAGATTGGACATGGTGGGAGTGCGTTGTACAATGTGAGTAGTTGAGTCCCCCTTCCCTTTTTTCTTTTCTTCTCTCTTTTTTTTTTTTTTGAAGCTGGCATTCGCTGACCACCACCGCCCGCGCGTCAGTGCGCCGACATCACTTTCTCCTCCAACGCCTCCAAGCTGGCCGCGGACCAGTGCAGCAACTCGACCGGCGTCGGCGGCAGCGAGGTCACGAACGTTGGCTCCGAGGCTGCTGTGGGTGGTAGCGCTTCTTCGTCTGCGTCGTCCGCTGATGCGAGCGCGACGGCGACGGGAGCTGCGAGTGGTGGCAAGGACGACCGCATGGCTGCCAAGTTGTTCCTCGCAGGCCTAGGTCTTCTTCTGTTGGGGTTGTAGGCCCGGAAGGCCCCCACCACTGGCGGAAAGGCTGGAATGGTTAAGGTAGTAAGTAAGGCATGAGAGGGGACGAAAGAAAAGGCAGGGCTCTAGTTGACTACAGAAGGGTATTGCAGCTGAAGGCTAGTGCGGAGAATAGTAGTATACTCGAATCTAGGATAACTGTGCCTCAGCCTTTTCTTCCCAAAAGAAAAACGTAAAACAACATATGAGTAGTTGAAGCTAACGTCCGGGCGACGGCTTCAGCTACCCATGACATGAGCGAAAAGTAAATTCATACGAGCCTCCGGCTGCAACACCTCTCTGTACTTTACAGTATGCCTCTGTTCTACTGTGGAGATGATATTGGTAACCTGCGTGGTCAATGTAAAAGTATAAAGTCATTTATTCTTGGGGTATATTCCGTTTAAATCTCCCATAACGCCAGAAAATGCTCTCGAAAGATCAGACCAGAGTAGATCCCAGCAATTCTGCCGCCAAGCTGTCGCGGCATCTTTTTTTTTTTTCTTCTTCCCCCTCTTTTCCCTTGCATAGTTCTCCTCATAGCAGAAACCGGGCATTAAATCATCGATGCATCCCCCCGCCAGTTCAATCCGCCATCAACTCATCATCCAACGCCTTCATAACAGCCCTCTGCTCCCTCTTCCTCCTCTCCTCCTCCGCCTCGACCCCTCCCACCGCCGCACCCTTCTCCCTCGCCTCCGCCGCCGCATCCCCCACGCCATCCACGCCCTGATTCGCCAACCCGGCCAACACGCCCTCAATCTTCTCCCGCATCCTCCTCACGCCATCGACCTCCTCCCTCCTCTTCGCCAACTGCTCTTCCAACATCGTGATAAGGCTGGCGCGCGCCTGGTGGGGGCGGTACTCGTTGATGAGGTGGTGAGCGTTGAACAGCAGCGTCTGCATGTGCTCGTACTTTTCCTGCCAGCGGGCCGGGTCGACCGACAGCACGCCCAGCATCTCGAGGTAGTTGAGCATCAGGCTCTGCGTCATCTTCTTGATGTAGGCCGCGCGGTCGAGCGTCCACTGCGAGTGGATGACCTGCTGGCGGCTCCCGCTATCGCCGCCCTGGTCTGCTTGCTGTTCTGGAGAGGGTGAGGATGGCGGCGAGGGGTAGAGCTGCTCGACGCCCATGCTGCGGAGAGACGTGAGGGCTGTGTTGATCTGTTGGGATGCGCCCGTCGTGTCAGTTACGTCACCAACAATTTTTTTTTTTTTTTTGAAAGGCCGTGGTCTCCTCATGGGAGCTGCCAAAATCTCCACCCTCCTAATGAACCCAGAAAAAAAGCGGATGTGAAGACATGCACATACATCATACGCATCCCCGAAACTCCTGTACTTCCCATTCGCCGGAGGCTCTGGCGGCTGTAGGTACCGCAGCTCGGGCGGGACGTCGGGTATCCTAGGCGGCAGCGCATCGCTGGCGCTAGCGTCCTCGGCAGGGTGATCCGCAGCATGCTGTTGCTGTAGCTCCCTGAAGCGCGTGCGATTGTCGGGCGTGAAGTGCTTCCAGAAGGGCGGTGGGGCGGGGAAGGTCGCGCTCAACACGTTATCCGGGTTGTCGTCGGCCATTGCTGCTGGAGGAAGTTGACGCTGCCGCCACTGTCGTCAATGCGTGTGTGTGTGACAAGCGCCGCCCGGAGATGAGGTGTTGGAGGAACGAGGCCGTGCGGCAGCTCGGAAGAGGGTGGGTTGCAAGGTGGTGGAACGATTTGTGAGCTCAGCGGCGTTTCGGAAGCCACATGAAGTGGTGTTTGGATCGACAAGGACCCAAGCTGGGGGAAGCCAGCTAACAGCCGGGGAGCTTGGACCACCAACTCGAACTCTTTTTCGCGAGAGCGCCGTAGGGCCGAACTTCAGCCAGGTTCGCCTTGCCGACTCAATTTCCGGCTATTCCCGGGCGGCGCAATTTTGCGTATTGGGCGCACGCTTGGATGTTAATATTGCACTGGGCAACGGACCTCGGGCTGAAGTGTGGCAGTGGCGGCTGTGCTGTTAGTTTTTCGATGTATCGAGGACGCAAGCGACCTCAGGAGTGGCTCAGACCAGAATGAGAAGCACTGCAAAAAGGAGAGATGTTTACGAATACAAACAATCCAACCCGTAGGTTTGCGGATTTATTAGTTCTATTAAATATGTACAGTATGTATGAGTACAAGGACACATTCCAGTGCCCTCCTCCGTATAGTTCCATGATGTCACTTTCTGTGACCGCTGATCATGCCCACTGTCATCGCCGTTCATAGCCGATGCTTATATCCTTCTGCGCCTAAAAATGCATTTCCCGAAGATGAGCAAAATGTTAGCTTCCTTGACGGCTCTGGAAAACCGCCGTAGCTGTGCTCGAAATTCTGTCCAAAATTCCTAGTCGTATACAAAAATGTGGGGCCGGGCGTGAGTCCCGGAAGACGCCTCTTGGTCTCGTGTCGAACGGATCCGGGTCGTCTTGGCCACGGATTTTCTTCCGTGCAAGGGTGGCCGTAAAAGGGTTACTGTCTTGGAGTCGCAAGTCCGTGACAGCTTCGTATGCGTATTGCCTTATTTCCTCTTCAAGTGCGAGTAGAGCCAGCCTCCGCCGATAGCGAGAGAGACGCCGAAGGCCTCTTGCGACGTCGGAGCTCTGCCTTCGAGATACCAGCCGCCGGAAAGGATAAGGATGGTCTTGAGGTTTCCAACCACATTAAACTACACCATGCAGTCAGAAAATGGCCGTCGCACACTTTGAAAAGAGGAACTCACAGTCAGTGCAGAAGTGCGGCTAATGATGAGGAATTGGGACAGATTTAGAACACTCGCAGTGATGCCAGATGCGAGCAAGGACCAATAGACCTCCGAGGGTATAGCGCCTGGAACAAGCTCGTTAGCGTCTAGTTGGGCTCAAATTGGTCGGGTTAAAGCATACTGAAATCAGGAACCTTGTCCATAATAGGAACGCAGAATATCAAAAGGAAGGCAGAAATGGGCGCTTGGTTCAGGAGCAGCTGTTGAGCAGAAACGTCCAAGTCCTCGAGCTTCTTTCCAATCCAGATCTGATAAAATGCCGTGACCGTCACGGCCAGTCCGGAAACGATGGCGCCAAAAGGGTTGCTTTGAGCGGAATTGGAGTTGGTCAGGCTGACGCCCGCGCAGATGCAGCCGATCGCCAAGGCCTTGTAGATGGAGATCGAGGTGCGGAACATGATGAAACAAATGAAAACGACAACGGGCGTGGTCATGACCTTGGCGAGCTGGTAGAATCCAATCGAGTTGTACGTCAAAGACAGGTTCCCCAGGATCACATAGGAGGTGAACAAGACGCAGATTGGCAGGGTGTCGCGAAGCGGTAACCGGACAGGCTTGAAGGCGCGGAACGGCGCACGAGTGGCAACCCAGAGAACGATACCGGTGCAACCAAAGTGCCAGATGGTGAAGATGACTTGGGCATCATGCATCTGCGGGTCGGAAAAGATTCGCTTGCTCAGGAACACCATAGCGACGGTGGCACAGGTGTTAAGGAGGATGCACAATCCCGTAGCGAACTGGTCCTTGGTGGTAGGGGGCGAGACGACGCGATCGGGCCTCCATTGCGGCAGGCTCTTCTCTTCTTCGATGGGGGTCACCGCAGGGCTGGCATCATCCCTCAAGGGGACCTTTTCTTCGTCTTTCATGGTTGTCAGAGGGAGATTGATGGGCAGTGGAGCATGGGGAAGACAAACCCATTTCAGGCTTGGCGATGCGGAAAATTTCAGCCAATGGGGGGAGAGTAGGGCGAGGCATTCGCCCAAGCTTTTGTGCGGGTAATTGGGAAGGAAACGGGAGGGCTCGGCGGGGTGGCGCCGGAGGTGTGCGAGCTTCTGTTCAAGGTGTTTAAAGGCAGGTTGTCATGGCGAGCGTGGCTGAACGCATGAGTCTGCCAGTGCAGCGAGGCGCGGCGTCTTAAAAGAGCCGCGGGCGGATTTGCGATGGAGTGGCTGCGCGCTTGGCCCCCTTATAGTTCGGGGCTTGGCTCTGATGGGCTTCAGCGACGGCGGTTCTCTGAAGCTCATCATGCACGGCCTGGCGACTGGGGCCGCACGAGCGCTCTGCCGTTGCCGTTACCGCGGCCGACGTCCGTGAAAAGCGGGCTCGAGTCGCGAATTTTTGCTGCAGCTGCTCGCAGGACAGCGCGACCGAAACTCGAAACACTGGCGGTGAGTGTGGCAGCGCTGGGGCGGAGCCTGTTGGGGGCGGGCGAGCTGCGACGCTCACAGGCTCCGCAGGCCCCGGCGCCCAAGCCTGCCGGGAAACCTCAAGCGCTGACAGACAACCGTGACGGGCAACGGCACGACCCATCGGAACATTGTTGATGCGAGGCAGAGTGCAGGGAAAAGGAGGCCAGCTGCCGGATCAGCCCAATAGTCTCCACCGCGCGCCAGAGTGTTGTCCGTCTGCCGTCGCCCACGCGCCGTATTCGCGCGCCGCGGTGCCTGGCGATGGCCCGCTCCGGACATACGGCGGGGTCACGAGGCGCCATTAGCGAGCAGCCACCGCCGACCTAAGCTCTCGGATCGCAAAGCCTTCCCTCTCTGTCATGCGGGGGAGCGGTGATCCGCTTCCATGACGTCCTGTGCTGACAGGAACGAGCTCTGCCTCCTCCTTCGCATAGGAGACAACACGCTCGGCGCCGAGTTATTGGTTCGAAGCGAGCGAGGAGATACGGTTGTTCTCCACGGCGTGTGCATCCGGGCCTACCATATACGGGGCACAATGCAGTGGCAGAAAAATGGTCCCGTCCCACTTTCGCTGTTTGATTTCCCTGCGGCACCGCCTGCGTGTTTGGCGTGGGAAGCCGCCTCGGCTTTCCCGCGCCGGAAGGGGATGGCGTTGATTGACAAGATCTGCCGTGCACTGGTTAACCGCACAAGGGATGATAGACCCTGGAGATGTTAGACAGGGTGCCTGCCCAATAGCGTCTAGTCGGGCCGCGGGCGCTGGAAATAACTGCGTCGAATTGTGATGCTGAGGGAGCCTGATGGGCACGAGATGACGATGCGAGCTCCGAGCCCGAAAATGTCAGAGGCCCTGAAAATGCTCATGCCGGGTTCTGGAAATTTCATCACATCGTCGCCTGCAGATTGTGATGTTCGAGGCTGACCGGCATCCCTACGCCCATCCGCATAGGGCTGAGTTATGTCAGCCGCGTATTATCGATAACGCTTCCGGCCACGAGGCGAAACCATCAGGGTGACACCTACTTGACACGCGCCCGCTCACACCTCCCCACCAGCATTTCTCATGCGCATCGCGGGACCTTCCTGAACCAAACATGCCGGGCGGTATTGCCCAACAATCCCGCCGCGCAGCCGGTAATGGCGCCGGCTCCGCAGTCTCGAGATTCTGGCAGGTATGTCCAAAGGCGCATCGCGACATGGCCGCGCATTGAGTGCTAACCCCTCGGCGCGCAGAGATCTTACGCCTCGGAGTATCTGGGCCTTGCAATCCTCATCGCCCTGTACATGCTTGTGAGTGTACCCCGAACCAGCTCCGCTCCACACATAGGGGAAGAGGGGAAACACCGGTTGTAGCAGTGCGGAGATGATGGCTACGCATTCGTAAGGCGCTATCTGACGCCCAGTCCAGATCCAGTTCTTCGTCGAACCTTTCCACCGCATGTTCTCGCTCGACAATCTTGCCATCCAATTTCCCCACGCCGAAATCGAACGCGTCTCTGTCTCCTGGCTCTTCGTCTATGCTGGGGGCGTCCCCCTCGCTATCCTTATTGTCTGGGCCCTCCTATTTAGGCCCGGCGCACACAAGGCACATGTTACAATCCTCGGTTTTTTCATCTCCCTTATCTTGACCTCCTTTATCACCGATGTGGTCAAGAACGCCGTGGGCCGGCCTCGCCCTGATCTGATCGCGCGCTGCAAACCTGTAAGTCTTGCTTAAGTCTTCCCATGCTGTATCTGGACAAGCAGCTAACACCAAGCCGCTACCTCAGGAGAAAGGAACCCCCGCACACCAACTCGTCACCTTCGAAATCTGCACCGAAACCGACCATCACACTCTGCACGACGGATGGAGGTCCTTCCCCTCGGGCCATTCTAGTTTCGCCTTCTCTGGCCTCGGCTACCTCGCGCTGTTCTTTGCTGGCCAGTGCCATGTCTTCCGGCCACGTACGGATCTCAGTCGTGTGCTGTTTGCGCTCGCCCCGCTGCTCGCCGCCGTCATGATCGCCATTTCTCGCTGCGAGGACTACAGGCACGATGTGTACGATGTGACAATCGGTAGCGCGCTGGGAATGAGCGTTGCCTGGTTTACGTACAGGCGATACTACCCGGCCCTTCGGCACAAGAGGTGTGACACGCCGTACCCAAGCAAGGCAGAGCTGGCGGATATCAGGGGTTTCTCCAAGGCCAAAAATGATGAGGAAGCGCGCATCCAGAGCGCGGCCGAGTTCGAGTTGGAGGATATCAGTAGCGATGACGGTGGTGAGCGGTTGCCATTGCACAACAGCCGGGCGCCGTAAGTCAAAAGCGATTTGTGCGTTTTTCATGGGGAGTTATATACCCACAAATTTCCATGGGGGCATCTAAAGTCTAGCTGAAGTTGGTACGTTCAAGGTTTGACAGCTGGATATCTTGGTCAGAGGTGGATATGCAGAAAAAGCTAGCCATCAAGCATACTTTCCGAACTGAACATGTTCATTCTGAGTACGCTGGAGAACGGAGAGCTTTTGTGACGTTGGGTTTTCTGAATTACTCAACAGGGTCCATGTGCACATACGGGCTACTTTTGGGCTGTCTCAACATTTACCCGTGTACGATTTCAAGCGCACGTTAAGCTTACTGTTAAAGATACGATACGTGGCTTGAGGAACTCAAATAACCACGCAATCCACCGCCCTTACTCTTCCCCTCTCCCCCTCCGTCCCGACCTGCTCCAACGGCCACCTCAACCACCTCCGCCAGTCCCTCTTCACTTCATCCTCCACCTCACTCCCCCCACCTTCCGGCCTTCCTCCTCCACCCTCCAACGCCGCCTCTTGCTCCGAAACCGCCGCCTCCACCCTCCCAACCACCTTTTTGCCCCATCCACCAATCCACCAGGACCTCTGTTGCTGTTGTCCACCACCCTGCCGCCCCAACCCTCCTCCTCCTCCGCTCGAGTTTTCTCCATCACCACCACCACCATCCACCCAGTGCACCATGACGCCCCAAAACGCCAACACGACCAAAAACGCCGGCGCCCGCTGCGTCGCCCTCTCCAGGAACCGCTCGTCCACGCCAGCACCGGTAGCACCAACGCCATTACACGCCCACCCCAGTATCGCGCGCATCCCCACCGTCATGTCATCCTCACTATCAACAACCATACCACCTCCGCCATCCAACCTCCCATCAAACACAGCGTACGCCTCCACCAGCGCATCGATGGCCGCGCACAGCGACGCCAGATCCGCCTTGTCCGCCGCGGCTTCCGCTGCTGCTATGTCCTCGGCAGCAGGAGAAAGAGCATCGATGTGCTGGTAGCGCTGTTCGTACAGCGCGACGAACCAGCGCCGCAGCGCGCTCAGCTCTTCGGTGCCCGCGGCCACCGCGGGATCCGTCTCCCTGGCTGATGTCCTCCGTCTCGGAATGCTGCTTGCTCTGCTGCCGTCGCCGTTACCGCTGTTGCCGTAGTCGTCGCCGGGGCTGTGGCCGTTGCTCCAGCCGTAGCAGGGGTCGTATCGGAGGGCGAAGGTGCCGGCACCGGTCGTCGTCGTCGTCGTCGGTTGCGGAGGCGGCGATGGTGAGGGCGATTGCGGCGGCGGTGGTGGTTGTGGGCGTGGCTGTGAGCGGGCGATCCGGAGGGGCATGCCGACGGCGTTGCTCATGAGGAGGGTGGTTCTGTTGCGGCTGCTGATGTTGCTGTTGGTGTTAAAGATGTTGTTGTTGTCTCCACCACTGCCATCTCCTGCTTCCGCCGCCGCTACCACGCTATCCACTGCGTGCTTGATGTCCCGAGACAGCCGAAGCCAGGGCGCGATGGTGCCGGGACCCTTGTTGTTGTTGTGGTCGCCGATGGTGAGGAGGAGGAGGTCGTTCGGATCGTCGGTGGTGACGGTGGCGGCCGTGGTGGCGCTGCTGTCGTTGTCGTTGTCGACGACGAGCGGCCGTTGGGAGGCGAAGGCGATGAGGGTCGTGAGTGCGGCACAGACGTAGAGGGGCGGGAAGATGTGGGGGTTTAAAGAGAGGGAGGTGCTCGTGCCGTCGGCGGTGATGGTGGTGGTGCAGTTGGGGAGCACGGCGTGCGCGGTGCGGAGGGCGAGGTCTCGTTGGGAGAGGGCCCGGTTGATGTGGTCGGCGGCTTTGAGGCGGCGCTCCTCGGGGAGGCTGTGGTTGTTGTTGTTGTGGTGGGAGGAGGAGGTGACGGAGGAGGATGAGAAGGAAGAGGAGGCGGAGGGGAAGAGGGAGGGGTGTATTGCGGATGGTGGGGACGTAGTGGTGATGTTATTGTCCACGGATGAGGAGGAGGAGGAGCGGAGCGTGTGCGCGACGTGTATGCCCGAGAGGGAGAGTAGGGCGCGCATGACGAATGGGTAGGAGAAGGCGATGTGCGGGACTTCGATTCGCCACCAGGTCTGCAGCTCGGGAGCTGTGCTGAGGGTGTAGGCGGTCGTGACGGTGAAGTGGTGGAGGAGCTCGAGGTCGGTCATGTTGAGCTCGAGTTGGGGCTCGATGGGATTGTTGGTGGCGATGTTGAGCGACGAGGCGCTCGCGAGGTCGAAGTCGCTGGGCAGGAGCCGTCGCCAGTGCCATGCTTCATCATCATGGCTTATCGGTGGTGTTCCGGTAGGTGTCTCTGGGTTCAACAGTGCCGAGTTGATGCCCGAGGTCGTTGCAGTGGTGTTGCTCGAAGATACTGAGCTCGCAGGTACCGATTCCCTAGTCGAGAAGTCACAAACAACGGCATGCTTGGTGCATTGCCCGCATTGTGGTTTCTCTTCATCACACTAAGCCTTGTCAGAAGATATGATTCCACGCGAATCTGAGTTAAGATGAGGAACGTTAAGCAATACCTCAGAGCGGCAGGTGAAGTTGCAACAAAGACGAGGGTTCGAAGATCACCATCGGTTGGGTTTCGCGATTGGGAAATGGGGGACGCCTTGCACCAACCTACCTTGATCTTTCGCGATTTACAGTTCTTGCAACCAAATCTCGATTTCCGATGAGGCCGTCGAGCGCGGTATGCGTCGTCGGTAATGTCTGCCATTGTAGTCCTCAGCCCAATGCTCGAGCAGCAGTGAAGAAGTTAAAAGTCGGTGTGGTGGGACTACGAGGAAAAAAGCGCATGGCTGCCATGAGGTACGAAAAGGACGTAACGGCGCCTCAGACCGCATTCTGGAGTGATCCACATGCCGTGGCCTTAACCTTCGCGGACCCCCTGCGGGATGCGCTCCTCTATCCGAATACGAGCGGGTCGTGCTCCGAGGGGTCTTAGACCAACGACGTCGCCAGCTAATAAAAAATTAGCCGGTTGATCCATGTTCAGACGTAGGAAACGGCCGTGTTTAGTGAACATTTCGATGGCAGGCTGACGCACGCAGGACTAGCATAACTCGGCCATGGGTCATGTTTGGTATAGGGTTACACACTGGCGGCGTTTCGCACAAACTACTACGCTCAATATCGAAATAGCGTAATGCGGCGCTAAAGTCTGTGATTGGAAATTGACGAGCATTTGTGGGTTGAGAAACTGGAAGCATGCCCGTGTAGGGTCGGCGATGATCAGTGTAGTGATTACGGCAACATGCCGGCATCTTGCAAGCTCCGAATATGGTTTAGTTAACCCTATATTCCGCAAGTAATGTTGCTTAAATCCACGGTGCTGATTGCGGCACTGATTCATATTTGTATTTGTCAGGTACTAGCAGTATTGCGAACGACATGTCCCTTGTCAGGACGTATACAGGCCACAGATAGCCGCAAGTCACTGACGATAACCGACTTTGGCCGTCAATAGTTCAGTCATCAAAGCGATAAGTCGCAAAAGCAGCTCGGCTTACTTCATGCATGCAACCTTGCATAACACGGCAGCGGCATATGTTCAACCGTAATACGGGTGTCCGCTTTTCTTTAGCAAGATCTATTCATCTTCGTGGAAACATTCGGCGAAACAAACCGTGTTCCCCACCGATACTTTGTCGAAATGTCACTTGATGTACTTCAGTCCGTCGCATGAATTCCCCCCACCCCCTAGCTAAGACTGTGCTTAGCCACAAGCACTAATGCCCACCGTTCGCTAGACCTAGCAAATCGCGTACGCTCTGGCGCTGCAGATCACAGATTCCCAACGGTTGAAGGCATCGACCCCATGACCATCTCGGCATTATTTCATACTCCCGCAAAACCCGACCTCCTGTCTCCATTCACCCAGATTCAGCCGCTACGACGCTGGAGACAGTTAGTCACTGAATGAAAACCATATAGCAACGCGCCTGAGGCGCCTCCTTTTTTCGCCACCCGCTTTGTCTGCGACAAAAGTGTACCACAGAAGCTGTATCCGGCAATAACCTACAAAGAACAAGCCTCGATCCCAATCAGCGCCACCCGGCATGTCAACCCGCGACGACGTTCGAAGTTCCAAGTCATCGCATCGATCCGTTGATCCCAAGCGTAGCACTACTCCCTGATGCCAAAAGGTCGAACGTCTGAAGATGCCGAACCTACCGTCCTTTCGGCCGGCGTACCCGAAAAGGCCGACACAAAGGGAGATGGTGGTCTCGTGGTGCGGGCGCTACATCTGGGCCCACGTGCAACACAAGAAATAGAAGAGTAGCACGGGAGATAAGGGAAGAAAAGTAAAATAGAGTGCCGCCTTACCCGTCGCAAATTAACGAAAAATAAGCAGCGGCTATTGTGTACGTACATGCATACCGAATCCCATCCCGTCGGGACCGAGAGGGGGGGACAAATGGCGCAGCCAGCCCAGAAAAACAGAAAGGAAAAAAAAAAGAGAGAAGTCCAGGCCCTCAGCCACAACGGACCACAGGGTCTCCCGACTGACCTGTTCCCCGCAATTAAACAAGCCACAAAGAGGGGCGCCTGAGGAAGGCCGCAAATTAGGACCCGCGAACAGGTGAGCAGGACAGGCCATGGGATTCGTGACGTTCGGGATGACATGTGGGGATCTCCTTCAGACGTTCGAAGATGCGGCTGGTCGGTATGCGCCTCTTTTTTCCTCTGCTGCAGCCCCACACCCTGTCTGCTTCGGGAATGTTCTACTCGGTGATGTAATCTTTTGGAGAAGAAGGGGGGGAAAACACATGGGAAAAGTGAGACATGGCGCTTTGAAATCGCCATTGCTAGTGATGATCTCACGATGCAGCCATGCGCGATGGAATGTAGATGGGGGCGCCGCCTATCGCAACGCTCACCATTCCTTCGCGTCCTGCAGTCGTTCGAGAAGCAGAGTTGCGTCCAACGTCGCAATGAGAAGAACAGCCTGGATGCTCACAGAACTAGGTCCAGGCCGCATCCAAGTGGGGATGGCGTTGCCACTTGTGGGAAGAGGGGCGTGCAGGCAACGATATGGCCAGAATCTAGAACCGACTTCATACGTCCGATGTTAGAAGACATTCCTCTCGGCAAAGCAAAAAATGCCTGTAACGGGCACTCCCGTTGTATTGACATGGTTAATTAGTGATAGTAGTACAGTAATCATGGGCGCCCATCCTCCTTCCGCCTTCGGAAGATGTGCAGCTAATGCTGGAAGTCGTCGGAATCGCGTCGCAAATATATACAACCCGACGATTCCGAGCGACGTAACTCTCCAAACATCAACCCCTCGCCCAACGCTCCAATGTCTAACCGTGAACCCCCTGTCATGCCCCGTGCAAATAATACATCTAATAGTACAAATAAACAATGGAGCCTCATCTCCATAAAGCTCGCCCCTCGATGCCCTTTTCCTTTTTTTTTTCTCTAGTGACTCGCCGCACCAACAACCTTCCTGTTCCGCTTGATGGCAGCATTCAACTTCTTCGTGTACTCGTTCGCACGCTGCTTCTCGACGTTCAACTCCTTCTCGATCTCGTGCACCGCCAACACCGGGCCCCCGCTCTTCGCCGCCGCCGCAGCCGTAGCGGCGGCAACGCCCTTCGGACCACCGGGACCACCGGTAATACTTCCACTTCCGCCCGAGAACAGCAACCCGTTCTTCCCGAGGTCGATGCCGAGCACCGGCGCCGCAGCGTCTGACAACGTAATGCCATTCATTTGAATGTAGTGGCTCTCAAACGGTGCCGAGAGCAAGCTGTTGCCGGCCGGGGTGTTGTTCGCACTGGGGCCACCACCGCTGACGATACTCGTCGTAGCCGTCGAGCTGGTCGACGCGCTGAGGTTGTTGCTGGTGGTGCTGGGGCGGTCGGCGTTCTCGACGGCCGTGGGCGGAATGAGCGCGTCGTCGGGCAGCGTGGGGCTGGCGGGCATGATGAACTCGTCGTTGTAGTTGGCGGCCTCATCAAACAGCTTCGCCGCCGCAGCCGCAGCCGCCGCAGCGCCGCCAGCACCACCACCACCACCGCTGGTATTGACGCCTGCGGCCGCAGCCGCCTGCTGAGCCGCCTTCTGCAGCGCAGCCTGCGTCTGGCGTAGAGTGTTGCTCTTATCCACCACACACCTCACATTAAGATTCCGCACGATCCGCTCCAGATCGAAGTACGGCTCCTTGGTCGGATTCCACCTCTGGCCTGCTGCGCCCGCAGCCCCCTTCCTCCTCAACGACGCCTCGAGCTCAAGATACCGATCCTCCTCCTCGCGCGACAAGCCGCGCAAGATGGTGCCCTCGGGCGTGACGAGCACACGCGACGAGATGCGGCCGTCCTCGCCGCCCAGCCGGTGCGGGCCCTCGCGCCGCTCGAGCACCGCGCGGATGGCGTCGTCCGACAACACGTACTGGCGGTCACGGTTGGGCACGTCGGCCAGCGTCATGGCCCGCTCGTTGGGCCCCGCGTGCGGGAACGACTTGAACATGTTTTCGAGCTTCTCGTGCGTGATGGCGCCCGAGGCCTGCAGCTTGGCGATGATCGAGGCGGGTGTGATGGCCGGAGGATGCGACGGCGGCGGCTTGGTGGTGTTGGAGGTGGTGGTGGCGGGGGCCGGCTGCTCGGCGGCAGCCGGGGGAACTGGAGCTGGAGCAGCAGCAGCAGGAGTCGCGACGATCTCCGCAGCAGTGGGCTTCTTTTTCTTCTCCTCCTTTTCGGCGGCGGGTGCGGCGGGAGCCTCGGGCTGGGGCTCCGGGATGGGTGCCTTCTCAGCCGGTCCTGGCGTGTTCGTTCGGCTCCCAGCAGGCGTCGAAACCGCCGTCTTAGCCGCCTTGGCCGGCTTCGCCTTCTTCTCTTTCTTCTTGCGCGTCTGGATGCCCTCGATGACTGGCTCTTCGCTCGGAGTGCGCGACTCCTTGAGGCCCAATTCGACTTCCGTCATCTGGCGAGCGCGCTCTTGCCTCTCCTTCTTGGCCTGGCTCTTGGTCTTGATTCGCTGCGGGGCCGAGCCAACCCTGCTGCTGGGAGGGGGAGAGTTGGTGCGTGACATGGATGCAGAAGTCATCGAGGCATTGTCGGACACGAATTCGCTCAACGGAGTTCCTGGCTGGTTGAGCGACGCGACGCTAGGCTGCCTCGACCGAATGCTAACCACGCTGGGAGGAATCGCCGCAGTCGCTGGGGCAGAGGATGCACTGACTGCGGGCGGCGTCTCCGTCTTAGGCGTGTTCGTGATACGCATGATCTGGGGTCCTGTCCGCTTCAAAGGAGAACCCGTAGGAGCACCGGTTGGCGTTCCTGGACGCGAGCTCGACTCTGCGGTAATTGACATGGCACGAGGGTTCTTTGCAGCGTCGCTAGCGGAAACAACACTTTCCGATCCCAGCGGCTCCTTCTTGGGAATTTGCAACGGTCCAGGATGCTGTCGCTTGGTGCTGGACATGGTTGACTTTGCTTCTGGCTGAACTTGCTCTGCCCTCAGGGGCGAAGGCGGCACGCTGCTAGCTTTTGGCTCCGACGCAACAACCTGAGCAATAGTTCTGGCAGGAGACGGATGGACATCTTCCACTGGCCTCGATGGCGTAACGGGCAAGTGTTCCAAATCAAAACCTTTTGATTTGGTCTTGGCCTTGTCGCCAACCTTGGGCGTCTCGACCTTCGTTGCTGGAACCGCTTTGGCCGTGATCGGAGTGGCAACCGCCGAGTTTACTTTACCTGGGACAGACTTGGTAATGGTTGGCGTCTTGGAGGCTTCAGTGCTGACTTCGGTTGCCTTACTGCGTTCAGACTCCTTCGTGCTCTTTCTCGCTGGCGTGCCGGACCGAGATGTCGGCAAAGGAAGATCGGGGACTGCTGGCGTGATTGCGTGCGGTGTCGCTGCATGTGGAGTTGGGATGCCCGGAGGAGGGCGTATGGATGCACTGGACGGAGTTCCGGTCCTGCTGACGGGGGCAGAAAGGCCCGGGGGCACCGTTGGCGTCGAACGGCGAGGCTGCTCTAGGAGATATGAAAGGTCGGCCATGTGCATTGGTTGCATGTCCGCCTCACCGACGAGAGAATCGACGCTCCTTGAAAGAGGATCCTGTTCACCTACTGCTATTGTAATCAGCACTGCTTGGCCCAGTGGTTAATGCTGTGAGTAATCGACGAGGCAGGTGGGTGCGGCAGCCAAAATGCTCGAATACTGGACGCATGAAACGCAAATGCAACAACACAGGACGCAAAGCTTTCTCAACGTCTTCGTCACAGCCGAGGAGTACAATCAAGAAGAAAAGCCATCAGAAGTCTGATTATTCTGTGAGTGAATTGCCCTCTCCGAGATGGCTGGAAGGGAATTTACGTACATACGATGGCCATGACGAAGACGAAGAGAAGGACATGCTGTCGGACCTAAGAAGGCAGCGACGCATCGCCCGTAAGCTCAATGAGGCAGAATGAAAATCGGATGCCATAAAGCCCAACCATAAAAAGCCTGCCGACCGCTCATTGCCAGCTTGGACATGAGATCCCGATTCCGCCGCAAAACTCCAGAGGCCACCCGTAATAGGGTACGAGCCAATGCATCGCTTGCCCACACCAGAAAAACGCCATTGTAGCCTGCAACAAGAGCAAAATGACAACAAAGGGGAATGCCGCCGGGAAAACTACCATCTACTGAAACCACCGTTGTACACGGATGAGAACCCACCTTGACCCTGCCCAGCGTACAGTCCCTGACCGACCATGGCTCCGCCCTGGTGCAACCTCGCCTGCAAAATACTCGGGTCCGCAACATCAACTACACCACCTCCGGAGGAGGAAGTGTTAGCATGTCTGTGCTTCTTCCCCTTCTTCTTCTGCTTCTGGGAACCAGACTCCTGGTATGCGCCAGGCTGAGGTCCATAGGGGAAGTTCAGAAGGCCAGGGGCTGGGCTAGGCGTAGACGTCGCGGTGGGATTCTGGTGCAAGAAAGAAGGGAACATTAACTCACGCTTGCCAGTATCATGCAGCTGGCTGCCGCCAGCGTTGCCACCCCGACCCCGAAGGAGCTCTCTCATCGCATCTTCCTGAGCATTTCTGCCCATGGCGTTGGCACCGTAGCCCACTCCACTGGTGGCGAAACCATGGCCCTGACCGAACATGCCGCCACCGCTGATGGGCGGAGTGCCAGTCGTCTTCAGGCCGGGAGGCGGGCCCTGGACGCTGCTGCTGTAGAATTGCTGGCCAAGAGGCTGGTGCTGAGAGAGCTGGCTGAAATGGCTGTTGGGAGGCATCATCGACGATTGCTGATTCATGAGCTTGGCGTTGGCAACGGGCTTAACATTTGCCGAAGCCGTGTTGCCGTCGTTGGCGAAAGTGAAGCGCGACGTGTGTCGAGCATGGCCTGCAGCGTTGCCCTGCATGCCAGGTTGGACCTGAGCCTGAGCGTTCTGGAAGAGATTGCTGTTGGCTTGCGTGTTGGCCGACTTGAACTGCTGCAGCAGGAGTTGCTGTTGCTGCTGCGTCGTGAGGCCGCGGTTTAGGCCCAGGTTCGCCATCTGTTCGGAAAGGCCGAAGTTTTGATCCAGACCAAGACTTGAGCCACCAATGGATTGTTGTCCAGGAGCTTGAATCGCATGCTGTGGTGTGTGAACGACATCTGACCGCTCTTCCGGTTCGCCACCAAGTTGCATGCTACCTCCGCCGGTGGCCTCCTCCTGTTCTTGTTGCGCCAAAGCAGCTTCCCGGAGCGCTTGCGTCTCTGCCTCCAACCTCTGCCTTTCCTCCGCCTCCTTCTCTTTCAGTGCCTTTCTCCGCTCACCACCATTCATGTCAAACAGAGGAGGAAAACTAGAGATGATCTGCAGCTCTTCGTCTTTCAATGCTGTTGCCGAGAACACGAATTCCAATCCAGTGCCAGAGAGGTTCTTCAGGATTTCATCGAGATAAGACTTGGGACGCTTCAGCTCCGCGGGCGGCTGTTCGGGCGCTTCCTTTGGCGATTCCGGGGGCGGGGGCGTGGACTCCTTGGCCTTACCAGCCTTCTTCGGCTTAGGTTCCTCCGGCTTAGCAGCGGGGACAGGAGCCGGGCTGGCAACCTTCGGGCTTGCTGCAGCTGTACTTGTCGGCTGGGGGGTATGACGAGCAGCTGGCGGAGGCTTGTTGGCCCAACTTGCGTGCGAGGGTAATGCAGGACCGTCCTGGGAACCGTTCGATCCATCGTGGCTTTCCTGCCTCTTCATGGGTTGAGACGCAGCGGCCACGGATTGCGGCGCATGTTGTGGCGGAGGTTGAGGGTGGGGTTGCACGGAAGATGACGGGCGGGCCTGGTTGGGATTCTGGGTCGATATTACGTTCATCGACGAGAGGTCCTGTCGCGTGAAACTGTCGCTCTCTTCGCCCGGCTCATGGAGGAACATGCAATTGCGATTATTGCATTGTTCGTTGCGAAGGTAGGCGGAGCAGTACTTGGTGGTTCCGTATTGGGCCCTACGAAGCACGTTAGTAGCAACAAGAAAAGCGCTTCAAACTTAGACCTACCTCAAGACTCTGTCGCCATTGACCGAGCCATCTACAGCTGCGATACAAGTGGCGGCGTCCTCCTTCTTAGCAAATGTGACGTAGACCCCGACAGACTGTTGTGGGTGCGACGTGTCCTTCGCCTTGCTCACAACAATTTTGATGATCTTGCCATATTGTCCAAAATACTGGTCTCCGCGAAGTGTCTCAAGGAGTTTATCCTCTCTGGTCGTGGGGTTGAGACCGGTAACGTAGACGAGGTTTTTCTGGACAACGCGCAGGCCGGCGAGATGTTTACGGCTTAACGAATCGGCTTCGCGCTTCTGCGCCTCTTTTTGGCGAGCAGCGGCCTTCTTCTTGGCTTGTTGGGCGAGGTCGGCTTTGTAGTTGGCCATCCTGCGCGGCATCAGTGTCTGTGTGGAAAGGGCGGAGGTGCGGGTAGACGGACTCTTCCGGACTGATGACCTTCCACTCTATGCTCTTCTCGTCGTACGGCCGGCGGCATGCGGGACAGAGGCCGTTCATGGTGGTCTTGATATTGTTGTAGCAGAACTGGCATATCTGTTGCGGGCGTGTCAGTACAGGCGGCCCAAAAGCCGGCCGTGGAATGCGCAAAGGCGTACCTGGTAGCCGCATGGGCAAGGCTTGAAGTTCTTGTCGGAGAGATCGAACTCCTCAACGCAGAGGGGGCAGAGCTCCTCCTCCTCATCGTCGATGAACTGGTCTACCTGTGTGCGGGACATGGTGTGTGCAGTGATGAAGGGCGGTGGTGGCGCACGCGGAGCGTGTTGTGCAGACGCGCAGATTGACAGGCGGGAAGCCGCAGCGGGGGAACGCAGAGGAGCAGAGGCAACAAACAGACGAACGCCGGCCGTGAGCGGGAGTCAACAAGGTCGTAATGCGTAGGCGAGGATGGGCGGAAGGAGGTGGTCGTAGAGGCGGCCGGGTTCAGAGGCCCGGCAAAGCTGTATGCAGTGAACACGTCTTGGCACGCTAACCCTGTCGGTCGCCTCCGGGCTAATCGCGCCCCGGCGAATAGAGGCGCCGGAGTTCTCGATGACCTCGACGATTGCATAGCAACACCACCAGGCCCATCCTCCGCCATTGGCCTCGTCCAAGCATCCCACGCGCGTCGCGACGCCCGCCAACTCCGTCCCGTCGCCCAAAATGAGCCTCCGTCTGTCCAACAGCCGCGCGATCGGCGCTGCGCTGCGCTCTGCCGGCTCCTCCGTGCGGCCCATCGCCGCCCGCAGCTTCACCACCACCATCGTGCGCGCGAAGCCGTCCGATGCCGAGCTCCCGAACATGCGTGTATGATGATACAACTGCTGCACAAGCTCCGGCACGCACTGACATCGATGTTAGTCTGCGCAGCGCTCCGACCCCGGTCCTCTGAAGGCGCCAATCGTGAACCCGGCCGATAAGTACACTGAGAAGGGCGAGGCTCTCCACAAGTACGGCCAGTACCTCCTGTCGTGTCTGCCGAAATACATCCAACAGTAAGCGCCATCCTCATCGATCCTCGGCCCAATCGTTGACAATCCACAGATTCTCGGTCTGGAAGGACGAATTGACCATTTACATCCCGCCCCAAGGTGTCATCCCCGTCTTCACGTTCCTTAAGTACCACACCGCCGCCGAGTACACTCAGATCAGCGATATCACTGCCGTCGATTTCCCCACCAAGGATCAGCGCTTCGAGGTCGTCTACAACTTGCTCAGTGTCCGCCACAACTCTCGCATCAGGGTCAAGACCTACGCCGACGAGGCCACTCCGGTTCCCAGTGTCTGCAGCCTCTACGACGGTGCCAACTGGTATGAGAGGGAGGTCTACGATCTGTTTGGCGTTTTCTTCGTTGGCCACCCCGATCTGAGGAGAATTATGACCGATTACGGTTTTGATGGACACCCGCTGAGGAAGGATTTCCCAATGACCGGCTACACTGAGATTCGCTATGATGAGGAGAAGAAGAGGATTGTTGTTGAGCCGCTCGAGATGACCCAGGCTTACAGGAACTTCAGGGTAGGATTTAAAGACAACGCAAGCCAGGAACAAGGTGCTGACAGATTTTACAGGGTGGCAGTGCTGCTTGGGAACAGGTCAGTCCTGGTCAGGACAGGAAGCCGGAGAGCGTAAGTTTTCTTTTTATTCTGTTTGGAAGAAAGAATGGGCTTCAACTAACACAACTTAGTTCAAGCTCCCGACGCCTAAGCCGGAGCCCCCGAAGGAGGAGGAGAAGAAATAAGATTATCGACCCTGTAAACCTTGTAAATCTATTTCTTCCAAGTTCAGCAAAGAAAAAGCGAGATACCGACATGCAAGATGCTAGACGCTTCCTGGGGCGAGGCGAGCTCTCGCTGAAATTAAATTTGTTCAACATCGAGACAATTTCCACGTATACAGAGTGACAGGTGAAATGAGGAAGGATGGACGGCGGAACGACCATAAAAAACCCCAGGACATTGTTCAAGGTCCGCATTAATGGGGTCAGGGTGTGTAGGTGCAGCTTATGCCAATGATCTTTTCGAAGAGCAAAAGCGCCAACGAAACATGCGATGTTCCCATATTGCCAAAGTTTCTAGCTCGGCAGTCAGTTTTCTTGCCCATTCTAGAGCAGCTGCAAACGACCTCCTGGGATCGCGTTAATTGAGTTCTGGATATTGCCTTTTTAGGTACTAGTCCCAACCAACAGAAGAAAATAGTAAGGACTCCGGCAAAATAACGCCATGTATCACGCTCAAGTTTTTGGTGGGCAGCAACCAATTTGGTAGGACAAGTATCGGATAAAGTCATCCTAGCCGACGGATGCCCGCGGCTTCGTATTATTGTGGGGTTCATTCTCTTCAATATCGCACAGCGGAAGGCTAGAGGCCGTGATGCAGCTGCCAAGTGTGCCCCGCACGTCACTTTGACTCGGCCCGCAGCAACTTAAGAGGGCCATATAACAACATTCATCATCACGCAGTCGGAATCCTGAGACTTCTCCAAGCAAACGAGCAGAATTCGTATGACAATGAAAGTCCTCTTTGCGTTGGCTGTTGCTTACCTTTCGCCACTCGTCCCAGCAGTCACACCTACAATGGCTTCGGACAAATTCACCATCACCGCGCCGCCTAGCACCGACATCTGGCGCAAGCCCCCTAGCACCAACAGGTACTACCTACCCCCTTACCTCATTGCCATGCTCCAATGGCACCCACATCCCACGTGTTTCCCCCGCACTACCAGCGCCACCACGCACGAATAATAACTGATCACAAACAGCTTCAACGCCCCCACCCACCCGCTCCTCCCATCAGGCCCGGTCCCGCTGCGCACCTTCCAGCGCGCCCGTCTCACCTTCTCCGGGCCATGGACGACGCAATACGACCAAGCGGGCCTGCTGCTGCACTTGACTAAGCCGAACGCCAGCGCTAGCGAGCAAGATCGCTGGCTGAAGACGGGCATCGAGTTCTACCTGCACCGGCCCTACCTCAGCACCGTGGCCACGCAGTCGTACGCCGATTGGAGCGTCACGCCGCCGGCGGCCAGCACGCCGAACAACGCGACGGGCCCCGTGACGATCGAGGTGCGCCGCGAGACGGACGCGCTGGGGACAAGCTTGTGGGTGTACCAGCTCGTGCTGGGGGCGGATGGGGAGGAGGCGGAGAGGTGGCCGCTGAGGGAGTGCACGTGGTGGTTTGCGGAGGAGGGGGAGTGGAATGTTGACGTGAGGGCGATGGCGGCGAGGCCGGCGGAGAAGGGGAGTGTGGTTGGGGCCGAGGGGCTGGTGGTGGAGTTTGAGGGGGCAGAGGTGGAGGTGAAGTGAGACCTACTAGCTGAAGTTTTGTGGGGGTTGGCGTTCCGTTCCTGTGACCCTGTTGGAAGCTCCGGAAGCTCCAGAACGTGGAGAATGGGGGGCCCGTTAGTATGATGCTATCGCGTGGAGTTCGACGCAAGGCAAGCAGCAAGCAGGGACTTGGAAAATCAGCACACAAACAGGAAAATGCCTCAGACATGGTTTGTCCACCGTTCTGCCCGTGCGTGCCGTACCCGCCTGGTGGGAAGACAGGACGTGCGAGCCTGGGTTGATCAATGCTTTGCGAGCAATCCGATAGGGCTGAGGACGTCAGGTCTCAGTGAAGTCAACCGCGTCGGACATTTGACCATTCAACAAAAAGGAGTGGCGAGCCGCTCTAGATCTAGAGCCTGAAAGGCGTCCTGATGTCTAACGATCCGTGCCAGTGGTATCAATCCCCAACCTCAGCTGAAGTCTTCCCGCTAGAGAGTCAGATAGGACGACATGTGCCGTGCGTCCGATGACAGCAAGCACGCCAAGCACCGGAAAAGTAGGTGTGACCGAGGTGTTGTCCTTGCATGGGCCAAGCAGCGGAAGCTGCAATACTACGCAGAAGAGAGAGCGTGAACTGTTTCATATGTATGGAGCGGCGGCATCCATGGAGATCGAGGCGCCTACTCTGATCGAAAAGACCCCAAGAGTGGGTGGAAAAGTTTCAGTTCTGGTGCAACAGGACGTCTTCTTCACCTCACACCTGCCGTACGAAGGACAATGGGTCCCGGGCTTGGCGGCAAGATGACAGATGTTATCAGCGCCGCAATCGCAGAATCGGGGCGGAGCCGCGGTCAGCGTCGGCAGTTCATGACAACGTGTTTTGCTGATCAGCTCGGAGGGCGCGCCCGATGACGCGAGGCCGTATCTCCAGCAGATCTCCGCCGAGGCGAGAAGAGGCAAGCGTGCCGCACGTTTCGGACAGACTGGCACGGCGGCCATGGGTCTCTGAAAATTTTCGCGGAGCTGGAGTTCGAGGCGGGCAGTTTGACGGTGTGTTGGAGCGGAGCGGCTCGAAAAGGGAAGACGGAGCCCTAAGCACGCGACAGATCCGCCTTCTGGAAGGTTGTGGCCAGCACATCCGCGCCGCTCCCTCCCCGTTCCTGCGGGCTCGGGCTCTGAATCCGGCAGTCGTGCATCGTGGGCCGACGCGCTGGAGTCGCATCTGGCGGGGGCAACCGAGGTGATGATGGTGCGCATTCGCTCGCTTACGAGGGAGGCTGGGCCTAGCGGAGATCGTTCGCCATCGCCGCCCAGCATCAATGTCTCCAGATTCGCCCTCATCGCCGCTGCTCATTCGCTGTCCGCCTCCCCGCCCATCAGCAGAGCGCCTTGGTGTGCTCGTCAGCTAGCTCGCGCCCAGCCTGCCGGGGCCCGGAAGCTCAATTGACCGGTGCGGGCCTGTACATGTCGCCTTCTGTTTGGCCGCGCGCCTCTCACCGCTTCTCCACGGCGGGATGGGGCTACCACACAAGCGCCTGAATCATGGGGTTCCTTCGGCCGCCACTCGCATGTGTCTGCGGCTCCCGCGACGACGGCACCATTCCAGGGCCGGGACGCAGCCCGAAGATAAACCACTAACGTTCTGACGGCCGCGGTGCGCCATCATATTGATACGTTCCGCTGGCCACCGAGCTGAAGTCTCTGCCCTGAGTGCTGCTGTCCGACGCGCCGCGCGCACCCACGATGAGTACCGAGTCCCTAATCCGGCAGCTGGAGGAGCAGCGTGCCGCCTTCCTGGCCCTGGAACAGCGCGTCCATGACGCCCTCCGTCAGCAAGAAGCAGCCGCTGCAGAGGCCTCGCGGGACGAGAGCCCATCCTCCCCTACCTTCAGTGACGGCATCGGCCGCCAGTCGACCGTCTCCTTTGCCGACCCGGGCCGCAAGTCGACGGGGCTGGCGTCGATCCTGCACACAAGCTCGGCCATCTCGGTGGACAGCGACGACGAGGACGACGAGACGTATTATGTAGGTTCTCTTCCTATAGGCCCGAGCTCGGACCACCTGGAGTTGCTGCGCCCTCTGGGGATCGTGATGCTCCGCTTTAGCAGCCCTACTAACCCCTTGGATTAAGGTTCGAACGCCTCTGCCGTCCACGTCGTTAGCCGAAGAAGGCCTGCGCACCCACTTGAGGACTTACGATTGGGAGTCATGCGGTCAGACTATCCTAGAAGAAGTAGTGCAGGATGGCCAATTGCTGTCTCCCTACCTCTTTCCGACTCCCAGTGACGAGGAAATGTCAATCCCTTCGAGTTACCAGGTTTACGATGTAGGAGTTGACGGCGCGCCCATAAGTCTCGATATCGAAACCGGCGAAGATGAGGAGGTAACACAGTCTAAGGCCGCCGCGTTCTGGAACACCATCAAGGTAAGTTGTTTTCACTGTCAAAGCCAGCGAGGAAAAAATTGGAGGTGAAGCCTTTCGCTGGAAGGATGACGTTGGCTTTTGAGTATTAGTCGGAAGAGTCGGCACACCATCCGGGCCATGCACTTGGCATGATGGATGTTTCAGATCATCATTTGACCCCTGTTCGGATGACTACTCCGGCTATCAAGCCGACCTTGCCGGACTCCGTTCAAAGCTTGTTCAAGTGAATCAATCCAATGACAAGCTGTACAGGACATCAATGTGGAGCCCAACAATAGCTCTGCCGTGGGCCGAATAGTGTAAGCTCTGTCCAAGTAGTCGCACTGAGCGGCCCAAGCTGACTGTTTGTAGCATCGCCCAAGAACCAGCACCTATCATCTTCGGTGCCTTGCACTATGCCATGAACCAGTACTTCGATATGAACGAGCTGTTCCAGCACCTGGTTAACTCCGAACACTCATCGGTACAAAGCCTCTTCACCGCGTCCTCTTCTGTGCTTGACGCCCTCACGCGCTCTCTACTAACCCCGGTGTCAAAGGCAACACCCCACAGGCCCTTCTCCCATGACTCACGACACCAGCGAACATTCACCTTCAGCTTTGAGTACTACACAATCATCGGCGAAGACCGCCAGCCCATGCCGTGGCAAAGCCATGATAGGCAGGCGGCACCATCTAACGCCCACTTACCTCTTTCTCGTTGCAGCTCAGTCGTCTCTCTAGCGTTGCTGGGAGATCCCATCAAGAAGCTCCGTAACATGTCCCGGCGGAAGAATGTCAAAGTCAAGCAGGGCCTTGTAATCGATCCATTCTCGCCGTGGCTCGTACTCAATATGCAGGCTTATCCCGACTGGCTCGGGAATGCCGATGCTCATGATCAGACCAAACGTTATGTAAACGGTCCGGAGGCTTTCTTGGCAACAGTTCTTATGGAGTTCCGGGACGCACGCAAACGCTACGAGGAGATCTACAAGCAGATTACGAGAATGATCACTCCGCCAACAGATTTCATTTTTGATGCGGATCAACGGGACAGGCGTCTGTTCGAGGACGACAACTTCACTTTTACCAGAGGCTACTTCTGGGCGCATCAAACACTTGGATCTATCAACGACAGCATCAAGGCCATGATTGACGCGTACGAGGACACTTTCACAGAGGAGGTGTGGGAAGGAAGGCATAAGAGCATTTGGCCGTTGCTGGATGAATCATTACCCCGCAACGACTACTTCAGAAGAAAACTGTATATACTGCGGAAGGACTTCGAACGCGAAATAAGGCATCTGCATGAACAAATCAAGGAAAATAACGACAGGAGGTTGGAAATCCGGGATTTGCGAGACCAGTTGTTCAGCGGCACTTCTGTTCTGGAATCGCGCAAGTCAGTCGAACTCTCCGAGATCACCATCCTTCAGGGACACAACGTCAAGCTCCTGACGCTCATAAACATCTTCTTCATGGTAAGTATATTACTACATTTTCGAGTGAGCCAAGTACTTACAAGTTGCAGCCTCTCACCTTTGTCACAAGCGTATTTGGGATGACGAACATGTCTACGGAGCACACGTTCTGGGAGTTTGGCACGGTTCTGGTCGTCGTCTGTGTCCCATTCTTCTTGCTCATCGGCTCCCTCAATACCACGAAAGGCTACGAGTTCTGGAAAGCACGATGCAAGGAGGTCATGAAGACGTGTCTCTGGTTTCTGGCCTTCATGTCTGGCTTGGCTCCGAAGACGAGTCGGCCGCAGAAAGGCCAAAAGCAGGAAGAAAAAGAAGAAAATGGCCCTAACGCTAACCCTTATGCTCCTCGAAGAAGCTGTGCTTCTGACAGGCAGCAACGGCCACGGATGCAACGCTCGCCAACGAGCACAGATATGATGGAAAAGGACAGCTCTGTAGAAGGATCGCAAGAGAGCGGAAAGAGTAAAAGGAGGTGGTTCGATCCAAAAATTCTGAAGCGCATGTCACGAAAGAACGAGAAGAACGAAAACATGACACGAACCCAGGAGGTCTAGCAGTCATCGAATGAAAACTTTCTACACGTTCAATCACATTGCCGGTCGCGTCAGAGCTTCAATATTGCAATCAGTTCAGCGACCGTTCTTCGTGTCCAGAAGGTGGCAAGAATCTTCCATGCACGATCGGAGTGGACTAACTCTCTGAAGGAATTTCTTTGCGAAGTGGTGGCAATGTCGGCCCGTGATGTTTTCACTCCACACAAACGTCCACATGACGCCCCGCACGGCAGTTGAGCCGCAGACGATACGTGCCGGGGCGGCCCTTGCAATTTAATCCGGCTGATCTGAGTGGTCTATTGTCGGCAGAAGCTTCTCGGTTCCAAATGTGTGGCTCAAGCGATGACGGCAGACCGTTGCTTAACGAACAGGCATGAGTCGAACAACACACACGCCCGGCGGATGAAATGGAAACAATAGCTCGAAGATCACGGAAGAATTGAAGACGTGATCTTGCCACCGGAGCTTGCTTCACTTAACGGCATAGCTCAGGATTTTGCGCAGCACTAAGGCTACTCAATCGTACAGGCTATTTCCTACTATGATCTGCTGGGATTGATGGTGGGGAGAGCTGCAGCCGGCCGTTAGTGTCGCAGGTACCGATGCCTGCTGACACCGCCACGTTCTTACATGCGTGGTGCCTGCGTTGCGCCCTGAAGCATGATGCAAGCTTAAACTATGGTTACTTGCTGGGGTATTGATCGGCAGGATAATGCGAAAAATAGCCCTTCTGGAAGCCGCATATCCTCGATCAGATTTCGATTGGGCATACAAACGCGAGCCCTGATAAAATGCCCGACAGAACGCATGCTCATCTGCTTGCGTGCACAAGGAGCGGATGGGTTGCATAATGCAGGCGTACCGCACCTCACTGGGACAGTGGCCCGGGCATTTTTGCTCGTGTCGGCACCGAGAGAGCACCTTGTTTTTTTCCTCTTCTCCTTGTGGGCAAATTCGCGCATCTGGCCCGCGGTCTCTGCCCTATAGGAGCATATATTGCCTGACAACGTGGTTGGGCAAGTGGGTACGCCATAGTGCAAGCAGAGGCTCGGCAAACATGTGAACATCATCAGGTCGGCGACCCCAGGCAGTGGTTTCGAGAGGAGAGGCGTTGCGGCTTTTGGCGGAGATGACGGACAGGCATACGGGAGCCAGTCAGAAGCCATCCCTGCTCGCTCATCTCCCCATGATGGCAAGACATGCCCAGAAATTCCATCATTCAGCTATGATTGCGCCAGCCACGATAATTGGAAGCTACTCTACCCCGCGTCATCCGCATAAATTGACGCCTCTTCCGCCTTTCTCTCCCGGACAGGCCGATGCGATGCTATTTACATCCGCTCCGACATCCAGCCAATCACGGCTCAGAGCCGCAATATAGCACCCCTGAACACCTCGCACTTACGCGATTCTCGTTTCCGTGCCTTGCCTTTCGATTAGGTGCCTTCTCGCCCGCCAACATCCCCCCGGAACATTTGTTCTCTGAGCGTTTGTCGCTCGCACGCGCCCCTTTTTAGTGCCCGCCGTTCCCCACACTCTTCCCACCTTCCCTCTCCAGCTGGTCGCTCCGATGCAGGAAGTTTTCGGCCCATCCGAGCCGAGCGAAACGCTGCTCACCACCACAGCTGACCAGCAATCTAAACATCGACGACACCCCGGTCCAGGTTTAGTGCGCGCGTCATTCCACTCCGTCAACCCTCTCCGGCGGGACAACCAATTCGAAGAGCTTGGGCCACCGGCTTTCTGCTGCTGGGCTCTCCGCTAGGGCCGGTCCGCCATGAATAACCTTGAACGGTCTGCCTCGTGCCGTGACTCGCCCAAACTCAAAACATATAAAAGGGAGGTCGAGCACCCGCAGCAGATGGGCTCTCCAGGAACGGGCAGCGCAGCACATCGTGTTTCCCACTTCCTGGCTCTCTCTCGTTACTTCCGGTCTATTGTCTCAATTGTGGTGTCCTGATACTCATCGATCATGTTCTTCCCCACCAAGGCCCTCGGGCTCGTCGGCCTGCTCGTCGGCGATGCCCTCGCCGTTCCGGCGTCTATGCTGAATAAGCGCCAGGACGGCATCGATTCCTTCATCGATACCGAGACGCCCATTGCGTATGCCGGTGTCCTGGCTAACATCGGTGATGACGGCTCCAAGGTCGCCGGTGCTGCCGCTGGCGTGGTCGTTGCGAGTCCGAGCAAGAGCAGCCCTGACTGTGGGTATCCCGATTTCCGCATTCTCTTCTATCTCTCACGTGCTTTTGAATTGCCGTTCCTGGTGACATTTACTGAGAAAAATTACAGATTTCTACACTTGGACACGTGATGCCGCGCTCGTCTTCAAGGCCCTGGTCGATCGATTCGTTAACGGCGACTATGACCTCCAGGATGAGATTGAGGAATACATCATCTCCCAAGCGAAGCTGCAGGGCGTCAACAACCCTTCCGGCGGCTTGTCCACGGGTGGCTTGGTGAGTGTGCCTCTGAAAATTGCGAGATCTGTTGCTGATGTGTGAATCACAGGGCGAACCCAAGTTCCACGTCGACTTGACGCAGTTCACCGATGCTTGGGGAAGGCCGCAGAGAGACGGCCCGCCTCTCCGCGCCACTGCCATGATTTCTTACGCCCGGTGGCTGGTGGACAACGGCTACTCTGACACCGCCAGAGATATCGTCTGGCCGGTCATCAGGAACGATTTGTCCTACACCACTGAGTACTGGAACCAGACTGGCTTCGATCTTTGGGAGGAGGTGCAAGGCTCGTCTTTCTTCACCATTGCCGTCTCCCACCGTGCCCTGGTTGAGGGCAGCGCTCTTGCTGCCTCGATTGGCGAGAGCTGCGACTACTGCGACTCTCAAGCCCCGCTGGTCCTGTGCTTTCAACAGACTTTCTGGAACTCGAACGGCAATTACATCGTCTCCAACATCAACACCAACAACGGCCGCACCGGAAAGGACGCCAACTCGATCCTTACTTCGAACCACCTTTTCGACCCCGAGGCCGGCTGTGATGACACCACTTTCCAGCCCTGCTCTTCGCGCGCCCTGGCAAACCACAAGGCCGTGACCGACTCCTTCCGCTCGATCTACACCATCAACTCCGGAAAGGCCGCCGGCACCGCCGTTGCTGTCGGCAGATACGCCGAAGACGTGTACTACAATGGCAACCCCTGGTAAGCGCAAACACACCCGAAAAAAAGTATCTCCTGCCACGGGTAACTAACACCACACAGGTACCTCGCCACGCTCGCCGCCGCCGAGCAGCTCTACGCCGCCCTCTACACCTGGACGCGCGAAGGCTCCATCACCATCGACGACGTCTCGCTCGCCTTCTTCAAGGACATCTACTCCTCCGCCGCAACCGGCACCTACGCATCCGGCACCGACGCCTTCACCGCCATCCTCAACGCCGTCAAGACGTACGCCGACGGCTACGTCAGCGTCGTCCAGCAGTACACGCCCTCCGACGGCTCGCTCTCGGAGCAGTTCTCGCGCGACAACGGCAGCCCGCTCTCCGCGTCCGACCTCACCTGGTCCTACGCCGCCTTCCTGACCGCCATCGAGCGCCGCGACTCCATCGTGCCCGAGTCCTGGGGCAGCGAGGCCGCCAACGAGGCGCCCGGCTCCTGCGCGGCGGGCGGCGCGTCTGGCACGTATGCGTCGGCGACGAACACGGTTTTCCCGACTAGCCAGACTAGCAATCCGGGCGCTACGCCGACGACGACGACGACTCGTCCTCCTACCACGACCACCACCAGAACCAGCACGACGACGACGGGCGGCAACTGCCCGACCGCCGTCGCGGTGACGTTTAATGTTGTGGCGACGACGGTGTATGGGGAGACGATTCTTATTGCGGGTAATAACGCGGCGCTGGGGTCGTGGGCGCCGGCGAGTGCGAAGGCGTTGAGCGCGGATAAGTATACTGCGAGCAATAACTTGTGGTATGCTGTCGTTAACTTGGCGCCGGGAACGAGCGTGCAGTACAAGTACATAAGGAAGAGCAGCAGTGGTAGTTATACGTGGGAGAGCGACCCCAACAGGACGTATAGCGTGCCGAGTTGTGTGGCGACGGCTAGTGTGAGTGATACGTGGAGGTAGGCGGGAGGAGAAGAGCTTGGGGGTGGAGGGGAGAAGGGGAGAGAGGTTGGGTTGAGTGGTGGTGATTGTGGGCGTGGTTTAAAATAGCTTGGTTCTTTGCAGATATGAAATTGATGGTTGTGGAGAAATATCACGCGCGTGCTGTTCTGCTGCCTGCCTATTACTGTGCATTTTCTGTGAGAGCCAGCCAAGAGACAAATCAGTGGAAGCCCCGTTCGGACACAGATCCCATTCAGATAGTTAATTCGACACCCATATCAACTCCCCAAATACGCCTTCGCGATAGTAAATTGAAACTTCCCACCGCTCTTGTCATTCCCTAACCCATACACTTAAGAGATTGTGAACGAGCACTACTCGCCTCCTCTGATACCGATTCCAATGAGTCCCCTGTCGTTTGCTGCAACCCTGCGTCTCGAAGCAGTTTGGAAACAGACTCTTCTTCGTCCTCGCTGACATAGATTCTCGTATCCGCTCCAGCCTCATACAATAACTTTAGGCGTTCGCAGTCTGAATCAGAAACAGCCTGAGAGAAAGGAGTTGTACCAAAGATGTCCCGTCTGTCGATGATGCGAGAAGTGAGATCGTACCCCATGAATAGCTTTGACATTGCAGACAGCAACCGCATTCTGTATTTGTTCTTCTTTTCAAAGGCCATAGTTGCTTTCAAAAACTCCTTGAAGACTGAAATGGGGCTCCTCTGTACCGAGATGTGTAGGGGATTCCGAAGGTAGTTGTCTGTTATATCCATCCTCGCACCATGATTCATCAGTTGTGAAACCATAGCAGAATTCGCTTTTTTGCTGAAAGCTAACGCATGGAGCGGTGTGAAGCCATGTCTCTTCTGATTGTTGATCTCTGCTCCTGCTTTCACGAGCAGATCAATGACGTTGCGGTGTCCAGCGAAAGCTGCACAATGGAGCGGCGACACATGGCAACCTTCAGGGTTAACTTCAGCTCCGGCCTTGATCATCAGGGAAATGACCTCTGTGTCACCCCAGATGCATGCGAGGGAGAGGGGCGTATATGATTTCCCTTCCAGCGGAGTGTTCAAGTCACTTCCGGCCTGCAACAACGCGCGGACCGCTGAGACCTGCTTCCCCTCAATAGCGTAGGCTAATGCATGGTAGCCATAGCTGTCCCTTCTTTCCAGCAAAGCGGGTTGTGTTTCTGCCAACCGTGTAAGGCCACTGACGAAGCCGCAAAAGGCAAGCGAGTGAGCTACCTGCTCATGAGGCTCTCCACGTAGCGGAAAAATCCTTGGCTGAAGACTACGTTCAGGCTTGTATCGGAGTAATGCAAACATGCGCTTAGACGGTAGGTCTTCGTGGAGCCTACGGTAGCATGATGCCATGGGGCTACCAAACACAATCTTGAGCGTCTCGTAAAGCCTTTCCAGAGAGATCTCGGTACTCTGCAACATGACATCAAGAGGATCATGCTCTCCAAATTCGGCCGGGAATTCAAAGCCTTGCTTCTGAGCGCTTTCGACATGGAATGCCCAATGCTTCCATGCGTATAGTATGAGGGGAAGCTTGTCAAAGCTGTGCTTGACGAGTATCAATTTGTCAAGCGGAACCCCACTCTGTTCTGGGAACTCCCAGTTGTCAGGCATCGGTAGTCTTTTTACTGGTCTATTGGTGTCACTTTTCTGCCCCGAATAAAGGGAAAGCCAGTCAAAGGAAGATTTTGTGCTAGAATCCTTTGGGATTGCAAGCATGAATAGGTATCTCAGGCAAGACCTCGACAATCGAAAATGGGTGAGCCGTTCCATTGGGATAGTGGAGTGAGGAGAAATAGATTCCAGGATCTTTTCAGGTCCGGTAAGAAAGTCGGCGACAGATTGATGGATGAACTGGACCTGACCCGAGACAAATGATCCAGATAAGTGGACGAGGCCCTTTGACAGATCTTTGACTCGAAGAGCTAAATGATCCAGGTGAATGGAGTCATTATCCGTCTGATACTCGGCGATGCTCTCCTCGACACTCATGCACTCATCGAGTATAAGAGCTTGCCGAAGTTCAATGGGAGTTAATGGTCGGGCCGCAAACAGAACCCACTGGAAGAGCTTTAAGGTACGTTGTTGTTCGTGTAAAGAATGCTCTGGCTTGCTTGGAAGGGAGGTTTGCTTTGGTTGCAGCAAGAACTTGTAAAAATGGTGTAGGTCTGTCGGTAGCTCCTGAGCTAGCGTAAGGATTTCCTTGAATTCAT
This sequence comes from Lasiodiplodia citricola, assembly GCA_023089105.1. Taxonomy (NCBI): domain Eukaryota; kingdom Fungi; phylum Ascomycota; class Dothideomycetes; order Botryosphaeriales; family Botryosphaeriaceae; genus Lasiodiplodia; species Lasiodiplodia citricola. The sequence goes on along the minus strand of JAJNLL010000019.1, from coordinate 437,789 downwards.
GACCGCGCCTTCGGGAGTCGACTATGGTGTCAACCACAAGGGAAGCCCGTTGGAAGATGCCATTGGACCTTTGAAGGATCTCGTCTTGTAGAAGCTGATTTTCTGCTGGTGTGAAATGAAATTCCTTCAAGCGTGTGCCAACGACTTGGTTGATGTCATCGGTATTTGAATCCTCAAGAATAATGGTTCTTCCTTCGTCCAGAGTGATTTGTGGGTAGTATCTGCATGAGATGCAGATTCTGAGCTGTGCCAAACAATCGAGGTCTGACAGGAGTGATTTTATTGCTTCCACGATTTCTCTGGCCGACTCCTCTCCAGACTCGTCCAAGGCATCAATGAGGATGAAAATCGGATAATGTTGCGATATAATTCTTAGACCTTGGGAAAGGTGCTCAAGGAGTTCTTTGGGTGTCCAGGCCCATTCTCCATTCACCTCTCCCAATTCTTTGGTCCTTCTCTCGAACTTTTCTGTCAGATCCGCAAATGCTCCTGGAAATTCCTGATAAAGTTGGTGGATGAGGGATCGGTACACGCCTAGCGGAGTCTTTTGCAATGGCGACCCTGTGCCCTGTATGAAGCAAGAGGCTACAGATGTATTGAGGTTTGTAGCAGATCGTATGTGCTGGAGCAGTGCCTTCATGGCCATTGACTTGCCGGATCCAGAGTTTCCTTGGATCCACAGAAGGCCGCAAGGCTCGGAAAGCCACGATGTGAAACTTTCATGGCTCGGCAACCATTCACAAGTGCGAGGAGCTGGATTGAGTTGAACTACGCGTGGCGTTTGCTTTTCAACCCCTAAAGAAATTGAACAACCTTTGACCCAGTCAGTAATCGGCAGAACATTTGGACATCAAAGTAATATACTTTGGTTCCAGCCTCCGCGCTTCAAACCAGTCCAGCCATGCGATCTGAAGTCTTTCATCCTCTTCAGATGCTCCACAACGATCTTGTAAGGACGTTCTTCCCGAGACGAGAACTTCACAAGACCGCTATGAGTACTATCAACATCATAGTTGTAGTTCTTTTCTGTATCAATCAGTCGTCCATGTGTAGCGGAGTGGGGATTGACTAAGAGCTCAGGGGGACCTGACATGGTCCATTTCTGCGCTTTTTCCTGCGGAGCAGCTCAGTAATTGTAATTGTCTGTGTACGAACCGTATACGCGTACATCTTGCACTGCAGTTGGTGACAACCTGGTTTCAAAAAAATTGACAATATAGAAAGAGTCCTGCGAGTCGAGTATTCTGAGGAAAGTCCGGCTCATGTAGCGAAGCCCGTACGAGTTCGGCCCCAAAGATTCTAGGAGTTCCCTATTTGGGCCATCCCCAACCATTGACACCAAGGATCCTATTGACATTCCCTGGCTGGGGACTCCAAAGAGTATGATTCCTGCAAGAGCACGAAAGGGATCTTCTTCAATCTTGGTATCATAGTTTGCCATTGAATTAACTGCCTGAATTCAGAAGTGCTTAATTTACTTGTCAATTTTCTCTTTCTCAATAATAATAACATACCTCTTTCACGATGATACCGCCAAGACTGTGGCCGATCAGGACCAATGGCCTTTGCGGATCTCTCCGGACGATACTCAGAGCGGCGCGTAGTCTCCCGCCAAGATCGGCGATGTTTTGGAATGACTGGCTGCCAATCAAGTGTGTGTCGAACGCGAAAACCAGTATCCGACAATTCGGAAGGTCGTGGGAAAGGCCATCACGCAGCCACATCCAATTGCCCTTTCTCTCCTTGAACGAACCGAAGCCGTGGCCGTTCAGTCCTGGAACTGCAACCACACTGACTTCATTTAGCTGCACAGCAAAAAACTCTCTTCATATCTAGGATCACTCACTCGATGGTGCACTCTCCCTCCGCCGGTGTGTGCAAGGCTGTGAAGTCGATGAAGTCCGAGTCGAATTCGAGCTCGCGACGACTATCCAGCCTAACCTTGAGGTATGGACCTTGATTGAGAATCTCCGGTATCGGGGAAATCTCAAACGTCGCCATCATCTCGTCTTCAAGGTAAGGGCCCCCAGCCAGCGATCGGACTTGAACATTCACATCCTCGGGACACCCCAGCGCACGTTGTACAAGGTCTCTGACATGTTCCTCGTTCGATCCGATAGGTACCCCACGCAGTCTGAATGTCTTTTTTGTCACCATATCCGTAGTGTTGCAGTTGCGAGCCTGGGTCTCCACTTGCTTTCAGCGCGTATATTCGAGAGTATAAGAGGGGTTAAACCGGCCCAATGTGCCGAGCCGCGCGATCGGATGGAGACTGGAAAATACCGATCGGACAATACACATTCGCATGCGAAAGCAATAAACGATAGCTTGAAATGGAGAAGAAGGAACTTGAGGAGGTCGGGCTACTTTTGAAAGGTTAAATTGAGAGTCGTGTCTCACGACGCTGAAGCTGCTTGAAGGTGGGGTTCAAGGATCCACATCGCCAAGATGGCACCCATGTGTTCGGTTATGTCTCATGAAACGGCTTCGTTATGGGAGAAGGTGACTGGGTTTATGACTGAGGGATCTTTTTTTTTTTTTTTTTACATGATTGCCTACCCCCGAACTTCCAAGAGGCGATTACCAGATACAACTTATTGGATGAAACATGAAAAAATACCACCTGCCTGGAACACACCGAAATTTAGATACAGCAGTAATAACATTAACAGGATTGAAATTCATTTTCGTTAGACTTTTGTGGCGCTTCAAAAAAGAGTAAGTAGATAAGGATGTAATGGTGGCGTTTAGGAATTTTGCATTCGATGGGTGATGCTTGCTCATTTCTATTTCTATTGTCGAGTTATACACAATCTCTTATGTCTTATTTATTGAAAGAGAATGATTTTCTACTTCTAGTTCTGGAACTTTGTTGCGTCGTGAAATGCGAGTTTTGAGTGGCCCTCAGCTCTTTGCCAAGTGTCACAGAATTGTCCGTCGGACCGTCACTGCGTTGGGTTGATTTCTGAAGATATGCTGATCTTCAAGCTTCATTGTTTTGCAAAAAAAAAAAAAAAAAAAAACACAAGACTCCAAACCTGCACATCACTGAATGAATAATGTCCCATACGCGATGTTGATCTTCTGCTTATTCGGACATGAGGGCGAGCTGAGTGGGGGCTGTAACGAGCCATAAGCGCCGTGGCTGCAGGTCCCAGCCTGACTTCCCCCACCTTCATTCTCACACCAACGTTTGAGTATCTTTAGGCGCCAACACGAATCTCCACTGTGAACACAGAATGGGCTGTGAGTGACAGTATCTACATCTTGTCTGGAAGCGACTGATTAGACATGCAGAATGACCCCGAAAGCTAAAGAGCAAGCGGACGTTGACGCCGACCCAACAATCAATGAGGCTGAGCGCCGGCGAGGAAGAAGGAGCTCATTATGCCTTCCCAAAGCTACCTGACGTACCGAGTCCGTGGAATACCGGAAGGACTGTCACGGACAAGCGTGCGGATGATCATACAAAAGGCAGTAGGATGCGCAGACAGTCTGGAGTTCAGAATCAAGTCCCTTGCGAAGGATCTGACCCGGGCTGATCGGATGGTTGCCACTTTCACCCTTCAAACCCCTCCATCAAATTTGTCAGAGCTCGGTGGAGCGGCTGAGCAGAGCTTCGAGGTCCTCCTTGACTCTGAAACGGAAATCGAGTTGGTTATCGACACACATTTCCACGGCTGTACTCCGCTTCATTGCCCCGACAAGGAGAAGTGGAGGTTCGAGTAAGAATCAGCCACCTGATTTTTGTTTCTGGAAATTAATGAGAATCCACAGCTTGATCGCCATTTCAGGCCTGAACGGGCATGCCTTCGGATCGTTCAAGAAGCCTGGAGCCTCTTACATGTGGTTGAGAGATACGCTGGCACAGGATATGCCGGAGAGTAGGATCATAATCCACGGCTATGACTCCAAGCTTTAAGACAGCGACTCCTTCCAAAATGTGAACGACATTGGAAGGAAGTTTCAGCATGCCGTAAGAGAAGCCCAGCGCAATTCGGAGAAACCCTTGGTCCTGCTCGGCCACATCTTGGGCGGGATTGTGATCAAAGAGGTGAGTTATGCCCTCAAAATTGTTGGCAAGGAGGCAAGGAAAACCTAAGTACCAACATGTTGGGTACAGGCTCTTCATCTCATGCGCACATGCACGCTTTCGGAAGATAGGGAAATCTTCTCCGCTATCAACGTGATCCTTTTCTTTGGAGTCCCTAATCAAGGAATGGACATCTCTTCCTTGATTCCAATGGTTGCAAACCAAGCAAATCGAGGTTTTCTTCATACACTGGAGTCGAACTCGCCCATTCTACGCATGCAAGCTCAACAGTATACGGACGCTATCACCAACCTGAGATGCGACGTTATCAATTTATACGAGACCAAGAAATCACCTACCGCACGAAAGAGTGTAAGCGCCCTGGAATATGTAGTGATGCCTTATATTGACATTGATTTTAGGATGATGGTAGCTGGGCTATGACCGGCCCACGGGCTGTGTTGGTGGATTCTTATTCGACAACACACGGTCGCCCACATGACTCAGAACACCATCGCGTTTATCCCATCGACCGTGCCCACAGCGATCTCGTCAAGTTCCCAAATCCGTACGATGAGGCGTATATAACGGTTCTTGGCTATCTGCGCCCTTTCGGCATTGAAGTGCGCAACTCAAGCGGATGTGAGGCTCAAGTTGTACATTAAATCACACGCTTTGTTAACTTTACTAGTAATGCTACCATCTCTTATATCTTCTCAACGTGGTAAGAACAAATTGAAGAACCAGAGGTATACTATGAGTGCTGACCGCGTTACAAAGATTGTCTCAGAACCTGGGGTTTCCGGAGCAATTCGACCGCATGGACATGCTCAAACCGGACGACAGAACTTGCGGCTGGCTTTTTAGCAATGCGACGTTCAATACTTGGCTCAGGAGCCGAAAGGGACTTCTGTGGATCCGCGGAAATCCCGGTTGCGGCAAATCAATGTCTATGAAACACACCCTCGAATACCTGCAGGGCCAAAGCGATGCACCGCGGCTGCTTGCTCACTTCTTTTTTCATGGCCAAGGGAACAGTTTACAGAAAACGTCGCATGGACTTTACTTATCTCTCCTCCACCAAATGTATCCGCATCTTCCGGGCTGCTTTTCTGGTTTAACGAAACAATTCAAACAATACCATGAAAATGGCCCCGAAGGTTGGCGCTGGATGTGTGGTGAACTCCACGATTTTCTCAGGAAAGGCATTCTCGATGTCAGCCGTAACCATCCAACTATTCTACTCTTGGATGCACTAGACGAAGCAGGCGAAGGTGAAGCAAAAGCGATTGCCAATGACTTGAAGAGTCTCATGGATGCTGCGGAGCATGAAAATGCTCAATTGCGCATCTGCTTCTCTTGCAGGCATTATCCACAAATCGCTCTCTCTGGCGGCGAGACTCTGATCATGGATGAGGCCAACAAGGGAGACATCCACACGGTTGTGACAACACGCATCGATTCAGCTATCTGCTTCAATGGCTCAGAAAAGGGCCAGCTCAAATCTGAAATCCTATCAAAAGCTGCGGGAAATTTCCAGTGGGCCGCTTTGGTGTCAGACATGATTATTGAAACAAGAGAGAAAGGCGACTCATTCAAAGTTGCACTAAAGAACCTACAACGAGCACCCCCAACCCTTGAGCTCTTGTACGAATCTTCGCTTGGCATCAAAAACTCACCCGACAACGACAAACAACGCCGACAGATGCTCAAGCTGTTCCAATGGGTTACCTATGCGGCGCGCCCATTAGCCTTGGGAGAACTACAACAAGCAATGGCGCTCGACTGCAACATGACCGACAAGTCAATCTCCGAGTACCAAACAAAGGACACATACATTGCATTATCAGATCTGAGGACAAAGGTGAAGAACCTCTCCCGTGGTCTCATCCGATTTGTTAAAAGCACGGAGGGGCAATTCTAAGCGGTGATGATTCACTAGTCCGTCGTCGACTTTTTTGCGAACGGAGGGCTAAGGTTTCTAAACGAAGACACCACAGCGGATGTCACGCGGCTCGCCCACTTCCAGCTGTCAAAATCTTGCCTGAGATATCTTTCAATGACGGAGACTCGACGATGGATGCACGACAGTAACTCTTCCATACGGCAATCCGGGCCACTATTCTTCGAGTACTCCTGGGAACATTGGGCGCACCACACTTTTTGCGCAAAAGGCCAGAACCAAGTTGTCACTGATAAATCTGATATCGACCTGCTCACCTTCCTCGAATGGCCTAATGATGAGGCGTTAATATCAGATTGGGCCCGGGTGCCCTGTTCTGATTACTACCTTGAACGTCCGTTACGCCGCCTGCAACATCTCCAATCTTCGCCATTTCCGAAAGATCGATATAATGCACTCTCTTGGCCTCACTGTGGATCAAGATTGGTTCATGTGCTCGCTTTTCTCGGTTTACAATCTCCACTTGAGTTTCTCGCTGCCCAGCACCGTTTTACACGTACTCTCCGCAGTAAATGTTTCAACGTCACGGATGGATTGGGAATTTCACCATTGACATATGCTTTCATGGGGTGCCAAAAGAGGACAGTGCAGTTCCTGATGCAAATTGGAGCCAAACTCAATCCTAAACGCGACCAAGGATGGACACTCTTGACTCTCGCCAGTCAAAATCCAGATCCTGAATTCATTAAGATGCTGTTTCCAGAAGGAGCAAAAATCAACACTGGGGTTGAAGGAACATATGCTCTTCATTTCGCTGTTGATTCTGGTAATCTAAGCGCCATAGAGATGCTCTTGGATGGCGGCGTAAACGTTGAAGCACCAAAGTGTACTGGTGTGGCACTATCCACGAAGAACAAATTGCTTGATAAAAGACCTCATGCGCTTTATAGCACAGCCGCAAACCTGGATGATCTGGACCGCTATGGCGCGACGCCACTTCACCGCGCTGTCAAGTCTGGCAATGAAGCTCCTCTAAAGATGCTACTTGATAGGGGTGCAAATGTACATGCACTAGATACTGAAGGAGACGAACCACTGGCCTACGCCTTTTGGTACCTTCGAGAGCCAACCAAAGTAGCATTACCATTATTGGATCACGGCGCCAATCCGGATATCTCGCTGAGAGCGAGAATTGAATTTTATGCTCGTTTCCATTAACAGCAATATCCTGTTTGATGCGATAAGCGCGCCTCTAGAGTTTGCTGTCAGGACTGACGATAAGGTTCTCTTGAAAACGTTGCTCAGCAGAGGTGCAAACACACAAGTAAAAGACATTCACTGTATGTCACCACTGTATTACACCGCCTTAAATGGTTGTTGGGAAATGTTCAGAATGATCCTGAATAGCGGTGCCGACCCGAATGCCCGAGAACACAATGGAAACACACCTTTTCATCTTGCTGCCGAACTAGGCGATGTTTCCATTGTAGCATCATTAATCGAGAGTGGAGCACTGCCCGGTGTAGAAATGACAAGGGAAAGACCCCGTTCGACAACGCTGTTCAACGAGGAAATGTGGAAATCATGGAACTTTTTAGTCACAGCCGGCTGTGACATTGAGGCAAGATCCGGGCGGATAGATGGGAAAATCTTCTACATTTGGCGGCTTCATACCCTATCGGAGCTGCTGTCTCATTTCAGATCCAGCAAGGGGCAGATATCAACGTGGTATGTCCGCGGGGCACGTCAGCTCTTCAATGGGCTAAAACTTCCGAAGCCGTCGAGTGCCGCTTGGCAGCCGGTCTGAAAATCGATCTAAGGGACCTTATGTGGTGCACGCCTCTACATTTCGCAGCAAACAGAGGCAATGCAAAGGTTGTGGCAATGTTACTTAAGAATAGAGCAGATACAATCGTCGACGCAAAATCTCTGCTAGGGGAAACGCCACTTCACCACGCTGGGTCTGTTGAAGCCGTTGAACTGCTTGTCGAAGCTGGTGCAAACCTCGAGTCACGAGACCGATGGGGGCGCACCCCTCTGTATTACGCAGCACACCGGCAGGACCACGATATCACGATCATGTTACGACAGCAGGGAGTAGATGAGAATGCGGTGGACTACATGGGCGACAGTGTTCCTCTTGAGTGGCAGTGGACGCCACCACCACCATTCGCTGCCATTGGACTGCACAATGTATTATGGGACGAAGGCCTCGAAATTTGGGTTAGTGCAGATGGGCATATCTTTTGAGCGGACTCTTTGGGGATATTGTGTAACGAATGCAAGATGAACATACATACTTCAACAGCTATTATCCGTAATATGTGAAATTAAGGAAATGGAGATCCTGTAAAGGACAGTACAGTAACCACGAGTAGCAGACATGAATGGTTTCCCGTATCGAACAACGCCTGATACAACAAGATGCGGCAAGCTTAGTAAAGGGATGATAAGATCAACGTAAAATAAGAAAAGACAGAAAAGAGAAAAAAATTTAATGGAGCTCGGATGCAAGGCATTGTGGGGGCCAATATGCGGGGGCTGATGAGCCAAGCTGTCGAGGTGTTTTGGCCCCATCTCCCCAATTTTTTTTACACAAACTCTCAACCTCACCGCTGGAGGCTTCTTGTAACCTGCCGGAAAGAGTCCCACTTGTTCCAAACTCCTTCGATATATTATAAGCATTTCATCGTCTCCTCGGGTTCAGCCTGAAGTCTGAGCATAGCAAGCATTTTGAAAAGTGTGTGTGTTGTACGAAAGTTGTTGTGAGGTGTGTAGGAAAGCGCGCGACAGACTGCCGCAGAAAAGAGATACGGCGCGCGCATCGGATGTGATAGATAACTGGATATTCTCAGCTTGCATAAGAGTAACTACAGTGTACTACAGACCTAAGCAGTCAGAGAAATGAGACACTCCCGAGAAATGGAGACACCTCCGAGAGAGCTGAAAGGGAAAAAAAAAAAAAAAAAACGAAGAGGGCCTGTGATGCGGATCCCATCCATATGGAGTCTCGGAGTGCGGGGTTCCTTTTTTTGCGGGAAGGTAAACAGCCGGGTTGGTTGGTGGATTTTCTTTCAGCTGAAAGTGAGTGCCCAAATGATCTGCAACATGTCATTGCCAAGATATGTGCAGAGCTGAGTGTGGGTCTCCAATAATTGGAAGTCTCGAATGAAACAGTAAAGCTACTCGCTTCAAGATACACAGTTGCTGAATCTCGCCCCGTGCATGTTGTTGCTTTTTTTTTCTTCTTCCCTTGTACATCACCTGAAACTCCACTCTTCAGGTGGTTGGTTTTTACCAAAAGTAGGCCCGCAGAACTGGATGATCGCGAGACGAGGACTCACCCCACATCGAAGTACAAAAAGAACTCGAAAACATCAGATTCTGTGACCATCAATCTCTTCGCACTGTTTCGTGTGGCTCAAGGCCAATCTATTTGATCTCCACAAGAGTTTTTATCCGCAGCCGCACAATGTCTCAGCAGCCTCCCCCGGACACAACTTCAACCGAACATGCTCAGCACCTACCGAAAATGGACCTAATGTACGCTGGCGGCAACACTGAGCTTCTAAAACTGTGGGACACGGCCGTTGCTGCTTTTTGTGATGCAACCAACCAAGATCCCCTGATATTTTCGCATGTCCCAACCACAGAAGAGATTCAGCAAGAAATCGAACAGAACCGCAAACAAGATGAACAGAATGCAAAATCACAAGCTTTGTCCAATGTATGGTCCGGGCTGGGAAAGGTTGGAGAAATCGCAAAGGATGCAGTTGCCGAGGTCAGTCCTGCAAGCACAAATTTGATTTTATACTTGCGTCAGGTGTATTTGCTAAGATTGTGAAAGATATATCCTCCCGTCGGGTATTGTTACAGTGCCACGAAGCTGCTGTTTGAGCTCGCTGCAGCTTACAAGAAGTCATTTTCCACTGAGCATTTGGAAAGTCTTTTGAGTTCCATGGGCCAGGAGATCATGGATACATTCGGGGAGTACGCCAGACGGACCGGATCCAATACCACGACCTTGATCTCAGACGAGATGACGAGTGTCTTGTTTCAGCTTATGACACAATTCTTGGATGTCTGCACCGAATGCGCGAAGCTGGCTAAGTCATCGAAACCGAAGGGCATTCGGAAGAAGCTACGGATATTCAAACGAAATGCGACAACGGTCATTGCGGGCGAAGACGCAGCAGTTCAAACTCGGAAGAAGGCGCTGGATGATTTGCTGCTTAGAGCAAAGACTATGGCTCAAGTCGATACACATCTGAGTATCAAAGAGGCACAGAAGGCTATGGAAGGAGTGAAGACTGATGTGACGAATGTTCACAAAGGCGTTGTGGGCGTCAAGACTGAGGTTTCAGGTGTGAAAACCGAAGTCACTGGTGTCAAGACGGAACTTCATCGAGTAACCACGGAGATTACCGGCGTCAGGACGGACCTCTCGAACAATTTTGGACGCAAAACAGACTTGGAGGACTCCAATCGGGACAAAATCAAGAAACAGCTCGCTTTCGATGAGAAGAGCCCTTCATGGAATTCCTGGAAGAAAACATACGAGAACCTTCAAAACCTGAGGCTTGAAGAAACTGGGAAATGGATTCTTAACGACACATCTCTCGCAAATTGGGCCGATACTCAAAAAAGTGCTCCTACGCCCGTAATTGCACTGGAAGCCCCCAACAGCAGTGGGAAGACTCACCTGTGCTTCCCAGTTCTGAAGCATTTGGGGAAACCACGACCAGATTCAGGAAGCCAGACCCCACAAATCAGCGTGGCTCACTTCTTCTTCAAGGGCTCTGGCAGCACTCCGATGTCCACCGGTAGCAGAAAAGGCGGAGTGCCTCTTCGTGATGCATTTGCTGGCTTAGTCCTCCAGCTGACAGAAAAAGATGTTGCTTTTCAGACTTTTGTGGCTGAGCAGTGCCGTCAAGCACTGGGCAGCTTCGATGCCAAAGAAATTTGGGACAATTTGATCATGGGATACTCCACATCCTCTTCAAAAAACCCGAAAGAGGCGTCAACGAAAGACGGACCTGGGGATGTCAAACCTGGAAAGATTTTTTTCCTCGTCGTTGATGGTCTTGAGACGGCAAAATGCAGCGACCAGGATCCAGATGGCACCGCCCTGATCAAGCATGTCATCAAGAGTGTCACAGAGCTTCACCAAGACAACTTTAGGAATCCTAAGAGGAAACAGCCATTCGAAGTCAGATTGTTCATCACCGGGACACCCGAGTACCTGCAAAAAGTTTTGGTAGACGATCCACCAAATCTCAACCGCGCAGGAACTTCTGACGTCAGTGACAATAATTCAATCTCGTCGAGTTATAGAGAGCGCCCGAATACATCTGATGGCGGTGTTTCCACAAAGTCATCGATGGAAGCAGCTATCGGCATCACGCGAATTTTGCTGTGCGAAAAAAACCATGAGGACCTTCGAATCTTCATTCAAAAGAAGGGCGAAACAGCGCTGGCAAAATTGAGGAACCTCAACGATGGAATCGACATCTCAGATTTCATTTCGAAACTTATCAGGGATTCTCAAAGTAGCTACTCCGATCTTTTGACATTCATTGAGGAAATCGAGGGTGCTGATGATGAAATCGAGCTGCAAAAAATTGTGCAGTGCGAATCGTTACGCAATATCCAAATCACTGGGTTGGTTCAACGTCGAGTTGACATGCTCTGCAAGACATCAAGCAAGCAACACGTCGATGATTTCAATGAGATACTTCCCTGGATAGTGCTACCGGAGCGTTGGCCTGATATGGATCAACTCGAAGCTGTCCTGCATTTGAAACATGGAGTAGCAGTAGAGCTGCGGCGCCGTGTTGAAACCGTTTATGGATCACTTCTGGAATGCAATGATCGCGGAATGGTGTATTCGTTCCCGACCATGGAATACTTCCAGAATTTGGCAGAGACCAGAAATATTAATTTGGAAGCTCCATCAAGTAATCCCAACAAGCTTCTACAGTCAGACAGGCAGACTTCTAACCAAGTGGAGCAACTTGACCGAAAGCAACTCTCAGTTCTTCAAGAAATCCTATCTTCATTTTGCGGCAGCTCATTGTTCTCTAAGTCTGGGCTCCATCAATTTTTTAAACAGTCTGACGACGCGAACATTAACTCTCCCGGTATTTGGTTTGATAATGCCGATGGTCACTGCCGCATTATTCTCTGCCTGCTCAAGTCCATTTGCCCCGAGAACAGAGAAGATGCAAAGTCTCTGCATCATTACGCGATCGAATGTCTCCTGTGGCACCTTGGCAAGGTGAGCTCGGCCGACATTGTGGCTTTGAATGCAGAGCGGAAAAGAGAAATTGGCCGTTGGCTCTTTGCATTCTTCATGCATGGGAAGTTTGTCCACGTATGGTTTACCGAGGACCAGTTGCCTCGAATATTGAGTACAGAATGGTGGAAATCTTTGGATGAAGTCCTTAGATGGCTTCAGGACCCTGCAGTTGGAGAAGGGGCTCATCTGATGTTTGGTGACAACAAATCTTCAATGATCCTGGAGAGGAAAGATCTTATGGAACGGGCTTGTGAGATCTTGGCATCAGAATGGCTCCTTAGAAATAACTGGGATCCCGCGAGAGCGTTGAAATGGATACTTCAACTTCCAAAAGAGGTAAGCAGATAATTTTTCTTGCATCCAACTTGCAAGCGCGCTAATGAAGGTAGCTTGTGGATCTTGAAATCTCAGACGAAACACGAGATCGAATCCGTCTGAATCCCGACAAAGAAGCAGGCATATCCCTGGAACATATTCTTGCAGCAGAAAGCTGGGCCATGACGAAGTTGAAGGTCAACAGAGCCCACTCTGTGTGGCATGTTCGCATTGTTGAGACGATGACATTCCTTGACGTTTGGGAAGACGTCTCCAACAGATGCGAAAAAGTGCTCAGTCTCGATGCACGGAACTGGAAAGCACAATGGTACTTGGCACGGGCACTGAACCGCGAACTCAAGTATGAAGAGGCATCCAAACATTTGCAAGAGCTGATGACAAAATTTCGAGAACATCCAGAGCTGCGGAAGAGGAACCTCTCGGCATTTGAAAGCATTTACAACGACCTCTGGAATTGCATGCAAAAGCTCAAGAGCTTTGACGAGGCCGCCAAAGCCGCACTCCAGGCCAACTTCTCAGGCGAGAATCCTCTCATTGACTTCGACCTGATCGCTTATACCTTGGATAAGCTGAGAAGCTCCAGCAGCATCGTTGGCATGGAAAGCTTCTTCAACGATTTGTCCAAACGGAGGGATGAGAAGAACTTCACGTCACTGCTTCTCCGTTTTGCCGACAACGAGGAATTTCACAATAACGTGTCGGCTGCCCTCCGCAATAAACCGGAGATCCTGCTAAAAGGCTACCGCAAAGCTATCAAGAGTGCCGCCACCGGACCCTCTGAATCAGAACTCGCACATCTACGGTTCTACTATGCACTGGCACTATTGTATCCACGGTGCCCCATAAGCGCTTCTAGCGAGATGGTACACGAAGATAAGAGTGGGGGTGTGAAGGAGAGAAGAATAAGAAACATCGACAAAGCTCGCAAAGTCTTGAGATCTAGCGTCGACCGATGGTCTGAGATGGGCTTCCTCTCAAGGATTCGACTTGACGACCTTATATTGAGGAGGACGATAAGAACCATTGGACTCGCTTACGTTCAATGGGGGCGCACTAAGCCAACGTTTAAGGGCAAACTTGAGAAACTCGAATCGTTGAAGAAAACGCAAGATGAGTCTCTATACGAGGAAGATAGACTCTTTGCTGTCCTCATCGCAAGAACTTACCAGCTTCTCGACCAACGTTCTCTGGCAAAACAACATGTCCGAAACCTGATCCACATTGCTTTTGAGCTGCTGGACGACGGCGTTCCCGAAAACGATTGGAATGGTTACAAGGTTCTTGCACAAGCGCTGACTCCATTAGGTGAAAAAGTCCATGCGTCTGCAGCATGGTCGTTAGTGTCTCTTGCAGTTGAGGACGAGGATGAACCGGAGCACTTATTAAAAGAGAACAGGGCCTATTCACGAGCATCAATCAGAGAAGGCCTGCGCACAAAAACAGGGTTTGATGGAGACACGGACTCTGAGTATGAATCAGACCTGGACTCTGAGACAGAGAGGAATGATGCAGGTTTAGAAGGTGGAGTTAAAACACGCAATGGTCTAAATCACTACTGTGATGGCTTGTGTGGACTTGAGTGGATAGGCCGTGTTGAGAAGGACATGTATGTTTGCATGGACTGTGCGGATGTGCAATTTGACAAGGGATGTTGGGAAAGGCTCCAAGCGGGATCACTCGAGCATCGTATTTGCTCTCCAGAGCACGAGTTTCTCTGTGTTGAGAAATGGACCAAGACGATGGCGGCAAAATTGGGAAAAGATAAGGTCAAGGTGGGACACGAGATTATCACCATTGATGAATGGCTGGAGTATATCCGAAAAGAGTATCTCTATGATGAGGGACCAGAAGACGAATCAGAATCTAATTCTGATGAGAACTCGGTGTCTGATGGAAAACCAGAGTCTGATGGGAAACAGTTGTCTGATGGGAAAGAGGATTCTGACGCAGAGCGGGAGCTTAATGGTGAACAGAAGCTGGATGAGAGACTGGAGTCTGAGGGTGGCGTGTAGTGCAAAAGATTGTACGAGCTCTTATCTGGTCAAATCTTGTTAAGAATGAGAACCAATGAATTAGCTGGCTGATGACTGCGCCTTGAGGCTCTTCGCGAGCGAATAAACAATACCCTCACCTTCTCCGCCCCTGCCCATGACGCGAAAGCCCTTCACCAAAGCCTTGCGATTTTTTGACTCTTCCGTGTCGCAAAATGTCAGAATGATACAACATCTACCGGCGCAGCTTGGCCCCCTCAAGGACGTCGGACTCGGCTTAAAAAATGTGGTTACACTGCTCTGGCGCGATGGGTGGCGCGGGATCTGCTTCTTTGCGCTTAGCCTAAGCCTTTTCACCAATGCTAAGCGGGCTGAAATCTTCGCGGCAACGGCAGCATACGCTGCTGTGTTGGTCGTCTTCGTCTCGGGCAATCTTGGGGGTTCCGGGAGTGCGCTATGAGATTGGCCTGATATGAAGCGGGCTGCTCGTCTCTTTGAGGATCCAGTATCAGTATGTATAGCGCTATGCAATATAGGATCAGTGGCTTTCGATACATGCAATGTACGGGGTGAGCGACGCAATGTGAAATAGGACAAGTCGGAAGCATTTCAGATAGGAAGAAAAACACCCTGAAAGGCAGATAATGCCACTCTGGTCACTCCATGCTACTGTTACAACAACTCGAAAGAGCAGAGATATATATACAAAAACCAGGCCCCTATCTTACCAGAGTCTGCATGAGAATGTTCTACGAAATCATCAAATCATATTACCTTTTTCCAACCGACAGACAAACTATGCCTTTTGATCAACTGTGCCAGCAGTGCCGCCAACGGGCTTGCTCTGAAGATCAGGAGATATAGGCGAACGCGGCCTGGTGTAGCTCCTACTGCTAACCTTAGACCGGACCTGACGCACAAGGCGGCCAGGCGTCCGTAGCCTGCTCCATAGCAGCACAGTCGTAGTCAGCAGCGCCAGAGCGCCGGCCTGGTGGGTAGCAGCCAGATGCGTGGGAACCATGTAGATTAGGGTGCTGATGCCGAGCGCGACCTGGACCCAGGCCATGTGCGTGACGCCGGTCATGCCCTTCTTGACGTCACGGGGAAGGACGGCGCGGAGCTTGGGGAAGCGGGTGTAGGCGGCGAGCGCAATGACGGCGGTGAAGGTGGTAACGGCGAGGCAGCGGTGGTCCAGCTGGACGAGCGAGGGGTTCTCGAGCATGTTGCGCCACCACAGGTCCGACTGGTCGGGCGTGTGGCTGTAGAAGGGGTCGAAGAGCTCCTTCTTCGGCGGCGTCAGGCCCAGGCCCATCCACGGGAACTCGTTGTAGATCAGGCCGGCGTCGAGGCCGGCGACGAGGGCGCCGGACATGGCGGTGACGAAGACGAGGGCAGTGAGGGCGGTGACGTAGCGCTTGAAGGGGCGCAGGTGCGGGTGCTGCAGGGCGGCGATGGCCTCGTAGGCGGCGACGGGGTTCTTGATCCAGCGGTGCTCGCGCAGGATGGAGAAGCCGGTCACGAGCATAGAGCAGTAGACGACGAAGGCAGCGCCCAGGTGGGCAGTCAGGCGATACTGGGACACACGCGGGTGGCTTCCGGGAGCGAAGAGGTCATCTTTCAGGCCACTAGCAACCATCCACCAGCCGATCACACCCTGGAAGCCGATCATGCCGCAGATGCCGGTGAGTTTCCAAGCCATGGATGCTGTGACCTGACGCCGAGCGATGAAGTATATGGTGGGTAGCAGAAAGGTCACGCCAATAAAGCGGCCCCACAGACGGTGTGTCCATTCCATCCAGTAGATTTTCTTGAACTCCTCGAGGGTCATGCGCGAGTTGAGCAGGTGGAACTCGGGAGAGGCACGGTACTTTGCGAATTCGGACTCCCAGTCTTCCTGGGACATGGGAGGGAGAGAGCCGGTAACGGGACGCCATTCAGTAATGCTAAGGCTGTGAAGGTTGTTAGGCAGAGCGCGGACAAAATGAAGGGTTGAAGAGAGCGTACCCGGACTCGGTGAGACGAGTCAAGCCACCAAAGACAACAATGCCAAAAACGCTGGCAGCGCTGCCGAGTAACCAGTATGCCACAATCTTACGATTGCTCTTCGGGAAAAAGCTTCTTTTCTTGACCTCAGCGGCAGCCTTCTGGACGGGCTTGGTGCCAATTGATTTGCTCAGGGCTCCGAGCGGAGTCTGGGCAGGCTTCGCGGTGGACTGCCATCGTACGGCGCCGAGGATGGGACTTTGGCGGAGGTGGGAGCGGAGCGGCGGCGGGACGGCAGACTTTGCGGGATTGACAGCTCGGCTGCAGGCGAAGAAGTCGCGCGAGAGGCGCGGAGCAGCGCGCCTCAAGGCGGGAAAGGCCTGGAAGATCGAAGCCATGGCGGGCGGGCGCCGTGGTGGTGTTGCAAAAAGTCACTTGAAGCTGCGGTGGTTCGACAGTTCGGAAGCCGTGCGACCTCCGGCGCGGGCCAGCTCCGGCCAATCAGCGCGCGGCATTGCAAATGGACGACGCACCCGCCAAGCTTATGGGTGGATTGCTCGGATGTCCGGACAGCTCCCGGCCACATCTTCTCTGCGCTCCCCGGCCAGCCACGACATACTGGGTCTGCAGTAAGGATAAAGTAAATGACCTTATAAGCAATCATTTTTCACTACATGTCGCTTTGTTTTCCAAGCTGGTAATTGCAAGGAGGGACATAGAGACCCGTACCAAAGCCATGCGGCGGGATTAGATTGGCCGAAGATCAGTGGAAGCCGCCATGGCCACGGCAGCGGCATGTGCGCGCACATCACCCCGAAAAGCGCAGCTTGATGACAGCGCAAGAGACAGATACATGCGCATTAATATGCCGTACGCACAGTGACAGGTCCCGGTGACCGGCTTCGTGCACTGCCCCCGCCGACGCGGCAGTTCCTGATATAGCTGAGGGGCGAAGGCTACTATATTGCAGCCACGTGCAGATTTCGGGTTGCACGGATCTGGGGCCATTACCGGCATATGACGTGCGTGCTTTCTTTTTTTTGCATATGCGGCGGCCCGTCGCTGCGGACGATAAGGCCGCAATTCCTCCCTTGTGATGCTTGGGAGTGACCTGAAGGCGTTCGCAGCGGGCGGATGTGCGTAGCGGGGCCGCTGGAGCGCACTTGCGGCCGGCGGCCTAACAAACACGGCACGCGAGCGAGAGCACGCCCCGCCGCATCCAGCTTAATCGCACTTCAATCATGGCACTTTGTGGTGCCCTTGCGGCCCCTTTTGCCGCACTATGGCATCCTTTCAGCCACGACTGGGCCCGGCCGGTGGCCACGAATATACGCGGCTGCAGGGTCTGGGGGCGCAGACTGCGGGGCGTTTGCTCACGAGCCCCAACGTCAGCGTCGCACTGGCCGTCAGGATGGATCAGCGCCCGTAGCGAGAAAGAAGGCCGCCTCCACCCGACAGACATGTTCATGACTTTGCCGCAATCACCTCGCGCCTCGTACCAGACATTGTCGCCAAACACACCTGCCTGCGACCCGCCCGCATGATACGTACTGCGCCTTCGTCGCTCCATAGCTGCTCGTAGTCGCCTCCGAAACCGCCCGGTGGCTTTGTAGCTACCCTCAGTGACATGGATGGACACAGTGGCGGGCCTCCCGACTTCCATCACTTGGTCTCTCATCTGAACCTCGACCCGGACGCCTGGCAGTCATCACAAGCCGATGGGACCTCATCTACCGTGTCGTCCGTGACCGATGGCCTGCGTTTGCAGAGCGCTATCCCCGCCCAGCTGTATCCTACTACTACCACCTCATCGCCACGCAACTCTCTGTTCTCTGGCCCTCCCGCCTCTTCACCGCCATCCAACTCCTCTCGCCCCCTGCTCCCGCCCCAGCCCATCACCTCCCCTCCGTCTTCTTCAAGACGCTCCGCTCGCTTTGACGTTGAGCTGCCCGGCCGCAATCGCACCCCGATAGCCAGGGTTGAGAAGGATGTGGATGATCCTACCACTCCCGTCGGCTCTCGGAGATCCAACGAACGGAGTGAACACCAGAATCTCACCACCCTGAGTCGCTTGTTCGCCGGCACTTCGCCTTCTTCGAGCAGGTCTACTCCCTACAGCAGAATGCAATCGAGCTGTACATCTTTCCTCGCATCCATCACCAAGTTTTACGCTAACGCCAAATAGCTGCTGCCGGAATGATCCCCGGTTCTTTGTCCCATCACGTCTACACCAGAGGCCTGCTTGACGGTCGTCACTCAGACATCATTATCGTAGCCTTTGGCAAGAGATATCGCCTTCACCGGCTGGTTCTCGACCAAGCGCCCTTCTTCAGTTCTATGCTCTCCGGCCCCTGGCGAGAGAGTCGCGCTGAAGAGGTTACGCTTCATCCAGAAGGGATAGATCACTGTATTTCAGAGGCTGCCTTCGAGCTGACTCTGAAACGCCTGTACGGCTTCGATATCTCCGAAGAGGAAGATTCCGAATGCTTAGGGTTATTCGCGACTGCATGCTGGCTCGAAATGCAAGACCTGATCGACTCGAGCATTGACGCCATCCTGCGCAGGATGCATCCCGACAATCTTGGCCCACTCATCAAGCTGGTCACCCTGCAGTACTATGGAAGAGCCGGCGAGAGGCTACTAGCGTCAGCAAAGGCTATGCTCTGCAGGGACGGCTGCGAGATGAAACTGAAGAATTGGGATGAGGTCCCTGGCGAGATCGTCCGGGAGATCGTCGGTGGGGACGGCTTCTATATCCATGGAGAATGGGAGAGATGGGTCTTGGCAAAACGCCTGCTGGACCGCCGACTCAAGAAGGTGGCCGCCGAGTTCGGCCTCATCAAGTCTGCAAAATCCCGGAGCACAAAAGCACCAGACATGCTCGGCCTCATGGCCGTCAGGTTCGACAGTGTCTATCGCCAAAATGCCATCACGACTGGCTTATCACGCCAGGAGAATCCCATGGATGAGCAGCAAAAATGGATGTCTCTGTACACCCATCACGACATCGAGCCTCTCCTGGTTCTGCTCGAGGAAGGCATTCACTACATCCATTTGGAATTCGAGCAGCTGCAGTTCATCCGGACCGCACGTGATACCTTTGGACTTCCAATTGTCTCGGAGAAGGCAATCACGAATGCTCTGTGGATGCAGATGGAGCTCCGACAGAAAGTGCTGTCTGCAAACCCGCAGGACATGGAACTCGGGCTCAGTAAGGCGGCTGAGCAAGAACAGCCACACCCGCAGTCATCCAGGAGCAGCACCTCATCAAAAGGCAAGCAAACCGCCGTAGAACCAACAACCCCTGACTCAGAGCATGAAGAGATGGACTCTGGTAGCTGGGATGCCAACGGCAAGCCCCGAAAATTCTGGATTCCCTCAGCAGACTGCAACATTGTCATGGGCGGCGCTGCCGAGCCCGTCATCACTACCACGAGTGCATCTCCTCGCCACGCTTCACGCCTGTCAGCTACGCTGCAACCGGAAGATGTCCAATGGGCAACAGACTTCTCCGTCATGCCCGACGCCAACCGCATCCCAACACCGTTCCGACCAGGGTCTTCTGGTGGCATGCCCACGTCCAGACCCAGGGGCGTCTCCTACACGCACTTCCCTCCTTTCCGCTTCGCAGCCGAGTTCCCGAATCCGCGTCTATTGAAGGAGAAAAAGCGTGTCTACTCCCGCACCGTCTTCTACGCCGGCTCGCTCTGGAACATCTACATCCAGAAAGTCCGCTCATCCAAGAACCCCCAGCTGGGCGTGTACCTGCACCGCGCAAAGGAGTACTCGGCCGAAGACGGCGCCAACACCGGCGAAATCATGACTTCGGCCTCCGCCCGCATCGGCGAGCTCGAGCGGCGCATCCTCGTCGGCGGCACAGGCACAGAGCGTAGCTCCCGTCGCAGCCGACAAGCAGAGCAGGTCGCCACGGCTATGATGGGCATCGCGCCGGAGGACGACAACACGTCCAGCGGTGGCGATGGCGAGATCATCACAACACCCACCACCACATCCCGCACCGGCGAGCGGCCCCGCCACCGCTCACAAACCGTGCCGCCGCAAGCCGACCTCAGCTCCACCGCCGGCCTCCCCGAATGGATGCGCACGCCCTGGACGACGGCGGGCGATACAGAAAACGACGAAGAAGACGAATCAGACACCGAGAACCTTACGCACTCGCAATACGTCCGCCACCGCCTGCCGGGCAATCCCTACTACCACCCCTCATCCGCCGCCATCCCGCCGGCCCCTCCTTCCCGTACCGCCTCGACGTCGTCGTTCTCGAGCAAGCACGGCCATGACAGACGCCAGCCCGAGTCCGCCATCACTATCCCGCCGTACATCGATGGCAGGCCGACGATTAAGACGTACTTCAAGATCTACTCGCCATCCAAGGGCGGCCGGCTGTTGTCGGTCTATGAGAGCGCGCCGGATCGTTTTAACTTCAGCCAAAGCTGGGGCTGGAAGAGCAGCACGTTGATGCTGGATGATACTGTTGCTGCGGTGCCGACAGCCGCAGGTAGTAGCTCTGCGGCGGGGGCTGGGGCTGACGCCGGCGATGTCCTGGCCGGCACCGCTACGGCGATTGACGGCGTAGAGCAGGCAACGCAGGCGTTGGCCGGGGAGGTGGATGCGGAGGGGAGTAGGGCGAGTAGTGCGGCGTGGAAGGAGAGGGGGAGGAGTAAGAAGGGGGATGGGTTGTTAAGGTTCATGGTTGTGATTGGGAACTTGTAGATTTCGGGGATGTGTTTTTCTTCACTCTGGCGTCGATGGAGAGAGAGCTGGGCTCGGGATTAGGAAAGGATAGGGATAGATTGGCGTATAGGTGGGAAAGAGATCATGGGCGGGAAAACTGGTTGCCGGATGGGTGGCTGGCGTTTTTTCGAAATTGCGTCACGGACGGGGTGATACCTTTCTCATTACTTTCTTTGTTTACTTCCCTATCTTCCGTTTTGTCTCGGACTATTGGTACAGAGTTGCAGCGATGCACATCGTTTGCTCGTTGACACATACTTAGCGTTTCGGAGAGCGCCGCGTGGGGGGTTGTTCATGACTGTATGATCGGTCACTCGCTTTCTTGTCTCTACCCTGCTACGAAACATTATATCCGGCTCTGCATCATGTATACGATCGACTGCAGCCTTCTGCGTACTTGGCTTTGGATCACGAAACAATGAACATGACGACACATCGCGTTTGAGTTCTGATGAAGTGTACTAGCTTCGTGGCTGGCTGACTTGCAGAAAGTGGCGTGGTGTGAAGTATGCATGGCTTGCAGTAGGGTTGGGCCGCATTCTTGCGGCTTACTACATACAGCCTCACTATTGAACTGCAAGCCTCATCATCACCTTATTTTCTTCAGAGGTATACGACAGCATTCCTGCATGGGTTCATCATGTAGGCGGCAGCATCATGTTCACTGTCATGCAGAATATTGAATTCCTGCTACCGCATCGCAGCCTGAACTCGCCCAAGAGGTGGCATGACCGAAGAACGGAGAGGGTAAGCCTTGGTAGTTGTCGCTGTTGCTTTGGATCCCTGGCTGAGGTATAGCTACTGGGATGTTGCCCTGTGCCATGAACCGGAAGGCCGCGTGCCAATATGACAGGATGCCCTTTCCTGTTGAGAGATAAAAATTCTTCAGTGAGGGTTGCGTTTAAGTGGTTGAATGGCCTTGACCTAATGACGAGATAGTTGCATGCCCCGATTGGTCAAACGTCAGATAGCTGATTGGCTGAATAGTCGGTCGGTCGGTTGGCCGGCTAAATCAAGCTAAAGCTGCGAGATAATGCGTCTTCTTCTTGTACCTTCTCAAGATTGGTGGAATTAGCGGTTACGGCATTTTTGCATCTTTCGACCTCTACAGCCCCCTCTCGCAGCCGATGGCTAGCGCGAAGAATAGCAGGGCTTTAGAGAATAGCGTAACTATGCCCCAGCTCTGCCTGGGAAAAATAACATATACGGGTAGCTGAAGCTATCGTCCGGATGTGTATGTAGAATTAAAAATTCAACATTCTCGTCCGGACGATGGCTTCAACTACCTATAACATGAGTAAAAAAACAAATCCACGCTAGCCATCGGCTGCGAGAGGGGACTGTACGTTAAGGAACTACGCGATAGTCTTAGATATTAAAGGTCTTTCTTATCAATAACCTCTTTGGCCTCTATACTAGCTAAGGATTACAGCATTCAGCCAGCTACCGACTATTAGTAAGCCTAATGAGGGAGTTTGGTGACCCTATGACCCGAATGGGCCGGCTACATACGTATTTTCGGTGCACCGGTCGACGAGGCTGACCCTCCAACTTCCTCACCCTGTGGAGAATGCGCCGTAACACTTGAGCCTGTCAGAACGAATCTGAGAGCATCCTTCGTTGGGATGCGACGCACGTAGTGTAACCGCCATGCTTGATGAACAGCAAAAGAGGCTTCTCAACTTCACCCAGCCGTCAAGTGACCAAAACTCGTACTGAAGCTGAATTTTAGGCCATAACGTCGCGATGGCGTCGTTACCCTTAGGAGTTCACTTTGGAGAGCTACTTGTGTGAAACGCTCCTCTAGTGAGCATTTCGAGCCGCGATGACACAGACGCATGTAGCAGGCTCTCGCGGTGTTGTTTTGTGACTTATCATATGGTCGCATTTGTAGAGCGTCAGCACAATATGAATCCCAATGCTTCGCTTGTAGAGCCCCGCGCTTCACCCATGCGCGTAATCCTTGTAGGGTCACAGGTCCAGCCTGGCCCATGCTAAAACCCCGTTGGTGGTTTTCTAAGATAAAGGGCGGCGTCAGCAGAACAGGGCTGGAAGTACAACCACGAATGAGAAATTTTCAGTACAGCCTCGTACGCGCCTCAACGAAGCGACGGCATGAGTTGACGAGGCTGCCGGACTCATATACTCTGGACATTCCCCACTCAACTTCCAACTCTCAATCCTCTTCTCAGCGCCCGTCTTCCTTGAAGATATCTGCATCCTATCTGTGCAACACCCTCAGCTTTACCTACAATCGAACTCCCATTTTTGCTACCCAGATACTTGCATCATCAGAATGCCTGACCTTTCTGTTGGACTCCAAATTGGCGTTGAGCTGACCAAGCTGTTCGGGACGTCTGTGGCGAAGACAGCTGCGAACAATGTATACGAAGGCATCCTTACACTAGCGCGAAACCTCCGTCTCTCTGGATCAGACCTGTTGGTGGAAGTTGATTTAGCGGATGTATTTGGACGTGGAAAGATCACCCCAAACATCGAACAACAGTTCCGCACTGATGTGCTCCGTGCTACTGAACTCAGAGCGATCCAACGCGATGGAGTTCTAGCCTTGAGCGTTGGACCTGGGCCCAGCCTCGTAGAGGCTACACCGCGCTCCAAAGAGCATTTGATGGCTTCCGTCATACAGCTGTCATTCCTGGGGTGGGTCCATAACCGTCGGTCTCTTGCATCTGCGCTCGATGATTGCTTGAACAAGCGATTTGAGATGCAGATACCTGGCTCAAACCCCAGCCCGGGCTATGAAGGGATTTCTGGTGTTCTTGAAGCATGCAGCTCCCAAACGTCCAATTTTGACTGGTCGCGCTATCTGTATCTGGTCAAGAACAGACTGGTATCTGCGTCCATAATTGGCAACAGGGTTGACGAATCAGCCATGAGCTTGGCACCAAGTCTCCTCCGTGCCTGCATGGATTGTCTCTACATCATTCAGAGAGCACCAGAGGAACGTTTCATGCTTGTCGGCGAGGGGGGAGTAGGCCTGGTGACACTCATTGTGTGGGCACACCACCTACTCGGTCTCAGCGTGCTTATCGTGGACCGGAGGACCTCTCAAAAAGTTGGATTTCCTAGTGATGATTGTCCAAAACCATCCATTATCATCTCATTCAATGGCCTTACAGGAAGGGAGCCGTCCGTGAGCATCTTAGATCGCAACGATGATGAAATTATCAGGATTGCGCCTGAGCAAAACGGTGCACTACCAATGGAGACACGCGAGCGTCTCAAGCTCCGTGGCTACGGGACCGTCCGCCTTTGCCGCATACTTGAGGAGTCCCTCGATTTGTTTCTCAGAGATCCGGAAAATTCAGCATTGGTTGCCGGAGCTGAGATGACAATAGCTCTAGCACAGTTGGTTTCGCAGAGACTTTTCCGCACCACAGATGAAAGGTATAAACGTTTTGCAAAATGTAAAATCGACCGGAGGGCCATCTGTGACGCGGCAAGGGTGTTCTTCGCTCACCCATTCTCCCTGGATCGAACCGAAAGGCTACTTTATGATGAAGCAAGCGCTGAAGAATATTCGAAAAGCTTAGCACCAGTGACAAGATGGCAAGAGATGCAGGTACCGCCAGCGCTCCAGCAACCGAGGTATCAAAATGAAAAGCGGAGCTACCCAATCACTGCGATATCTCTGCTCGACCTCTCCATTTCATTACTGTGTTTTGCCGCCGTTGCAGGGATAGACGATTGCGCCGAGATGAAACTTGTACTGGAAGACAACATCGATACGAAGAGTGATTTTGTACACCGCGTTCGGAAGCTCAACGATGGTATTGTATTCGATTCTCACGATTTATTTGGCGAAATCTGCAGGCTCCTTGTAGGCCAGGAACTCTCGTTGCGATACTCTCCTGAGGACAGCGCTGGAGATGGAAATAGCTTCATGGTCAGCGACTTTGGCTGGACAATCAGTCTTCCAACCTATGGTGATATTGACCCATTCACTGTTGTTCCAGAGAGGCTCTTCATTCGCGAAGGCGTGCCAACAAACACCAAAACAATGGAGCGAAAGAATCGCGTGCGGGACGCAATCAGCTCCGCTATAGAAATCCTCGGCAATATTCCGCCAAACGTCGACTGGATACGCGACCGCAACACGGGCATGTACAGTCTTAGATGCGTTTCTCCCGTTCACGAACGAATCGAATATTACGGAGCCCGGGAAAATGGCTTTCATTTGGCCATCAAGTTCAAAGGGAAACACATTGAGCATTTGAATGCAAAAGGGGAACCGTACTGGTTTGAAATCAATCAATCATGCCGGAACTTTCATAATGCCTTATGGAACACGTTTACCGCGCCCCAATGTCAACACACAAGGGACCAAGATATCAGAGACATGGCAGATGAGGCACAGCTTGGACTAGGGGTTGCCACAGCTGCTGGCCAATGGTCGTGGTCCAGCCAAGAGATTGGTAGGAAAGGAGTTCAATTCTCGGAGAAAGTCATTGTCGTACTTGTTAAAGACGACAAGAGAGCCAGATGGTTGGCAGTAGGTGATGCGCAAAAAACAAACTACATTCGCAAGGTAATGCTCCGTGGGAAGCAATCCTGCGAGGACTGTGCTATCAAGGCTGCGGCGGCCTTGCCTGGAAAGTGGTTCGTTATTATCTGATATTTCTGGTAGCTGCGGAGCTACCTTGCCGTTACCCTGTATAACGGGCGGGATGAGTCTGTACTATTTTCGCATGGGTCCCGTTACCCACAGAAAGACAAAAGTGTCTGGGGAATGTTACGTTTGAGTGGTTAACATGGCTTGAACAATGATATGGTAGTTCTGTGCCCCGATTGGTCAAGAGTTAGGCCTTGTAGAGATAGATGATTGGCCGGTTGGTTGGTTGGCTGGCTAAGTCAAGCTAGAGCTGCGGGATAACGCGTCTACCTCTCGTACTCGTAACCCGTAATTCATACTTTTTTTAAGTTTGGCAATAAAGGTTGCGGGCTTTTTAAATATTTCAGCTCTGTATAGCAATGACGTTACACGAGCCATATTCCCACGTGTTTGAATTGCTGCACACAATTGGCTGAGGTGTTTGCCGGTTGTACCGCCAGCGAAGAAAACTCGAAACAGCTAGAGATTTTCGTTAAGCAGCCAAGGAGCAACGCAAACAAAGTAAGTATGAGATGTAGCCACGTGAGTTACGTCAAGAGCCAAGATGATATCGGCGCCAAGTCTAGTTTCAAACTTTCTAACTCCGAGCATGAAATAGATCGACAATGTTTAACCGGATAGCAATGCCATCCATATAGCTGGTAGGTAGGGTTTCCCTACATTCAATACTTTATCTGGCGTAGTGCGGCTATCTGAACGGTGTTCTCATCGACGCCGAGCCTACCTTTGTAGGTTTCACGCCTGCAAACGCGGGCTTGGCCTCCGCCCTTGGCACTTCACCACTCAGGACCAGACCTTGGCAATTCAGGCAACTCAAATGATAAAACCGTCTGATAGCAATCCGTACCTGGACCGGATACGTTCCGTTTTTTTCTTGACCGAGGTCGTTTCGTAGCCAACAGCGTCCTTCATCTACACCATGACAGAACCATCATCTTTCGATCTGCAAAACAGATCCGCACACACTCCCGATGTAGAAGCCAGCCCACCCGCTGGCGGTGACCCGCTCGACCTCCGCTCGAAAATCAAAGAAGAGCAAGAGATGGACCAAATCACGGCCAACACCTCCCGTCGACGCAAGCGCTACAGCATCGGCAAGAACAGCACATCCCAACGCGCCTCCGCCCTCCGCAAATTCTACGAGGAGCAAAACGCCAACATCCGCTCCTTTCTCAAGCCCATCGACAACCACCAGCAGGAGGCCGCCGACGCACAGTCCGAAACGCAGCTCAAATACAAAATCGCTGTCTACGGCAGCCTAGCCGCCAACGTGGTGCTCTCCGCGCTCCAGCTCTACGGCGCGGTATCCTCCGGCTCGCTGTCGCTCTTCACGACCATGGCCGATTCCGTCTTCGACCCTTTGTCTGGCTTGATGCTGCTGGTCACGCACCGCACGGTGAAGAAGGTCGACGCGCAGCGCTTCCCGTCGGGCAAAGCGCGCATATCGACGGCCGGCAACATCGTGTTTTCGTTCCTCATGTGCGCCGTCTCGCTCATCCTGATCGTCATGTCGGCGCGCGACCTGGCCGCGGGCAGCGAGGCCGAGACGAAGGATTTTCACTTGCCGTCCGTCATTGCTGTTGCCGTGGCGTTTTGTACTAAGCTGGCGCTGTTCTTCTACTGCTGGGCGCTGAAGGATCTGTACTCGCAGGTGCATATCTTGTGGCGGGACCACCGGAATGATCTGCTCATCAACGGGTTCGGCATACTGACGTCCGTGGGTGGTGCGAAGCTGAAGTGGTATATCGACCCTACCGGCGCTATCGTCTTGTCTGCTTTGATCGCGTTCCTCTGGGGCCGGACTATCCATGAGGAGTTCCTGCTGCTTATTGGTGTCTCGGCGGATGTGAAGATGCAGCAGTTGATTACGTATATCGGTACGCAACACCCAGAAAATGTGACTTTTAGGACGGACGGCCTAGACTGACTCTGTGACCACAGCAATGACTCACTCAGACCTCATCCTCCAAGTCGACACCGTTAGGGCTTATTACTCGGGACCGCGTATCATCGCCGAAGTCGACGTCGTGATGGACTCCCACTTGCGACTCGACGCGGCGCACGACGTTGCGGAGGAGCTCCAGATGAAGCTGGAGCAGATGCCGCAGATCGAACGGGCGTTCGTGCACATCGACTATGAGACGAATCACTCGCCGGTATGTCTTCTGATGCGCTTGCGGATTGCGGTTACTGACCTACCACCGTTAGGAACATTCACTGAAGAAGTATCTGTGATGTGATTGGACGCTTGGGATCTTGAAATTGGAAGAGGGACACATGTTGTTAGGCCCCTCGAAATAAGGGTTGGTTATCTGTTATTTCCGTGAACCATCGTTGAGCTTGTGTCTGCTTGTCGCTATGCAGATCATGCTCCCGTGACCCTTCTTTCTCAGGATTCGCCGATGATGTATAGGCGCTTGAACGACTTGCCGACGGTGACACAACGCTACGCCGTTGCTTCGCCAAGGGAACAAGTGTCCAGACATCCGCCACTTGCCTGTTCTCTTCCGTAAAGCCACCATCAGCCCTCGAGAGGTAAAGTAAGCAGCAAGCGCTGATGGCATGTCGTCGTCAACTTGCCGCCCACCGCGATCGATAAACCTTCCGTTAGTCAGCCGCGGGTAAGCGGGACCTCGACTCATGACCCGCAGCAAGGAATCAAGCTCCATTTTGCGCCGCGTTATCGATGTAATGCTTTCCAGCACTGTAATTGGCTGGACATGGTCCGTGAGTCAGTCAGCGGAGGAGGCAACTCAAAAAAGGTCATCCGCGTCATCCATGGAGGGTCAGCCACTGCTATACTCTTTAAGTTAGCGGCTAGCGTGGCAGCCCGACGACAACAGCCTTTTTTGCTTCGCTGTCTCTTCCCGGCCCCCCCAGCTATTCTTAGCGAGTCCATATGCCGAAAGCTGAAGATCGGAGAGCCCCACGAACACATCACACGCGCCATCTTCTAGTTTGTTAGAGAGGTACGTACCATTGGTCGCGGATGAGTACACCTACTTCCATCGCAACTCCACAACTCCACTTTAGCATGTGTCGACGAGATAGGCAAGTGCTTCTGCCGGTGGAGAAAAATCGTACGGTGGTGATTTGTTCGTATTATACAAGGGAGGAAGAAATCCACTGGTTAAATTCAAAACGCCCCCTCGTGTACCCTTGTTAAAGCAACCTTCCCATGTGCACGCGTCTCTATGGTGATGCTACAACAAAAGGCTCCAGCTTTTTAAAATCAACGCGCGATGACGGCGCTTCTTCAAAAATGCGCCTTTTTGTGTGTTTCGAAAGCGAAGAAGTGGAGAATGTCTCTCAAGGCGCCGCTGACCCCCCAAAAAAGGAAAGAGTATAAAGGGAAAAGAAAAAGTATGGTACAAGCGTCGTTGACACGTCAACGGCGATCGTACTCCGGGAAGAGGTTGGTGTCGTCAAGGGGGTGTTTCTGGGGGATGGAGAGGGAGGGGTTGGGTTGCAGCCGCCGGAACCGCGCCGAGCCGTCGACAAGTCACCGTTTTTCCCGTGTTTTCGAGATAGCCGCCGTGGAAGAAAAATAGAAAAGCCAAGACGAAAATGGACGATCATGTGTACCGGACGGCGTCCGGATCCGGAAATCCCGCTCCACAAGGTTTCCTGTCCGGGAGGATGGAACAGGAGGGATGTGGAGTCGAAACGTTGATCCCAGAGACCCGGGTAGCGGCTGCCCATGTCCACGTTTTCTTCATGCAAAGGCCGGTCCTTCCGCGGTGTGCCCATCTCATGCCATCTTGAATCTTGCATGCATGCAGCAGGCAGACTGCAGTGTGCAGTATGCAGCAGCATGAATGCAGTCGTGCTCCCCCATGTCAAAGCCAGTCAATTCGACCAGCATTCATCGTCAATCTCACCGTCCGTTGCAAACGGCTGCTGCCCAATCGCAATCATCATCGTCATCATCAACGTTCACCTCCTCCTCTCTTTTACGCACCCGTTCCGTCCGCCCGTCACGCCGACGTCAACCCCATCTCGAGGAGGAGTATCGCATCCTAAGCCAGCTGCGGCTGGCCCTGGCCCTGCGGAGGCGGCGGAGGAGCGTCGAGGCGGGTGTTCTCCGCCATCATGCGCTGGAAGCCGATGCCGACGCCCTCGATGACGGCGAGCAGGATGGCGCAGCCGATGGCACCGTTGCGGACAGCCTTCGCGCCGCCACGCACTGCCAGCGAGCCGCCAGTGAAGAAACCGGCAATGATAGCGTTCCACGGGTCCTCCTTCTTGCGGATGCCCTTGACCGCGCAGTCGAACGTCGAGAAGAGACCGCCCCACACGCCGAAGTTGCCGCCCAGGATTGGCGCGCGCGCCTTGATGGCCGTGATGGCTGTTAGAGAAGAGATGTAAGTATCCCTGACTGCGATGTGTTGTGCGTTGCGTTGTTGCGCTGCTTTGGGGTCTACGTACCGCCGATTCTGCGCTCGCCGTACGGCGAGTTACGGAAACCCTTCACACCGTGCCATACTGTGTGTCCATGTCAGCGAGGGCCTGATTGTGGAACGATGCGTCGCAATGCTACGTGTCGAAGCGGGGTGGGATGTTTGAGCTGGGTGGAGCGGAAGTGGAGGATGAAGTGGGATTTGTCCGAGTCGTACCTGCGCCGCCTATCGCCTGTTGGAGAGAATCTTGTTAGCATCGATGTCATTTTTTCGCACGGAGCTGGTCTGCCAGCAGATGGGGATCCGGGCGCAACGTACTCCCATACAGAATGCGCCACCAAAGTCGGACAGCGCAACCCAAGGGCAGGGATCTCTGGAGTGGTCCATTGTGGTTGAGGTCCGTGGACTGGTGTCGGTCTAAGGCTGGGCTGCGGAGCCGCGAGAGCTGCGATTGAGTGCGGTGGAAGAGCGCAAGAACAGGACGAGCGACCGGATGGAGGGGCCGCGCAAAGAAATGAAAGGAACGGGCGTCGGACGGTTGGGTGGGTGGACGGTTGCGGTGTCGGGGTATTTGATGGCAAGACTTCGTGATGATGCAGTCGCCGGCTCGAAAAAGTTGGAGCTCTGCCCGGTCCCGGCCCGCACGTGACTTCCCGTCGGTCATCCCGCGTTCCTCCGCATCTTCCTCGCAGTTTGCACATCTGAGTTTTTGTTGCCACTGGTACGAAGAGAATGATCCGGAAGTAACTTCTTAGCATGTTGCCATGCGCATGATATTTGGTAGACCTATGTACTCCTACTCCAGGCAGAATGCATCCGAAAGAGCCAGCCATGATGCTACAAGGTCCCAAACGCCGGAACTCAAATCATTGCCGCCAAACGTATTGTTCGTTATATCAGCAGTCGTAATGAAGGACTGAGAGGTATCTTAGGAGAATTGAAAAGAAAATAGTGCAAAATGTCATGGGCAAAGCCATGGTGCAGCCGATGCAGATATGTCTAAAGCACCCAAAGTATGCGGAACGCTGAAATACGGTCAGATAAATCACCAAACATAAAACGTATCAGGCTGTTGCTGTTCTGAACAGCATGCGGATGCCCGAGGGCTCCTTGCGCTTCGGCTTCTCCTTCTCTGTCCTCATCGTCGACGAAGACTTCACCGACTTGTGCGACTTGGTCGTCTTCTCAGTCTTGGTCGTCTTGCTGGTCTTGCTGGTCTTGCTCGTTTTGTCTGTCTTGCTTGTCTTGGAGCTGTATGTAGACTTGGCAGCCTTGCTCCTCGCAGACCTGCGAGACTTGAGGTCGTCCTCGTTGAGAACGCCTTCCTTGATGAAGCGATCGGCAGCGCCAGGGGTGACGAACTCGCCGTCAACGCTCGTGCCGATGCTGTCGGCGGCGATGTCCGCGATTCCGCGGCGCCACCGCTCGATGCGGCTGAGCTCAGGCGGCTGCAGCTCGTCCAACATAAGCGGCTCCTCAGGGCCGTCGATGGCCCGCACCGGGCCGCCGGCCGGAAGCGCAGCTGCCTCCTCGGTGCTTTGCTGGATCTTCTTGATGATCTTGTAGCCGCCCAGGGCCACGATGGTAACGCCGATGCCGACGCCTGCAGCAATCATGAACTGCGGGCTAGCGAGCAGGGCAACGGCAGCCG
The DNA here is from genome assembly GCA_023089105.1 of Lasiodiplodia citricola. Classification (NCBI taxonomy): domain Eukaryota; kingdom Fungi; phylum Ascomycota; class Dothideomycetes; order Botryosphaeriales; family Botryosphaeriaceae; genus Lasiodiplodia; species Lasiodiplodia citricola. Next base: position 405,806 of record JAJNLL010000019.1, on the reverse strand, counting down.
GGAAAGTACCCTTAAGCGCGGTAAGCGCGCCCGGGCCGAGTTTAGCAACAATGTTGCTGATCTCCGCAAGCGTCAGGGCCACGGCAGCCAGCGCGTCGGGGTTCTTCTGCAGGCTGTCGATCATGGTTACGACAGAGTACTGCAGGCAGTTCGCCTCGTCTAGCATGCGGGTCAGGCCGTTCATCTGGTTCCGCAGCTCCAATTCGTTCTCGCCACGGTGGTCGGGAAGCGGGGGCGGCAGGTCGCCGTAGGCGAGGTCCATGTCGACGTCATCCTTTTTGCTCTTGGACTTGAAGATGGACAAGGGGCCGTCGGTGTATCTGCGTGCGAGCTGGTTCTGCGGCTCCTCGGGGCTGACCTCGTTCTTGAGCGGTGACGAGCCTGGCTTGCCGGCGCGGTCGTTTGCATAGAAGCTGTCTGTGTAACCGCGCTCAAGCGGGGGCCTGTCTCCGGGGTGCTGCGACTTGTGACGGGTGGAGCTCGACTTCTTGGAGCGGCGCGAGCTCCTGGACTTGCGGTCGTCGTCGATGTGGTAGTTCTCCAGAGCGAGCTGGACGCGGCGCTGCTCTAGCTCCTGCTCACGCACGGCCTGGATCTCGGCCTTGCGCTGGCTATAGGCGGACTTGGCCTCCTTGAAGACATTGACGAGGTGCTTGCTCTGGGAGTGCATTAGCGAGCGATCCCACAGGGCGGGGGTGGAGCCGTACAGTGCTAACGACCTTGCCCGACTTGTTGACGACGGTAATGGTCTGACCCAAAGCAGCGACCATTTTGGCAGGCCGTCGCTGGCAGCTGCAGGTGCAACTTGGGCGTACAGGTGGTGAAACAATCTGGGTATAGGGGATTCCGCTCGTGGCCGCCGGTCAACAAGGATGCCGGCGAGAAGCTCGTGGTGGCAGGGTTGTGCGCGTGGACTCCACCGTAGGTGCAGGAAAACCAAGACCAGAGGGCGAACGCAGACCAGCGGCGTTCTTGTAGGAATGAGAAGAAGAGCGGCTTGGGGGAGAGTAAAGGCACAGGCCTGCTATACTTGAGGATCGCAGGTACTTCACGGGATTTGCATGGCGGCTGGGAAGAGCGAGCAGGCGCCGAAGGTCAGGTTAAGAGGGTGGGCCGGGCGTAATGCGGCCCTGGCTATCGCGCGCCGGAGGGCGGGCGTGCAGGCACCCAGGGCCGGGGAAGGGCGGCAGAAGGGTGCGAATGAGCAGTCGGTGTGAGTCGCCAACAAATCGTGGCACGCTGCCAGCGGCCAACTGGGTTCGCCTGCGGCCGGCGCTTGGGAGATCTGCCTCTAGCATCCGTGCCCCCTTCCCCCTACGCCGGAGTCGCGGTCTGCACTGTGACATTGGACGTGTCCCAGCCTCGCAGAGCTGCATGAGATGGCTGCACCGCGATCTCGTGCTTGATGTCAGTCTGCAGCGCCGCCCTGCTCAACGCCCAAGGTGCGGGATAAGCGGCACCCAACGCAGTCTCACCACCTGCCCGGGTAAGCTGTGTTTTGCGACGCGCTCGGCTTGCCTTCCGCCGCTTTCGCCTGCTGCCTGTGCTGCTCTGGGTCGCGGCTGCTGGTCTGAGACTCCCGTCAACAGCCACGCCACAGCCACGTTCGGCGTGCGACGGCCGCCTGGCAACGGCGCAGCGCTGGTGCCTCTGCAGTCGGTGCGAGACCATAGGCGGACTTTTTTGTTTGATTAGCAAGGATGACGCTGCCTCTCAGCGTCATGGTCAGCTGTTTGGCTGCGAGAGCCGCATCCTGCCTCTGCAGCCCGCAAGATACCGGACGCATGCCTCGTTGCTTCCCATTTGCTGCTCCATGTCTCAGACTGTTCTGGCTACGCACGTCAAACCTCCCTCTCATTCCAACCGCCAATGGCCTCCCCCGCGCTGAGATTGCGCATACGTACGACATTCTCGGCGCGACTAGAACAGCCTGTTGCTGCATCGGCACCCAAGCATGCATCGCCGGGCCGTAAAAGCCCCCAAGGGTTGCGGGATCGTGGGCGTGCGAGGCCAATCGGGCCAAGTCATACATATAATCCCCTCACGGCGCATCATCTCCGCATACTTATAGGTGTTTGTGCCTGTTTAGGCACTCCGCCAGCCGCAGCCGTGAGGGGAAGCTCGCCAGCTCATCGTCGTGGCACTGCGGCCCTCAGCTGGACCGGGCTATTATGACGCTGCCGGCGTGAAGATGGCGTCCTGCTCGCGCCCGCTGTGCAACTTGTTACTCCGCTCTCTGGCAAGGGCGGGACTGTGCGTGTACCTGCAGGCGATAACAGCTCATAGCGCAGATCATGGCGGGCTCAGGGTCAACCAGGAGCCGTTCCTCAGGCCGCTCCCCAGGCCACCAAAAACTGAGTCCATGCCGCCATTGCCCGGAGCGATATCGTCATCGTGTAATAAGCCTTCAAAACCGCGACCGCTAGGGTAATGGCGTATGATACGTCAGCGATCGCGACAGCTGGGAAAAGGGAGCAGAGGCATGAGCGCGCGCACTATACAAACAGTCAGAGCTCCCCCGAGCGAGCGCGAGGGAACGTCCCGCTCGCAAGGTGCCGCCCGCCACAGTGGAGGCCGGATTTGATCGAATCGGTGGACTTTGCCGGGTGCAGCTCGGTTGGGCGAAGCGCGTTTTCTTTCCAGGCCAAGGCTGGGACCATGTGCGGCGTAGGCTCGCGCCGCCTGGGGCGACATGAGGCGACAGAGCAGCAGCTGGAGGCGGAGGCAGGCAGCTCAGCGGGTAAGTCTGGCGTGGATCGGCCCGAGTTGGCATCACCGTCTTTTCCTAGGTCCTCAGATCCCCCGACGCCAGGTGGGGGTTTTGGGCCCACCGAAGCTCCAGAGAAGCGGCAGAAGGACGTTTCAAGCACACCGCTCCTATTTCCGCAACGCGCCGCTGACACCACCCGCCCAGCACACGATGAGCCCGAAATGGCGCTTGACGGAACCATCGAAATGGCTTCTCCTCCGAAGCAGTTCCAAGCCCCGGGCCTCTTCCATCGCATGAGACATGACAACAGCATCCTTGCCCTTGTTGTCTCTGCTGATTACATCTTCGCCGGCACCGAGGGCGGTGAGATTCTGGTCTACGGCCTCGAGACCTACACCCGCGTCGCCATCATCGAGGGCCACCGCGGCAGTGTACTAGGGCTTTGCCTCTCGCAGGACCAACAATTGCTGTTCTCCAGCGCCGGCGACCGCATTGTGAACGTTCGTGCAGCCATCTAGCCCTTGTGTGCTCTCCCACAGCAGTGACTCACCCTCCACACAGGTCTGGAACACCCGCACCTTCGCCCGCGAGTACTCCATCTACTCCGCCTACGACATTGGCGATGTCTTCTGCGTTTCCTACTCATGCGCCCTGCGCACCGTCTATCTGGGCGCGCAAAACACCAGCATCCAATGGTACAACCTGAACGAGAAGGACCGGCGCCCGCCACCCAAACCGACTGCCCACCCCTCCTTCCGCGAAGACCGCTTCTTCGATTCGCTCGGCCCAGGTGGCATAAGGACTCCAAGGCCAGAATGCACGGATGCGCCGCGCGACGCAAAGGGCGGTCAGGAATTGGAAATTGATCAACAGTACATTCGTCAATTCGCCCACTACGGCTACGTATATTGCACGCTACTAGCAAGTGGCTCGGTGGCTGGTTACGCGGACAAAGAAATCTTGATTTCGGGTGGCGGGGACGGAGTTATCAAATTGTGGAGGCTGGACCAGGACAACGGAGGCGCTATCCAGGAACTGCATGCCCTTGATGATGGCAGAGAAGAGGGCAATGCCGTCCAATCAATGGTCTTGGATGGCACTTTCTTGTATGGTGGCCGTCCGGATGGCGAGATCAATGTGTGGGATCTTGAGACGAAGCAGCTTGTGCGCAGCCTCAAGACAAACGTTGGTGACGTCTTGACCATCACCATTGGAGGAGGCTTCCTTTTCGGTGCGGGAGATCGGGGGTTTGTGCAGGTGCGCGGTCGTCCATCCGCAGTGATTGAGGCTGTTGCGCTGACGTATCGTAGAAATTCAACCGCCAATACGAACCGGTTGGCAGATTCGAGGCTCACGATGGCCTCGTTCTTGCCTCCGCCTTTGGCACCTTCAACAACAGACCCGTCTACGTTACTGGCGGCAATGATGCCACCATTGCCGTCTGGGATGTTCGAGATTGCCAGGTCATCCCACCGAAGTCTACAGCAACTAGCAATGGTAAGCAATCTGGGCCATCTGGGAGTTCTAATCTGATTTCATGCAGAGCAACTTTTCGAGTTTCTCAAGCGGTTTGTATCTTACCGAACCGTTTCCTCCAATCCACGGTACAAGGTGGACTGCAGAAGAGGCGCCTCCTACCTCAGGTCCGTTTTCAAGAATTTCGGAGCTGCTACCGAGATGCTCAACACCGAAGAACCCTACAATCCTGTGATATTCGCAAAGTTCAGGGGCAATCCTGCTACATCCAGCGACAGGAAGAAGATTCTATTCTACGGCCACTACGATGTGATTGCAGCGGAAAACGAAGACAGCAAATGGATTGTAGATCCATTCTCCATGGAGGGCATTGACGGCTACCTCTACGGTCGCGGCACATCCGATAACAAGGGTCCCATCATGGCAGCCATTTTCGCAGTAGCTGAGTTGTTAGAGGAGCAGGCCCTGGAGTCTGACATCATCTTCCTGATTGAGGGCGAGGAAGAGTCCGGTTCTCGCGGCTTCCCCGAAGCTGTACAGCGCAACAAGGAGCTCATCGGTGACGTCGATTGGATTCTTCTCGCTAACAGCTATTGGCTCGACGACCATGCGCCATGCTTAACATACGGTTTACGTGGGGTGATTCATGCAACCGTCCAAATCGAGAGCCCCCACCCGGACCTCCACAGCGGTGTCGACGGCAGCTCGCTTCTCGACGAGTCCTTGAAAGACCTGATTATGCTGCTCGCGAAGCTGACGGGGCCCCACGGCCGGATTGAGATCCCTGGCTTCTACGACCCCATCCCGCCCCTCAGCCCGGAAGAGAAGCAGCTGTACGACGAAATCGGCCACTCGCTCATCTCGCGCAACCCGGACCTGGGCGACCCGGAGGACCTGGTGAACTCGCTCATCCGCCGCTGGCGCGAGCCCTCGCTGACGATCCACCGCTTCCACACGTCGGGCCCCGAGAACTCGACCATCATCCCCCGCCTCGCCCGCGCGTCCCTGTCCATCCGGCTGGTGCCGAACCAGGAAGCGACACAGGTCGCGGCCGCCCTCACGGACCACCTGAACGCCGAGTTCGCCCAGATCGAGAGCAAGAACAAGCTCACCGTCACCATCGACCACCTCGCGGAGCCGTGGCTCGGCGACTTCGGCAACGAGATCTACAAGACGCTCGAGGCCGCCATCACGGATGAGTGGAAGCCCGTCCAGGAGCGCCGCCGTAGCTCCGTCGCCGCGCTGTCGTCGGGTCTTCGGCCCCAGACGGCGTCTTCGGCGTCCAATGGCCAAGGAAGTGGTGGTTATTTCGACGCCGGAAACAATCCTCGCTCCCCGACGACGTCGTCGACCCTCGCTAACGGCAGCGTGACGCCTCCCGCTGAGAAGACCAGCGACGACCCCACCGTCTGGAAGCAGCCGCTCAAGCCGTTGTATATCCGCGAGGGCGGCAGTATCCCGTCAATTCGGTTCTTGGAAAAGGAGTTTGACGCGCCGGCTGCGCATCTGCCGTGCGGGCAGGCGAGCGATAGCGCGCATTTGGATAACGAGAGGCTGCGGTTGGTGAACTTGTATAAGAGTAAGGGGATTTTTAAGAGGGTGTTTAGGGATTTGCCGAGGAAATGATTGGGATGTCTGTGATGTGATGAGGGGGCGCGGGGGGAAAGGGGGAGCAAGGGTGTTTGGTTTTGGTTCAGAGGTTCAGACCTTGTATTCTTATCTCGGAGTGAAGTCAGGAAAGGATTGGACTCTGGCATTTTTTTCGGTGCGGCGTTTGTGATGGTCATGCATGCGGGTTCGAGAATGGTGGAGGGACGGGGAAGGCGATTTGGTGAGTGGGTAGAGGTATCTGCGGTGTCTTTGGGGGGACGGAAGGTTGGATGGGGAGAATGTGCTTGGGCTTTGTGTTTCTTGTATCATTAGGACTGAGCATACCATAGGGGAGCATTTTAAGGGTGCACGAAGGAGCATATTAATGAGTATTCACGTAGAGTCGAGCTACACAGGGACTGCAAGTTTCGCGTGGTTTCCGGTTTGAGTTCAAATCGCCTGCAACCGTATTGTCACTTTGCAACCACTGACATGAAGAGATAGATAAGTCATCTGTTCTGGAACATTGTAGTCACGCCTTGCTTCAAGGCCATGCCATTATACACGCTGGCCTTTAACCGCCATGCTCCCTCTCTGTATGGCGTCTGAGAAAAGCGAAATATTCGTAGTTCTTCGTGTGTTTGCCCTTATGTTAGAATTGGAAGTGCCTCTCAATTGGTGCTGGCGTCTGATTTTATGGGTTCTTCTTCTCCTGTCTCACAAAGTCAATTATATCAGTATTCAACAGAGAGGCAGTTGGAGCGTCTATCCGGACAAGAGCTCCAACTCTCCGGTTCTGTTGCAATACTTCATTGTCATGACTTTCGTTCCTATCTCCTGCCAGCCACAAGCGCGCGAATCATGCTCCCCTAGCGCTTTCACCGTAGACCCTTGGTTCTTTTAGACCTCTAGGACTTCTAGAGTGGGAATGGCGAGCTCACCCCTAGCTCATCATGCGCTCGGTTAAGATTGTCTCGCTCTCGTTGGCCTTGACTCGGTGTTTTAAACGTTCGGTATCTTCAGTTCTGTTTTCGGAGACGACCTTACGCTCAATCCACCCCATCTAAAATACTTATCCTTTCTTGGAGGTCTGAATCTGAACATTGCCGAAACCTTCACCTGCCCCAGCCAGCTTGATCCACCGGCACGTCCACTGGCATTTTATTATTGGCGAGATAGTGGGTGATCAAGCAAGCTAAATTGCTAATTCCGTGATTTAGAAGACGCTAAACAGGTCACGGTAGGTAGTGGCCGTGCGGATGGATTGAGCCGCCGGCTGACGAGCCTGAGATATGTGACCAGGGCGGGACGCCCGCAGCCAACCATTCCAGTTCCTGCCGCTCAGCGCGCGGGTCGCACATGGTGCACTGCGACCACATCAACAACCGCAGCAGCACGACCTCTCTATTGACACGACGACGACCACTCTCATTTAAATCGTACCTAACCTTCCAGTGTGGACACATGCGTGCGATCACCTTGCACCGACGCTCGGTCGGCGCTCGCGCCAGCTGTAAGGCAGAGAAGCGCCAGCGCGGGTGCGTGTCGTGGCATCTGGCGCAGGCTCGCTGCTGGAGACGTTCCTCCCTCTTCTGCTGCTGCTGCTTCTCGCTGCTGCTGCTGCCGATCAAGTACCGTAGTAGCGGTGATGCTGATCGTTGTTGTCGTCGTTGTTCGTGCCACTGCTCCTCTGCGGCGCAGGCACGCGTGAAGCGGTCGTCGCGTAGGCGCAGGCTAAATAGGTATGCTGCCCAACCAATATCATCGATGAATTGCGCTTCTATTGAAATGAAGGGGATGCGGAAAGCGCGGCTGGTGGCGCGTAGGGCGAGGATGTCGGCAGTGTCGTCGGCGAGATGGTGTTTGGTGAGGTAGTAGAGCAGATCTAGGGGGAGGCGGTGGAGAATGCTATGCTCGACGTTGTGAGAGAAGGCTGCGTCTATGTTTCTATAAATGGCATGGCCCTTGTCTGGATTTGGAGATATTTTTTTACAAGGACGCCGTGCGAAGGGAAATAAGCCGTACAGAAATGACATCGCGGGCTTAATAGAGGGCGCTGTTGAGGAAGAATAAGAAGGATACGTTGCTCGTTATAAAAGTCATCCGGTTCATGGCCCAAGGTTCTACCATGGGTGTGATAGCGTAGTAGAGAATTCAACAAAAAATTAACAACACCGTCATCACCCCTCCTCCTCAATCTGAGCCAGCCACCGCTCACTGCTGGGCGACCGCATGAGCCCCAAATGACGGGTTATTTCCAACTCCACAACAGCTTCATCCGGAGCCGTGGTGCCCCTAAAAAGCCTCTTCCAGAACAAGCGAGCCATCATACGGCAGCCGGGCTCGAGACACTCGTGGCTAGAAATCAGACTCTGCCCATTCCTGGCCCCGCCCGCGTCGCCCAAGTTCCACGGCCTGGTCCGAAACGTGCGCGAGTCCCCGAACCTGACATGCCTGCAACCCACAACCACGCCCGTCTCCTCGACTGCCGCCAGCACGCCCAAGACGCGCTCTAGCGTTAGGCTCCCGCTTTGCTGCACCTCGCCCACCGCGACGACCACCCGCACCTGCGCCCACGGACCGAAGCACCTCTCGATCCCGCGGCCGCTGTAAATGATCAGCTCGGCGCTCCGCGCCCAGAGCTTCCTGCAGTAGTAGTAGCCGCTACTGTCTGCGTTGATGTCATGAACTGCTTCGACTGCGCAGTCATGGCACTGCCACCGCGATAGGAACCACGACGACAACGACGACAGCTCCCGATTCGACGCCGCCGCCGCTATCGCGCTCGCCACCTCGTCGTACGTCAAGGCCATGTGTTGACACATGCGCACGACGCCGTCGGCCCCTTTGCATCGACGCTGCTCGGGCGCGCGGGCTAGCTGCGCGGCGGAGAAGAGGGAGGGCGGGTGAATGCTGACGCATGCAGAGCAGGGACGCTGCTCGCTGCTGTTGTTGTTGGCCTGCTTCTGCTGCTGCTGCTGTTCTAGCCGCTCTGCGGCGCAGGCGCGTGTGAAGCGGTCGTAGTTCATGCGCTTGAGGAAGCTTCGGGACGCACTGACGGATGCCGCCGTCACCGGTCCGGTGGTGGGGATGAGGAAGAGCGGGGTGCGGAAGGCGCGGCTGGTGGCGCTGAGGGCGAGGACGTCGGCGGCGTCGTCGGCGAGATGGTGTCTGGTCAGGTAGTAGAGCAGATCCAGGGGGAGGCGGTGGAGGATGCTGGGCGAGGCGTCCTGGGAGAAGGGGACGGAAATGGATGCGTCGTCTGTCGTGCTGTCGGTGACCTGGCAGGAAGGAGTGGTGGAGGTTTCGTGTAGGGAGGAAGGAGCGGCAGAGGTTTTGTGTGGTGTGGTGGCATGGTCCTCGTCTGGGTTGCGGGACTGGCCGCAGAGAAACGGCATTACGGGCTTAGTAGAGTTCGGTGTATAGGGAGAATCAGAAGGGCACGTGGCTCCCTTTTATGACGGCTCTTTTGCTCAGGGTCCAGGGTGCTACCATGGGTATGATGGCGAAGAGAATCCAAAAATATAAAAAACCGTTACCACTTTCGAATACGTATTTAAAATATTTATTATTCCTTCTTCGCAAGATTGTAACGATCTTAGAGTTGGTAGTAGTGTATAGGCCCTCCTCCCCTCCAGTGTCTCTACAGCTTTAGCTATGTCTTCACTTCAACCTAGTTTATCTACATATGTATATTCTAGACTTATACACACTCTAGAATATTTTACTATAGATTTCGTACTTGAAGTAGTAGATAAGCAGACTACCTCTTTTAGCGTGCTGCGGTGAGGAGGTCTATTTGTACGCAGCTCCTTCAAGGCTGCTTGATCTTGCCAGCGCTATTGTCGGGAAACCTGGCCTGAGCCAGCCACACTCCATACTTGGGCGAGTCACTAGCAATTCAGAGGAGCGTGATCCACTACACGACAACTCCACGCTGGTACGGCATGGGCTGACGGGACATTCGTAAGTGGAAGTTGCACCACCCAAGCCCTTGGACGACGACAGCGCATCCAAGATCTGTGGATCGCTCAGCTTCAGATGCTTGCACACGACCACCTCACACTCGCTCGCCGCCTGCAGCGCGCGCCGGACCACTGGTAAAGACTTCTCCTCGAAGAAGAGTACACAACAAGCCCGAGCGACGTATCAAATTCGCTTCCAGGAGCACTTGTTGAGCTCTGCTTCCCTGGTGAAGTTCACTAGGGTGCTGAATAGATAGAATATATATCACAATTAGCTTGGACAGTAATGGTATTCTGAATTATTGAGGGCTCAAGAACCACCCAGTTGCAGAGGCCAGTAAACACGGAAGATCTGTATTCATTGGAACTGAAACAATAGTGAGAGAACAACTCCAGACCGCACCAAGAAACATGAAACATTCCTCTTGTCAGTTTGTTATCTTTTTTTTTTTTTTATTTAACGGACCACCAACACGTTGTGCTATGCTTATTCTCTCTATCGACGTTGCTAACATCGATTAATCATCACACCTCGTTCGAGGGATACTGAACTACTTCTAGTGGCTTGAAATCCTCTTTGATGGTTCTCACGCTCGTGAAGCGCTGCAGATGAGCCATAGTGCCCGTCTTGTCATTCGTACCGGAGTCTCTGCTACCACCGAAAGGTTGCTGAGCCACCACGGAGCCAGTGCATTTGGTGTTGAGGTACAGCATTCCAGCCGCATGCTTCAACTCAGTCATGGCCTCGCGCAAAGCGTACGGGTCTTTGGCGAATATGCTACCCGTGAGAGCGTAGCGGGACGTGGTGTTCAGCGTCTCCAACGTCTGCTTCCACTCGCTATCTGGGTACACATACACTGCCAATATTGGACCAAAGAGTTCACGAGACATGATGTCATGCCGGGGGTTGCTGGTACGGTAGATGGTGGGGTGCACAAAGTAGCCCTCGGCCTTGGACGCTTTGCCGCCGACAATCAGCTCCAGCTCGGGGTCGTTCTTCGCGTCCTCGATGACCTTATTCAACCGGTCGAAGGCTTGTTCGTGGATGACCGGCGTGATGAAATTTCCGTAGTCCTCGACGCTGCCGACCTTCAACTGCGAGATCTGTTCCTGTAGGATTTGCTTGAATTCGGGCCAGGCGGATTCGGCGACGTATACCCTGGAGTTTGCCGAGCACTTCTGGCCCTGGTACTCAAAGGAAGCGCGAATGGTGTTCAGAGCGGCATTTCGGATGTCTGCGGAAGGGTGAACGATTCCCCAGTTCTTACCACCCGTTTCGCCGATCACGCGGGGATAGGAGTTGTAGACGCCATCGCCGATGGCATTGCCAATCTTCTTTTGCAGGCCCTTGAAGACCTGGGTCGATCCGATGTAACTTAGAGCACCGAATTCGGGTCTCTTGAGAATGGAGTTGGTGACTTCTTCCGCGTCTCCAGGGAGAAATTGGATGACATCCTTAGGCAGGCCGGCTTCGATGAGGATCTGGTGGAGGAGCCAGCTGGCATGCAATGCGTAGTCGGAAGGCTTCCAGATGACCACATTTCCGAGCAGAGCCGCTGGGCCAATCAGGGTAGCACCGAGGGCAGTGAAGTTGAACGGAGCAATGGCATAGACGAAACCCTCGAGGGGACGGTACTCCAATTTGTTCCAGTCACCATCGGAATGGACCTTTGGTTGTTGCGAATAGAGCTGCCAGGCCTCTTGTATGTAGTACTTGAAGAAGTCGACTGTTTCGGCGGCGGCGTCGATCTCGGCCTGCCAGATGTTCTTACCCTGGCCCAGCATCGTCGCTGCCACAATTTCTGAGCGATACTTTCCCGATATCAGCTCGCATGCGCGGAGAAAGATTGCGGCGCGATCTTCGAAAGGCATGGCCTCCCAGGCTAGCTTGGCTTTCAGTGCTGCATCTACTGCCTCGTTGACCTGTTGCGGCGTCGCTGTAGCGTAGTTTGCTACAATCTCGTCATGCTTTGAAGGATTCTTCTGCTTGCGGGATTGGTGTGTCTCGACCTTGCCACGAAGTCAACATGGAGCTGCAAATGATATATTGGGAGATTGGGCCATACATTGACACCGTTGATTCTGATAGGAACATGCACTGGCAGCTGTCCTTTCAGCTTCCTCAAGGATGCTGTAAGCTCAGCTCTTTCTGGGGAGTTTTTCCGGTAGTCAAGCTGCAAATATGGTCAAAAGATAAACACAAAGTTGAGATGCTTCGAGCTGTAGTGGCACAACATACTAGCTTCTCATTTTCAAACTTTGGGGGATGCCATAGACTTAGAGCCCTACGCAATGGGTGAATAGCAGTGACATTGCTTGGAAACCTGGCCCGTGAACGAGTGGCACTGACGCGGCTTGGCAAGGAGAACGATTTCATGATAGCAAAGAGTTGATCGCTCCTTTTGCTCTGAGTAGAAAATGGACCGAATAGCTTACAGTCAGTCCTGTTAAATCTTTAACATGAGCATGATTCTTCGGGTCGAAATTCCGACCCCCACTGTCCTGATGTAGCGCCGGCGGGATGTGTCCGACTTTCCGGAAGTCCCCCACCGAGGGCAAGCTACCTTTGCATTATCTTTGATAGCATTTCCCAATCCCGGGTAGCATAGCCAGCTTATCTTAGTTGCCATCCGAGGATTAGTTCGCGGATTCGCGTTGTCCGATAAGCCCCTCTTCCGTACCCCTCACGCTCCGGACTCGCACGTGATTCCCTCCTTTTTGAGTTGGACATCTTGATAGAGGATAGCTAAGCATGGCGACAGATAAGAAACACTATCGGAACGCCCTTCCGGTGGTCAGGAAGATGGGATCGCTCTTCTCAATCACTGCTGACGGATATATTTGTGTACCATATGCCTTACTTGAATATATGAACTTAAGTTCACTGGAACCATGTTGTGCGGTCAATCTAAACAGCCCGGAAAAATGGCATTATCAACAGTCCTCCGCGCCAGACCTACGAAGTTCCATGGCTTACGGCGTGTCAGCAGTGCGGCAACGACAGCCGTGTACCATCCACATGAACGCAAGGAGGTCACCGCTATGTCAAGGCTGCCAACAACAGTTCTCCTCCGATCTTTGGCATTCACATCTCTCATGTCTTCAAAATGGCTTCTGAAGCCTTCGATGGCTTTCCTGGGCGCCATAACTGGCTCCAAGTCTGCGTTCCTCAATCCAGATAAGAACCCCCTTGTCAACCGGCTTCTGAAATGGACCATTTACGACCAATTTTGTTCTGGCACCAATCCTCGAGAGGTTAGAAAGTCGGTGGCGGCCCTCAAGAGCATAGGATACCAGGGCGTCATCCTCACCCACGCTAAGGAAATCGTTCTCGATGAGCCTCAGCGGGCTCTGACGGCCGAAGCAGGACCAATACACAATTCACAATGCTATGAAATGGTTGAAAGATGGAAGCAAAGCTCTCTGGAGACGCTGCGCATGGTCGGTCCAGGAGATTTTCTTGCTTTGAAGTGAGTTCCCCACTCATCCTCCACCACCTTCCCATGTCCCTTTTTCTGACCAATTCCACGCTCTTAGACTCACCGGCGCGGGACCAATGGCAGTGGATGCGCTGAGATCTCAAGGCCCCATTCCAGACGCAGTCGACCACGCGCTCACCCAGATCTGCAAGGAAGCGCGCAAACAAGGCTCCAGGGTGTGGGTCGACGGGGAGCAACAAGTCCTCCAGCGGGGCATCGACGAATGGGTTATCGAACTCATGCGACGCTGGAACACAAACGGACAAGCCCTGGTCTACAACACCATCCAAGGCTATCTGAAGGGCTCCAATGCCAACGTCGACCGCCACATCTCCCTGGCGGCCGCGGAGGGATGGACGCTGGGCATCAAGCTTGTGCGCGGGGCCTACATCGAGCACGAAGTCCGCTCTTTGATTCACGACACCAAGGAGGACTCGGATCGGTCCTACGATGCTATAGCGGAGAAGCTTATCAGCCAGAGACTTCCTCCTGAGGCTCAGGCACAGGGTCTGAGTTTCCCCAGCTCAGCCCTCTTCTTGGCTACTCACAATGCTGCGAGCGTGTCTAAGGCATGTGCTATGCATCGCACCCGCCTCACTGCGGGATTGCCAACGACGTCGATGGAGTGTGGTCAGATTGCCGGGATGGCGGACGAGCTGGGGTGCGAGTTGATCTCCAATTATGAGAGGTGTTTGGCAGATGCTTCCGCGGAGAAAGCAAGAGCTCCGAAGGCGTTCAAATGTCTGACTTGGGGATCGGTTGGGGAGTGTATGGGGTTTCTGCATCGTCGAGCTATCGAGAACCGAGGAGCGGTGGAGAGAACAAAGCATATGGCAGCCGCGCTGAGAGAAGAGCTGCGGCGAAGGATATGGGGATAGGATGGAAGGAATAGAAATGCTACAGGCAGAAGTCTCGATACTTGACTCTCTTTCGACCTCTTCTGGATCCTCTAAGCCGTACGTTACTACTTCAATGCTCATAACTTTTAAACCATTCATCTACATGACCATTCAATACGAAACAACTGTGCCTCCAGCCAAACTTCCTTTGATACCGATCATAAAGATAGAGCTCACCACATTACGAACGCAGTTGGTATGTGAGCTTGATGACCGCTATATTTGAAACTGACTTTGTTGATTGGTAGAATTGGAGATGAATTGTCTACAGTCTATATTTACCTATCCTCCCTCGCCTTATCTAAAGCAGAAAGAAGCTCATTTTTTGAACACTCATCACCCCAATGCTTCCTCGGCAGCTCAAAAGTCGACGTAATCCGCCCATACGCCATGCCACCCAGCTGCCCAAGCGGCCTCAACTTATTAATATCAATATGGCTCACATCCTTATCCACCGCATCCTCGCGCACCCAGAACCGCGTCGCCTTGATCAACACCATCCCCGCAACGCTCATCCCCTCCCGCTGATGATCCCGAAACTCCTTAACATCAACCACCTTACCCTCGACGCTAAACACCGACTCCCGCACCCGCGCCGGCCGCACCGTCGACGCCGGCGCCTCGTGCAACCCGGAAATGTCCCACTCGGACACGCCGTGCGGCGCGTCGATGGCGGTCGCGTTGACGGCCTCGATCATGTTCTCAGAGACGGCGTTGATGACGCACTCGCCCGTCTCTTTGAGGTTGCGGTACGTATCTTTTTCGCGGCCGGGCCGCGCGGAGAAGCCGACGATGAACATGGGCGGGTCGTGGTCGATGACCTGGAAATAGCTGAACGGAGATAGGTTTTTAGTCACGCCGTCGCCGGCTACGGTGCTGATGAAGCCGATGGGCCGCGGCGCGATGCCCGAGATGAGGAGGCGGTAGTTGTTGACCGTGGGCCGGTCGGCGGCGTACGGGTCGACCTCGACGTGTTTGGTGGCGTGCGGGTTGTGGCCGCGGATGCCGTCGCCGTAGTGCCAGTTAGGGTTGGGGTTTTTGGTGACTTCGATTGGGGCGTTGGAGTGGTCGAAGTCGGGGCGTTGGGCGAGGATTTTTTCGAAGTTGCGGACTTTCTCGACGATCTTGTATTGGGCTTGGGCGGTTTTGGTTGCTTCTGCTGTGGCAGAATTCATTTTGACTGAAGATGAAAGCCCTCTGTGTGGTTGAAAATGCGAGAGGCATCTGGTTGTTGACTTAGAAAGACATTCTTTAAATGCTACATTCAAACTTACCGTCGAGTAAGGTGAAGGCGGGAAAAGATCCCGCGTGCTGCCATGACGAAAATTGATCAGTGGATAGTGTCAGTAGGACTTGCCAAAACATATCATACTCTGGCTTTGCTGATTAATATTCACACAATGTTGTTGGAATCATTCGCCAACGATAGCCGGGTAAGAAGCGTGTGCGGGATGCAATGCCGCAAGCCCGGAACGCGATTCCGTCGATTGCGACATCGTGGACTCGCGCCACTATCGGACATATGGAGCCATAACGGTTTACTGAAGTGATATTTGAGTGATCTCCGGACAACTCTTTATCGGTTTTCACTTGCACTGTCTGAGTCTATGCTCAGATGGATCTCTGTCAATGTTTTCTACATCGACTCCTCGCGGAATGGCGACATCGGAGCGCTGGTCCGACGCTCGCTTAGTCCACCACTTTACCGCCTACCTGCTAATAAAACTTCCACACAGAAATCGACCATCTCATCTAAGTCATTTCTTACCTTCACTTTTCCGACAATGCTGGGATGCACCGGCCTGATTCTTTAGTCCCCAGAGGACGTGATTTTGCCACAAGGTGGGAAAGTCAAGCAATGAGGAATATAGGTATCGCCGAACTGAGGTCTGCTGCGTCAAAAATGCGGGGTAATAGATAAGACCTGTGGAGAACCACGCCCTAGTACATCTTGATACGACAACACTATCCTGCTACTATTGGCCATTCGTGATTGGACTTGACATGATGGTCAAACTTAAAGTCGGAACGCTGCCCCGACCCTTTGGCATTCTTCGTAGCCGTCAGTTCACCTGCGGAAGCATTGATCAATATGCCCACTTCGACGCATCAAGGCAGAGTGAGAAAGAAGATCTCTAAAGCGTACGGAAGATACCGACCTCAAATAGCCTCATCTGCTGACACCGCAAAGCTGCGACAGATGTCGGGTGATGAAGGTGAAGTGTTCCGGTTTGCAACCGTGTTCCAGATGTGCTCGGAAGAATGAGCGGTGCCACTATGTGGCCGAAGTCAAGCGCGTGTCCGTTTCGGAGAGGTAATTAGCCAAGTAATTCGGAATGGTATCGAGATGGGGCCCGGAAAGCTAAAGAGCTATACTACGCAGTTACCTTCGGGAGCTGGAAAGCCGGAACAACCAAATTCTGTCCCCCGTTCCAAGTACGAGCTCAGAAATATTCTGTCAAAACCCTGCACCAGAGGCTAGTCAGGTTGCATCAAACAGCCTGCTGTCAGCGCCATCTGGTAATTCGACACGATGTGCTGTCTCGGGGGAAGATACAGATGCGGGTGAGGCTTTATGTGGACATTGTTTCTTAGCGCGTGCTGATGTATACAACGCTGATCTAGACCTACCTACCCATTTTCCCGCAACTCGACATCTTCTATCCCAGTTTTCCGTAACAGAGGGACACGAGAGCGATGTCGGTACAAGCTTCCGGCAGAATCCATTAGCCGATAACGACTATACCTTCGCTGAGAGAGGTGGAAGGTTCTGTGAGTAAATCCTTCTATAATGTTACCTCGACTTGTAATTGACCCCGCCTCCCAAGGGTACATGGGCCCTTGTTCTTCATGGTCATTCTGCAGACGCGTTTTATCCCTGCTTGGATGGCGATTACCCGAATCCATTTTTCACCCAGACCCCGGCCACTTTGATGGCGAGAGTTTCCGCTTACGCTGGACGCCCCTGGGCCATGATGAGATTCCAGATGTGTCCAATGTGCCACCCATGGACTATGCTCTGTTCATGTTCAGCGCTGCCAAATTCTATCTGGGTTCAATTTTATACATAATTGACGAAGCAGAGTTCATTCAAAGTATCCACGAATTCTATGATGACCCTTTAGCAAAGGCTAAGTCATCAAGACATTGGTATGCTCAATTTCTCCTGATTATAGCCTTCGGGAAAGCTTCTCTTGCCAATGAAAGGTCTCGCGGGGGGCCATCGGGCTACCAGTATGCTGCCAGAGCCATGGCCTTG
Organism: Lasiodiplodia citricola; assembly: GCA_023089105.1. NCBI lineage: Eukaryota > Fungi > Ascomycota > Dothideomycetes > Botryosphaeriales > Botryosphaeriaceae > Lasiodiplodia > Lasiodiplodia citricola. The sequence continues at coordinate 388,428 of JAJNLL010000019.1, read as the reverse complement.
ATGCCAGATCTTGCAGGACTAGCACCTGATCCCATACAGGCAGTTCAAGCGTTGGCTCTAGGCGCAGTCTATCTTCAGTCCCTTGACATGAGGGTTGGAGCTTGCTATCATGTAAGTCATCCAACGTCGCGTTCACGCCTGCTACTAATACAAAATTTTGTGTTAGATTGGACACGCATTGCGTATCTGCATAGTCGAAGGATGGCATCGCCATATGCCGGAAGAGGTGGTAGGCATTGAACACTCTCGTCGGTGTAACATTGTCTTCTGGGTCGTCTATAGACTGGACCGCGAGTTTGGGCCTCTGATAGGTACTCCTTGCTCCATCGGCGACGCCGACATTACCACAAAGCTTCCTTCAGAGATGGATGAATCTCTCGATGCATTGAACATGACCTTACATGTCCGACTCTCGCGCTTAATGGCCCGTATTCTGACCGGTACGTAGACCGTAGGACAACGCTATGCTCCCTCACTGACAACACATTTGATAGCTATCTACGGAGTTGGAAAGCAATTCAACGGGTCTCTTGTACCAAACACACAGGAAGTTCTGAGGGAGCTTGCCCAATTGTCTAAAGACATAAATGACCTTCTCAGCACTCATTTTCAGGGATCAATCAGCAAAGCGTCCAGGATGGCTCTACGTCTGATATTGTCTTACCACCATGTATGAAACAACCACCTCAGGCTTTCTTTACTTTCTAACGACTACAGTGCGTCGTTTTGACCACACGCCCTTTGGTAATGTGTGCCCTGCACATACACATCAAACAAGCGGAAACTTTGAGACGCCGACCAAGTTCGCTATCTGCGCCTGTCGTATCTCTACTGCAGTCGTGTGTAGACTCAGCACTGAAAATACTTCGCACTCTTCGCATAATGGGCGACGAAGATCTCTTGGGTGAGTTACACAAGTATAGTACAACAACAATCCTGCTGACTATGACTGCAGAGGCCTTCCTCCCCTTTCAACTAGAAGACGCGTCATCCTCCGCCTTCATTCTTTATCTGATCCGCACCATCAACCCCGCTCTGCTCACGGATGAGAAATGGCATGACGATGTTCAGTATGTCATAGACAAGATGATCTCGAAGGGCAGTGTAGCGGCGCCTTTGCGAAAGTGGGAGCTCAGCCAATTGGAGGACGCTCTCGTAGCCCTAAGCCCAGTTGGTAACGAGGAGCCGACCCCTCCTCCAAGCGCTCACAGTCAGCCACCGCACCACCAAGAACATCAGACTGAAATGTCTCCTGTGCACGGTGCTGATTCTGGATGGGACTCGTTTCTGGAAAACGGAATGATTGGGATATCGCCAACTGAGATGTTGGATCTGGCAGCCCAACTCGAAGTGGACAGCAACTTTGTGCCACAGGTTATGGGTTGGTAGACATGTGTCGAAATGTGCCGTGAGAATTGATATCTAAGGCACCAAAGCCTGTTCGTCTAAAAGCATGTCCATTACCATTTCCAAATGGCCAGAAAGGTCCAAGTCATAATCAAGTCCGGGAATAAGTTGGCTCATGTGAACACATTTGCGAATACCGGTATTCCGGTCCGACTTCTTTCATCGCACCTCGGAATCTACTTCCGATGCGGGGATACATGTCCGAGTACCGCAGATAAGGCCTGAATACACAACTCGACAACTCCGATGCTTTGAATTTGTATGAGAGTCCTTATCAGGTGCAATAACTCTACATACACATCGAAGGATAGACATTCCTTTACACAACACACATCACGTATCCTCACAATCATGCTCAAATCCAGCATCATTCGCGCATCACTTAGCCCTCTTCACTTATGTATTTCAGCTCAAATCCCTCATCTTGGCCGTGTGCGGACCTTTTCCACTGCGAAGATGCCAAAGAAAGAGTTCCTCTGCCTGCTGCCAGACAAGCCGAATGTGTTGGAGCAACGTAAGATAGCTGGACCGTGAGTGCTGGAACTCCCCTTTCCATATATCCGCTGTACGTATGCGAACTTAATTCTGACTTCCTTGAAGGATACACTACGAGCAAATCAAGCCTCAGATAGCCTCCGGTACTCTAGTGGTAGGAGGTAAGTCGTTCAATCATGACGGCGCGTCCCATGCGCTGCGGGTTTCATCTGCTGGTTCTGACTTGATTTTTAGGCGGAACATATGAACAGCATCCAGTGGAGGGCAAGCCTGCTCGGCAAACAGGAAGCATGATTATCTACGCAGCAGAGAGCGCCGATGAGGTCTGGGAAATTATCAAGAGCGACGTTTACGCTGCCCACGGCGTTTGGGACCTGGATAAAGTCCAGGTGATTCCGGTATACTAGTCCATTCCACGTTACTCTTTTGCATGGTAGCGTTATCACTGACTGTGAATGACTCAGTATGTATCCGCTGTCCGGGTGCCCATGCCCTCCGGAAAGTAGAACCGAGCTCGGGAACATCGGAACGGGAAGTCCACGCCGAATACATAGCAGAATTTAAATATCCACGGAGTAGGCAGATACACTTGAGAGAATCCCATCATCTATCTACTTCAATCCGGGGCCGCCACAAAGATCTTACTTGATACCCGTTTTCGTCGAGTCAACCAAACAAGATGGGTGAATTTGATCTGACAGCAGCATTCATCGGCTGTGGTGAGTCACACAACTGGACATTTCAACTATCCAATGCATATCAACAGACTAATTTTTCCAAGGAAATATGGGAGGTGCCGTTCTGGATGGTCTGCTTGACTCGATTTTCCCGGACGATGTTCCGGACGCACCCGCCTCCCAGCTGAAACCGAAGATATCCAAGTTCATTGCATACACGCAGAGCGCACGCTCAGCCCAGAGACTCCAAGAAAAGTACAGCGGCAGACATGCACCTCGTGTACGCGTTTTGCATTCTCGAATCGTGGAGGCCATACGAGAAGCGGACGTGGTAGTGCTGGGTTTCAAACCATACATGGCCCGGGACGCACTCGGGGTTCCAGAAGTCCAAAGAGCACTGAAAGGCAAGCTTGTAATCAGCATGCTGGCTGGTCTGAGTTCGGCCGAGATCCGAAGACTCTGCCTATCCACCGCCGACGAGCCTGAGACGAGCGCAGGAGGACCGATTGTCACCAAAGCCGTGCCCAACATCGCCGCACGATGCCGCCAGTCCATGACGATTCTAGAACTACCGGAGTCGGGTTCCATACCGCAACGGGAAGCCGAACTTACGGAATGGATGTTCGGACAGGTCGGCAGCGTCAAGTGGGTTGCAGAAGGGCTGGTCAACGCCGGGTCCATGCTGATGACGGCGTGCTTGGCGGCTTTGTCGATTCCTCTCGAAGGTTTGTTGGACGGGTCTGTTGCCGAGGGTCTTCGAAGGGCAGATGCTATGGAGATTGCTGTGCAGGGGGTTCACGGCTTGGGTGCCATGCTGGATCTTGGAATGCATCCTGCTGTCGTGCGGGAGAGCATCTCGTCGCCCCGGGGCTGCACCATCCAATCGCTGTTGACGGTCGAAAAAGCAGCCACGAGGGCAGTGTTTGCGCAGGCGTTGATAGATGGGACGCGTCATCTGCAACCAAAAGATGCGGAGAGAAAAGGCTAAATGCAACTAGCAATCATGGATCTCTGTTGTACTCAGTGTAAGAGAGCAGATCAACAGTTAGTCGCTTCTTAAGATCTATCGCTTGCCACATCTAGAGGGGTATTTGAACACAGAGTATATTCACATAGGATTCTCTGCAGAATATCAGATGAATCAGATCGCACCACGGATATCGTTCTTCTCATCCGAGAGATCCGCAAGCACACCATCCAACCCCTAGTCTACTCATCATCCTCCTCCCCCTCCCCCTCCGCCACCTCCGGTATCCCATGCCCATGCTTGCCATTCTCCGCAATCCAAAACCGACCCTCCGCACTCTCCCTCACCACCAGCACCGCCTTCTCCCCCACCGCCCTGCGGAGCGCCGCCTGCGTCCCCTCATCAAGCGGCGTATTCACCATCGCCGGCCAATACTCGCAATCCTCATACGGAATCACCGGCCTCTCGTCATCGTACCTCGACCGCGCCGCGACGCCCACCAACTCCATCCGCTCCAACCTCTCCCACCCACTCTCCACTATCGCCGGCACAACGAACCTCACGAACCGCGCATCCATGGGCCGCACGCGCGACGGCGGCGGGCGCGCGCTGGGCGGCGTGCGCGACCACGTCTCCATGTAGCGGCGGGCGGGCGCCATGGCCCAGCCGTCGGCCGCGAGGTTGCCCGTCGGGCCGTGCTCGAAGCGGAAACGGCGCAGCGTGCGCGCGACGGAGCGGAGCAAGTCTGCCATCTCGGCGTACCGCGCGTCTTCGGCGGCGGGGTCCCAGTAGCGGTTGGTGCGCACACGGCTCCACAGGCGGCTGTGGTCGACGTCCGAGGACTGGCTGGCCGTCGAGATGTAGAGGGAGCGCAGGTGCGTCCATTTGCCGATGAAGGGGGTGAGGTGGGTGCGCATGGGGCCGGCGGTGGGGGTGGGGGTGGTTTGGTCGGGGTCGGGGTCGACGGGGTTCTGGGATGCGCGCATTCGGGCTTTCGCAGCGCGGGGGATGGACTGGGGGATGTTGTCGAGCTCGGCGAATTCTTGGAGGTTGTCGAGATGCAGGTGTTCGAGGAGGTGGGGGTTGCCGGTGTCCAGGATTGAGTTTACCACATAGCGAGAGGTGATTCCGGATAGCCAAATCGAAGTGGCGAGAGGAAACATGTGTGGTGGTGGGGCATTTGCTTCTCGGAACATGATGTTCCTTTGATCTTTCAGTACTTTGCTTGCCTCAGGAAGCGGGACTTGACTTGCCTCGAGAAGGATAGTTCGACGGACCGGACGTTTGTAAAGAGGGAAAAGGTTGTCCAAAGGGTACCTGGTTTGTAGTTAGCGTGTTTATACACATTGGGGGAGGCCAGGCGATTTTTGAAATACTGTTGCATTCGAAGAAGTTGAGCTCATGTTTGATAGACTTGAGCTCTTCCGGAGTGATTTCATTGTTCGACAGTCGTTGGTTTGCCAGATCCAGCTCCTTTTCACGAACCTCATCTGAGGGTCTAGCCGTTGTCCATCGCAGTTTCTTTACATGTGCACCGCGCTGTGGATTCTGTCGCAGACTTCTAATGAGAGATAGCTGCCTGTGATAGGTCAAAGTGTTCGATTCTCTCTCCGAGTTTGGCCTGGATAATCCGTGTGGTCTGTACCAGCTTTCCGGCATGCCATAGTCGGGTGAATATAAGTCAACATCGCGGTACAGATACTCTATCTTTATTGTTGTCAGTAATCTTGGACACGAGGACTCGAGAAATGGACGGCATTACGCAAGTTGCACGCACGTGGCGGGCAGTAAGGCACAGTCTGACCAAGTCATCTTGTTCACAGAGTTCGAACACTCCGATGCGAAGTTCTTCGGGCAATTTCTGGAAAAATGACATGCTCAGCGGTTGTGAAGGTGATTCGGCGAAACGGACGTGCGGTTGGGCTTTAAAATGGCGGTGCACAGGCAGCAGCCAAGATGAGGCGCAGCGTACTGTCCCAAAATAGAAGAAGGGCGTAATTCTAGAGAGAACTGAGTTAGTGCACTTTCGAGAAAGGAAAGTGGAACACTTCACAACGGAGGACAGATTCAAGGTCAATTATGTATGCGTGAAAGATTGGCATCTGGACCTAATTAGTACTATTCCTCAAACATGCCCTGCGAACACGTGTACCCTTGTATGCCTACATTAAAGCAGCGTTAAAAAGTCAACTCAGAATATCCGGCCTTATCTCCCATCTCTTAGGTGTTTAATCAATAAAATAAGTTCTCCTAACCCCTTCAATTACCATCTCCAACTGCCTATACCGCTCTCCGCAATGCACCTCATCCGGATCAAGCCTGCCGCCCTCCTTCTTTATCGCCTCTATTTCCGTCACAAACTCCTCCAGCAGCTCGAGCAAGCGCACCCGCCTCAACTCCGCCTCCTCGCGCGTCGCGCCCGCGGGCGTGCGCAACTGGGAGCGGATCTGCGAGATGCACAGCGGCAGCGACACTTTCAGTTCGTTCTCGCTGTTGACGGCTTCGATGTACGTGGCTCTCTGTAGCAGATGTCAGAATCATCTAGCCAACTTCTCCTTCTTCAAACCCCGTAGCTGAAAGCAAAGAACAACCAAAGCACACCCATGAGCCATCCCGGCCGCAGCAAACCCCCACAAACCCCCAAAACAAAAACAAAAGGGGGAAAAAAAAAAGGAAAACTCACATTCTCGCACACAACCGCCCAATACATCGCCCTCATCTCGCCCGACGGCTCCGGATGCGGCTGTTGCACCATGTGCCTGCGCATGACCAGCCTCGCCACGTCGGCGTCCATGCGCGTGCGCTCCAGCTGCTCCAGGCGGTCGCGCTGGCCGACGACCACCGCGTGGGCGTGCTCGAAGGTCTTGCGCTGCTTCTCGAGGCGCTCAGTCGTTTTCGAGGGGCGCGGCGGCTGCGGCGGCTGCGGCTGCGGTGGGCGTGCTGCTGTGCGGGTCCCGGTTTTGATGCTTAGCATTCGCCTTATCGGGTTGGTTGTGGTTGAGGTTACGGGGGGTTGGACGAGGGGGGGCGAAGGGGGGCGGCGGAGGAAGGGGTTTTCGGGTGCGGTGTTGATGTTGGTGGTAGCGGTTGTCGCGGGGATGGCAGGGGTTGCGGCGTAGGGATCATTGGTGCCGGTGGTGATGCTTTCTCTGCTCTTCCGGGTTGGGGCGTTGCTGGTGAGGGTGCTGGGGCGACGTTGAGCAACGCTGCTGGGTTGGCTTCGGGCAGAGGTGCTGGGGCAGTATTGGGCGGAGGTGCTCGATCTGGGTGGGGAACCGGTTGGTTCTGTAGATGCGGGCCTGATGTCTGTACGCGAGTTAGAGGAGTAGACTGGATGAAGGAGGAGAAGAGGAGGAGTGAAATGAGGGGTGGCGAACGGTCTTTCTTAATGAGGTTGCCAATCAAGTTGCGGAGTCTCATGGCAGAGGACTGTGGTGCTCTGGATGTATATAGCGGCCGATGCAGGTTTCCTCGCGGTTGTGGCAGTGGGCTTTGGTTACCATCGAACTGGTGGAAGTTCGATACAGCAACGAAGCACAATGGTCGGAGGACTCATGCTGTCATTGTTGAGTAACACGTATTTGTGGCTCGTTGAATTGAAGATGTCGTGGTACGCTAAGCCCGGAAAAAATGCTCCTGTGGCCTTGAGCGAGGTCTTGATCCCTTGGAAACCCTCAGACCCTAGTCAAAAGACCTTGAAATAAGACCCTCGCTTATTACAACGACAAAGGTAGCAGCTGTTTGGAATCATTCGTCTCTTTTTGCAGCAATTCACACTTAGAATTCTCCAGACTGAAGTGCTCAATAAAACAGAGGCCGAAGCTATATTATGTATCAGTCACAACGGCCCTTGCGCAAAGCCCCGTTTTCCCTCCTGTGCGCCATAAGTAGTCTGCTTGTAGGTATGCCCACCAAGAGGGAGGATTTGAGCCAAATCCGGTGGACCCTAAGCAAGATATGCCCCAAACGCCTTACCAACCCAGAATTATACCGTTTCGCCAGTAGAGCAAATGACCTTCAGACTCGACTGCATGCAGGCGCCGAAAGAATGCCGCTCATTCGTCGGTCTTCAGCAGGCTCATGACGTCGGCAATCTCCTTCAGAACCTGCGAAGCCAGGGGCGGCGGCTTTTGTCCTGGCTTCATCGACTTCTGCACAGAATTGCAGTACCTCTCGTAGTCGTCGCGCAGCTGGAAGATGGTGTCGGACTCGTTTCCAATCTCTTGCATGATGGACATGATCTCGAGCCGGGTTTGTGTCTGTTTGAAGGGATGTGTTAGCGACATGGCGCGAAGTCAAAATGAGAGGCTGAGTCACAAGCGGAACAGAAGAAGGGTAACTCACGCGCTCCATCATGGCTTTGTGCACGCGCTCAATGTCATCGTCGGTCGGAGTGTCGCCGCGGCTCTTGACGTCCTTAAGGTTCTGCTGGGCGGCATCGTAGGAGGCGGAAGTGCGCTGTTTGTCGGCCTCGAGAGCTCTGACGCGGTCGATTTTGGTGCGCACGTCGAAGATGACGTCGTACATAGGATGCGAGGGTGCTTGCATGGTGGCCATGGTGGTGGTGGTGAGGTGTGGTTGAACGAGAGGTTGGATGTGAGAAGGTCGGCGCAGTGGAAAGGAGGAAAAAGGAGAGTGTGGGTCAGCGGCGAAAGGAAGGCAGTCAGTGCAGTTGTTTAGGGAGCATCCGACAGCTGGCGGTGTTTGTTTTGCGGCTTCCGTTGCGGAGGCAATCACGTCGGGAAGGTAGTGAGTTTCAGAGGCGCCGGGTGACGTCACGGCGTAGGGATTGCTGCATGCACACCCGGCGCCCTCATAGGGATTCCCATGGTACTGAACCCGAGAGCTGACGGTTGTGCAACGTGTTGTGAGCCATCTGAGTGTCGAGTAAGCAGGTGGGGCTTCCGTACTTCTCCCGCTCTCTCCGATGTTTGCGCGCGAGACCGCTTCCCGACACTCCGGTCGAGCTAAATACTATTTCTTGCCCTTTTCGGAAAGTCCATCCACGCCGCAACATCACCGCACCTCACCTCGCCCATCCTCCTCACTTCCGCGTAAAAATAGAACATGTACGCTGCGAGGTGGAAGAATCTTATGAGACGTGTGCGCCCGGTGTGGATTGGTCGGACGGGTGAACACTTCCAACTCAACAATGAGTGTCTGTCCAGTCAGAGTGACTACTACGCGCGAGTGATGATATCAGGTAGTTATATCGATGCGGTGAAGGCGATTCATGGTGGTAGGTATTTGTCGGATGACCACGAGGATGCACCGGCAAGCGTATAAAAGAGGATCTAGCGGCGGGGCCCTTCAACTTAATGACTGCCGTGCTGGCAACAAAGCGCGCTCGTGTCGTATCGGTAACGGTACGGCAAGGGTCACTTTGGGGAGTGTAGACCGACCTTGTTCGAACCTCGTTCGCAGCTGGGCCGGAGCATTCCTGCTGGGAAAGTTCACCGGTGGGACTCTTCAGTGACATGCACTGGAGAAGGATTTAAGCAGGATATCTGGTGTCATCGTCACTGTGGAAGCATCGGATCCCGTATGGGCCGCTGCCGATCACCTTGGCTCAATTGGGTATCCGAAACAGAGCTGCTTGTGAACTGTGTAGCGACCCTAGAAATTCTGGGGCCCGAGCCAGGCAAAGCCTGGATACAACACTCGGATTATTTTTTGCCCCCTACCACCCTTCCCCTTCTCCTCTCCTTCTTTCTCTTTCTTTCTTGTTCTCTATTTCTCTTTCTCTTTCTCTTTTCTTTTCTTTCTCTTTTCTCTCTGCGTCTACTTAGTAAAATCTTTTAAGCCGGGTGAGCTGTTTACTAGATACTAGCTCTGCGCCTTTGCGTAGTAGATAGTATAGCTTAATAGCACACGATAGTGTTTGTGGTAAAGCTTTCTTTAAGAGTCGCCGTTTTGCAACGAGTGCTGCATTCCAGCTAGGTAATATATAGAAAACTTCTCTTTGTATTTAATTAAGTCTCCGTCCGCATGATTTAAGATTTTCCGGTGTTAGATGAATTATACAGCGTCAATATGTTGCGTTCTGCGAGAGTCGCGTCGTCCGAAGAGTCAGGATTCGATGGAGTAGGAGACAAACCTGGGCCATTGTGGGACATGGTGTCGCCTCTGCTTGGGCTCCAAAGTTTACGTGTCGGTCGACGCACCGCGAGACACATCATGCCTGGCTGGAGATTGGCCGCGGATAGCTTGCCTAATGGCGGTAGAAGCCGACGAGATGATGAATGGTGACGGTGAGCATTTGCCCAAGGGATTCCGTGCTTCTCTCCGCCATCTGGAGTTCGTCAGTGTCGTTTTGCAATGAAAGAGTATGTTTTGGTGGACTTGCGGGATCTGAGCTGATACCTTTTGTGTAAAGAGAGCACGGCGCACGGACACTCAGCCTACAGCCACCTTTCACCACAACCAAGGAAGAAGTGAGTGAAGGCCAGTTTTGGCCTGAGCCTAAGGGCCCGTGCCGCATTTCTGCCCAACAGCTTGCGGTGCCTTCCTATTTCTTCTATTAAAGTCGACGCACCTCCACTCTTCCTCATCGTCGAGGCACCCTGCTCTGTCACCATGGCCTCGCCGTCCTCACCCACGCCTGGCGCCTCGCCTGACCCACCCAATTCTGAGGCGCACCCTCAGAGCGATATCGCCGGTACCATGCCCCCGTCGGCACCGAAGCACCATCGCAGCCCCAGCAGCGACAGCGTCATGCATGACAAGAAGAGGGCCAAGCCGGATGACGAACCCGACACTGATCAAGAGGAGCCGTCCACCAACAAACGGCTATTGGCTGAAGCGATGGAGACGAAGACGATTACCGTCCGGTTTCCTAGCACCATCGCCGACCCGGAAGCATTCGTGAAGGCGTTCAAGAGCCTGCCGGGTGAGCTGAGGAACCGCATCTACGACTTCGTCGCCGAGGGCATGTTCTGCACAGTCGAGGAAAATGACAGCGCTGCTACATCTCAGAAGAGTCAGCACCTGCCGCTCGGCCCCGCCGTTATGGCTAATCTCTGCGGTGAACGCAAGCCTCGCATTCGGATGAAGTGGAGAGTTCATTTTCTCGAGCGCTTCCACCGCTGCTTTCTTCGCTCTCTGTCGCATGACGTTAGGAACGAGTTCTTGGGCTGCTTCTGGAAGTTTGTTGGTCTCTGCTTCTGCAGCTGCAAGACGCGTCGTTCAGACGGCTTTCAAGTCACCTGGAAACAGACGACCAAGCTAGGCCACAACTTCAACCACTCGTTCTTACGCAATATAGTGTACAACGTGCACTACAGGGGCCTCAGTCATTCCTCTCTGGATAGACTCAAGGAGTTCTGTCAGATGCTCGTCAAGATATCCTTTAAGGGCAACCTCATTGTGGCAGGGTGGCGGTTTGATGTGGATTTCGCTACCCGGATCATTGAGCTTTTCGGCACCAGTTGGTATGAGGGCATTACGATCGAGGGCTACAATCAGTCCACTGTTTCTGGAGAGTTCGATGCAGCGGTCCGCACTTGTAAGTTTCTCTCGTCTTCTACATCCTGATATGTCCGGACACTGATCAAACTTCTCCAGACCAAGAAAAGTGCAATGCGTACGGCCGGAAGCTCATCCATAAACTTGTTAAGCAAGGTAGACTCATCACGCCGGGCGATGCGGACCAGGTTCGCTTGTTGAAGAAGATTGACTTCCGGGCGGAGGCCTTCAATGGCAAGTAGTATGTATCGATTCGCTTCTCTTGCTCCCACGACTGTTCGCTGACAGAAACAGCTACGATTCCATTTCATACGCTGATCTCTGGAATACTGAGGATGAGGAGGACCAGATGGCCATCGAGAACCCGTGGGAACTGTGGGACGACCTTGAGGATGGCCATACCGTCGGCGATGGCGGCATCCTTGATGGTGGTGGTACCCTCAACAGTGATGGTGCTACCTTCGACAGTGATGGCGGTATCCACGATGATGGTGGTACCCACGATGATGGCCTCGATGGCTGTCATGGCCCCGATGGTCTTAACGAGGACGGAGATGAGTGAACGGTGCTATCATGGTAGACTACTTTGGTCACCGCAACGTCTTCTTTTCGTGCCTTGGCCGCTTAAGAACGTGAGCTGCGGGCAATACTGTACAGCTCCATCTGACTTCATTGTTGGGGCTATATGGTGCTGAGCGTAGATTGGGGACACTTGCATCATTGATTAAGTAGTTCTGAGCCTCTACCTTATATTGGCTATTGTCATAGTGGCCCGACAAAGGACATAGCTCAAGCATCTTCATCTAATTTGTGCTTTTTGAGTGACTTTTCCTTCCTGAGTTGAGATACCGGGTATTAACGCTAGACGATGAAAAAAAGAGAAGATGACCACACCATTACCAAAGCCTGAAATCGCTTCGACATCCAGCCTAAAGGCCTATTAAACTTATGGCTGCCTCTTCTCAACATCGGGCTCTTCGCGGTCATTTCTTGACCGTGCTTCCGAGTCCACGATCTTCTCCTCATCCTTATCCACTCCCTTCTGTTTCTGCTTCTCCTTCATCGCCGATGCCTCCTCATCCTTCACCTTCTTCACGCTCTTCCATTCGAGTAAGCTTGACCCAAATATGCTGAAACACGTCATCGCCAAGGCTACAGTGAAGGCCTTCATAAGAGCACCATTGTAAGCCACCAAGACGGACCCCAACGCATCCTCACTCAGCACATTGCGCAAGTCGGTGGCGCCGGTGCCGACGATCTGCATGGGGCTGAGGTTGGAGGCCAGCTTTCGGACGCCCTTGACGAGCTCGTTGGTGAAGACGTTCTGGCAGACGGAGACGAAGACGGCGCCGCCGAGCTGCTGGGCGAAGAACAGGACGGTGACGCCAACGGGCACGTCGGCGCGCGGCAGCACGCACTGGATGGCGATGTTGGCCTGCTGCATGCCCAGCCCCAGCCCGAAGCCGAACAGCACCTGGTAGCCGATCCACTCGCCACGGCCCGAGTCGGTCTCGAAGGTCGTCAGCATGCCCGCGCCGACGGCGGACACGACCGAGCACGCGATCAGGAAGGGCGTGTAGTAGCCGATGCGCGAGACCAGGATGCCCGTGATGATGCTGGCCACGACGAGCGAGAGGATCAGCGGGAGCAGCATCAGTCCGGACGACATGGCGTCGACACCCTTGATGGCTTGGAACCAGATCGGCAGGTAGTAGACGAAACCCATCATGGCCGCCGCATTGCAGAACATGAACCAGGTGGCGCCTGCGACGGTGCGTTGCTTGATGATGCGTGGCGCAACGGTGGCTGTGTTGTTGCGGTTGATGGCCTGCACGACGACGAAAGCGGCGATCAGGAGGATTGCGAGGATGAGGAGGACAATGATGCGTGCGTTTGCCCAGTTGTAGGTGGAGCCACCCCATTGCAGCGCGAGGAGCAGGCAGACCATACCTGGCACGAAGAAGAATTGGCCCAGCGGGTCGAGTTGCATGAGTTTGTCCTTGCCGCTCATGGCGGCGTTCGTTGGCGGATCACTTTGCTTGATCACGAAGAAGACGACGACAGCCACGACTGCGCCGACGGGAAGGTTGATGTAGAAACACCATCGCCACGTCACGTGGTCTGTGAATGCTCCTCCGAGAAGCGGTCCGACGACACTGGCGATTCCGAAAAGAGCTCCGCCGAGACCTTGGATCATAGGACGTTTCTGGAGCGGAACGAGGGGTATGGTCAAGAGAACACCACCAGTAAACACGCCTCCCGAACCAAGACCGGCAATAGCCCGCCCGACGATGAAGACGGTGGAGCTGGGAGCTGCACCACAGATGGCCGATCCGGCCTCGAAGAGGAAAAGCGAGGTCAAGTAAACAACTTTCTGGTTGTAGAAGGTATAGATGCGTCCTACTATCAGCTGGGTCGTGCAGCCAGTCAGCATGTAAGCGGAACCGTACCAGCCGACATCTCCCAGTGAATGGAATTCATCGGTGATGATGGGAATTGCGGTTGCTAGAATTGTCCTGTCCTGTTGGCGCGAACCGGTCAGCAAATGTCGTCAAGAAAGCATTAGTGTACCAAGGGATGAACTTGACTTACCAAAGCGACGAGGAATAGACCCATATATATGGTGATGAGGATGGGAACGACAACAGCGGCAGGTGGGAACACGACATCAGGTTCCTTTTGGGCTTCAGCATCCTTGGAGGCTTGCTGGACGTCAGACTTCTCCTGCTGGCGCTGTTGCTCCATCTCGCCAGTTGTTTGAGAGGGGTGAGTTGAGGTGTCTGAGGCTTTCTCGCTCATGATGTGCTGATGTGTCTTTGTTTGAGGAGGGAGGTGGTTGAGTAACACAAAGCAGTGGCCAAGTAAGGGCGGAGGTCGAGCTTAATAGCACTGGCGACGTCAGAGGAAAGAGTAGGTAAGCATCAGGCATGTTTCTTCATTTGTTGCTGCCTTGGCGTCGCTGACGGGGGTGCGCGTCTAGCTGAACCCGACCCAATGACTTCGAGACCTCGGCGGCTGCGTGCAGCAGCGCCATGGCTGTCACAGGTAATTTAGAGGCGTGACGCGCGGGCCGCTTGTTAAGCATTTTCTAGCGGTGGACGGTGCATGCTTGGCTCCTTCGCAGGGAGGCGGGCTAGCGGTTCCGCGTGAAATAAGAATGGGCGGCTGAGGGGACCCGAAAACCTCGGGCAATGTCTCGCCGACTCGCCGAAGCCGCAGCGGGCAGGAACGGGCGGGGCCCCCGACGGGGCTTCGGGCCCACCACAGCCTCAAGACTACCACTCGTCCGCTCTACTCTTCCTCCTCCTGCACAGATTGGCCCGCGAGCCCGCCTGTGACCTCCGTCTCCGTCTCAGTCTCCGCCTCCAGCCATTTGGCGTATCATGGATCCAGCAGCAACCACGCCCGTGTCCCCGAGGCTGTCTGCCGACAGCGGCGCCGCTCCGAAGGCTCCGTTGCAGCCTACACCTCCAGCACCGCTAGACCAGTCGCCCGCTCCCGTGAGGCCCGCAGAGCCCCAGGTTCCTACACCCGGCTCTTCCGACTCTGGCCAGCCGCTCAAACCTAATGCATGTATCAGCTGCCAGCGCCGCAAGGTTAAGTGCGACCGCCTAGAGCCTTGCTCCTCGTGCAAGCGCTACCGCGCTCACTGCGAGTTTCGCGACCCTGCCCCGCGCCGGAAGAGAAAACTCAGTGATGAGGACCTTCACGCGAAGCTGGACCGCTATGAATCCATTCTCAACAGCTTCGGCGCGCGAGTTGATGCAAGGCCCGAAGCTGCGTCTGCCGAGAGGTCCGCGTCTGCCGTGCTGCCGCCGCCGGCCTCGGCCTTCACTCCTCTAAACGCTACTCGCCCGTCCTCATTGCACAATACCCCCTCCGCATCATCCCATGAGGCCCTTCCAGCCCGGACCGCGCCTGCTGCCCCTCCCGCCCCCGAGGAAAACGGCCGCCTCATTTTTGAGAAAGGCAGTTCCAGGTATCTAGAGAACAGTCTCTGGAAGGGTATATCCGATGAATTCCAGAGACCAGGCGACATGTTGCGCCTTCACGCTCCCTCTGGTAACTCGGCCACCAATATACCCACCGAAGCTCCCTCGCTCGTCGCTAGTGAGCTCTTGCTTGGACTCGTGCGGAACCCTTCTGGAAGCATGCGCAACCTCCATCCCCAACCACCGCATATTTTTCTTCTCTGGCAGGCTTTTCTCGACAATGTCAATCCGCTGGTGAAAATTCTGCATGCGCCTACCGTTCAGCGTCAAATACTCAAGGCAGCAACCAACTTGGATGCCATTGATCCAGGGACTGAGGCTCTGATGTTTGCAATTTATACCTTCGCCATCGTTTCATTGAGTCCGGAGGAATGCCAGTCGACTTTTGGTGAAAGTAAGAATGAGTTGCTCACCAAGTTCCACCACGGCACAAAGTTGGCCTTGCATCGTGCCGAGTTTCTGCGGTCGTCACAGCTCATTGTCCTGCAGGCCTATATTCTGTACCTGGTAAGTAGCTACTTGTGCCCTTGTACTCCATATGGAAGCCAATCGGCTAGATGCGGGAGGAGTAGGGGTATGAGCTTCATCTAGTGGTACTGACTTTCGTTGCAGCTGGCTATGCGCCCCTACTTCGATATCCAAACGCTTTGGTCCCTTTCGGCGGTAGCTGTTCGCATGGGCCAAAGGATCGGACTCCATCAGGACGGAAGCAAGATGGGCCTTCCGCTCTTCGACATTGAGATCCGCCGTCGGGTTTGGTGGCAGCTCATGCCCCTCGATATGCGCACTGCAGAGCTTGCAGGCGGTACCACTTCTCTAACGTCCAAGATTTGGGATGTCGAACTTCCACTGAACTGCAACGACAGCGACCTTGACCCAGATATGAAACAGCTTCCTGTCGAGCATAACGGTCCAACCGAGATGTTTTTTTGCAACATGCGCTACAACTTCGGTAGGTTCATGAAAAAAGCCAGTGCTGGTCAATACTTCGATATCAGGACTTACCCCGAGGACTCGTCAAGCATTACCAGCTATAAGGTCGCGCTGGCGGAGAAAGACAAGAAGCTTGACGAGCTCGAACAATTCCTGGACGAAAACTTCCTTAGGCACTGCGACCCCTCAGTACCGCTGCACTACCTCTCGGCTATCGTCGCGCGCTGCGCCCTCTGCGTGATGCGCTTGATTGCGCACCACCCGCGGCGTTACTCGGACAAAGGCATGAGCCTACCCAAGTCGGAGAAAGACTTCCTCTTCCGCACGACGCTCAAGATCGTCGAGCTGGACAACCTCGTGCACGGCGACCCCAGTCTGCAGCGCTTCATGTGGCACATGGACGCCTTCTTTCAGTGGGAGGGCTTCATCTACCTGGTATCTGAACTGCGTGTGCGCACGTCACCGGTGGACCCAGACGTGGAGAAGGGCTGGTTCCACGTCAACAAGGTGCTTGAGAACCATCCGGATATCCTCGACATCCACCGCAACCCCCTGCACCTCGCCGTCGCCAGCCTCGCTTCCAAGGCCTGGGATGCCTACGTCGCCGATGCCGTGCGCCAGAACAGGCCGCCGCCCGATCTGCAGGACCTCAGGGCACTCGAGGTGCTCGTATCCAAAGCACGCGAGCTGCGCTCGTGCTCGCCGCCGGGGTCGCTTCCGCATGCGCATCAGCAGCAGCAACAGCAGCAATCGTCGGGAGAAAAGAAGTCAGCGGTAGGCGAGCGCGCTTCGGAGGTGCAGAATGGCGTTGCAGGAGCGCAGAGCCAGGGGACGCCGGATGGATGGATGCCCAACGGACTGGACGCAAGTCCGATGGATTGGGAAATGTGGGATGATATGCTTGCCGAGTTTGGTTTGGGAATGGAGGCTTTTGGTGGGTATGGCGTCACGAACAAGTGAGACGGGGCGCCGAGATGTCTGTAGATGATCTTGTCGAGTGAAGGTACATGATATGGATAGAGGAGGGAATTGGAAGTTGCCTTTGATCTGAGGCAAGCGATGGAACTTCTTGTTTCTGACGAAACCAAGGGTTTTGCTACGAGAGCTTCTCTGTAGATGTTCCACGGACGAAAGTTACGATGTAATGGTTAGTATATACGGAACCGACCTCCCGTTGTGTAGTCAAGTATTGAGAGAAAAGGGAGCTCTTATCTGATGCTTTTGCGCGCGAACCAATGATGCTTTTACTTCCCTGTCAACTCCTCAACTGTCCATAGTGATGATACGCGCTGTTTCAGCACAGCCAACCAACCTCGGACAAAGTGCAGCTCTTCGGATGCCGTAGAGTAACCATTTGAAGTGGAAGCACATTTCCCATTCGAACAGAGCAAGCAAAAAAACGATCCTCAATGCTGGATATCTTACGAAGACAGGATCGTTGTCCTGACGCCCTTCAAGCCCAACTGCTTTTTTACACTTGGACCACACAAAATACACAGACCCCTCTTGGGGCAGGTTTTCCATCCAAACTTTACTTCAACAGCTTCCTCACGCTCGTCTCCATCCAGAGCTTTGCGTACTCGCGGTGCAGGAATTCGAACCACCAAGGCAAAGACGACTTAACCTTGCCGTCGGGTGTGGAGTTGAAGAAGAAGCTCTTCATGTGGAACGTTGCAAACTTGTCGTCCTTGTTCACCTCCATCGAGAAGATGCCGTCCGACGGCCTGGGTCCGGCGTTCAGCGGGGAGTCACCACAACGGACAGTCACCTACAAACGGAGCAACCTCCGGTTAGCCGTGACCATTGCTTTACAGCCACAAGAACGCATTGAGTGGGAGTGTGTAAAGAAAGAGGGATCCTCACCTTCCCCGGCGCGCGTTCCACCACCTCGAAATGATCCGCAATCTTGGTGCCGACCTTGTAGTCGCTGCGGGCCAGCTCGTGCCTGTCCCAGAGGTGGTCCTCGCGGCCGTCGAGGGCGCGGTACTTCTTCTCGAGGAAGCGGCGCTGGTAGGCGAAGCCGAGCCCGGACCAGACGCCGGCGCAGAAGCCGCGCGTGAGGGCCTCGAGGTCGTCCGTCTTGAGCTCGCTCAGCGGCACGCGGCGCACGGCGTGGTCGACGCACACGGGCGGGTGGTCGCCCGGGTTGCGCTGCTTGAGCAGCGGCGCCCACGACGCCCACGCCGGCGACGTCGGCGAGAAGGGCACGAAGTGCGTGTCGCGCGTGTACAGCTTCCAGCCGCCCGCGACGGCTGCGGCGCCCGCGGCGGTCGTGGTGAAGAGCGATTTGAGGAACGGCATTGGTGGTTGGTGGCGTGTTCCTGGTTTCTTTTCGGTCAATTGAGCTTCCAACGAGGGGCAATTGATGGCCACGGGCTCGAAGGATTGAGGGCGGGAGGAATTGGACGGAAGAGAAGTAGTGTTTGGGGGAGGATGGCGGGATGGGAAGGTGGAGTGGAGCAGGGCAAGCTCGCGTGCTGGCGGCGAACCGGGTGATGTCGTGTGTCAGCAAACCTCAAACTACGTACCCTCGGATCGTCGGCCGCGTTCGGGTTTCCGAGAAAGCAAGCTGCGAGGGAGCTTGGGCCTGCCGTCGTCAGTTCAACGACCCCGCCCTTGTTTGCTCGGTCGGCCCGCTTGGCGTTGGCGTTTTTTGGCGGCAACGGCAACGGCATGCGGCACGGGCCAGGAACACGGAACACGCGACTGGACGACGACAACGCGTCTTGCGGACTGTCTGCCTGCTCCGGGCTCGCTCAATTGCTCGTCACGACGAATTGCACGAATACAGTTACATCAGCTTCGAAGGTCAGTTCACGGCGTGCCGACAGCCTGTGCTAGCTCCGCAGCACACCGATTTACGAGAGAGCCATGGCCCGACTCCACCGCCAGTCAGAACACCTGTCTCTCCCTCCGCGCTCTCCGCTGTGAGCCTAAAATCGCCCACGCCGCCCCAGAAGAGCGATGACCGCAGAAGATGGCTTCCGATACTCGTCCCTGAACCCGCGGCACAACGAGATCCGCCTAATCAAGCTGCAACCAGTGCCCAAGTCGACCGATGGAGCCGGCTACCTCCCCATCATCAGCTGCACGCTGCGGACCGCCAGCCTCGAAGATGAGCTGGACTACTGCGCCCTATCGTACGTCTGGGGCGACCCAAGCATCACGCGGCCCATCCTGATCGACGGCAAAGCCTTCCACGTCACGGTCAACCTGGAAGCGGCGCTGCGGCAGCTGGCCGAGGAGCTGCGACAGCGCCGCCAGAGCCCTACCTGGCTATGGGTCGACTCGATCTGCATCAATCAGTGTGACACTACGGAGCGAACGCATCAGGTGTGCCAGATGGACCAGATCTACCGGGGCGCGGCGCGCGTCGTTGTCTGGCTGGGGCCCAGCACGCCCGACAGCGACGCCGCCATATCCACGCTCGAAACCGTCTACTCGATTGCGCATACGTCGCGCACCAAGCACTGGGTACGCTCATGGCCGCTGTTCCAGTTTCAGGAGGCACCGCGGCCCGAGACGTCGGCGCACCGCATCCAAGCCGCCTTGGACGAGGTACTGGCACTGCTGCGTGCCGACGGCTGCCGCGCTTTGGATGCCGTGTCGGCACTTTTCGCCCGGGACTGGTTCCGCCGTGTGTGGGTGCTGCAGGAGGTCGCGTTGGCCAAAGACGCGACGCTTCTGTGCGGCGACGCCCGCATCGACTGGCGCCGCTTCTACACGGCCTTCTGGATGCTGTGCGGCCTGCGCGACTACCTCAATGCCGTCATCGTCACGCCGCGGAGACCATCCACCCCCTCTGAGTACATGGTCACCGCGGCTTTCCTCGACGCGAAGCTCCAGAACGTCGCATGCGCCGCCTTCAGTTGGGTGCTCGCCGGCACCGATACTCCGCTCCGCCAATTCCTTTATTTCCTGGGCGGGAATGCGGACGGCACCCGTCTGCTGGCCTCGGACCCTCGCGACTACTGCTTCGCCCTGCTCGGCCTAGCTAACGATGCCTACGAATTGAAGGTACGCGCCGATTACGACAAATCATGGCGAGACGTGCGCATGCATCTTGCCAAGGCATGCCTCAAACACTATGGCCTTGAGGCGCTGTCACACTGCAACATCACCGCTTCGACATCGCAGAGCGATGAGGCTACGAAAGCCGAGAATGCTCCTTCCTGGGTCCCCGACTGGGCGTCGCCGCACCTGCCCAAGCCTCTGACCGTCTACTCGCATCTCAACGTGCGAGGGGGCGGCGCCGGCCGCGCGTACAAGGCGTCTGGGGGCCTGCGACAGAGCATTGAGGACTCGTCATTCAACGCGCAGGGCGGGCTGAAGCTGTGGGCTATCCGTGTCGATGCCGTCGAGCGCATCGGCGACAAGTTCTCGGTCGGAGAAGTCAGCTACAGGGACGGAGAGGACTTTCACTCCCTCGCTTCCTGGTTGGAGGCGCTGTCGGTCGTCTTGCCCGGTCCCACTGAGGTCTATGACACTCCAGAGAAAGTTGTCGAAGCGCTGTGGAGGACACCGATCGCGGATCGGGCGTTCGTGCACAATTATGAGACGATACGCGCGCAGGAGGATCTGAAGACGGGGTATATGGATTTGCTTAGGGGAGCGAGAAGTCGCGAGGCTATCAGATACGCAGGGATCGCGCAATATAAGCTCAATAAGAGGAAGCCGTTCAGGACGTCGAAGGGCTTTGTTGGAATTGGGCCCGAAGAGGTTGCCGAAGGGGATTGCTTGTGGATCCCCTTAGGTGCTCACGTTCCATTCGTCTTACGACAATCGGGAGATGGACGTTGGGTTGTCGTTGGCGAGGCATATGTCCATGGAATTATGGACGGAGAGCTTACGGAGCAAGAGAGCGTGGAGGTTAAGCAAATTCAGCTAATATGAGATGCCTCATTTCTGACATTGCCCATCGCGATTAGATGCGTTGTCATGTGTCAAACAATCTATTGCTTTTACGTGAAGGTCGTCTCCAGTGCGTTGCAGCATGTGGAATTAAGCAGCGGACGCACCACGTTTGCATTAGCGCTTAAATCGGAACTCGGAAGTGAGATAGCCGTCTACAAGCATGACTGATTCAGTCATACTGAATCAGTTACCAGTTACCAGATTCGGGAACAAACTGTTTCTATTCAACGTAGCATTCTATCTGTGCCCCGCATACCTGACATCATACGGCTTTACTGTCCTAACTCCGTTCAATCTCCGGCGAAGCTACCCCTCCTTCACAGCTTCCTGAAACCACCAACTCCGCCTTTATTTATTTTCCTGCTTGGCGGATTGTGTCTTAAATACCGAGCACGCCATCAATTCCTCCTCAGCAATCAAGCATTGGACGGAAAAGCAGCAGCAGCAAAATGTCACCCACCTCCGTCTTCGCAGCCAACAACACGGCCCTCATCACGGGCGGTGCGAGCGGGATCGGCCTTGCCGTTGCCCAGCTCTGCCTCAAGCACAGCATGCGCGTCGCCATCGCCGACTGGAACACCGACACGCTCGCAAAGGCGGAAGAGATCCTGGGACGGGGCAAGGTCGACACGTACCAGACGGACGTCTCGAAGCCGGAGGCGTGGGCGAAGCTGAAGAGCAGCGTGCTCGAGAAGTTTGGCGGGAATGTAGATTTCTTGATGTTGAACGCCGGCGTGGGGATGAAGGGGACCTGGGGCGATGCGGAGTACTTCGAGAAGGTGTGTGCCAACAACCACACCTAACTATCTCCTGGAAAGGAGAAAAAAACAATCGCTAAGCTAACACCACCCCCGCAGACCCTCGCAACCAACCTCTTCGGCGTCATTAACGGCCTCAACGCCTTCGTCCCCGCCTTCCGCTCCGCCGCCTCTGCCAACAAGCCCTCCGCCATCGTCATCACCGGCAGCAAACAGGGCATCACCAACCCGCCCGGCAACGCCGCATACAACGCGTCCAAGGCCGCCGTCAAGTCCCTCGCCGAGCACCTCGCCTACGACCTGCGCACCGAGGCGCCCTCCACATCCGTCCACCTGCTCGTCCCGGGCTGGACCTTCACCGGCCTCAGCGGCGGCGGGCCCGGCAGCGCCAAGGAGAAGCCCGCCGGCGCGTGGTCGTCGGACCAGGTCGCCGCGTACATGTACGAGAAGATGGGGGAGAACAAGTTTTATATCATTTGCCCGGATAACGATGTTAGCGAGGAGACGGATAAGAAGAGGATGCTGTGGAGTGTGGGGGATGTGGTGAATGGTAGGCCGCCGCTGACGAGGTGGAGGGAGGAGTGGAAGGGGGAGGCGGAGAAGTGGATGAGTGAGCAGAAGGTTTGAGTGAGTAAGATTCAGTGGGGTATCTCGTTTGAGGCTGTGGGATCGAAGGGGGGAGGGCTAATTCAGCGGCATCATGCGTAGACTTACAGTTCAGTCGGGATTGTGCCCTTTTGAGGATGATTGACTTAAAACTCAGAATTTCAACTTACAGATCTTCAAGTAGGTCTCTACGACCCATAGTCTATTCATTTTTCTTTCGAGTATGCTCACGATGGCTTCTGGCCAAAGCTGATGGCTGACACACATACATTAAGTAAGCCAAACAAATGAGACTATTGTTGTTCATTGATAACATCTGCAAATCGTGCAAGCTGCTCTTATCTTACTGTCCCAGCTCATGTACGCAGCGCTGCAACTCCGCGCGTACACACAACAGAAGGCCAAACTATTCTATGCGGTCAGCTGCCACCAGGGAAATTGCACATCTACGACTGATCACACAGACGGACAGATAAATCTCACTGAAGATCATCAAACGTACTTAATAGTGGGGCTAGCTCGCAGTCAGCGTCATCTGGGCAGGTGCATGTTACATCTCACTCCAGCCGTGTGCGCTGGCCTTGCAGCGTGGGGGCCCAAGCGAGAGCCGAGAGCACTCAATCGCACTTCTGACAAGGCAGAGCTTTGAGTCACACTACAGTTACTTGAGATTCGATTTTATGACGCATAAAATGTTTACTGATCGGTATTGAGCATAGAGAAATAGTAATTGTTGGAACGCTAATGACGCACGCACGACTTCCAAGCTTTCCAAGCAGATGGATTATTTACCTCTCTCTCCCAATCCCCGGGGTGAACCTTTGGATGTTCTGTTGTTTGAACAAGAATTCTATATGGAGAAAGAGAATTCTGTGGTTATCCAGAGCGCCAGAACTGAGGCAAACGGACCCTCAAACGGAACGGACGCTTCTTCTGAGCTCTTCCACTTCCAGAACGCCCTGCCTGTCTCCGTCCACGCAATCAACATCCAGTATATCCTCAGCCTGGATAGAAAAGCCAAATTGAGGGTCTCCAATGTTCATGCTCTCTCCAGGACATGTCAGCAGCAGCTTCATGGTGGCGGAATCCCTCTCAACAGCTGGCTTCAGGAGCTTATACAATTTCCTCAGGAAGTAAATCGTATCGCTGGAGTCACCTGAATCGTTCATAGCTTCGTAGAGCGAGATTCCGTCGATGACGCAGTAGAATATTTTGTCCTTCGGTAGCTGCCGCACAATCGTTCCAAAGACGTTGCTCAAAGCTCGGAGGTCGAGTTGACCAAGCTTTTTGCGGTTGTTCTCCACGCAGGAATAGTCGAGGTCAAACTTCTTGCGTTTTGATTGGTGGATGATCTGCCCGATCAAACTTGCCAATATCCCAGGGAAGCTGGCTTTCTCATCTTGGTCGTAGTCGGAATAGAGGCCGCAGAAATAGCTGGCAACGATGGCATCTTTGGCGATTCTGAAGAGCGAGACGAGCTCAGCGCAAACCAGGGACAGAGGGGAAAGCTGTTCTAATGCATCGGAGCGGTGGCCGTTGATCAATAGATCCCGCGATTCTGGTAGAGTCAGCCATAGTCGAAGTTGGTCAGATTTAATGACCCATGAAGCCTCGTCTTGAGCTCGAAGATCAAGGGTGGAATGGAGTTCTTGACAGTTCTCCAGATCATCTTCGATTGTCCCTCGTTCGAAATTGAGAATTTTGAGTACTTCCTTACGATTCATGCCGGCCTGGGTAGGCTGCTCCTTTGAAGCGTAGGAACCCTCGAGTGTGTGAGAATTGGCTGCTCCACTCTCAATTTCCTGCACCCGTGCTTTTGGGAATTAGTCAAGAAGACATCTGAGGGACGGTTTCAGAGATACGTACCTTGTCCGAGTCGTGGATTGAAGAGCGAGCTGCTCTCCAAAAGCGCCTGAAACCCCTTTCCCATATCATTCAGTTTCATAATTCCTTCACTGAACATCTGTTTCATGGCCAGGGTATCTTCCTCTCCGGCCTTTGCTCTCGAGACAAGTTCCCTTGTTTCTCCCAATACCTCCCTGATTCGCTCATGCTCAAGGAGCTGGGCTTCCTTTTGGATATTTCCAGCCAGACGTTCTACATCTCGCTTGCCCTTTTGTAGTTTATCCTCGTACGAATCACCCTGTGCAATGGACTTAATTGCCCTCCCTGTCGTAATTAGTCTAAAAACTCAATGAACATGCATTTTGACTCACATTTTGAACCTTCGTTGAAGTACACCATGATCTGACGAAATAGAACCAGAATAGATCTGCACAGCTCAGCAGACTTTATTTCCAATTGGTCTGATCTGTTGATCTCGTAGATTTTGAGATACGCTCCAGTCAGCCTAATGTACTCCGGGACTTCCTGCATGGCCTCAAAAATGCATTCTCGCACTTCACTAGACTTGGTGGCAGCCTGGACAACACTTATCAGTATATATCCGCAACGATGGGGCTCCTCAAAAGCATACCGTTACTAATATCGAAAAAACTCCAGCAATCGTGCCACCGTAGTCCCCAGTCGGAAGCAGACTGCACCAGTGCCCCATGATGGGACCGGCGTCTCTGATTCTATGCAAGGCCTTCTTGATCTTGCCTTTGACACCGCTTTTTATCGGTTCCTTCTCGTAGAGTGTTGCAGCAGCTTGCACTTGGCGCATCATAACCGACCAATCAGTCATACGGACGTCGCTCTTGTCCTGTTTCTTCAGCACTCTGACTTGATATTTCTCGATAGCTTCCGCCAGGGCTTCCATCTCGGCTGTTGCCTCTGCCCAGATTTGCTTCCTGTTTGTATCAAAATTTGAGCCTCACTGTCGGGAACGAGTCGAGGATGCATACTTTCTTTCTTTTGGTCCATCATCTCCGATTTCCACCCACAGTTGCTGACCAGAGTCATGCTGGATCATGTCGCCAAGCATAGTCCTATTCTCGATGAAGGACACGGCTTGGTCTCTGTTTCGCATATCCTGCGGAATTCTCTCCATATTTGCCGGTGGAGCAGGGAACTACGATGTTGGATAACGGACGGTCGCGTATTGGCGCTCTCTGATGTTGGGGCTTACTATTTGAGCTGGAAAAATGAGGGAAGTTCCAGATGGAGAAAATGGAGGCCTGTTGTTGCCTGGCTGCAGTGATGACAGGCTGAAAAGAGGATCAACCGTAGTTTGGGCGGTTGGTAGGCGCTACGGCTCCATCCAATCTCAATTCATTTAGAATTTTTTCTTTTCCATGCCACACATTTTCTACGTCGGACAGTGGCGTTTTTGACCAATCTGATGTCCTGTGAACGCGCGAAGGCGCTATTGTGGGGGTGGGGGCGGTCCAAAAGCATTGGATCATACACCTCTGAGGCTGCATTGCCGTGCTTCAGCCTTATCGCTGCTGCGGGGTTTGCAGCACCACCTCGTTACATGATTCCAGATGTAGGCCAATGGCCGATGCACGCAGTATAAGCGCTGAGCGATTTTTCCTCTTTTAGATGAGGAGGTGAGGCTGATCTGAATGCAACGTTGAGGAGTAATCAAAATAATGTCCTTGGCTGCCCCAAAGATAAAGGCCAAATGGACAGTCCTGTTTTGCGTCGCAACAACCCTACACATCCGCATCATTGGATAGCAGAACGTTCGGGCGAACATCATGTCTTCCAGTGCAGCTCCTGAGACTGGTGAAGAAATAGCAAGCGGTGCTATGCCCACAGATCAAGGCCTTGATTCTCCACCAAGCGAGCCACATATTGACAGAGAGGTACCAAAGAGCCCAGAGAATGAATCGAACAAGTCACCAGCAGCTTCTGCAGCATCTACCAGGTCTGACACAGAAACCCAATCGTCCTCTGGCTCTGAGGTGGAGTCTGACATGGAAGATGACTATGATGAATTTTCTTTCCTCTTCAACGCGGCGCCTCGACCGCCCCCTCCATATCAAGTGAATAGAAAGCTGGCAAAGGCAAAGGCCAAGCGCCCGATGCGCTACGTTCAAACCGCCATCTCACAACACATTGACGATCATGGTACTCTTCTCAAGAACCTTAGCGACCGTATCGGTATTCTGGAGTACGAAATCGAGAATTTGCAAAAAAATCCCCACTTAATCCCAGGCCCACCGCCGCCGCCGCCGCTACCGCTTCCACCGTACCCGATCATCGAGTATGGACACCACAATTGGTTCTACAGATCCTACTATGTCCCAGGCAGACAACCCAAGTATACTCTCGAAGTCAACCTCCTCTCTGACGTCAACGGGATCTGTTCATTTCTGGCAAGCCATCAAGAAATATGCTCGGACGTGGATGGCGAAAAAAGCGCATGTGTGGATGAATCTGGACCGCTAGCATCCTTTGAGGGAGTGAACCTACTACCATACAAAGTTCGGATCACATCTAGCCATCTCTGTCAGTGCTTGAGGGAACTCGGCAAAGAGATGTCTTTTTACAATAACAGCATTGTCTTTCTTTCTCCGTTCAAGATGTTTGTCGGATACGAAAAGGAGATCAGAGCAATGTTCAAAGACAAAGAAGCGAAGATTGAGTCTGAACGCGAAAGAAGACTTCTAGAAATTCAGCAGAAAACTTCAGGCGCTGATGGAGATGTTGAGGAGAGATATGAAGTGTCGGAAGACAAAGATTCTCGTCCAATCAGTCCTGTTGCTTCCGTTGACTCTGAAGCCGACCTCAATTCCGAGCGGGAAGAAATGAAGTTTCAGGATCTACAGTTCGAATGTGAGCACTTACGACTCCTAGTACAGTTCTTCGACGGGTCGCTCAAACCGATACTCAACCTTTACCATTCCATTAAGGCCAGAAGCATCACCCAGATCCCATTCGACTACTTGTGGTATCTTTTCCACCACGGACAAGAAGTGGTTCGGCAAGGCGGACATCTGCAAGTCTCCCGAGTTCTCCGCTTCACAGGAGGCAGGGACACGGTCACCTCGGTGCAGTCAACCGGACTTCCAAACACCATTCCTCCGTTACCTCCTGGAAGGTTACCGCGAGGCTCAATCACGAAAAGCTCATTTCACGTCGACTGCTATTTCTGGGGATTCGATGGGGAGGGGTTCAGGCCGGTGGTGGAAACCATCGATATCAAACCCTACGCTGGCTTCAGAGACATCGCGTCTCTCCCAATATACCCATTGGCATTCCATGAGAAGAGCGATACGATAAGATCGCAGCTTCTCGAGAGAGGAGACAAGTTTCTAAGCCTCTCCAAGAAAAATGAAGTCATTCATCGTCACTACACTGGTCTAACTCTTGAGAGTGATTGCACCAACGCAGAAGAGGTTCGTTTGCTCTTTGTTAATTGGGTTCTTCAATTAATAGAAGTATCACATAGACTTACTCGAATTGATCTAGATCGACTCCCGCATCATAATCGACCAGCGATCCGCGATCCTCGAGAAACCAAATTGGAAGCCACCGGAGTATACCTCTACACGAACGGCCTACGACACTCGCGAACTGTGTGTAGATCCGAGAGGTACAGATGATGTAATACACCTTGATCAAGTACAAGATCATGCGGATTCTGAGAGCTGGTTTTCGGAGCGGAAGGATGCCCTGGAGTCGCCCGAGGATCTGGATGCTCCTCCTGCCGAGGACAAGATACTGTTGCCCTATTACCTGTATGGATTCATTCTTCGGTCTCGCAAGTGGGGTAGGTGAATTCTGATCCCTGGAAAATTTAGAATAACATTGCTGATGCTACCAACAGCCAAGTTCAGCATCGAGCTGATTAACAGTATTGAAGACAAGAACTCATTTGATGACCTAGTTTTGTAAGATCACCTTTTCTATTACTGGAGCCACAGCTTAAGCTAATTGCTAATTCAAAATTGCTGCGGACAGGCAAGAGGGGCACGCTGATGCTATCAAAGCACTCGTGGAAAACCACAACCGTGGACCAGGCAGAGACAAAGAAAATGGGCATGTAGAGATCTCGATGGACCTTGTCAAAGGCAAAGGTCGCTACGGTATCTCCCCAAATTTGAATAGCCATTCACTGACCACCTTTGCAGGGAAAGGAGTGATAATCCTTTTACATGGAGAACCCGGCGTCGGGAAGACTTCGACCGCGGAGTGCATTGCGGACTACACGTCGCGCCCGCTGTATCCGATAACATGTGGCGACATCGGCGAGACTGCCGATACAGTGGAAGAGAATCTCGAGAAAACGTTCCAGCTAGCGCACAAGTGGGGCTGCGTGCTACTTCTTGACGAGGCCGAGTGCGTCCTCCCTTTCCTCAGACCTCCCCCCCTTTGAAATATCATACTAAAGCGCTGGTATAGTATATTCCTGCAAGAGCGTAACCGGGAAGATCTACGGCGCAACGCGGTCGTCTCTGTCTTCCTACGGGTGCTCGAATATTATTCTGGGATCCTCTTCTTGACGACCAACCGGGTCGGCATCATCGACCAAGCCTTTCGCAGCCGCATCCACCTCAGCCTCTTCTACCCGGCGCTCGACAAGAGCGCGACGTTGACTATCTGGAGGATGCATCTTGATACGGCCAAGCGGCGCTTCAAGGAGCGCGGTCAAGTGCTCGAGGTCGACAAGAAGCAGGTTCTGAAGTTCGCCAGGGAGCAATTCAAGAAGATGAAGGCAAACAATATGAACACTTGGAACGGGAGGTCAGTAACTCCTCCTTTGACTATCCTTCTCCCAAGTCACCATCTTAGCGTCATCAATGGGATGTCTAACCAGAACTTATCGCCCGCAGACAAATCCGCAACGCCTTCCAAACCGCCATCGCGCTCGCCGAGTACCGCGCGCAAGGCAAAGGAGACATCCACCACCAGAAAAAGAAAGGCAAGAAAATAACTAAGCTCACCGTCGACCAGTTCAAAATCGTCCAGCAAACATCCGACTCCTTCGACGAATACCTCCTGGCCACGCAAAAGGCAACGCAGTCCTCGCAGGCGCGCGCCAACAAGACACGGAGTGATGATTTTAAGGCAAAGGAACAATACGCAGAATCCAGTAAAGCCAAGTCTGCGTCTGCGAAACCGAAGGGTAGGCTTGAGAAGAAGAAGGTGAAGGTAGAGCCCGAATCGGACAGCACCATTACCTCTGATAGCTCAGAGGAAGAGGAAGAGGAGGAAGAGAGTTCTGAAGATGATGACAGCCAGAGTGATAGCGATGCTGTGTCAGAACAAGAAAAGAGCGATGACAGCGACGAAGATGTGGAGGAGATTGTGAGCAAGAAGGGAAAAGGCAAAAAGAGTATCTCGGGAAAGAAAGGCGAAGACGTTGCTGCCAAATCGGAGAAGATAAAGACCAAGAAGAAGGAATCAAAGAAGAGAGTTGAAGACAGCGATGAAGAACACGAGACAGAGGCGAAGGTGGAAAAGAAGCGCGGCAAAAAGTGATATATGGGAGAGCAACACAGGGTCAATAACGGTTCTTGACATGGCATACATAGGACTATTGCAGCATAAAACCTGCGTGAACGGTTACAGAGCGGTACTCCAGTCGATGGCTAGCGTGAAGAATAGCGTTAAGTATGCCTGAGTTATTTTTCTTTCAACGAAAAAGAACATATATGGGTAGTTGAAGCTATCGTCCGGACGTGAATGTATAATTATTAATTCTACACTTACATCCGGACGATAGCTTCAACTCCCCATGGAATGAGCGAAAAATAAATTCACGCTAACAGTCAGCTGCAATACCCCCGGTAATCAGAAGATTTGGAGCTCCTGTCCAAAAGTTGCAATGCATTATTTTTCAGCGCCAATGTTCCCAGTACCACTTCAATATATACGAGCCAGTAATCAATGTAATCCACTTTTTTCACCTGTACAACCCTCATAACGACACCTCATCAGATCCACCAACCGATACTTAACACAGCAATTAACCCAGCAAACAGGCCCGATACCCATCAAGCATCCGCACCCCAATACTCCTTCAACTCATCCGCCCGCCACTTAGTCGCCCACCCACTCTCATTCTCGATCCTCGCCAAAACATTCAAAATCGCCCTATGCTCGCTAGGATGGCTCATCAACTTCCCGGCCACCCACAGCGGCTGCAAGCCGTTAATCCAGGCACCATGGTGACTATTGCTCGCAGCGATACCGCAAATCTGGCGGGCATGCCAGATCAGACTCTTAGCACTCTTCTTGCTCAGCCGCACCTCCTTCGGCTTCTCCTGCAGCAGGCGGATGGCGCAGAAATGGTACAGCTGGTTCCCGTTGGTCGCGGGCGGGTTGCCGTACAGGATCTTGGGGAAGGGGAAGTCGTAGTCGTCGAACGAGGCCGGATACGAGAGCAGAGGCTGCATCTCGATGGGACGCGAGTTGTACCAGTCCTCGACGAGGTCCCACAGCGCCTTCCAGCGCGCGACGTACTCGGCGCGGGCTTCCGGGTTGGAGACGGTGTCGCCGCGGCCGTTGATGACGTTGACGACCGAGGCGGACAGGAAGACGGCGTAGTTGGCGTACGCGTCGAAGCCTTTGCACTCGTTCTTGAAGAGGTTTACGGCGGTTGACATGGGGACGTGCGAGGAGAGCCAACGATCCAGGGGAACTTTGGTGCAGCTATCTGAGAGATAGCCACCCCAGACGTCCATGCGCGCGAAACACCAGAAGAGTGCTTGATTCACACCACCAGAGACACCCGTAATATTAGCAGCCTGGAGAAGAATGGCACAGCCATCGAGATGCCGACCCCAGTCCTTTGGTGATACAATGATCATTTCCAAAACACACAGTAAGACGCTTGATGCAATTACTTCAGTGCTCATGGTCTCAAGCTCAGGGACAAGGTTCTGGATCGCTTCTTGATAAAGTCCAAGACTTTCCGTGTATGGTCGAGACGGATCCTTTCTTTCTTGTTGTCGAGCGGAGAGGGCCAAAGCTGAATATCGTAGGTGAGGGCAAGTCTTTGCCATGACAGGGATAGAGAATTGGAAATGGCGCTGGTTGTCAAACTTGTCAAGCCAGGGAGCAACCTCATTGAAGTAATTCTGCCAAAGTTCGATTTCGCGCTGTTCCTTCAAAGTCTTCGTGGGTTGGGGGTGGGTCATTGACTCGAGCCTTGCTGTGGCACGGTCAACAGTGTCCGGATCATGACCTGAAATGCCATCGTGAGATCCGCCCATACCAAGTTCTGGAGTCCCATGCCTAGTGAGCCCGCTGTTACGAGCAGTCTCAATGATATGACTGTGCAGGTTCTGCTGTAGGTCCTTGTAGGCATGACTTGGATAGTAGAGGCCATACGATGGCGAGTCAGCCAAGACGGGATCATTTGAAAAAGCAGAGGATATCTCTGCATTCATATCTTGAGATATCCAAGGCCCCTCGTGGTCTGCCATTCCTAGCTCGTGCGGAGCATGTTGGGTAGGTTGGGATGTCAAGAAGTCCAGGGCAGCCAGCTCTCCTGCAGAAAGCGTCAAAGCTGGCGCTTCATGGTCAAGGCTGTACCGATGGGTACTTCCAGGTGGCGCGGAGGTGGGCGTCGGTAGCCTCGAGCGAACGGTCGAGTAGGTCGAGGATGAGCTGGTCCGGTTCAAGTGAGGATGAGGTGTCAAACCCCCGTCTGTGCGCTGCTGACCCTTTCCCATGACCCCATTTCCACTCGTGTGGGGCTGACGGCCGCGGTCGCTGGCCTCTACCTGAGTGTTCTCGGTGGCTCCACGGGAGCTGTACGATGGTATACGATTTTGTGAGTCGGAGCCATTCGGTACGGCAGGGGCCTGGAATTTTGGAGTGGATACTGGAATATTGTGGTGTTGAAGAGGAGACTGGGCGTCGCTTAGGGACCTGGCTTGTTCGGATGAGGCTGTGGAAAAAGCTCTGGTCGACTGGACGGTAGCGGGGTCTTCATTGGGCCGCCAGGGCCAAGTCTCACGCGGCTCGCTTCCCAGCGGTGTTATAGATGGGGTATCCTGAAAATCGTCGGGCGAAGCATCATCCTCCCGGCATGAACGCATGACGGAGGAAGTAACGTCGATAATCTGTGGGGCGTGAGTGCGACGGCTTCTTCAGTCAGAGCCGAGCTTCGAGGCGTACAGTGAAGTCGGTATGGCGCTGCTGGCTATGGCGGCCAATTTCGCGCATGGAGGGGTGCTCGCTGGAGAGGCCATTGTGGCGGAAGATGACGCCGGTATCCCACTCGCAGGTCTCGCCGTGTTTCTGACATTTTGTGCAGGTTGGATGGACCTCGTCACCTATGCTCAAGGACGGCAGTTAGCTCCCAATGAGCAAGGATTGAAAGCTTGGGAGTTGACGTGCATTTCTTGCGCTTGCGGCGGCAATTCAAGCAGCCGTGGCGACCGCGCTTCCTCTTGAGAGAGGTGTCGGGCGCAGGTTGGACCGAGTCGCGGGCAGGCGCAGGCGGGTGTTGGTCGGCAGGGTTGGTCGCGCGGGCGGACGAGGGCGTCAGTTGGTCCTGGGTGGCTGGCGGCGACATGACCAGCAGATGCTGAAGCAGCTCGTGCGACTTGCAGGTGCGGGGGCCTCCATTGAGATGCAGCAGACAGGTGCTTGGGTGGTGGCTGCAAAAGCCGTGGGGTTTAGGGCTAGTAGCCTCCCCACAGGCTCGGGGAAGTGCGATCTCCGGAACACCCCAACGTCTGGCCCGCAGCTCATCACGCCTCCAGACACGCCGCCGATCTCATCGTTTCTCTTGGGCCAATAATTAGCCGACCGCGACAACATCCACGCACGCGCTCTTGCGCTTATGCGGCTCTCGCGCGAGCCGCCTTAACCTGCGCCTGACTCAGCCCAATTTCACCACCGTTGCCAGCCTCTTATTCCCGCGTGCAGCAAAGAAGTCTAACCATTTTTTTTTTGGTCTACTAGGACATATGCTAACTCTAACGCGCCTCCCGATGACTGTTTGCCTGACGCCGTCCAGAAATGCCAATCTATCATTCGCAGTTATCGCCAAAGATTTCACCGCTCCCCTGCGGACGTGCGCTCATGCGGAGGCGCAGTGACCGCC
This sequence comes from Lasiodiplodia citricola, assembly GCA_023089105.1. Taxonomy (NCBI): domain Eukaryota; kingdom Fungi; phylum Ascomycota; class Dothideomycetes; order Botryosphaeriales; family Botryosphaeriaceae; genus Lasiodiplodia; species Lasiodiplodia citricola. The sequence goes on along the minus strand of JAJNLL010000019.1, from coordinate 355,261 downwards.
ATCGATGCGCAGGTCCGAGCCCGTCTGCCATGCACTGCCATCAGCCAGCAGGAAGATGGCCCCCGCCTTGAAGTCCTCGGGTGCGCCCAGGCGGCCCAGCGCTGCTCCCCTCATCCAAGTCTCCTCCACCTCGGGCTTCTCGGCCAGCAGAGCGTCGGTCATTGCCGTGCGGATGTAGCCGGGCGATAGCGAGTTGACGCGGATTCCGTACGTGCCCCATTCCACGGCCAGGGACCGGGTCATCTGGTGGACGGCCGCCTTAGACGAGTTGTATGCCGAGCAGTGCAGTCCCTGCGCTACGTTAGTCTCTTGTCGGCAAGTCTCAGGATCCGCGTGGCGGCGTTCGAATGGGGAAGACGCAAGCGCTGTCCCACTTACCCTGTTCATGATCTGTCCGGACATGGAGGCGATGAAGACGATGCTGCCGCCCTTTCCGCCGTCTCTCAGCACCCTCGCCACATGCTTGGCCGTGGTGAAGTTGCCAACGACGTTGACTTCCATCATGCGCCTGTAGCCGTCGACCGGGTAGTCGATAGCGTCCTTCATCTGCTGGATACCCGCACACGAGATCAAGCCCTTGATCGGGTTCCCTCTGGCAGTGGCCTCCTCCGCGGCCGCCTGGATGACGGCCTCGACTTCCGCCTCGTTTGTGATGTCGCACTTCTTGTAGCTTGCGTGCTGGGGGGTGGACGAGAGCTTGGTGATCTTGGTGATGTTCGCCCATTCGTCGGCGCTAGGCTCGGGAAGAATGTCAAGGCAAACGACGTCGCCACCAGCCTCAAGCACGGCAGTAGCAAGCGTGATACCGAGACCACGCGCTCCTCCCGTCACCACGATGGTCCTTCCATGCAGACCGAAAAGCTTGTTGACTGGTGCTTGAGCCGCAGGCGTCAGGCTCGATTCGGGAACCACGGCCGGAAGGGCAGTGTCGGACACGATCGCGGGAGCCATGGTCAAGAAATAGAGTGTGATGGGAGGCGGTTTGGTCGGGAGGCGAGGAAGCAGGTTGAGGAGTGGTTCAATGGCGGAGGGAACGCAAGACTGAGCAAAGGCTCCTCGTGAAGGCGGGCGGTTCTCTTAAAAGCTCTGGACCTCGAGCAGCGTCCTACATTACCGCTTCAGGGCGTGGGGAAGGGTCAAAGTACTTTTGGCTCGAGAATTGAGGGGCAGTTTCCCAGAGAGGAAAGCGCATGCTTCTGCCGCTGACCATCCTCTGGAGTCCCGTCCTCCCACTGCAGCGCCCCCGGATTACCCTCGGACCTGAATTTTGTAATACAAGGTCTCTTTGAAACGGACAGCCGGTATCGCAGTCCGTCTCCAGCGACTATCAACGCTATGGTTGCGCCTTGAGGAGAATTCCGAGAGGGCTGAGAATGGTAGCGCTCCCGGATACCGTATTCGGACGCATTATGGGGTCGGCAGATCCAACCGCCAGCACACGCTAGCCTCACGGCGCTCTTACTTGCCGCAACCTATGTGGGAAAGCTCGGCGCGCCCCAGCGGGGCCAATCCACCGCCGCGTCGCGTGTCGGAATACGACGTACGCCAAGCCCGGGGTTCGGCCACAGAGGCTGCTGAAGCTGGGGATCCCTCCGCCCCGACTCCACAGCGGCCGCTGCTTTCCCCGGATAGATCTCCTGATGCGGACAAACTTCACCACCCCGGCCCGACTCATCAGTCAAGGCCCGCCAGAGATGGCGCATCCAACAAAGACAAAATTCCTGTAGTAGCAGTGTCCGCGTCATGCTCAGCTCATGTCGCCGCTTTGGCAGGTGCCAGAAGTCAATAGAGAGCGGTCCCGCGGCCCTGGGCAACGCAATTTGCCATGCTTGAAGACGCGGCGAACGGACGTAAGGGTCGAGCCGCGCCGCAGGGCAGCAGCAAAACCGGCCCAACGAAGGCACCACGGATGCAAGGCTTGCGTACGGCGCCCGCCTCGGCTCGCGACCAATCCGCCGCAGGTCCCTCCACAATTCGGTCATCGTGGAGCCGGGTATCAGGCAAGGGTGCCATCGGCAGCGTCACAACAAGTGCAGTGGCGCAAACCGGCTTAGCCTTGCTCGGCCGCTGCCTGGGGTCATCTAAGCGCCCGCATGGAGTTTTCTCGCGGGCCAATCTGCAAATGAATCAGGCTAGGCCTCTGCACCTATTGATGCTGCATATATAAACTCAATGCCCAGCCAACACCATACCCAAGCCTACATTCTGGGGCCCCGCATTTCCTCTGCTCCTTTTTCGCTTGCCTTTTCTTTCAGCATTCGTCCTGTCTGTGACAGCTGTCTGACTTGAGCGATCCTTCGGACCACATCCGCCATGGTGTTGACAGGAAAGGCCCTTGATTGGGCCATCACCCTCTGCTCTGGCGCTGGTTTCCTCCTTTTTGGGTATGTCTATCTCCTTCACAACGTCGCACGCATCGTTTCGCACCCAAAGATCCAGAAGAACGCAAAAGTGGGCGTAGATGCCGACTCGAGCAGATTCATTGTCCCGCATCGTGCACCATCTCTTCCATCTACCCCCTATTTCACCGAATAACTGGCATACTAATGATGGCGATGCAGTTATGACCAGGGTGTCATGTCCGGCCTGTTGACAGGCACCGCGTTTACGCAGGTCTTCCCCTCAATCGATACCCAAAATGGCGGCAGCTCGTCGCTTCAGGGCACTGTCGTCGCCATCTACGTTGGTCAACCCCTGATACTACATCTTTGACCAATCTAATGTGATCGGCAGGAAATCGGCTGTTTCTTTGGAGCAATCTTCACCTTCATCTTTGGCGAGCGTCTGGGACGTCGCAAGTGTATCATGCTTGGCTGCATTGTCCTCACCATCGGAGCCACCATCCAGTGTGCCTCGTACAGCATCGCTCAACTCATCGTCGGCCGTATCGTTGCCGGTCTTGGAAATGGACTGAACACTTCAACTATCCGTAAGGGCTCCTGCGTCAGCCTCCCAATATTTATCACTAACGGATGATAAAGCTGTCTGGCACGCTGAGCTCATGCAAGCCCACGACCGTGGCAAGGGTCTCGCTATTGAATTCATCCTGAACATCTTCGGCGTCGCCCTGGCCTACTGGGTCGATTATGCATTCAGCTTCGTCGATAACGAGTCTCAGTTCCGGTATTACCCAACCTACCCCTTACCCCTGATGTCACACAATACTGATAGCACTCAGCTTCCCCATCGCCTTCCAGATTGCCTTCGCTCTCGTCACCCTTGGCAGCATCGTCTTCCTCCCGGAATCTCCCCGTTGGCTACTCAACCATGACCGCGATGATGAGGCCCGTAACGTGCTTTGGCGCCTCCAGCCCAACGCCAAGGAAATCGCCGAGGATTCAGAAGTCGTCAACAACGAGATCGCCATCATTCGCCACACTCTATACGAAGAGAAGGAAATCGCCGGTGGTACCACTTTCACCGCGCTCCTCAAGGATGGCCCTCAACGTTTCCGCTACAGGACGCTCCTTGGTATTGGTGGCCAGTTCATGCAACAGCTCAGTGGCATTAACTTGATCACGTACTACGCCGCCGTCATTTTCGAGACGAGTATTGGAATGTCGCATAACACCGCTCTGCTGGTCGCCGGTGCTAACGGAATTGCTTACTTGTGAGTTTTGATCCTTGCAGTCTCGAGTTCGAGGACCGCACACGTCTTTCGAATCCTGCCACATGCAGCAGATCACTGACACGACGACCAATAGCCTCTCCACCATCCCCGTCGTCTGGGTTCTCGACCGCCTCGGCCGCCGTAAGCTTATGCTCTTCGCTGTCATCGGCCAATCCTGCTGCATGGCCATCCTCGCCGGTACCGTGTCCGATGGCAGCAAGCCCGCTGGTATCGTCGCCGCCATCATGCTGTTCATGTTCAACTTCTTCTTCGCCATCGGTCTGCTCGCCATCCCCTGGCTGCTTCCTGCCGAATACGCGCCTCTCGCCATCCGCACCAAGGCGGCATCTCTGGCCACCGCGTCCAACGTACGTTCGAATCATGATCATCACCATCTCAACCCCACTTTTGCTAATTATGACGTCTCATACAGTGGATCTTTACCTTCCTCGTCGTCGAAATCGTGCCCGTCTCGATCAACAGCATCGGCTGGCGCACGTACATCTACTTCGCCGTCTTCAACGCCTTCTTCGTGCCCATCATCTACTTCTTCTACCCGGAGACCAAGAACCTCTCGCTCGAGGAGATCGACCGCCTCTTCACCGGCGACAAGGTCATCATGCACCTGCCCGAAAGCATGCGCCTCGCCGCCGACACGGCCGCTGTCAGCGGCCACATGGGCGCCGAGAAGGACAATGTTGCGGTGCTCGAGGATGTCAGCGCCAAGGCGGAGCCTCAGTAAATGGGTAGCTGCGCTGTGATGATTCGAGCAGGGCTTGAGTGGAGCGTGTGGGATATGTGTTATAATGGGATTATCATATTGCTTTTATGAGCAAAGGGTATGGGGAAGTAGTGGATCTTTTTTCTTTCTGAATTATTCCCGGTAGCGCTGTACAGCAGCTGCCACCTTCCACGAAGGTAAAAGATTTGTTTTCAAGCTTGAAATTTTTTAGAAGGTCACGTCAGATCTCAAGAATTAGAAATGACGCTCGTTCTTCCAAAAGACCTGTATCACAAAGTTGTTTTGCCAAGTTCTGCAGGAAAGATTGACCAGACAGGGGGGTTTGAGGCATTTTCCACTGCGTCGTTATGAAACCGACCTTCTGCAGCTAAAAAGTTGAGGAGCGTTACTGGGGTGTTTTTTTTCTCAGCTGACCATCATGGCCTTCCTGTCACGGACCTGCCTGAAACGCCCACAACGCGGGTGAAAGATTCACTCACAAGCGAAAACAATCTCGGCACGCATGGTACTAGAGAAAAAACGAAAAACGGACCCCATGGATCTCCCACCCGACACAAAAAATCAGCACCAAAAACGTGCGGCCCACGAGTCAGGAAAACCACGCGTTACCCATCAAGCCACAGCCGGGGCGCGCCGGGCATTACCGGAAATAAACTGCCGACCAAAAGAGAGGAATCCCCCAGCCGTGGTCGCGAAACAGCCTTAGCAAAACTGGCCTGTTTGTACACCTCAACTGTCGACCCGCATTTCTTGATTCGGACGCTGAGCGGTCGGCGCTAATGGTTACCCGAAGAGGCAATTCAGGCGTCAGTAATGTGCGGCTAGGCATGGGGTATATCGACCCCGCACACGTCAATCAGCCTATTTATGTGGAGAAATAAGGCTGATCAGGGTTTGGGCTTGTGCAGATTTTTTGTCTTTGTGGCTTGTTGTGCGGCTTGAGGTTCTGGATCTTCAATTGAGGCTTGCCTGCTGCGGCTTGGCAAAAGTGCTTGGGTTGACGTCAAGTCTTTAGTGTTGGATGCTGATGGAGTTTGCCCGCGCGCTTATTATTGCAGCAGCAGTTGTGATCGGCCGCAAATAGAGTTTCGAACCTTGTGCTTTCCCCTTGGCCCTAAGCTCAGCTGCACACTGATCTTCAACCAGGTCATCAACATCCCGCCAATCACTTCAGGAAATTCCGACGCAGACAAGTCATGGAGACGCTACACTGTGCTAATCAACTGCGCCGTACTTTGGTCGTGAGCCAAGCATTGATCTCATAGTCAAACCATATTCACGCGATGCATTCTCGTGATAGAAGTAGAAGCGTCATAAATTAGCTATGCAACAAAACACTGAAAAGTACAAGAACAACAACACCTATCTATCACACCATCATATCTATACATCCGAAAAAGAGAAAAGGGAGGAAAAGAAGAAAAAGAATAACAACCAGCTATAACCGAATCAAATCGAACCACTCACAACAAACCTACAAAAAAGCCGGACTTAACCGCTTCTTCTTCACCTGCAAAGCATCGCTGCTACCCAACCGCGGCACCGACGCTCCCGCCCCCGCCGCCACTGAACCTTCACCCGCACTACCCCCCTCCTTTCTCCCCCCTTCCCCCTCGCCGCCCTCGCCACCCCCGGGCAGCGTCGGCGTCAGCGACCCGCTCGGCGGCAGGGGCCAATTCTCGTAATCCGGCAACAGCGGCTCGCGCAGCAGCTCGTCCTCCCTCTCGCGCTCCCTCCGCCTCTCTTCCGCCCTCTCCTGCCTCTCTTTCTCCCTTTTTTCCCTCTCCTGACCACCACCAGTACCAGTGCCAGCAACAGCAGCAGCAAGAGCAGCAGCGGCCGCAGCAGCGGCAGCAGTAGTGCTGCTACTACTAGCGGCAACGACAACATTCCCACCACCACCACCATCCACACCGCTGCTGCTACTCCCGCCGAGGTTGACGCCGAGGCCGAGACCAGGACCAAGCGCATCGCCCTCCCCGACAGCCGTGTTCTCCGACGACTCGGACCCGCTGACTTCGCGCAGCCGGATCTGCGGTAGCAACTTCGGCTGCTGCTGAGACGACGACGACAACGACAGCGGCCGTATCCGCATTTCTACGTCGCTGCCACTACCACCGGCACCGGCACCACCTGCGCTGTTGCTTCCTGCGCCCTCGGCTGCCGCTCCCCCCAGACCACCACCGCCGCCCACCGCCCCCGACGCCAACGGCACCTCCAGCATCGGCGGTTTCTTCGGCAGCGGCTTCACCTTCTCCTTCAGCTTAGCCTTCATCTTCGGCCTCGGCGGCGGCGGCGGCGCGAGACGCGGATGCTTAGGGTCAGAGAGGTCGAAGACGGCGAGACCAGAAGTAGCTGCTGCTGCTGCTGCCCCCGCCGTCGTCGGCCCCTTCTCACCACTCATACCACCACCTACACCGGCACCGCTACCGCTGTTAACACCACCAACAGCACCAACACTCGCAATCGTAGGCGTAGTAGGCACAGTCGGCGCCGGCGTAGGCACAGGCGTCGCCTTGCGCACCGTGACGGGCACACTCCGCCCCGCGCGCGTCCACGGCACGCCGACGCCGTGCACGCCCTCGTGGGCGAGGCGGACGAGTTGCGGGGTCGAGGTGGCGAGCCATTCGTAGCGGGCGTAGGTGGTTGGGTCGACGAAGGGGGCAGTAGGGACGGGTGCGATGACGGTGGTGGTGGTGATGGGGGTGATGGTGGTGTCGGTTGGGGGTGGGGATTCAGGGGACGAGGAGGATGAGGAGGTGGAGGAGGTGGAAGAGGTGGAGGGACGGTGGTGGTGGTGGTAGGTGGTGCTCAGCAGGCGGCGGCGGGCGATGAAGATGAGGAGCGGCGGCAGGATCCAGGACGTCAGGATGATGAGGGCGCCTAGGGCGAGGATGAGGATGAGGGGGAAGAGGGCGAAGGAGGTGTGGGCTGGGCTGAGGATTTTCTGCGAGGCGGTTAGTGGGTGGGTTCGACATGAGAATGGAGGTGTATAGGGGGGATTGGCTTCAGAAAAAGAGGTTGGGAGAGAGAAAAAACGCACCTGATTCTGGCACATCGCCCGCTCCACCGGACTAGACGGCCGAACCAGCCACGGCAAGAGGACGCCATCTCCCGGCGGGCCCGTCGCCGTCTCGACAAACAAGCCCTGCAGCTGCGCCATCGTCGTCGCGTGCCAGTGCATCACATCCTTCTGCCACTGATCGTCCGGCAGCAACCCGCCCTGCACACCTCCCTGCAGGCGATCCCGCGCCGTCAGCAGCTGCACGCCCAGCCTCCCCACGGCCGTGGGCAGGTCGAGCGCGCGGCCCGTCGTCGCGGCCGCCAGCCACTTGAACCGCTGCAGCGCCGGCTCGTCATCCTGCAGCATGGCCGTAATGTTGGCGAGCGCGTCGGCCGACGACGCGAGGGGCGAGCAGCGCTGGTCGGCAGCGGCGGCGGGGAGGCTGGCGCTGCAGTACTGCTCCTGCACCGCGCAGGCGAGGGGCGACGCCGCTTCGCTCGAGAAGTACGGGCCCTGGACGCCCGGGTTGGGCGGCAGGATGGCCGATGCTTCCGACACGAGCCGGTTGCCGCGGTACCAGCTGTCGTTCGTGGGCGCCGTGTAGATGACCTGGTTGCCCGACAGGAAGAAGAGGGAGACGTCGGCGTTGGGGATGTTGAGAGGGGGGATGGGCTCGAAGTTGGATGCCGATGTGGAAATTGAGCTGTTGACTGAGAAGGAGTAGAAGCCGCTGGAGATGGAGTCAGCGTCGAAAAGATGACTATTAGTTGTAGATAAATTACTTACCTCAGACTATAGTCCGGATGATCACTTGTCATGTTTGTCTCGAGCAGAACTTTCAGAGCATCATTGTAGTACTCGTAAGTGTAGTTCTCGTCCCGAGCAGGCCCTGACGTCCTCTTGCCATAGTAGTACCTCATGTATTTTCTGTTACTCGGCATTCTGACTTGTTTCTGGTATCCTTCTGTCTTCAGAGGTGCGCATTGAATTCTTCGTCGATATTGGAATGTCTCCTCAGGCGGCGCATTAAGTCCAAAATCCGCATTGCTATCAAGAAGGCCGGTATCCAGGTCCAGATTCGACGAGTCATCCTGGCAGATCTGACCGCCAAAGGCGCAGGTTGCATCCGTTTTAGACGTACCGAGCAAGTTTTTCTTGACAAATTGCGAGCAGTCGACCACTGTAGAGGCGTTCGTGTTGTAACACTGCTGCGCATACTGGGCGTATGAGAGCGCATTCTGTCGCAAGTACGGCTCGAATGTTTGCGAGGCCAACGTGTTCGGGTTATCCAATTGGGCATTTGTGTACCCACAATCCGGGCTCGAGATCAGCACTTCATCCCCAAAAGAAGTGGCTATCATCGAGGAGAAAATGCTGGCAAAGACGAAAGCACATGCGCAAAGCGCAGCGCAGATGATCATGGGCAACGTGTGGCGGACGGACAGTTTGGGGTTCCGACGCCATGCCCATCCCGCCTGGAGTAGGTTGGTGAGTCCTCGCCAGGCGCTTCCTGAATTGCGAAGAATTGCCTGTCGCTGATGGTAAAGGCCATCCTTGGCGGTATCGCTCGAGTAGACCTGGTGGAAGGTGAAGCAGCATATCCTCCAAAAGCTGGTTCCGACCCAGACAATGAACAAGGCCAAGGCCGCGATGAGAAGACCTCCGCTCTGACGATCTAGCGTCAGCGTTGCTCCAAGGATTGGTCCGTTGGACCAATTGGTCCACGCCCCTATGTGGACGCTGTAGGTCGAACTGTCTCTGGTCGGCGATACATCGTTCATGATGACCTCGGATCTCGAGCTGTAGGTCGTACGTATTAATTGAGCTTCGAGGTCTTTGGGATGATCATGGTGTATACGAGATTGAGGGCATGCCCCAGGACCGGCTGGTTTAAGCTTGCGAAGGGGCGTTGCAATCTCCCCATTCCATCAGTAGGGCTGGTAGTGTTCCGCGAGATACTGTGGATTGTGTAATATGAAGGGGATTCCTGATTCCCAATCATAGCCACGCTCTTGTCCCTCCAAGAATTTGAGATGTGGTGTTGATCCATCCCTTGATACACTGCACGACTTGCTCACTACCATCCTGGAGGCGCAATGGACCAGACCACAGATAGTTGCGCAACGAAACGATACTCCAATGGCAGTAAAGCGCCGTTCGAGATGTGAAAGTCAAAGGACTATTGATGTGTAGAGTGAGAGCAGTCGTAGCGTAACAAAGCCGTTGGATGGATCTCTGAGACGGTTCATCCAAGAATGATGTCACAAGCTTGAAACATAAGTATGACAGAGTCACACAGGGCATGTGGCGCCAAGAAGGGTGTTGTTTTGCCAGGAAGTGTTGAGCAGGTCTGGAATACGAAGCAAGGAGAGGACAGCATACAACAAAGGGAGGTCGGCTTACCAAAACGTGGAATCCCGCAGCAAAGCACGCTCCGAGCTTGTCCGGGTATGCGGATCAGTCTGGAATATGCCGGAGAGGAAATGCTTCAAGTGCTTGTTACTGATAACAAGTTACTAAAAGCCATCATTCTTATCATTAAAAGCCATAACTCCCATGCTAGTGGCAACGGTTTTCTACAAAGATTAACGACTAAAGTCATTAAACTTTAAAGCTACAGCCGTCTTAGCAGGCAAATGCCGCCAAGTGAAAATCCGATCGATTGTTGGAGCTAATTCTGTAGCGGCTCGCAAAACATCAGACCTTAAGCCCCACCTTCCATAGGTAATTGAATCCTATATCTGGACACATCTGTAGAATTGAAGACTTACATCTACACCCGGGCATTTCCTTCAATTGCCCACCAAGGTTACAAAATCTTGCGGAATCCGCCGCGAGTCTGTATTTAGGCCCTAACCAGTTAGTTAGCATCCGCATTCCCGCCCGAAGAAAACCATTACCACTTTGTTTCCGAAGCGAGCCTCTCCATAGAATCTTCACCGTGTGATAAAACCCGTACGTACGACAATTCCGACCCCACCTCTCCAACGGTTGCCTGCCGTTCATTCGATCAGACAGAGTCCTGCCCCTCGGCCCGAAAGCTTGATTGAGTTGTCAGTCAAGCCCGCCCGCCGAGTCCGCCGAGGCCGCCCCGCCGCCACGAGCCCCGCCCCGCCAACCCCGAAAAATTGCAGCAACCCCTTTTGACAACACATCAACAAAAAAAACACAACACGAGGCTGAACAGCCGTAACCCAATTATAGAAACGCCAATGCGGGGGCCAAGACCACGCTGATTGACTGCTTGTTCGGTCCAATCATCCTCTCGCTTACGACTGTTCCAATGACTCAAAGTCGATCCTTGGGACCACCCTCCCAAAAGGAAGACTCCCAAGAGGCAAAAGAGAGCGCCTGAGCAAAAGAGAAGCGCCAACCCAGGATCGAACTGGGGACCTCGGGATGGATGCTGAGTTAACTGCAATCCTACGCTCTACCGCTGAGCTATTGACGCTTGCTTTGATGGAGAGAAAGGACGTTTTGGTGCATTATGAAGAATAAATTTCGGAAGCTGCTTTGCGGCCAGGAGAGCGTGGAGCCTGCGGAATGATGAATATGCTTAGCATCATGAGTATGCTCAGCATCCATCCCGATAGCACCAGTTCGATCCCGGCTTGGCGCCTCTCTTTTGCCCAGGTCTTCTCTTTTGCCTCCTGAGGTGTCCCAGAGCTGCTGGGGCTGCGAGCGGGATAATGTTGAGACCAATGCAATCATTCAAAAGCAAGTCGACATCCGAGCATGACCAAGTGAGAGCTGAAGACTGATGTTGTGCAACCCATTTTAGGTGGGTGCATACTAAACGTGCGGAAAAGGGTGAACGGGGCTGAGCTTTGCGGTGTTCGGAGAAAGGGTCCTTGATTCCCGATAAAGGGTTGTCGTGAACAAGGCTCAGCCGTCGCTGATCCTGCATACACGTCTCAAGTTAGCAAGACATGCTCAGAATTGATAAGCCAATCGTCGAGAACTCGTTAGCAAACGGATTACTCGAAACGGGTGTAGCTGATATCGTGGTAATGTTGTACAACAGCAGCAAGGCCGTTGTGTGCGCACATGACTGTGTAGGAGCTGAATCAAGTATCAGGCTGCGAAAGGTGTACGAAAACTGCTCTACAGCCGCCCGGGCGAACGCGTGTACAGTCCAGTCCACTACGGAATTTCGGACTTCCTTCGGTGGAGCCATGTGATCCGATCAGAATTTTTGCTGCGGTTAATGTTCAGCCCCAGAAAACACAAAGTCACACAGATAACGATAGATGGCCCGTAATTATGTCAAAAGTAAATGTTTTCTCTGCCGGAGGGAGATAGAGAGATCGAAATATCAAGATACTACCGAAGTGAAGGGAATCAGAGGACAATCAACCCACTTCGTTACTGCGCCGACCGTTTGAACGCCATGCTATGCCGGGTGAAAGAGGGTTGGAAGAAGTAGAAACCATCTTGCAAAATAACGGGGTAATCTCGCGAAAGTGGTATACTTGCAAAGGACACCAATCTTGAGGAGGGGGCAGACCAGTTTTATGGCGCAAGAGTGAGGCAAGGCTAAGGGAGTCGTAAGATGGAAAGCCGTAGAACCCAAGACGCCAGATATCGAAAGCTGGCTAGGGTTCGGCGATGAGCTGATTTGGCGCAGGGGTTGCGTCAGAATCCAGGTGCGGATCGGGAAAGCGAAACGTTTAGACCATTTCAACGTAGTTGCTTCAGAAATGTTAGACACGGACATTCTTTCAGAATCAAATCAAAACACTCACCTAGGGAAGATGCCTTCCCTGCTACCGATCTTGCCGGTCCACCAATCCGTTTCATTATCCGTCCTCTTCAGGATGGTAATGACTTCGCCCTTCTTGAAGCCCAGATCGCCCGGCTGGTCAGCCTCGAATGTGAACTTGGCGATGGCCTGGTTGGGAGCAAGCGACGCCCGCTTGGCAGCACCAAACTGCGGCTTCGGTGCGGTTGGCCTCGAAGGCTTCGGCTTATCGCTGTACGAGTAGTCGCCACTGAAACCGCGCGAGCGTCTCTCAATGTTGTCAAACGTTTCGACAGGATTGGCGCGAGTGGAAACAGAGCGATTGAGGCCGTTGCTGTTGCCCTGAGCGGGCGTCCTGTCGTAGATGTCATCGGCCCAGGTGCTGGAGCGGGAGGGACGATCGAATCCGCCGGCCACGGAACCAGTGCGGTTGCTGCGAACACCCTCGCCCATGGCAGAACCACGGCGACCCTGCCAAACAACATCCTCATGCGAATCATCGTAGACGGGCATGTCGTTGTACATGGCGTCGCTGGCACTAGCGCTACCAGCAGCACCGGCGAAAACGCGAGAGTTCAAGACACGCATCAGCGGGTCAGCGGCAGGCGGGACAGGCACCTGGCCCTCGAGCAGCATTCGTGCGGGGATGCGCCTGCCGTACAGCTTCTCGTTGGCGTCGCGACGCTCGATGAGAACGCTGCCTTCCAGACTGACACCAGCGAAGAGACCCTTGGTCTTAGAGTAGGCAAACACGCCGGCGACGCTCTTCAAGCTGGCCGCGCCGGCCGCCTCGGCGTTGCGACCCACCGGACCAGCGGCGATCGAGACGTTGCCGCCCAACGTCAGCGAACCAGCCTGCGCAAACGTCTTGACGGCAGCGGCATCGTTGAGAATGAAGACGAAGTCGGTGAGCTCGAAACCAATCTGGCCACCAAAACCGCCTCCAACGGTGCCGATAGCTGAGGGTGCCGACCAGCCGCCGTCTGGGAGGCGAGCGACGACGATACCAGAGCCAAAACGACCCGAACCCAGGAAGCCGGCCTTGAAGACGGTCAAGATAGCGAGACCCTGCAGGCAAAGTCCATGTCAGCTCATTATGTTGTTACGTCGGCGGGATTATCGGAAGTGGAGCGAAACACGAGCGCACGATGGGCGGCGACATACTTTAGCATTGGCGAGAATTTGCGGTGGAATGACCTTGTCGGGGCCAAAGGCTTGTCGGGGGTCGACAAAGGACGCGAGGATTTTGCCCGTCTTCTTGATTTCACCTGTTGTGGTCGCGCATTTCAGTCAGCAACGTCATTGATCGCCAGGCAGCCGGGGCCGAGGGAGGGGTACTGACTGCCGACGGACGAGGGCAGAGGGTTGTGGATTCCGAGAGGCATGTTGGCGGAGGTGCAGGGCGACTGCGGGTATCACTGAGGGAGAGGAAGAGGAGTTGTCGAGTAGTGGAGGAGTAGTGGAGATGTGCGGCTGGGCAGCTGGGAGAGCGCGCACGCCGTGCCAGGCGCAGCAGTCATCAGCAGCGCCAAAAAGCCGCGATCCCGGCTGCGCGCGGAGCGGCTTGGGCTGCCGATAGAGCCATGGCGCCGCGCCAGCGACCCCATCGCCAACAGCCCGCCAGCCCAGCTGCCTGCGCGCGCTGTCAGAAAACGCGCTGCGACTTTTTGCAAACGACGCGTCGAGCAGCCACTGCGGCGCGCGCGAACCAGACATGCAACTTTATCCGCCCTTGGGCTTGCGTAGGTGGCGCCAGGACGCGACTCTGACCTCGCTAGCCGACGAGGGCCTGAGGCGCAGCACCCGAGCCGTCATCACAATTGACTTGACCTCATCACATCAACACGACCTGCGTTGGCCTCAGGTATCGATTCGCGTCTCCACATGCTCGTTGTAGCACGACCAGCATCTCGCACCCACGACTCGTGCCGTATGAGGCTGCTTGCCCCACCACTCTGTGCGGGGAACTCGCGGGACAGCTGCCGGCAGCTGGGTCCCCTGTCCTGGTTCAACCTCCTCTCAACTGCTCTATAAGACCTCCGCTCGCCGCTTGCAGAATTGATTTCGCTTCTTTTATCGCGTGCTCGTTGACAAGTGTGTACAGTGCGGATCCCAAGCTCGCCTACCTTTGCTTCTAGTAACATCGTAATATCGCCAATCGCCAACTTTCATCCACATCCAGTCACTTTCACGCACTTCTCCACATTTTCTTTCACGTCACTCGTCTTTTCAAACAACCAACCACCATGAGCAACCCCGTTGCCATCATCACCGGTGCCTCTTCCGGGATCGGCCTCGGCCTGACGCAGCACCTGCTCTCCAAGTCCTGGGACGTCGTGCTGCTCGACCTCAACCCGCCGCCCGCCAGCGCCTCGCTGCCGGCAGACCGGCACCTCTTCATCCGCACCGACGTCTCTTCGTGGCGCAGCCAATCCGCAGCCTTCGCCCGTGCCCACGCCTGGCGGCAGCGCCTCGACTTCGCCGCGCTAAACGCCGGCATCGACGACCGCGACACCATCTTCCCCGCCCTCCCCTCCTCCATCACCACCTCCTCCCCTCCCCCCACCGAGCCCGACACCACCACATTCGCCGTCAACCTCCTCGGCGTCTACGCCGGCATCAAGCTCTTCGCCCACTACGCCTCTATCCCTCTCCCCAGCACCAACACCCCTCGACCCACCCCCACCATCATAGTCACTTCCTCCGCCGCCGGCCTCTACCCGCTGCCCGCCGTGCCGCAGTACACGGCGACCAAGCACGCGCTAGTCGGCCTGGTGCGCGCGCTGGCCCCCGGCGCGGCCGAGCGCGGCTTCGCCATCAACGCGGTCTGCCCGGACATGGTGCCGAGCAACCTTGCGCCGCCGGGCCTCATGGAGGCGTATCCGGAGTCGGGCAAGACGCCCATGGCGACGATGATGCGGGCGTTCGACGAGCTGTTGGGGTTGAGTAGTGCTGCTGCTGCTGCTGGTGATGAGGAGGAGGAGGGGGGAAGTGGTAGTGGTGGTGTGGCCACCATGCGGTGGCGGCCGCAGAACGGCAAGGTCGTCGAGGCGGTCGTGCAAGACGTGCTGTACCGCGACCACCCGCAGCCGAATGCGAAACAGGGCTCCGTCGGGCCCGAGGTCGCGGCGCTGTGGGATCGCGTGTATCGCGAGAGGAATATCAGGTTTGCGCGGCTAGCGGAGGAGAGGGCGAGGAAGAGGATGGCGGAGGCGGGGGAGGGGCGGGGTGGTAGCAGGGAGAGTAAGTTGTAAGTGGCGAAGGGGGAACGGACGGACTTTTCCGGCTGGGAAAGGCCTGTAAGGGCGGGATGTGTTGAGGGGCGGAAGAGATTGTTGCAGTGGCGGCGGAGGCGGGCAGCGGAAACTGACAGTAGGGGTTGGCAGCGGCAACGGCGGAGGGCACGTGGTTTCCTCGCCAAGGGAAAATGGAGCAGAGAAAGAAAACGCAGCTGGGGGTGGCGAGAACGCCTGGCCAGTGCTGGGCAGAGGGGGCCGGACGGACGAGGAAAAGCTCAGGCACCCGCTACGCGGGCGGCAAAGCGGAAGCGGGAACGGAAAGGGAACCAAGCAGACAAGACGCACAGGGCAAGATCGTGAAGTGGGGACCAAGGTTCATCCCGCAGCGCCACGGTGAACGGGGCGGACAAGGTTGCCTCGTGGAAGGGCCAGCCCAGTCACTGT
Organism: Lasiodiplodia citricola; assembly: GCA_023089105.1. Classification (NCBI taxonomy): domain Eukaryota; kingdom Fungi; phylum Ascomycota; class Dothideomycetes; order Botryosphaeriales; family Botryosphaeriaceae; genus Lasiodiplodia; species Lasiodiplodia citricola. The sequence continues at coordinate 339,481 of JAJNLL010000019.1, read as the reverse complement.
TGGACCCACACCTCCGAGATATCCTCCCGCGATAACGTTACGGACGACCCGGACGATCATCTGCACGCCTCATTTTTCGTCACCGGGGCTTTTCGGAGGTTACCTACGACGATTCAGCCAATGGCGCGTCAGTCTCGACTGTTACATCGTAGGATCGAGCTATATAGACGACATACCATCTTGCCAGTTGCTGGCACGAGCTTCATCACGCAAGATCCCGGAACTGACGTGCTCGTACCAAACGGTACGGCAAAAATTGAGCCACAAGGGGATAGTCTGAACACAACTGAATCATAAATCACTCATCTGTCACCACTTCAAGACGCCACGATAGTTGTTCAACACACTTCAAGCCGAAGCCATGGGGGCAGTTGAATCTATCGTCCGGACGCAAATGTCGATTATACATATTATACATTCACGTCCGGACGATAGCTTTAGCAGCCCACATGTGTTGGTGAGATTAATACCATGAGTCACGTTTCAGAGCAAGTCAAGATGAACAAGATTCCGAAAGAACTTTTGATTCACTTCCCCTCAACGCTGATTAGGGTGGGCTCTCAACGGCCCAAGCAGTGCAGAAAGACGCCTGTCACCCTTGACAGAGCAAAACCAGACTTCTAAGCCCAAGTCTAAACCGAATCGACCGAGTATGGATTTCCGTTTCCAAGTCTTCTGTACCGTAAAGAGAAAAAGAATAACGCCAACGCTTGTGAAACCCCCACAAGAGTACTTCCCTCACCATGGAAATCAAATGTCTCGTCTATACCATGCACCTCGAAAGCCCCAAATTGCCAGGGGGAAACCCAGGGAGAACACGTATCAAAACAGTTCCCAAGACATTCAGTAGCAAAAGAAATCTACCGCACAAATGCTCCTTATCACAACAGAACCAACACAACGGGGTATCAAGCAATAATAGAGGGGATGTTATGCGCACAGAACAGCCTCAATATCGCTTACCAGAGGGTGTAACCACCGTCGATGATGCAGTTGGAGCCAGTCATGAAGGCAGAAGCGGGCGAGGCGAGGTAGACGGCCAGGTTGTTGAGGTCGTCGACGGCACCGAGGCGCTTCTGGGGAGTGTTCTCGATCCAGATCTTCTTCTGGGCGTCGAGGGCGGGGACACGGTTGAGAGCAGTGTCCATGTAGCCAGGGGAGATGGAGTTGACACGGATGCCGTGACGGGCCCACTCGGTGGCGAGCGACTTGGTGAGCTGGATGACACCGGCCTTGGAGGCGTTGTAGCAGGACTGCTCCTGGGGGTAGTTGACGATGGAGCCGGACATGGAAGCGACGAGGATGATGCTACCGCCGTTCTTGGAGGCGATCATCTGCTTGCCGACGGCCTGGGCGACGAGGAAGGCACCAGTCAGGTTGATGTCGATCAGACGGCGGAACATCTCGGTGTCGTAGGTCTCAGCCTTGATGTTGGAGTCGGCGATACCGGCAGAGTTGAGGAGGATATCGATCTGGCCGTAGTGGTCGACAATGTCGCCGACAGCCTGGTTGATGGCGCTGCCATCACGGACATCGACCTGGTAGAAGCGGACGTCGACACCGGTCTGCTCGGAGAGCTCGCGGGCGGCCTCCTCGCCGACCTTCTGCTGGACATCCATGATGGCAATGCCACGGACGCCGACCTCAGCGAGAGCCTGGGCCATGTTGAAACCAAGACCACGACCACCACTGGAAGAGCGTTAGCATGTTGTCGGACGGTCCGCATTGAATGGCGACTTACCCAGTGACGACGGCGACCTTGCCGGGAAGAGTGAACTTGGACATGGTGGGGTTCAGCTGGCCGAGGATGCTCTTGTCGAGCGGGATCGCAGCCTTCTTGTCGTCGGCGCCGGGGGGAGCGACGGGACCAGAGTTCTGCTCGACGGGAATCTCAACCTCTTGCCTCACACCATCCTTGTAGGTGACGGTAAGAACCTTGCCAGCCTTGATCTCCTCAGCATTCTGCTGGGACTGGACAGTCTTGAAGGTGCGCACGCTGCTCTGGGTGGCAGGAGCAATGACGCGCTTGGAAGCGACGCGGGAGGCGTTGAGGATCTGACGGGAGAGCATTATGAAGGTGGGTATGAATAGTTGTGGATGAGGTGGTCGTAGAAAGAATTGGTCGGAGGTTGTTGTAGAGTCGAGGTTGGAAGAGAGGCGGAGCTGTTTAAAAAGGAACCCGGGTGAGCTGATTGTTGCCAAGAGTGTTATGGCGCAGGTGCAGAGGGAGGCTCGAACGATGAATGGCCTTAGGGGTATCGGCAGGAGCGAGGTGTACCTTTGGGTGTTATTGCGACCGCACGGAAAGTAACGAAGGACGGCACGCAAAAGACGGAAGCTGATGGAGGAAGTACGGTGACGGTTGAGCAGAAGACGGCGAAGAGGGCCTTTTATTTGCAGCTTAGAGCTTGATTATTCAGAGGCGCTGCCGTCAGTGTCGCGGCTGGCGGCTTCGCACACCATCCGCCCAAGCTCCCTTCGGCTCCACTGTTTCTACTTTTGCGGCGTCCGTGCTCCTGCAGGGTAGGGCGATCCGTGCAAAGAAGGGCCGGCGAATACCAGATTGGAGCGGTGCTAAGGGAGATCCGCCGTGGCCAAGTGCGAGCGGCGAGGCGCGCTACCACATGGAAGCTTCAGAATCTTCTCCCGCGCACGCTAGGCCGCCCGGCCCCAGTACGAGCTGACGGCGGATGTCGCACGCGGCTCCCGCTCTTGTCGCCCCTCGGTCGCCGGCGGATGCGAGCGAACTGCGAGCACCCATCTTTCTAGCGTCATCTCCCCCACGGTCCCACCGAACAGGTCCACTGCCGCCCTACGGCACACAGCGGCTGACGGCGGAGCGGGACCTGGCAGCATCCCTCCCTTATCCCCGTGGCAGCTCACCGACTCCTGTGATGCGTTATCAGAGCGCGGCGCACCGGCTTGCATATCCGCTGCACATCTTAAACAGCCGACCTGCGAGGTGCAGAATGTCGGTCGGCAGACTGGCCAGTCCCCACAGGGCCCAGGTGCATCCTTCGCCCGGTCAGCGCGCCGCGACGCAGACCGGCCAGCCACGCCGCGTGGGAAGCTTGCCGAGCGCGCGCGGCCGTTGGCTCCCTGACGGTGGCGTCGTGGTGCGCACAGATAAGCAAAGTGGGCTGCACCAGCGACAGCAAGCGAGCGTCAGCCCCTACGCGCCGATCATAGCACCCACGCTTCTTCCAACCTTCGACCGGAGCTCTGACAGCTCCCAAAAATTTCCCTGCTTGCCGCTCCATAATAATCCATCTGCCAGCGGCATAGGCGGCCACTAGCTACTCAGGCGCCCGCGAAGCCGCCGCAGCCACTTCTCCACGTCTGCCGTGAAATTTTTCTCGACTGCTCATGCAGTGGGCCCCCCTTTGGGACGCCAAATTTCCTCGCCAGACAACTGCAGCCGCCCAAGACGCGAGCTCGGCGGGTTGCTGCCTCACCCACCCCGATATCGCCATCTGTGCTCCCAAGAACCAGGTCGATGTCTGGCACGTGGGCGCACGGCGAGAAATTATGGCCTTGACACGAGACTCGTCGGACAACGCCATTCATGCCAAATCCGTGCCAGCTGTCCGCCGGAGAGTCCCTTGCGCTGTGAATCTGGGAGCCAAATCTCCAGCCGCCGCTAGACGCCGCCACCACATCGGCGAAGTCCAGCAGCGCCAGAGGCAGAGCAGCTCCTGTCCCTAATGCAGTAGGATACCAGTCGCTTCAGCTGCAGCTAGACACGGCGAGCATCCTTCCGCGAGCAGCGCCATCGAGATTGAACGCGAAACTGCTGATACGCAATTGCCGCAGGCATGTGATCATGTGGCTGGGCGGAAAGGGGTTGGTGTTGAGAGACGAGTAGCGGGAGGCTCTGCTAGGTGGTGGCCCCTGTCGACATCCGCCTTCCCCGGTCTCGGCCTCCGCCCCGGGCGCGCTTCAGTACTATATTTATTGACAATAAATGCGCGGAAGCCGGCCGTGTGGGGGACGCAGAACACGGGGTGGGATGCAGGCTCCCGCGCTCCGGGTTTCCTTCCTCGTCGTGCTGCGCGCGGGACTTCAAGCGACGCGGGTGGCGGACATCGCCATGCGCCCTTGGTTCAGCGCGGTCGCTGTGCTCGCTGGTGTTGACTAACAGCGACTGCTCCAGCCCTGTCTCTCCTTTTCCGCCCGCTGTCCCAAGCCCCGCACGCGCCACACGACGATTCTCTACAATCTACACGAGGAACGCACACACGCGTCTGCTGGTCACAAGGTCACGGCCGACTCAGCTGCGCTGATGAGAAGGGATTGTCTTTACGAGCGCATCTGACAATCGCCCCAGCAGCCAGGTCCCCGGCTTGCCCATCACCATCACAGCACGACCCATGCCCATCCCGCAATCCCGCCATCCCGCGTAGTCGCTGTGGCCAGACCTTCCCCATCTCGAGACACTTGGCCATCTCATCTCGCATCACCCCTGTCCCTGATTTTCCTCCCGGGAGAGCTATCCCACGTCCCGCCGCCGCGGTTAGGTTTCTCGCCACCCCCCGATGGAAGACGCCAAGGTGCATCCCGCCCTCTCCTGTCCTGGGCAACGGAGCCCGCCTCAGACGCCACTCGTTCCCGCTGCCCCGGGACGGACCAATTAAATCCACGTGCTGTGACGTGGGCGCTCAATTACCACACACAGCTCATAATTAACAAATCCGATTTCCGATTAAATGTTGACGTGCGCTGCGGCTCTGTCACACGTGCATGCAGAACTGGGCAACAGGCCACCAGAGAGCCTCCAACCCCTGTGAGAGGGCTGGGGAAGCCGAAACACGTCCGCCGTCGCGCCCCGATAAGATCGACATGGTCCACGAGACCGACCGACTGCGTCTAAGACATGACCAGCGTCTCGCCAGCCTTTCATCTCGTTGCAGCTTATCGAATAGGCTGACAGTGTTTCCACATGTGGCCAGATTCGCTGCGCTGGCACTGTGCACATCACAGCACCGTGGAGTGACGTTTTTGCTTTCCCATGGGGGAGCAAGGTTTCCCTTCCGACAAACCCTTTCTTTTTGCTTTTTTTTTTTCTTCCTTCCGCGCGTACCTAGGCTCTCGCCCTATGTTACTAAGTACGGAGACTAGTGACGACGGTTCCGTATCCTCCGTGCGACCGGGCGCTTTTCGTGTGTTTCGTACTACTGCATGTGGCGAGCGCAAGCATTGCTTGTGGCTGTGCGGTCGACCCTTGGGTGGGCTGAACCTAAATTTGGATTTGCGGAACGCTACCACAAGCCATACCACTAGATTTTCGACGGTCCCAAGGCGGACTTCGTTAAGGGGAGATCTGGTTTACTCCTTGCTGCTAGTGGGTCGGAGACGTCATCCAGGAAGACCCTTCACGGCAAGCTTTCGAGGCTGTAGTATGTATGGGAGAAGAAAAAAGTCTACAGCTTCAAGGACTGTCAGCCATGGATCCAGGATCTCAGTTGTTTCAGAGCTTGTAGCTCTAACTCAACCACACGGTAAGTTGGATATCCTCAAGGTAAGTTCGTAGCTCTATTCAGATATCCTAAAGAATTGTTCAAACTCTTGGCTTGGACCTTTCATGCCCGCAAAGTAGGTATCTACAGGCCCTTTTGTTCTTTAACAACACCTCGTCTTTACAACCGCGCCTTCTCTTTGCCCTCCAATTCCAGCACGCAAGCCAGAGTCCCTTCTGAGATTTCGTCTCCTTCCTCTCCCTCGAAAACCCACGTCACCTTCCCCGCCCTCGCGCTCCTCACCTCCAATTCCATCTTCATCTGCTGCACCACACAAATCACATCTCCTTCCTTCACAATATCCCCTTCATCGACCAGCACCTCCACGACCTTTCCGGCAAACGGGATGCAGACGTGTGATGGATCATCCGGCCTGCCACGCCTATGCTGCGACAACGCCGCGTTCGACGACGTCGTCGTTGCCGCGAGATGCATGACGTACGGCGTAGACGACGACGACGACGACGGTGAAGCGTTAGGCCCGGCAGCCGTGGTATTGCTCGAGAAAACGACCTCCGCGGACAACGACGACGGAAAATCGTTCCGCAGGACGCGCGTGAGCTCGAGATGATGCGTGGGCGCAGCAGCAGCAGCAGAAGACGTCTTCCCCTTCCCTTTCTCATCCGATTGCGGCTCAAGCGTGACATTCCACGCATCGCCCTTCCTAAACAACACCGTCGAACCGCTCCCACCGCCCAACCCGGCCGCCGCCGCCGCCGCACCTCCCTTCCCACTACCACCCGCCTCCTCCCACACCGCAAACCCACTCCCCTCTCCCTTTCTTTCCGCCTCAATCTCCCCCTCCATCCGCCCTCCCACCCCCACCAACCCCTCCACCCGCCCCTCCCCCTCCAACCACCGGGTATCGCACTCGCCCCGCGCAAACGCCTCGCTCGCCACCACCGCCCGCAGCAACCCCAGATTCGTCGCCATCGCACCTCCTCCGCCTCGGACCTCGACGTCCGCCAGCGCGCGCGCAGCCTTGCGTATACACGCCTCGCGCGAGCCCGCCGTGACGACGATCTTGGCGAGCAGGCTGTCGAAAGCCGTGCCGACGGCGGATGGGCGGTGGGTGTCGACGCGGATGCCCGGGCCGGTAGTCTCGGGCAGGTGGAGGGAGGCGATGGCGCCGGTGCTGAGGGCGAAGGCGCGGGAGGGGTCTTCGGCTGTGAGGCGGAGTTGGATGGAGTGGAGGGGGAAGAGTGGTGGAGCTGCGGTTGGGGGGATGCCGGGGCAGGCGGAGAGGGGGCCAGCGATGCCTTGCTGGAGGAGGAGCTGGGTTTGTACGAGGTCGAGTCCCGGCAGTATGGATTCGGTGACGGTGTGCTCGACTTGCAGGCGTGGGTTGATTTCGAGGAAGTAGAAGGCGTGCGTGTGGGGGTGGAGGAGGAATTCGAAGGTGCCGAGGGAGAAGTAGGAGAGCTGGTGGGGTTGGGTGGATGGGGTTAGCAAGATCCCAACGCAGAAGAAAAAAACGCGCATCCGACTAGGAACCAAGAAAGGAAACTCAAAAACTCACCCTCCCAGCCATCCCCACCGCCGCCGCAATCACCCTCCCCACCACCTCCCTATCCGCAATCGTGCTCGGCGCCTCCTCGACGACCTTCTGCCACCGCCGCTGCACGCTGCACTCCCTCTCCCACAGGTGCCGCACTCCCCCCTCACCATCTCCGACTATCTGCACCTCGACGTGCCTGAAGCCGTCCACCATGGCCTTCTCGGCGTAGACCTGCCGCGACGGCGACTCCTCGATCGCCCGCGCCGCCTGCGCTGACAGCTCGCCGTCCGTCCGCACCAGCCGGATGCCGCGCCCGCCGCCGCCGTCGACGGCTTTGATCATGATCGGGTAGCCGGTCGATGAGGCGAAGGTGCGGAGGGTGGGGATGGAGGAGGTGGGGTGGGAGAGGGCGGGGGTGACGGGGATGGAGCCTGTGGGGGAACGTTTGTTAGATGGGGGTCGGGAATTGTTGTGTTGGAGAGATGGCGTTCTACTAAGGAAGAGGCGTTGATGACAGAAAAGGAGGAGATGTAGGAAGATCTGTAGTAGAACATGATGGAGCTAACAGATGATTAAGAAAAGGAGGAAGAGATAGTAAAAGAGGAGGTAGGAAAAATCAAATGAAGAGAATGGTATTACGCACATTCCTCAGCCAGCTTCCTCGCCTTCAACTTGTCTCCGGTCTGCTCGAGGATGCCCCATCCTGGCCCCACGACTGCCGCACCCGCCTCTTCCCACGCCCGTCGTGCAAATTCGGCAGATTCGGAGAGGAAGCCGTAGCCCGGATGGACGGCATCGATGTCGTGTTGCTTAATGAGGGTGATCAGGTACGGAATGTCCATGTAGGAGGAGGTGCTGGGTAGTTCAATGGCCCGCGTGGCGTGGCGCACGTGAGAAGTGTCATTGCTGGTGTAAACGGCGTATGTGGGAATGGACAGCTCCCTCGCGGCGGTGATGATACGGGTTGCGATCTCTCCGCTGAAGAAGAGTTAACGTGAGTAGTTTAGCAGGGTACATCGAGTTGGGGCAGTGCGCACCGATTGCAGACAAGGAGGCGCTTGATAGGACGGGGAGGTGGTCTAGCCATTTTGGGTAATTCCTGGATGTTTCGTTGCAGCAATAACTTAAGCTAGGACTACGCAGAGTTGTACTTCTCACGTTGATCTGAGGCAATGGAAGTCTTGAAATGGTCGTGGCCAGACCGAGGAAGCTCCACCGAGGATCGGCAGACATCAACGTGGGGTAGCTCAGGGACCGAGGCAAATGGAGCTCCACCGCGTCCAAGCTCCTCCAACATCTCTTCTCCAACATCTCTTCGACCAACATCTTCCATGTAATCCATAAATCCCTGAGTTTTCCTCGGGAACGTTTATGCCATCAATTGGCTTCCTACGCAGCCACAATGGCCGACAACAACGACAACAATAGCCAAAAGAGCGCAGCAGCGTCACGCCTCGCCCAAGTCTCCAATCACATCTCTCCATCCACCACCCCAAATGCCCCAAACGACAAGAAACGCCGCAGCAGCCGCCGGCGCGATCCCGCCACCTCCCTCCCAGCAGACTACTCTGACATCCTCAGCCAGCTCAACACGCTCCACACCATCGCCCGCCGCACGCCCTCCCCCTCACACCGCGGCTACTCGCGCCAAAAAGCCGCCGGCAAGCTCTGGGTGCGCGAGCGCATCGCCCAGCTGCTCGACCCCTCTTCGCCTTTCCACGAAATCGGCAGCGCGAGCGGCGACGTGACCTGGCACCAACCAGACCCCGTCTCCAACCCGCTCCACGAAACCCCCACCGCCTTCACCCCCTCCAACAACGTCTTCGGCATCGGCACCCTGCTCAGCCCCAACAACAGCACCACCACCCGCCGCCGCATCCTCCTCACCGCCGACGACTTCACCCTCCGCGCCGGCCACGCCGACGGCGCGCAAGCCGCGAAGAGCGTGTACGGCGAGAAGCTCGCTTTATCTCTGCGCGTGCCGGTGGTCAAGCTGGTGGACGGGTCTAGCGGCGGGGGGTCAGTCTCGTCCATCCGCACTGAAGGCTGGTCGTACGTGCCGCCGATGATGGGGTGGAGCGCGGTCGTCGCGCAGCTGAATGAAGGCATCCCCAACGTCGGCGCCGTGCTGGGCCCCGCCATCGGGCTGGGCGCGGCGAGGGTGACGGCGTGCCATTTTAGCGTCATGGCGGGGGATGTGGGGGCGTTGTTTAATGCGGGGCCAAAGGTTGTGGCTGGTGAGTCTTGTTTCCTTTCTGGATAGGGGAGTGGTAGGTGGAGGAATTCCGTTTGGCTGATATTGTGAATAGGAGCGACGTTTGAGGAGGGGCTGAGTTTCAGAGACTTGGGCGGGCCGGCGGTGCATTGTACCAATGGCACGATTGACAACTTGGCTGCGAATGAGGCGGAATGCTTCGAGCAGTTGAGGACGGTGCTGAGCTTCCTGCCGGACTCTGGCACTCAAGTGCCGCCTTTACTTGCAAATGACGACCCGAGCGATCGGACGTCGCCGGAGCTGCGTTCTGTGATTCCACGGAAAAGAGAACGGATGTACAATCCGAGGAAAATCATTACCACCGTGGTTGATAGAGGTACTTGGTTTGAAATAGGGGCGTTGTGGGGAACGACCGCAATTGTCGGACTGGCACGTATAGGTGGACGGCCTGTCGGTATCCTGTCTCTGAATTGTGAAGGTTTGTCGATGCCAACGTGAAGACAGTCGGACATGCAGCTAACAAGACGTACGCAGTCAATGCCGGTGCTCTCGATGCTCTTGGGTCTCAGAAGATCACCAGACACCTCAAGTTCTGCGACGTCTTCAATATTCCCGTCGTACAGTTCGTCGATATTCCGGGTTATGCCGTGGGCACCGTCGCCGAACGCACGGCAACGATGCGTCACGGCATCACGTTGGCGACGACCTACTACAGCACGTCGATCCCCATCTTCTCTGTCATCGTACGCCGCGTCTACGGAGTGGCTGGTGGTATCATGGTCGACTCTCGCGACCCGCACATGCGTGTAGCATGGCCCAGCGGTGAATGGGGCAGTCTCCCTCTTGACGGCGGCATCGAAGCCAGTCATTCTCATGAGTTGAAGGAGATTGAGAAGAAAGAAGGGAAGGACAAGATGAAACAGAGATATAAAGAGCTAGAACAAGAGTACAAGCGTTTGATGAACCCGGTTCGGACTGCGAACGCGTTTGGAATCGAGGAGATCGTGGATCCGGCTGTCACAAGACCTGTGTTGGCCGAGTGGGTAAAGCATGTGTATGAGGTGCTACTGCCGTTGAGGATACAGCAAAGAATTGCGGGGACTTTGAAACCGACGTTTTCGTGACAGGGAGATATCTATAAAGAAAACGAAAGACAGAATTAGAGCTGATCCGAGCTGTCACGTTGGATGTTCAATTGGCCGCCATGAAAAGCTTGTAAAGACCCAAAAAGAAACCAGCGCTGGGGAAAATCTTGAAACTCCACTGATTGTTCTTCGAAAAGAGCATACCAACCTGCGTGGAGACGGTGTTTTCCTGCTGACATACTGAAATGGAATGAAAGGAGAAGAGAAATGCATTCTAAATTTTGGAGAGCCGTCCTCCGCTAATCAATTTGCGTACACGGGGAGTGTGGCTGGGGATCAAGAGTGGCTTGCAGCGTTACATCCGATGCTACCAGAAGAGTAAATATCCCGATTCGACTCTCGGGATCTTGGTTAGGGGGTGATTGGCTAGTGCTTGAGCTGAGCGATGATAGGTGACATCGACTGTCCATCATCGTGCAGCGGGAACTGCGGCAGATCAAATGTAACGGGGAGACGTTGCCCTGTATCGGAAGTCTCAAAACCGTACTGCAGCCATCTATACTCATCCGAAAAGCTGATAGGTCGGACAGAAGGTTTTAGCGGGCCTTGAGTTACGTATCCAGTTGGCCAGCTCAGCCTCATTCTCCACTATGTTTCTACTCGTATTTGACTCGATCAGAAAGTAGCTGACCCTTATATTCAGGTTTTAAAGTTTAAGTGTGCCAAACACTCTGTTCCAACGCTCTTAATTGTTGTTGAAACTAAATTATGACTGCGTTCGAGCTGAAAATTACGACCAGTCCTGAGGGTTATTTTCTCACGTCACACATCGCCGCACTAGTTTGGTCCGTGCGGCTTGTTGCCTAGAACAACCAGTTATTACCTCTTTGTATCTCGCCCCATCATCTCTACACATAAGATTTACTCTATTCATTAAACACGCCTTTACCGGCGTGCACGATTCTTTAGCTCAACGAACGTCGACAAGCTGTGGTAGTAGCAACAAACGCCAGCCTTATCCGAACCTCCGTGATATCATCGCCCGAAAATGGATAATTCAGGGTCAAGGTAGGTCTACATCTGCATTCGAATATCACATGCTGAATCGCCCATTTCCAGATGCTCCGTTGTTGTGGAGGTCGGATCCCCTCCTTTCGAGTTCAACATCGACGAGGCTCTGCTCGTTAAGCACAGTGGCTTCTTCAGAGGTGCCATGAGCGGCCACTTTATCGAGTCCAAGACTAAGAGAGTGCCGCTGCATGACGATGATCCATCACTTTTCCAACACCTCGCAGCTTGGCTTCGCACCGGCAATCTTGACTCTTGCCTCAAGGAAGACGATGACCACGAGATGACGGAGCAAGAAGACCAGGCCACCACGCACGAAAACACCAACCTCTCCCACACGGTTGACACCCTCTTCAACCTCTGGATCCTCGGCGACAAACTGCAAATGCCATCACTGCAAAACGCCACAACCCACTCCCTAATCGACCTCATCACCAAACCCCACGCCTTCCAAACGCCATGCACCCTCACCCAGCTCCCCAACAACTCTACCCTCTCCCTCGTCTACGACAACACCCTCCTCTCCTCCCCCCTACGCCGCCTAGCCATCGACATGGCCCTGCTCACCGGCGCCGGCCACGGGTTGCTTGCCGACGACTCGGCGGCGGAGGAGCTGGAGCCGGAGATCCTGCTCGCCCTCGCCCGTCGCGCCGTCGCCTTCTGGCACCAGGAGACCGCGGCGGGCTGGCTTGCCAAGCGCACGCATCTGCGCGGCGCGGAGGGCTGCTACGACGTCGCCAGCCTACCACCTCCGCCCGGCCCAACATTATCGTCAACGTCAACGGCAACGGTAACGACGCCGGGCCGCCTCGTGCTGCCCAGCGCCGAGCAAATCAGGTCACACCCCTCCCATCATTTCCTCGCCCCAAACGACATTGTAGCGTGTCGTCACCAGCGCGCTCTCGGGGGCTTCCTGCCCATGCGGCGCCCGCGGCTCCTGATGATGGAAGGAGGAGAAGAAGAAGGCGAAAGCGGCATGGGCAACGTCTACTTCAGCGTCGAATGCGCACAGAGCTTGGACGACGACGGCGGGGTGGTGGGATGCTGGCAGGAGGCGCGGATCAACTTGGACGAGCTGCTCGACAACGACGACGGCCTTTTCAATTGGTTGCCAATGCCGCATGCAGATGGGAGGGGGGACTTCAGTCTCACGGCGCGGGGGCTGGAGCTCGTCAAGACTGAGGAAGAGAGGGGCATCGTTTTGGTTGCTGAGTTGCGCACGAGGGACCAGCGGTGGCAGCCGGCGTCTGAGTCGCTGTCGGAGAAGATTGTCAACAGGTGGGGGCGATTGGAGTATCTTCCGTCTGATCCTAGTCATCGGTGCAAATGTGATTTATGGGATGTTATGCTCTATTGAGTGGTGGCATCCTAAAAGGGAATAAGGGTATCGCTGTAGTGTCGGAAGTAGTGCATTTCATTCTGTGGGACTGAGGCGTTGGGTTCACTTATTCTGCTTCATATCTTCAAACAGATCTCCTGCGTTGTATCGTTATCCAGTAAAGACGAACTCTGCCTGGAAGTGTGGTCTAGATCTCATTGAGAACTGGATTGATGAATACTTGCAGTCTCCCGATGATCCAGTTATGCGGTAAATCATTCTAAATAGAAGCCTGTTTCGGACATAGATGCATCTATCATTGTCATCCAACAGTATTTTCAAATGATCATTGCTACCCAAAAGTCAAGATTAATTGATAAATGCTAGTGCAGGAGTATCAAAAGCCGCCAAAGCCCCAAGGTCCGGTTTCAACACAATCGCTTCCAAAAGCACCATGACGCAAAAGTATTAAACCAATCGTAGGGGTGGAATAAGAATGAGGAGGATCCATATTAGTGCAATTGAGTTCAATCGCTTGTTGTGGCCGTATCCAGTTGATCTTCTTCCGCACCACGTTCGAATATCAACGGTACGAGGAGAACCGCTTCATCCAGCTCATGGGAAGCATCTGCTGAACACCATACATCAGCCTTAAAAATAAACGTTGACTCCATAATAACCCACCATTGTCCGCTTCCCGTCCGAATTTCGTGCGATAGATTTCCTTCACCAGAGACCAATGTTTTCGAACGATACATCTAATTGCTGGTAATAGAATCATAGCCAACAGCGCCAAGAGAGCCAGCAGTGCCTCTTTGGACCATCCCTGAGGGCGTTCTTGTACTACCGGAGGCATCGACGGCGAAGGTGAGGATGAGGTCGTCTCTACAAAATTTTAATCAGTAAAATTTCCCCAAGGTCAAGACTCAAAAACCATTTACTGACCGGTTCTTAGCATAGTGCAGACACGATATCCTAGCGCACAATTATGCGTTGATGAATCGAGTCGAAAAACTTTCGCGTTGGAGATGAGGGACTATCAAATGACGGGAGAACGAGAAATAAAAATGTACAGGCTTGGAGTGTAGGTGGCTGAGATCGATGCCAGACATTGAGAGAAAAAAAAGGGCATATTCTTTAGGGAAATTGATAGAGCCTTGTGCTTACCACACTAGTCTAATTCTAGCAGCCGGGACGTTGGGGAGGCGGGTAGCGGAGCCTTCCGCGTCTCCGCGATGGCATTTGCGGCCAATGGGCGGCCTTGGTGTCGCGGAAGCATGGCTGTGGCTTCCGACCCTGTTACGGCCAATAGGAATCTAAGGGTCGTGTAAGGATTAAACGAAGTTCTTCTCCGTGCCGCACATAGTCGGAGCGAAAGCAGGGGCGGGGAACGGGGCGAGGGCAAATAATACTTACAACACGCTCGCCTCCTTCAGCCTCAAGCCCCTCATGATCACTTACCGAATGGTGGCGCGGTTGAATCTGCGTTCGCCGGCCGGACAGCTCAGCGGTCTCACACACTAATGGTATATTGTGTTTCACGCGCTGCAAGCCAAGTGACGGATACGTACTACGTAGCCGACTCTATTGATCAGCGTGGTATAGACTCCGCCCAAGTCCAGCGCCCGTAGGATAGCCCCACAAGAAACGTTCCTGGCGGACAAGGCTAGACCGCCACAAAATGACGCGTACGGTTTGTGAGCGAATCAAGCGGCCCCCTAGTCCAACGGGGTTCGATGTGCCTATGCCATCTTTTCCTCTCTAATTGTAGGAAGGCATAGCGTTACATGTTATACGACACACTGACAATTTTATCAACTACAGGTTTGTTTTAAGGTCATTATGCTTACGCAGTAAACGTAAGTTCTTCTCTTGATAGCCAAGGGACAACGTAGCGATCTGGATATATAGATTCTTCTGTCGGCATGAAAGCCAGGGCTCCCACCGAGTAAATCAAACAAGCTTAGGTAGATTTTAGTACCGAACTGCAGGTAGTTTCGCAACGGATCAGCTTACATGCCTTTCTCGGCATTTCGAACTCAAGACCAGTTTACCTGATACCCCAGCTACACCCTAGCTACACCCCAGCTACACCCATGCTTCACCCCTGCTATACCCCTGCTATACCCCTACCTCTCCCACCTGCTAGATAATTTTCGGCTGATTTAATTTACTTAGTATTTTGGGGTGTGTAAAACTGATTTACTCAGTTTCGCAGTTCAAATCGAGTTTTGTTTTTACCTACTCAGTTTTAGCCTCCACTGTTTCAAACTGCCAAGATTATTTGAATTACTGGAAGCTCTGGCGAAATCTGGCATGCATTAATGTTTAAGCCCAAACTTCGCTACCAATGCCAACTGCCTTTGACAGTATCATCTCAAAGCAGCAGCGACTTACTCCCAGCATCCAGCAGGATCTCCATAAGCCACGACCAAAAGCAGCCCACCCGTCCCTCTACCACCCCCAACAAAAACGCCCACCCATGTTAACCATAACGATGATACCCCAACTCCAAGAGTGAGCATACTACTTCTTCACCGCAAACCCATCTCCAGCCTGCACCAACACGCCCTCCTCCACCATCCGCCCCAGCAGCACGCCCACCTCCTCAACGCCAAACGGAAAGCCCCCCATCAGCGCCACCTTCAGCATACCGCACACCCTATCCGCGCCCATGCGCCCGTTCGCCGTCAGCATACCGATGACGAACTGCCTATACATCTGCATATTCTCAACGAGCACGTCGTCCGCGCTCTTGACAGCCGCACCAGCCGCCTCTTCTTCCGCACGCTCGCGCGCCTCCTCGGCGGCCATGGCGGCCTCCTTATCGGCGTCGAGCTCGGCCAGCGAGTCGATGACGGCGAAGGCGTCGCCGGACGGCTGCTCGATGAGGACGCGGTGGCCGACCCAGAACGTCAGCGCCGAGCGCAGCAGCGCCTCGTCCATCTCGAGCGCCGTCTCCAGCTGCTCGACCGTCTTGGTGACGGGCGGCTTCTTCTTCTTGGGCTTCTCGGGCGTGGGCGCGACGTCCGAGGCGCCGACGGCGCGGAGGCGCGCGCGGCGTTGGCGCTCGCGTTCTTCTTCCTCGGTCAGCGGTAGGTCGTCGTCTTCGTCGTCGGGGTTGTTGTTGTTGTCGTCGTCCTCCTGGAAAGCATAGATGACTGCGGCTTGCCACGGGAGGACTTCGAGCTCGAGTGACCGGTCGTCGAAATCGAGGGCGACGGTGACGCGGCCGAGAGCGGGGAGCCAGTGAAGTTTGCGCATGTCTTTGATGCCTTCGAAGCCAGCGTCGTACTCTTTCATGAGCTGTTGGATTGGTTCGGGGAGACGGAATTCGTCCTCGCGTAACGAGGGCCAGAAGAAGGAGGAGAGGATTTGGGAGTTGAGTTCGGTGGGGATATTGTGGTACACATTTGAGTGCTTTTCTAGACTTTGGTGGATTTGCTTGTTCATACGTTTGGACTCCAGCACGTCCTTAAGCATGACTTCGCAGGCCTGGAGATTGCTGTCGCCAAGACGCAGCTTGAAGAGCTCCAGAAGACGGATCTAGAAGACAAGTCAGCAGATGCATAATATGGCAAGGTTGAAGTCACTTACCTCCTTCTCAAAGTCCGAGTCTTCATTTTTAAGGAGATGCTCTCCAAGGATGTTCTTCAGCTCATTAATAAAATCCTCTCGATCATACAAGCTCAGCAGGTATGCGAGGACATTTTCGGACTTTGCTTTCTTGTACTCTGGTGAGGCATCAACCGGATCCGGCATCCAATTCATGTCTGCCCAGTTCAGCTCTTGGTCTTCATCTTGAACATTTGAAGCGACGGGGTTAAGCATTTCTTCCGCAATCTCGGCACTGATGTCCGGACTCAGGTCGACGCGAGCGCCAGATTCGTCTTCCACGTCTGCCAATAGACTGGAAACGATGATGCGAGCCGTATCCTCACGGTCCCTCAAGTAACGACGGATAGGCCTGGCCACCTTCTCGAGCAAGATGCCTTTCGGATCTAGTTCGATAAAGGCACGGATGACGTAAATGTAAGTGTCAAGAATATGTGTTGTTGTAGCTCCGGCATGCAAAAGTCGGCGGACGACCTGCTGTAAGAAGCTGTTTGTGAGGTGATTTCTTGCTGCTGGAGATGTAATGTATTCCTGCGCCTGTCAGCTGGGTATGAACCGAAGCAGTCGCAACGGGCGTAGATTTACCTTCAAGTCCAGAATAGCGCCCAGTGACCGATCCCAATTGACAATGTAGTCGAAGAGGTTCTCCACTCTTGCTCTCCCTAATCTCCCAATTGCCATATTCGTCCATTGTTGAACTTCATTAGCCTCGAACATCTCTTCATCACCCGTCAAGCATGACAAGATCTCCCTGATAAAAGGACTGTACCCGTCCTTGATCCACTCGCGCAGAACCCGGGTCATTGGTTTCCTCCCGTACCAGTCCACCTTCATATGATGACTCCCAATGAAAGCATCCATCAAGCTATCCATCGCCTGCGCAGCCGCCCTCTGCGCCTGATCACCACCCAACCCCACATCCCTCAACTCCCTCAACAACCCGGCAACGCGCTCCCTGACCAGCTGGCCCTCCTCAATCTCCTCCCCACTCCTATACCACTGATCCTCTTTTTCCAGCCCAAACAGCCTGCAGCCCGCATCAAACAGCACCCACGCCAGCGTCTTCGCAAACCGCTGCTGCGGCAGCGCGTGCATAACGATGGCATGCAAATCCCTCCTAAACTTCCTCGCGACCTTCTCCGCGCCCGCGTCGCCCGCGGCCTCGCGCACGACGGGCAGCATGCACTCGTCTAGGTGCGCGAAGTAGAACGCTTGCGCCGCGCGCAGCGTTGCGACGGTGGCGTCTAGAACGTCCCACGCGGCGGCCGTCACGACGGGCAGCTGCCACGCCGCCAGCACGGCGGGCCGCACGCAGCCGACGAAGTGCTCGCGCGCCTCGTTCATGTACCACTCCAGCAGGTCTGGGAAGAGCCCGCCGCTGCTGGGGCTGACGTCGTACTCGCTGTCTGGCCGGCCGTCGCCGATGAGGAGGTAGCGCAGGGCTTCTTCGACGTCGGCGTTGAGGCGGTGGTGCTTGCGCGGGCGGGGGCCGCCGGTGCTGCTGGTGTTGCCGGTGCCGGTGCCGGTGGGTGGGTGCCATTCGGGTAGCTTCAGGAAGCGGGTTGCCGTGTTCCAGGCGACGTTGCGCTGGACGAGCTTGGGGTTGTTGTGGGAGGTGCCGCGGTCATGGTGGTGGTGAGTGTGGTGGCCGCGTGTAGGGTGGTGATGCTGGTGACTCGGCGTGGCAAAGGTGTTGTCGTGCGAGGTGACGGCGGCGGAGAGCGGAGTTGGATGCGCGGAGGAAGAATGGTAGGAGCCGTGGGACTGGGCGGCGAAAGGGAAGACGGAGGCGAAGATCAGGTTGCGCTGGTTCTGCAGGGCGGCAGCCATGGCGAATGCGGTGGCGCTGGTCGCATGGAGGCGCTTTCGCGTGTAGAGAGCTTCGCCGTTGTTTGTATACAAATTATGGTATAATTGTTGTTGCCGGAGGAGCTCTGGCCTCGCGTCGGATCGGCGAGCGGACGTTTCGGCCAACCACGCGCTGTCACGGGGCGTCCGCCGCCCTCTTGCACAACCCGACAAAAAACTGCCCCGCCACCCGGCGATTATCGCGCCACAAGCTAGACCAGGGCTTTTGTCCAGTCATGATGACTTTTGTCTGCAAAGCCAGCCTAGCCAGCGGCTATATATCGAGCCAGCCCACACCGCTCTCGCTTTCCCTCCACACCTACGTCGTTCGCTGCCCAGGTCGTCGCGCTCCGACTCCTCCCCCGCCCCGACCTTGCGCCGCCGCTTTTAGCCCCGCTGCGCAAGAACCTTGTCCACTCACTCTCCACCACACACTTGTCGGCTTAAAGCAGCGCCGCATACGCAGCCATGCCTAAGAATAAGGGAAAGGGCGGTAAGAACCGCAGAAGGGGAAAGAACGAGAACGACAACCTCAAGCGCGAGTTGATCTTCAAGGAAGAGGGTCAAGGTATGTCTTGATAGTCGCCACCCGCGGCGTCATACCCGACCATTCACCCACCCCCGCAACCATCCACAAAAAAAAAAAAAAAAAAAAAACGCACGACAAGTCACTAACCCATGCTTCAACAGAATACGCCCAAGTCATCAAGATGCTCGGCAACGGCCGCCTGGAGGCGCAATGCTTCGACGGCGAGAAGCGGCTGGCGCACATCCGCGGCAAGATGCGCAAGAAGGTGTGGATCAACCAGGGCGACATCATCCTGCTGTCGCTGCGCGACTACCAGGACGAGAAGGGCGACGTCATCCTCAAGTACAACGCCGACGAGGCCCGCTCGCTCAAGGCCTACGGCGAGCTGCCCGAGACGGCCAAGATTAACGAGACCGACACCTACGGCGGCGAGGGTGACGAGGGCGGCATCGGCTTCGAGTTCGACGAGGACCGTAGCAGCGACGACGAAGGTGCCAACTTGAAGGAGGCCGATATCGACGACATCTAAACGAGTGAAGGAATTCAAGCCAACAACGCGGGGAGGTGTCGCTCAGGCGTAGCCACTCCCGCGATGTCGGAGAGGTTTGAAAGACTGGTCACGCCGGTTTTTCGTTCGCATGTTATCTTGCTGAGCCGATGCTGCGCGAAGTTGGCTATCGGCTCCTTTGAGCATGGACGGGAAGGAAGCGAGCAAGATTTGAGCTGCCCACGGACGTTACCTTCTCTCACAAGAGACAAGGCAGCATCCCTCTTCGACAAACTATTTCATCGAGGTCCAGGCATCGAGAACTTTCCCGCAAGTCCGACTAGCGGTGCCCTGGCGGATACATCTTCTCATCTTGCGTGAAGATTGGTCCGAGAACACATATTCACAATACCCGCGGGCGATTGCTGCAAGTTTTCGGCGCTCTATGGTTCGGTCGAGGTTCTTCCTGTCCCCCGCCTTTTTTCTAGGTCTTCCACTTCCGGTATGTTTATGAAGGGGTTGGGGGAAATGTCAATAGTCACGACTACATGAATGCACGTTTTTCCTTTATGATAGATTAGACAGATATCAATACAGAAACGAGTGATTCAACTCCGAGTTGATGCTCAACTGGATTCGTTCAATATTTAGCTCTACATACATACGCCATACGTGCACAATGGTGATTCGTTACCTTTCTGTCACGATTCAACCAGTGAATAACTTTCACCCGTGTGCCTTCACAATATAGAATCCCCATCAAAATGCACGTTATCCCCAACCAAACTACAAAACGTATAATTATTCGCCATTGCTAACGAGCGCAACTATTCTTCACGTCCCATGCCCAGTTAATGTACTCAATTGCCATTCGTTCCGTTTATCTCGTAACCCAAATGCACTCGTTCGTTGATTTGTCCTGTCGAACACCTTATCTGACGCCTCTGAAAAGGATAAAAGACCAAAAAGGAGGAGAAGAATAAGAAAGCCATCAAACTAGAGTAGTGATCAAGAGTCTGTGCGAACCCTTGCCTTTTCCATTTGGTCAAAAGCAGCTGATAGCCCATCTGCAACGTATCTCGCAAAGTGATAAAAGCTGGGAGGACGATCCCAGAGTGATCAGAGCGGTCAGAAGAGAAATTAGTAGCAGTAGTCCATCTCCATGGCTAGGAGCGTTTTGTTCCCAGAACCGAAAGTGGGAATATGGACAAACAGGCGAAGAAGCATTCAAATCCACCCGTACCAGAGTATATAACCGTTCCGTTTCCTCGTCTTTTTGCGAACCGATTGAAGCCCAAATGCAGAAGAAAGAAAAAAAATAAGTAGCCGATCAAAAAGGCGCCTCAAGAAACTGACTGATGGTATGTAAGCTGCTGCAAGAAAGATGAAGACAGGGGGTATTTGTGGGTCAAAGTTTTCCATGCCTAGCCTTGAAAATCGCCACCTTGTCATCGTAGAACAAGATCTCCCGGAGTCTCAAGCGAGGACCTCCAGCGCCATCTTCGCTGTGTATGAACGAGTCATCGTCGTCATCGTCATCAAAATCATCATCATCCTCATCTTCGTCCTCCTCCTCACTGTCTTCGTCTGCAACAGCACCTGGATCATCGTCATCGTGGACGTCATCTTCTTCATCTTCTTCTTCGTCGTCCGTGAATCCCATAGGATCTACGACGCCAGGAATTGTTGCTGCTGCAGAGGGGTTGGATGCCGTCGGATCGTAAGGATGAGATCCACCCATGTGACCGTGTGAGACCTTGTTCTCCAGTACTTCAAAGCACTTGTTCGCGATACCCATGTAGCAAATTTCGATCTCTGGCCGTAAGGTGATAATATCGACAATCTGCAGCGCGAGTTCGCGAGGATCTATATTATTGCCATGTGCATGCTCTGCAATGTGAGGAATGTACAGCGAGCGTACAGTCGGGATGTTGGGCAGGCGTTGGAGAAAGTAGTGCTGTCGCGCAGTAAGCTATCAGGCAAAATACCTTGGATCTCACGAAACTTACCCAATCATGGTAGTCGATTGTGAACGCAAGTTCACGGAGATTGGGCATGCGACCACTAGTCATGAAAGTGATGATCTCACGATTTAACATCCAACGCTTCCACCTCGTGTTGCCAGGCACATGATCTAGAGAGCCCTTTTCGCTGCTGTCGATCATGAGTTTCTTAAGGCTTGCGCGATGCCGCTTGAGGGGACCACGGAAGATGGAATCAATGGGTACGGTGGAATGATAGGTACGATCTTCCTGCAGGAAAAGGACTTCGAGGCTGTTCGGTGCCAGGGTTTCCTTGAGGAAAGCGATGAGAGACGGGGAGACAGTGTTTGTGTGGATCTTTTTCAAGTTCAAGTTATACTCCAAGCGGCTGTGGTTCGCATGGTTCTTGGAGGGAGATCCGGAATTGTAAGCTGGAGGCGGACTACGAGGTGTGAATTGCCGGCGTAATGCCTTCCAGAGTTGTTCGTGGTGGTTGCAGTTGAGGAGAGTCAATGTCGTAAGTCGGGGCCAATCAAATGCTTGCAGAAGCACTGAAACGGAGAGGGGTACACGCTCTAGCTCAAGAGTCTCAAGCTGAAGCTTGGTATTGAGCAAAGGGCCCGCATTCTTCTTTCGTTCTTGGCGTTCAAGGTCAGCATTAGGCCGACTCCTGAGAGGTCTCCGAGGTTCGCTCGAGGCCGATGAAGCACTATTCGTATGAGTAGGTGATGTTTGATTGGTATTTGATATCGGTGAAGTCGCAGGCGGGGTTCCGAAAACGCTGGGTGGCCCATCTTCACTGACAGGGCTAAGGTCTTGCTCGCGTTCTGACGCTGCGGCTTGTTCTGCCAAGTTGATCTCACTCTTTGCGGGCAGCGCACCGCTTGCAAGAGCGTTGTCTGCACTGCTGCTTGCTTCGGCTTGTTCTGCGTGTGCGGAATTTCGTCGCATGTTGTACACCCGTCCCACGAGGATTCCAAGAACGCCCCCAAGCCTCTTGTCGCCAATCTTACTTGCTGCAGTCCAAAGCGTGCTGTGATCCACCTGCTGAACGCCGTCGCCTTCCCAAGCCGTCACCCAATCTCTTTCTTGATCATGCGCATGCTTCGCGATCCCAACCCGCAGCTCTCTCAGCTTCTTTTGTGACCTTCCAATCAAGATGGCCATTTCGTCGAGGTAAGGGAGCTCATCGATATCAAGAACGCTGAGGCTCTTCAACGCTGGAATGACGGAGAACGTTGGATGCTCAACCCGGTCAATGGCCGACATTCCTGCGGAAGATTGCATGACTGGTACCACCATAGGCGCCGGAGCTGCTGCCACTCCGCTGACGTGATGGGCGTGCGGAGGCGGAGGCGGGATGTGACCAACAGGCATTGGAGGAGGCACAATGGGCGCGGAAAGGTCAGCGGCGGAATTGTCATGCCATCGGATCCACAAGCGTTCTAGCCTACAGTCATGTCCATCGTCGCGGGTAGCTAAGGACGATAAGGCGAGCCAAACATCTCTCAGCACACCGGTAGGCATGTCCCAGACAAAGGTCTCGAGATTGCGCATGCGTGCGACTGCGGTTGCAACAAGGGTTCCGAGCATCTTGCCGCTCTCTTTCGTGATAAGATACTCTTGAACCCACTCTGGCGGTCCGTTTCCGAGTGAGAACTTCTTTGTGTATTCCGCGAAGTGGTTTCCATGTCGGCGGCGAGGAATTGGGAATGGCTCGTCAGGTTGGCTTCTTTTCGGGGAGACGCGCAACCGTTCGGCCCTGCGTTCTTCGGCGTACTTGAGCTGGGCTGGAGATTCGCCGAAGAGCTCATTGCCCATGACCAGAGTTGCGAGGCCATAAGTCAGCGCATCGACGCCGGAGCGCTGCTCGGCGTTGACGGTGTTGTCAGGCCATACGATGTCAAAGCGCGCGTAGATGTGGGGTATGGTGATTGCGTGCAAGGCTGAATGGCAAAGTGCGAGCGAGGTCAGGTCGTTGGTATGCGGGAGCTATGGCCGGTTAGCAGCGCTCATCATGGCAGCGACACAGGGATGCACTCTCACATGGTCGATGATAGCCTTGAGGATGTCAACGGGCAGGTCCAGCAGCTGGATGGGGCCTTTCTTTTCGGCGATGGCGGTCCATTCCTTTTCCTTGCCGTTCAGAAGCTTGGTGAGGGCTTCCTTCGGACGTTGCGCGTCGGCAGCCATGGGCTCGGCGCTTGCTTGACCGCCAGGCGCGGATGCGTGATCGAGCGCGGAGGCAGAGAGTTTTGCAGACGAGAGCGCGGGCCGGCTCGCGACAGAGTCGTCCTGGGTGATGGGCGTGAGGGTGCCCTCAGACATGGTTGGACTGGGCGGGGACGAGGAGTCCATGGCGGGCTTCGTTTCAAGCGTCGGGGCTCCGCGTAGGCGTGTGCTCGGCGAGCGAGGAGGGCTCACGCATGGGCGTGGCGCATGTGCGTGGGATGAGAGCGCAGGAGCCGGGTTGGGGGCGCGCGATCACGTCGCACGGCGTCCGTTGCGCGGTGAGGACAGTGAGCGGGCGTGGGAGGGTCTGTGTGCTGTGTGAGGCTGGAGCGTCGTCGCTGGGGATGCGGAGTTTGGCTGCAAACGCGGTTGGCTGGGGCCGCGCACGCACTAAGTTCAGACCCCCAGCCGCAGCTAGCCTTACCACCCTCTCACGTCGCGCCTGTTTGCGACGCCAGATTTGTTGGCCCTGGGTGCTTGTCAAATAAGCATAATCGCCGCTTTGCAGCTGCAGTTGGCGAATGGTGCTGTCAGAAGCAAATCTGACAGAAGGACAGGTTGACGTCGTTGATAGCGACGTAAACGTGCGATAGTACAAACAAAAACATAGCCCAGTTCGTATTATGGCGGAACAGCCTCGCAATCGCTCCGGTTCTTTCAGATGCATTTGATTAGTCTCCGGCTGCACGCATCAATGTTTGTCACGGTAATGTAGCTGCACACAACATGCAGGTAACTCATCTTTCACTGGGTATTGCTTGCTTGAAAATCATGCACGCTAACCGTTGCTCCCATCCATAGCTTCAGCACGAATCATCCTTTGCAGAGCTTCACCCTTGCTTTGGCCCAAAATAGTCAAACGCAGCCGCCCCATGGACGCCTTGAACCTCCACGCTAGCTAGGTATTATTGTCCGTGAACGCCTCCCAATTGAATCCTTTTCCATATAGTCAGAGATTTTTTTTTACCATTTCAGAACTGTAATGTTGTTTGGTGACGTTCTGGGTCGCTCATCTTGATGATCTTGACGTCCGGGCCTAGCGACACGTTGCCCATCGCCTGCGGAGTGATGAATATGAACTGGCGCATGGCAGAACTGCGGCAAGCATCTATGATCATCTTCATAGAGATCTCGCGGTTGACGCTGTCCATGAACACGTCGAACTCGTCCAAGCAACGTGTGGGCGCTCCCATTGCATCCCAGAGTGACAAAAGAAGGCACACGGTGGAGAATGATTTTTCTCCACCGGACAGCGTCCTCGTCTGGCGTCCCTCGGCGCCAACCTTCGTAATGTCAGGTTCGACAGCCAGGTCGAGCTCCTTGGCTTTATGATCGATCCGCAGATCGCCTCGGAACTTTCGAGCGGCAAGGAGATATGTGAAGGTGATTCTCGAGCGGTCGGCTATCGTTCGTTTGAAGATGACCAGTCGAGCCTTGCGATTCGCCAGAGTGCTCTTCAAGACCTACAACTCACGGTTAGTGTTTAAAATCGGCGCTTTTAACACAGGGAAACTTACCCGTTGCGCGCCTTCCATGTCATGTACATCTTTCTTGGCGATCTTGTGTGCCGCAACAGCTTCAAAGTATTTCTCTCTCAGTTCTTCTTCTGACCCCCCGAGTCTATCATACTTTAGTAATTTCCTGAAGGATGGATTTGCGGGACTTACCTCTGGTTTTGGGTTTGGATCTCGTTCTGTAGTCTTTCGTACTTCCTTCCCAGGCTATCAACGGTTTCTCCCGGCGGAATGTGCGGCCTTTCGCCAACTTTCTCAGCCTCCACTGCCATGGCAGCAATGTCTTGTAATAACGCCTCGCGCTGCCGTTGGTAAGAATTCATCTGCTCACGAGCAACCTCCAGAGATTCGCACGCTTCGTTCTTCTCGTGCAGGGCGTTATCTCGATTCGTTTGGATCCTGTTGACCCGAATCTGAGCTTTGCTGAGTTTTGCGTTGGCCTCGGAAAGCTCCCGTTCGATTTCAGATTGCTGATCTCTCCTCTCACGCTGTGACGCATCGATCCTCTCACGGGCGGTGGCAGCATCCCGAGCCATTTCCATATTTGTTTCCTTGGTAGCCTTGGCTTCCTCCAGCTGACGCTCAAGTTCTTCAAGTCTGCCGGCTTGTGGGGTTTCTTGCTCAAGAGCATCGTGCATTCGCTCCCATTCCTCCTCCGCTCTCTGTGCTGCAATTCTTGCTTCCTTGAAGTCTCGGTTATGTCTCGTGAGGGCTTGGTTTGCACGGGTCAAAGCTGTTTCTCGCTCACGCCATTCGTTCTCAGCCTGCTGGCATTCAAGCTTGTAGCGACGAAGCTCCTCGGTAGCCACACTGCTGCTGTCAGAGAAGTCTATACTTTGGGTTGTGAAATACTTACTTGAGGCGAGATTCAATTTCCGTCTGCATTCGTGGTAATTTGTTCTTCAAGGGCTGGATAGGGGACTGGATGCCAGCGCCTGAAGAAGCCCAGCCAAACCTAACACCGTTCCGCTTGTTTTTAGAGATGGTGAAAACCTGCTTGACATTCTTGGGACGTGGTTGATTTCCTCCAGAGCCCAGAGCGAAACTGTACGCCTCATCGAAATCTTCAATGAGGACAGTCTGTTCGATCATGTTATTGATGATCAGTTGGTTGCGAACAAGTTCATTGTCGAACTTCAAAGCTCGCATCCATGTCAGTAGATGAGGCTCAGGTTCATTTCGTGAAGTATCGAGTGGTCTAGGGTCACCAATGAGGATTGGCGTGACATTGCCGGGTTCGCGAGGACTGCATCTGTTAGAACCCGTACTGGCAAGTTGAAGGATCGACTCACTACTTGACTCGGTTCATAAGCTCCCGCAGAATACCTTCGTCATGCTTGCTAGTAACAACAAAGGCATTGAGTTGCACTCCAGCAGATTTCTCCAAGATGTTGGACCACTCCGGCTTCAGAAGGCGTATGTGACGGCCCATAGGGCCAACGGGCTTGTTGCGAAATCTGCTCTCGTTGTCTATAGCACGTAGAAGAGCTGGAAGGTTGTTGTCAAATCCCGCCATCCAACTTCCCTGGTTCCTTCTGATCTGGCTGATATGTTGCTCTTGTTGTTGAACGTCGTTCCGCTTCTGCTGGATTGTGTCCTTGTATTCGTTCAGACGATCCTGCGCTGCCGATCGGGCACGGTCCATATCTGGAATCGCTCTCCGTAGTTCTTCAGCTGCTGCCGCTTTCTCTTGGGACACGGCTTTGGCTTCATCGATTTCCTGGCGTCTTCGCCCATGCTCTCCGCCGTTTGCATCTTCTTGGCGTTGCCGTTCTTCTTGGATGTCATTCTCAATCTTCGTAATGATCGCTTTGTTGCCCTGAATCAGGGATTTGATTTGTCGCTGTTGTGCGAGAACCTCCTGCAGATCGTCCTTCCCTTTGCTGAACACCGTCTTCGCTTCTTCAAGCCTTTCTTGAATCGGTATTTTCTCTTCGTCGTACTCCTGCACTTTTCGTTGAGCTTCTTCGAGATCTCGTTCTGCTTGGTCGAATTTGTTCGACGCTTGCTCAACCTGCTCGGTTTTCTGATCGATTTCCGCTTGAGCATCAGCGATGTGTCCATCTGCTCCTTCCACCTTCTCCTCTTCGTCTTCAACTTGTTTCCAAGCATACTGTCGTTGCAAGAGTGCCGCTTTCGCGCGCATCTGATTTTGTTTCCCGGCCGCACGCATCCTCTCTTTGGCTTCTTGCTCTCTCCTTTTGAGGACTTCTACATCCTGCTGCTTGATCGCGTGTTTTGCTTCAATCTCATTCAGGTATTCTTCCAGAATGCGGTAGTCTCGGTCCAAGGAAGCGATCTGGGTACCTTCGATGAAAAACTTGTACTTATCAAGAGGTGTTGAGTTGTTCAGAAACTGACGGGCCATGTCCTGCGAAAGCACATTCATGGGATTGTCCATTTGCAGCTGAAATGCATCGATAATATCCTCGAGGTCGGATTTCTTGGTAGAAACAACCTTCTTGTTGATGTTCTTGATCTGGTAACTGCTCCCACCATTCTTGTTGAAATGACGCTCGACGATGATGGATTCACCGTACAACTCGGGCTTGAAGGCAGATGAGCCATGGTTCTTGATCTTTACAGCCAGCAGGCCCTTCTCTTCTCCTTCCTTGATGAAGCTTTTGAGACTTTGGCCACGGTTCGTCGATGTGGCCTTACCACCAAGACAGAGGGTCAAGGCAGTCATGACTGCACTCTTGCCGCTTCCATTGTGGCCGATGATGAAGTTGATCAGGGGACCGAGAGGGACAGTGAGGTTTGAGTGACACATGAAGTTGATACATGTGACCTGCTCAATGATCGCATTCTCCGCGGGCATATTATCCGTCCTACGCTTGAACCGCTTTTCGATAATACGCTTCAGTCCAGAAAGACGGGCTGCCTCGTTACCGAGAAGATCTTCGACGTCGAATTCACCCGTTTCTCCATCGATCATTGATTCGTCAAGGAAGGAAGTATCGCCGTTGCCATCGAGCAGCGTATCCACATCATGCTGCTGAATATCTGAAAATGCGAGGTCGGCATCGTCAGATATACCTGACAATCGCTGTCGCTTTCTCTGCGAGAATATTAGGTCATTGCAAAGTGCGAGATCGCGTCAGGCTCGCTGCCAACTTACAGAGTCGCGGCGATTGCTCGGGCCTGCATCACTCAAGTCGTAGTCGTCACTCTCGAGGTCAGTCGGCGCTCTGTGGCGCTTTTCGGGTAGAGGCGCCATGTTGCGCGCAGAGGCGTGGAGCGGACGTCCTGTAAACGGAAGCAGATGCAGTTGTGGAGAGGAAGACGCGTCGGCAGTGGGTGACGCGACGCCGTGATCTGCGCCAAGAACTCGCGTCAGCTCCACCCCACGCCTTCTAGCTCGGAGCTCCTCCGGTCTCATCGTCACTCACCTCCACTTGCCCAACGATGTCGTTGCTACTCCCCCGGGCGCTACGGTCGCCGGCACTTCAACAATCGACGCGGATTGGCCTGCGCGCTTTCTCAGGGCTGCCGCGTGATGCGCAGCCAGGCTTACCTCGAGGATGGACGCCGACACCCTTCGTGACGGAGACGGTCGTATGTGTTCAGCTTCAGAGTATGTGGATGGAAGCTGACTGAGTAGGGCGGCGGATGGCACACCTGTGAGTCAAGAAATTCATGAGGCGGGAAAGAGCTTGGACTGATGTTTGGAAGACGATATTTTCTCCCGTCTTCTTAAGGTAAGTTCTAGGTCCCTGCATGGTCCCTGCATTGATCGTAAGAGCTTAATGCTGATTGCCACAACAGGAGCGCATCGTCTGCCTCAATGGAGAAGTGAACGAGATAGCATCTGCATCAATCGTCGCGCAGCTCCTCTTCCTCGAGGCTGATAACCCCGAGAAGCCCATCAACCTCTACATCAACTCGCCCGGTGGCTCTGTCACAGCAGGTATGGAATGGTTTTGGCAGCGACCATGCTATAGCAGGAGAATACTTATGACAAGTAGGGTTGGCTATCTACGATACGATGACCTACATCCGATCTCCCGTCACCACCATCTGTGTGGGCCAGGCAGCAAGTATGGGTTCACTGCTTCTCTGCGGCGGAGCTCCGGGCCACCGCTTCTGTCTACCCCACAGCTCGATCATGATCCACCAGCCCAGTGGCGGCTACTTTGGACAAGCCTCGGACATCGCGATACACGCCAAAGAGATCCTGCGGATACGGACACAGCTCAACAAGATCTACCAGAATCACTTGACAAAGTCGCATACGCTGGAGCAGATCGAGAAGCTTATGGAGCGAGACTACTTCATGTCGGCGGAGGAAGCGAAGGAATTGGGGCTGATTGACAAGATTCTGGACAAGCGGGACAATGAAGAGAAGAAGGAGGACTAAGCCGGCGGCACGCAAGCTGCGGGACGAGTTGGCTTGAGTTCAGTGGATGGCTCGGGCATGGAGGCAGCCTGTACTAGGTCTAGAAATTATGCGACGGTTACCTCGGGATGGATTGTGAGATTCTTTTGAATGTTTGAAAGTTCAGTGCTCTTTCATACCTGAGGTAGCGTTATGGTAATGTGAGCTGTAAAACATTTAATCCCTCTCTATGCCGCGAAAGATTCTACACTCGTTGAGCAATTAAAGTTAATATCTAGCTGTAAATGTACATTTCAATCGCAAAATGACAATCGGGCGTAAACTTAAATTTTATGAATAGTATTAAGTTCTCAGGCGAGCCAGAATGGAAGGCTAAATTCTTTTTGCAATCCACTGTGATGGCGGCGATGATGCAAGCGGGCGTTGCCGCACGACCTCACAACACCTCCCAGAGATTTCCGCAACCCTCCAACCTATGCAAGCGCAACCAATTCCGCGGCGCTTCCCAGCAACAAAACTTCAGCACCATGTCCTGAGAAGGCCATCTACGCGCCCATTGAGGCGCGCTGCATCTACGAAGGCCTCCGACAACACATCCGCATCAGCACCGCAAGACTCTCCACGCGACGACCCCAGCAATGAACGCGACAAATATACCAACGATGGCCATGCGACCTACCGAAAGCACCCGAGCGGCAAGCGCGACTTGCCTCTCCCACCCATCATGGACCCTATAGCCCTCGCCGCGCGGGAGCGCTGGACCGAGCCCAAGATGCCAGAACCGCGCCGTGAAGACCTGACACCCTTCCAGCGCAAGCTCTACGCCAATCCAGCCGGTAAGCACCTATACGAAACCCTCTTCTTTGAATCGAATCAAAATAAAGCTAACCCCAGCCTTCCCGGCTCCGCGCAGCTCACGCCCTCTCCACGTCCATCCGCGCCGACCGCACCTCGACCGTCCTCCCTTCCTTCTTCTACCTCTCCCTACACCCAAAGCCGCACCCCACCACATCCGCGCCCTGGATGCTCCCTCTCGAACTCGCCGACGCCGCGAAACGCCCACCCAAAAAGAAATCCAAATCCAACAGCGCCGAACCGCAAGATGCACAACAACAAAACAAGCCACAACATAGGAGCGTCCGCACCTCTCCATCCTCCTACGTCGCCCTCCGCCAGACGCACCTCCGCAACATCCGCACAGCCAACAAGGGGACTATGTGGGAGCAAGCCGTCAACACGCGGGCGCGGATGAAGCTGCTCGGCCGGCAGGACGGCGACGGCGACGACGTCCCGCCGCCGCAGAACAGGCCGCACCAGAAGCTGGTCTGGCGCGAGGACATGGACGAAATGGTCCTGCGCCTCCTGCGCGACCTCGTCGCCCGGCGGCTGGAATACGGCTTCAGCAAGCCGCGCGGCGGCGGCCTCTTCGCGCGCATACTTGACAGCTCCCCAAGCGACACCAGCGCTTCACCACGACAGCCTTCGCCGTCGTCGTTCGCGGACTGCCTCGCACAGATCCCGGACGCGGGCGCGGTGCTGTTCCTGCGGCGCGCGACGAGCGAGGCGACGCGGGAGGCGGAGCGGCGGGTGCGCGAGTGCCTGGAGGCCGGCGACGGGCTGGTCGACCAGCTCGTCAAGATCCGCGAGACGACGCGGCGGACGCTGAAGGAGGAGGTGCTGCCGCGCACGCACGGCATCCTGGACGCTGGCGGACCGCGGCTCCAGCCGAGCATACTCTACCCGCCGCTGGAGTATCCGAGTGTGCGGTGCGTTGGAAGGCAAGAGGGAAAGGACGGCGACGTGATGGTGGAGAAGGAGCTGCCGGTGTACGACCTTGTGGAGCTGCTGGGGCCGACGAAGCTGGAGGAGCTCGTCAAGGGAACGGCGTGGGAGACGGAAACGGTGGTGGTGCTGAGAGAGAAGGAGACGACCATTGGGGCACATCATGCGTTGATGCAGTTGCAAGATTACGTTATTGAGTCAGTATAGAAGGGACTCACGATGAGAGGACGCAATTAGGTTTGCAGAACTATCTACAAGACCAGAAAAGAGAGCGATCGAGTAAAATACATGGATGCGAAATATATGGATCTGAAAACCGGAAAAGAGCAAGAAAGTATGTAAGATATGCAAGACGCTGAAGAACATAGTGACCGAAGCGCCTAGCCTGCTTGCCGAAAGATTTAAAACCATGAAGCAAATTTGTTCAATCCGCGCAAAGCCATGAAAAGGACGAAGAACTCGACAAGCTCCTCAATATCGACTTTAATCCGAGGTCCACGATATAGCAAAGATCGAAGGCCTATTTTCTCATCAATCAGTTATCCCACTTCGCCATCTACTACCCACACCTCAAATCCTATTCAACGGATCGAACCGAATCTTGAATAGCTCGATCTCCCTCAAGCACACTGCCGCCGCAACATACTTCCAGCTGCGCAGCTCCCCAATCCTCTTGCTGACCTTGCGCGGTTCCGTTATGCCGACGGCCAGACAAGCGATGGACCGAGCTAGCGCTTCATCGCGATCTCCATCATCACCCTGAGTGATGCGTTCGACGGTGAATGTGACGTCACGCTCGAAACGTTCGTTCATCTCCATGGTGCGCTCTTTCGTGCGCCGATTCTGGGCGCCGGTGCTTTTGCCGATGATATTGCCACCAAAGACTTCGAGCTCCGAGAGCGGGTACTGCGGGTGCGTGGAGTAGTCGGACATGATGTCCAAGAGATTAGACTCGTAACTGGTGCCAATCTGTCAGCCGGGGGTGTCTTGGACCTGGAAATTAAATACATGACTTACGTCTCTCTGATGTTTCTGGCCAGCGGCTTGTAGCCCTCCCACTGGATGAGCGCAGTTTCCCGCTGTACGTATGCCCAAACTTGATCCATGAGATTGAGTCCGCCCAAATGACTCTTCGTCCCCAGAGCATGCCTTTGCATCTCCTGGAAGATCTTCTTCTCGTCGATAGCGCGGTACAACTGACCGAGTATACGCTCGCTTTCGTAGTAGCGGAATGTCTTGAAATCTGGATCAAGCGCACCAACTGCGTCATCTTCATCCAGAAGATCATCATCGTCATCATCTTGAAAAACAGCACCTCTCTTCTCAACGATGACACGCGGTCCACTGGCCATAAAGTCAGGGCGAATCATGTCGTTGCGGGGACATTGGGACATATCGACCTGCACGATGTGTCAGTCATTATGTTGCAAAGTCAACCTTGAGGTACACTTACTGGAATGCCCGTTTTGGAAAAATCCACCGCAGTCGACGCCATCTCCGCCAACTTGAGGCAGTCTGGATCTCGTGTACCATTTGGCCTCCGGTCAGCCAACTGCATGTGAATATTGGAAATACGTCCAAGCTGGTCCGTTTCCATGAACTTGACGAAAAAGTCCGTGATATCCTGCCTGGTGACAGGTCTGCCGATATCGAGAGGCGGGATCTTCTTGTAATCTGCTGGCATGTACGTAATTCTAGGCATCAAACGCTTGTCGAAGATGATGTTGTAGAGGTCGCCATCGAGATCACCGCCGCTGAGCTGGGATGGGAGGTCTCGCTGTCCCCGAGAACTGAAGACTACAACATTTGAAAGTGCTTGGAGAGGCGAGTCCGCAGGAACATCAACTGCCAGGGCTTTCTGTACGTCTCCGGGATGCATGGCTGGAGAGCGTGTTACAATGACTTCTCCTCCGCAAATGACGGTGCGCTTGGGTCTGCCGTTATCTCCCATTCGTTCAATTACGCAGTAAATCTCGTCTTCGCCCAAGTAACCAGTTTCGTCCATGATTCCATACAGTGTGACGCCTCTGTCGACGAGAATTCGAGCGCGGTGTTTGATGTCACGCAGCTGTGACAGCGCGGCGATCTCGACAACGTGGGATAAGAAATCGTCCTCATTGAAAGACAACCCCAGATCGTCAAGCATCCTGACCAGATACGGCATCTTTGTGCCTTGACCAACTCGAACATGCTCCAGGAAAGAAGCAGCATTTACTGGTGATTTCGTGATTCGGCGCAGCTGTTCGACCATGTTGCTTTGAAGGTCCAGGAATACTTGATCAGGTACACCGAGGTCCTCGAGAATCTTGATGAACTGACGATTCAAATACATCGGCAGTGGCCTGAAGTTTGCACCGCAGATCTCGATATTCCATGTGCCGGCTCCATGAAACTTGACCATGGATGGCCGGAGGACCAATAGCTCGCCTGGCAGCCTGTCGTCCAGTGAAACAACACCTTTCGCGCCTCCGAAACGAATTTGAAGACAAGTTGGTCTCTGCCCTCGGGCCTGCTGATATTCCTTCCACACTCTCTTTAGCAGCCTGTAGGAAATTCTGCCGACTCCATCACTAAATATGTAACCCTTGTCGTTGTACACATCGGGGTCCATCTTAATGATCTTTTCATTGACTGTGACCGTACCGGACGTATCTGAAAATGCTTGGCCAATACGGGCTGCGCACTTTGCCGGAGATCTGATCTTTGAGAAATCTCCCAGGCCCTTGATGACTTCCTGAGCGGCAGTGAGACTGACTTTTTGCACAAAAGGCGACATGAACCAACAGGTTTGGGAACGCAGAGAGGAGTGTGAGAAGCCCAGGAAAGTGAAGCTGTGTCCTCCGATGTTAATGTCGCTGTCAAGAACCGACTTGAAACGGTTGTGGAAAATCTCAGATAGACTAGTTTTCGGTTCATAACGGATCGCGTCGCCGTCTTCATCCACGAATTGTACTCGTATGAAGTTATCTGTATGTTCCGGGTACTTGCGAAGAACGCGGTTGCTTACTTCGGGTTCAGGTCCTTCCAAGTATGTTCCAGCAGGCGTTATGATAACTCGATGAATTAGCGCAATGTGATTATGCCGCGTTTTAACATCGTAGATGGATCCTTCAATCTTGAAGTCCTTCGCATTCTTGGCCAATGCTCTAGCCAAGAAGTTGACGTCGAAGTTCTCCGGGTCCAGGTGAGGTCCAGGGTACTGGATTTGCCGCGAGAGAATGCGAATGGCCGTAGCGGTTCGTATGTGTCCATATTGGCCTGAAAGACGCTTGATGGTCGGAAGTAGAGAGACTACCTTTGCAGGAGGCAGATACGCATTCCTTGCCAGCCGTTCAACCTGGAACTTGACAGAATATTTCAAATTACCGAATTGGCCTTCAGCGTAGATGAGATCCTTGAGACGTTCGAAGTCCTGCTTGAACGTAACGTGGGCCTGTGTGTAGGATGTCGGGAGGCTGAGTGCCGGAGGCATTCCCGGGCTTTTACGGAGAAGATAGTCGAGCTTTGACACATCGGTGGGATTTGAAAGTGTGATCTGGTAGACAAAGCAGCTACCTATGACCAACTCGTGCGACTCATCGATGGCCGAAACTCGAGTTCGATCAAACCTCTGATTCCGACGGCTGTTCGGAGCGCTGATGCCTAGACCGCTCATCAAGCCCTCTAGACCGTCTTGAAGTTGATACACGCGCGGTGCGAACTTCAAGGTGAAGGTCACTTTGTTGAGCTGTGAGCAGGTGACGACGGTATCGACACTCCAGTACGGGATGTCGATTCGACAGGTTGAGGGAACCCAGCCATCTGCCCGCAAAACCATAGCCAGAGTTCGTTTACCAAACATGATGGTCCCCCGCCTCGTGTCTTGGAAATGAGGGGCAAATGCTGCCTGCGATCCATTGTAGTCCCAGACACCGCACCAGAGGCTTGAGAAGTCAAAAGCTCTTTGCAACCTTGGCCGCTTTAGTACGATTAGAGGCTGGTCGGGTGGATTGTCGGGGTTCGCGAGCTTCCTGGCTTTGCGATTAGCTTTGCGCAGTAGTTCCTCTTCTTCATAGCGCAACGCCTTGAGAATGATCTCATCTGGCTTGTATGCGCCGGCGCTGCATTTAAGAGGTTTGTTGATGAACAGTAAAGGTTCAAAGTCAACGAGCGACTGCGACTGAACCTGGCTGTATTTTTTCAAGAAAAGCTCCGCCTTTGCAGAATCGGCGATGGTGATGATGGCGATTGGTTTGTTCTTGGTCTTTTTGCAATTGAAGACGATGATGGCGAACTCCTCTAGCACGGGCTTAAAAAAGTCGCGCAATGCAGACTCGGTGGTCTGAACCGGAATCCCGCGTACGAGGATATCCATGACGGTAACGGAAGTGGGGCCGCTGCCTTGGAAACCCTCCGCTTGACGACGACGAACAGAACTCAGGCGGATTCTGAGATACTAGAAGACCGCAGACTCGAAGCAAAGGGCCCGAAGTAATTATGGCGAGAAGCGAACCATTCGAGGGGCTACACGGGAAGGCGCATGTTGCGTAGGCGCCAAGATGGGTGCCCGCAGATGAAGTCGAACTTCTAGGCTTGTCAAGTGTGGCGCTTAGCGACTCGCGCGATCTGAAATGAGGAACGCGTTGAAGGACAGGATGTGCGAAAAAGCCGGGTAATCACTCGGATATTGCGCGGGCGGAAAGAGTGTTGTGGCGAGCGTTGTTGGCAGGATGAAGGTGAGTAGAACGCGTGCTGGGATGACGGAAAGCGGACACGCGAAGGCCGGGCTGCGACTGCCTAGGTAGCCAGGGTTAGGGTTTAATGCGCCTTGGTAAAGTCGTGGCCGAATTCTCCCCCTGTTCAGGCAGAAAATCGGTCACGTTTTAGACCTCACGGCTCATTTCGTTTAATGAACTTGGCAACTGCGGGTCATGAGCTTTTGTTGAATGTGCGCGAGACGATTTGCGGGAGACCTGTCGGGTAGCAGCGTGGGTTATATACGTTGCCAGGTCATTAAACAGTAAATAAACAGGAAACAAGAAGAGTGGCGAATTGCCATAGTTTCCTCCTGATTTGTCAATTCTGTAATCAACACAGGGATGGTAGCTCAATAACATGGAATCACGAACAGCATCCTTATTAGACATCTTTCGTTGGAGCACGTAAGTCAAGATAAATTCGCTCCGTAAAATCATTTACATCATGCAATTGACATTTCTCTGTGCTGCCATCTTTTCGTTATCTAAGGAACGCGTAACTCCACCTTCCTTCTCCAAAACATGATTTTAGACCCACAACATCTAGAGGGCGGTGACAATAGCCCTGCTCTCCTTGAGGGCCACCAGCTTCTCAATAGCAACGTCCAGGTCGACGAGCTCTCCTCTGTGCTGCGTGGCCTGGTCATCACGGTTACGGATGTTGACCTTGCGCTGCTCCTTCTCTTCGGCACCGACAACGAAAATGAAGTTGTACTGCTGCAGCTGACCAGTGCGAATCTTCTTCTGCATCGTGTTGCCGCTAACATCGACGTCAACGTGCATGCCCTTGGCACGGAAAATGTTCTGCAGCTCATGCACGTAGTCGTTGACAGCAGGCATGACCGGGACGATCAGGATCTGGCGAGGGCTGAGCCAGAAAGGCCACTTGCCGGCAAAGTGCTCAGTAAGGATGGCGATGAAACGCTCGAAACTGCCGTAGATGGCACGGTGAATCATGACAGGGCGAGCACAGCCGGGGGTAACCGGCTTCCTTGCTGCCTCCATGACATCCTTCTTCTGCTCGCCCTCCTTGGGGGCTTCAGCCTTGGGAGCCTCGGTCTTGGGGGCCTCGGCCTTAGGGGCGTCCTTAGGCTTCTCGACCTTCTCGGCACTCATGTACTCCAGGTTGAACTGCTGGGGAAGCTGGAAATCAAGCTGGATGGTAGCGCACTGGAAATCACGCTTGAGCGCATCCGAGATGGTGATATCAATCTTGGGGCCGTAGAAAGCACCATCACCGGGGTTAAGCTCCCATTTCTCGCCACCTTGCGCAGTGAACTTATCCAAAGCAGCCGTCAGCTTGGCCTCGGCAATGTCCCAGGTCTCAGTTTCACCAAGGTGACCCTCGGGACGGGTGGAAAGCTTCATCTTAAAAGTGAAACCGAACTTGCCGTAAACGGTCTGAAGGAAGTCAAAGAGACCAGTGATTTCCTGCTCAATCTGGTCCTCGGTACAGAAAATGTGGGTATCATCCTGCTGGAAACGGCGGACACGAGTCAGGCCAGTGAGTGCACCGGAAGCCTCGTTACGGTGCAGCACACCGAAATCGGCAATCCTCATAGGTAGTTCCCTGTAGCTGCGCTCCCTGTGACCGAAGAGCAAACAGTGGCCGGGGCAGTTCATGGGCTTCAACGCCCACGGGTCCTTCTCGACCTCGAAGGTGAACATGTCGTCCTTGTAGTGCTGCCAGTGGCCGGAGCGCTTCCAAAGCTCGGCATTGTACATGTTCGGAGACTGGACCTCCTGGTAGCCACGCTTCCAGTACTCTTCACGGAGGAAGGACTGCAGGGTGTTGTAGATGATCATGCCGTGGGGCAGGAAGAAGGCAGAGCCCGGAGACCACTCGTGGAAGAAGAAAAGCTCCTGCTCCTTGCCGATCTTGCGGTGGTCACGCTTAGCGGCCTCCTCAAGGTACTTCAAGTGCTCCTCCATCATCTTCTTCTCAGGGAAGGAGACACCGTAGATACGCTGAAGGGAGTCGTTCTTGGCGTCTCCGAGGAAGTAGGAGGCGGAGTTCTGGCATATGTCTTCAGTATGTTTTCCTCATGTTAGCCGCGACATGTCATACCTTCATAATCTTGAAGAACTTAACCCTGCCAGTGTGGGGGACGTGAGGACCGCGGCAGAGATCGATGAGAGGACCGCAGCGGTAGACGGTGGTGCTGGTGCCATCGGGAATCTTATCCTTAATGATGTGCTGCTTGTACTTGTTGGTCTTGAACATCTCAAGCAACTCCTCCTTGGTAAGGGTAAGACGCTCGAACTTCTGCTTTTCCTTGATGGCCTTGTCGGCAATCTTCTCGAGGGGCTTGTAGTCAGTCTGCTGGACAACGTCACCGCCAGGAAGGGCCATCTCGTAGTAGAAACCATCCTCGACGGGCGGGCCAATGCACAGGTCGCAACCAAATCTCCTCTCGGCGGCCTCTCCGAGAATGTGGGCACTGGAGTGCCAGAAGACCTTCTTGCCCTCGGGGTGCTCAAAGTCAAGGAGCTCGAGGGCGCAGCTCTTCTCCAGCGGACGCTCGAGATCCCAAAGCTCGCCGTCGACGCGGGAGATCACAGTGCGCTCAAACAAGGACTTGCTAATGCCACGTGCAATATCGGCGGGGGAGGTGACCCAGGACTCACCAACAATGACCTTGCCGTCGGTAAGGGTGATGTTGATGGGCTCACGGGGCTTGGCGGCGACATCAGCATCATACTTGGCCTTCAGTTCCTCGAAGATCTTAATCCTGTGGTCCAGATACTCAGGTGGGGGAGCGAGTTCCAGCGGGCGGCCGTCGGCATCTTCACCGCCCTTCTTCTTGTCTTTCTTGGGCTGCTTCTCCTTCTTGGGCTGCTGCTTCTCGCCGACAGCCAGGTTCTTGACGCCCTCTACGGCGTCTTTGACAGCGTCCATGGTGGAGTTTCCGGTGGGTTTGCGTTCAATTGGGGGAGGGGCAGAATCCACGTCTGTCAAATAAAAGTCGAACTTGTCCACTTGAGTCACTAGCGTGACTCAGAGGACCGAGCCGAAGATCCCCCGCCGCCTGCAAAAATTCCGCGGACGCGAACCACCGCGCCCGCGCTGGAGCTCCCTCACTTGCGACAACCCACTCCCGTTTCCGATCACTACCAACTGCACAAAATGTCGTTCCGAGGAGGCGCACGCGGTGGCCGCGGCGGTGGAAGTTTTGGTGCCCGCGGCGGCGGCGGGTTTCGCGGCGGCCGTGGTGGAGGTGCGTGGGCCTGCGCTCCGGGGAAAAAGTCGCAGCGGTGCTAACTTTGGGTGTTGCAGCTCGTGGTGGCTTCTCCCAGCCGATGGGCCCGCCTGATCAGGTCTTCGGTGAGTCGACTGCGGTTCAATGGCCGAACGCACGCTGACGACGAGCAGAGATGGGCACCTTCATGCATGCTTGCGAGGGCGAGATTGTGTGCGAATCGATCAACACCAAGATCCCCTACTTCAACGCTCCCATCTACCTCGAGAACAAGGCAAGCAAACACATGTGATAGTACATGGCAGGCGGAATAATTAACAGGGTCGCAGAGCCCGATCGGCAAGGTCGATGAGATCCTTGGTCCTCTGAACCAGGTCTACTTCACCATCAAGCCCCAGGAGGGCATCCAGGCCACCTCCTTCAAGCAGGGTGACAAGTTCTACATTGGCGGCGACAAGCTGCTGCCTCTGGAGAGGTGGGAGCAGTCCTGAAAAAGTCAGGCCAGAACGAAGATTGCTAACAGGTCTCTGCTTAGGTTCCTTCCCAAGCCCAAGCCCCCGCCGGGTAAGAGTTTAGAGTCCCCACTGTGAAGAAAAAAATCTAATCATTTTTTTAGGAATGCCCAAGCCCAAGCGCGCTGGTGGTGGCGGTCGTGGCGGTGCACCTCGCGGTGGTCGTGGTGGCTTTGGCAGCTTTGGTGGCCGTGGTGGTCGTGGCGGTGCACCGCGCGGCCGCGGCGGACCCAGCTTCGGAGGCCGCGGAGGCTCGAGGGGCGGCTTCAGCAGTGGAGGTTTCGGTGGTGGCCGCGGCGCTCCTAGAGGAGGCGGCAGGGGCAGGGGCCGTGGTGGCTACTAGTCGATGACGGCCTTTGCTTGTGCTTTACGGCTCATGGGACGGCGTTCGCGGATTGGGAGTGGCTCTTTTCTCTGTACGAATTTTCCAGACTAGACGGTCTGAGGGGTTTTGGGTCTAATGGAGCGAGAAGCTCTAGCAACAATGCAAAAGTTCATCTGAGAGTGCATGATTTCAGCCCTGCGTGACCAAGAAACATGTGTGTGACTTGTTTCGGAAGCTGATCCACGTTATGCTGTTTAGCGTTGGGCGGAGGAGCGACACGCGATGACGTTCGGTCTGGCCCGCCGCTTTCAGGCCCGAGATCCTGCCTGGAAAACAAAGTGTCGCTGCACAGCCTCTCGCATCCACCACCTTCACCCTCCTAACTCGCCCTCCCGCCACGAGCTCCGACTGCTCAGACTCTCCCCCCAACCTCTCATCTCTTTTTCCGCATCACTAGGCGCCATCATGTCGCGAAGGAGCGGTACCGGAAACAGCGCCGACAAGGACGGCAGCTCCCCGTCGGCTGCTGAGAACCCAGGTGCGTTTCCACACGTCGCGCCCTCTATGAGACAGGCGCTCACGGTGTTGCAGGCTTGGAAAAGCAGAAGAGGCTGCTCTCCGCCGATGCTGGCCATTTCTCGCTGATCAAGTACGTCTCCGCTGCGCAATGGCCGAGGCGGTCATGAGCTAACCAGCGCAGGGCCATGCACCTTGCGGATGTGATTACGGAGCTCAACGGTAAGCCCAGAGCCACACGCGGTATGCTCACTTGTGCTGACTAGTTGTGGCAGGATTTTGCGGTGTCATGTCCGTCTTCTCCTCGATGCGTTACTGCCTCGGTGAGCCGAACGATTTCAGCAATCTGTGGGCTGCTCTGGCCTTCATGCCGTTCGGCCTGTTCTTCGACTTTATGGATGGCAAGGTTGCTAGGTGGAGGAAGAAGGCGTCGATGATGGGTCAGGAGCTTGACTCCCTGGCGGACCTGGTACGTATGAAAGACCCGCTGTTCCCAGCTGTTGCTGATGCCGAGTTCAGATCTCGTTCGGCGTTGCGCCCGCCTGCTGCGCCATGGCTATTGGCCTTCGCACGCCCGTGGACCACCTGCTCCTGACTTTCTATGTCCTTTGCGGTCTCACTCGTCTCGCGCGGTTCAACGTTACGACGCAGCTTGTGCCCAAGGATGCGACTGGCAAGGCAAAGTACTTTGAAGGCACGCCTATCCCCACATCGCTCGGTCTTGACAGCATCATGGCATACTGGGTGTACAACGGCTGGGTTCTGGACGATGTGCCGCTCGGCACGGCGCTGACTGGCACCCCCTTCGAGTTCCATCCCGTTATCGGCATGTTCCTGCTGCACGGATGTCTTATGGTCAGCAAGACGCTGAGGGTGCCGAAGCCGTAAAGCCTCAGAACCCGCCGGGAAAAGTTTGGTTATGAAAGCTAGACAATCAGCAGGGGATGCAGACGAGCACTCGTCGAGTTGTCCGTGTAACGATATAATGAGCATGGCCACGAGGTAGACAATTGAATTCATGACCTGCACACAGTGTCTCCCCGCGGATACGGCAACTGCCCCAATTTTATTTCTCCGATGATGGAGTTCGAGTGCGCCCTGATGCCGAGCGGCTGAGCAGCTCGCGGCTAAAGAGGCTGGGCGCCGGCGCGAGTCATCGGCTACGGGCGGCGCGGCCAGTGAGGGCGGCAGCATTTCATCACTGAGGCAGTCATGTGCCCCGAAACTGCGCAAACACGGCAATTCCGCGCAGCTCCACTGCCGAGCTTGGACGGCGGCGGGCCCTGCAGAGGGCGCTGCATGCGTGCCGCCTCATCAGTGCGCGGCCGATCCCCGTTCTCTTTCGCGGAGAAGCCTGAAGCTTTCCCCGCCTTTTTGCGATGCTTCCGGGGTCCCGCGCATCCAACTTGGCAGCTGGCTTGCCGCCGGTTGGGACTAATGGCGCAGCGACGGGCTAGCAGCACCATGTCGTAGCCTTGCCCTGCGCGTCCCGCACTCTCTTCTTCAACCTCACCGCGTCCGCAACCGACCATTTCTAGGCCGCCACGCCCTCTGGCCCGAATACGATCTGTTCCTAGCGCTCTCTGAGACACGGTATGGGCCCTCGGCCTTCCCTTATGCATGGGCAGCGTAGCCGGAGTTGATAAGGCCCGGTCCGAACGACCGCGCGGCACCGCCGTCAACTGCCCGTCAAGCGCTTGTCTTTCCATTGTCATCAACTCAAACAGAAGAGCTGCCCATCAATCGTGCTGACACACGCCAATTCAGGTCCCATTGTGCTGTCTCTATACAGCAACCACCTGTTGGGAGCACAGTACAACCAATCATGTCCGGCAAGCAGCGGAGAGTCTACAAATGCACCACCTGCGCCAGGGTCTTCAAAAGGAGCGAGCACTGCTCGCGCCATGAGCGGATCCACACCCGTGAGCGGCCCTTTGCCTGTCAGTACTGCCACAAAAAGTACGCCCGCAAAGACCTGGTCACCCGCCACGAGAAGACGCTGCATTCCGAAAAGAGGAGGCAGTCCATTGCCACCGCCGTCCCGGACTCTCCTGATTCCCGAAGGTCTTCAGAATCGACAGAGACCATCAATGTGTCAATTCCAAGCAATGCATCCTCCCAGCCCGACCTCAGGCAGTCTTTCGAGCCTGAGACTGAGGCCCCGCCCCATGTCGCTCTGGCAGAGAATTTCGCGCCCATGGCCACCTCAGCAGAACTTTCTCCGCACCAATTAGCAGTTACGGATGACCGTCAGAGTTCCCAGATCCTCGTTCCCACGGACGTCATGTCGCCATCATTCGCCTTTGGCAGCGCGGTGGAGGCTCTCTACCCGAGCCCTCAAAGCTGTCCCGAGCAGGCACCAGGCAGCCTGCAGCCATGGGGCGAGCCAATTGTGGCTTTCCAGGAAGTACCAATGCAAGCTCCTTTCATGCCAATCGATCCGCAGCTTTGCGGGCCGCAACAGTCTCTGGACCTCGATTTGATGAGTCCAAGACATAGCCGAGGTTCCAAGGCTGCCGTGCCAAGCATTGAATCCAGGAACGACTCGATGGATGCCGCACAAGAAACCATGAGCCCGCCAACCAAGCGCCGGAGATTGACAACCCGTGGAAGCCACTCCATTGATACTCATCGAGCTTCGCAGCATGACTGGCATCATGACCTGGATTCGTCATCGATTGACATTTTTCGGGATTTCTGGTCACCCCCGGAGCCGCCCTCTAACATGGCGCAGAACCACATGGATTCTTTGATCACCCCGGACAGCCTGGAATTCTCGATTCCCATTGATCCGTTTCTGACAGGCGGCCATGACCAGCATAGTGCATCTTTGTTTGACTCGAGCTTTTCCTTCAAAGGTCCGTCCATGAACTCCAGCGTCTTGAGCAGGAAATCGTTTCCCGAGGAATCCAAAGAGAGCAACTCTGACCAAGCGAAGCTGGCAGTGGGACCCGAAATTTACTGTA
Organism: Lasiodiplodia citricola; assembly: GCA_023089105.1. Lineage (NCBI taxonomy): Eukaryota > Fungi > Ascomycota > Dothideomycetes > Botryosphaeriales > Botryosphaeriaceae > Lasiodiplodia > Lasiodiplodia citricola. The sequence goes on along the minus strand of JAJNLL010000019.1, from coordinate 296,198 downwards.
GCATCCGTGCGGATCTTCAGGCCAGGACGAGAAAAGAAGATTGGGATGACAGCAAGCTTCCGAACGCTAAAGAGTTGCAGAAGTTCATCGAGGGATACATCAACTGCTTCCACCGTCATTTTCCCGTCGTCCACTTTCATTCAATGAATTTGGAGTCAACGCCCAGCCCGCTGATTCTTGCAATCTGCTGCATTGGGGCTTTGTACCGCCTGGACAGACGACGCGCCGCCGTACTGTATGAGCTTGCAAGCCCGCTGCTGCACTCTGCCATATCTGCAAGCCGTAAAGTGAACTCATCATCACCGGGACCATTATGGGCGGTCCAAGGAAGCTTGCTCCTTGCCATGTATTCGGTCTTCAGCGGACGGACAGCTCTCGTCCTCTCTAGCATAGAAAGGAGTGGCTTCTTCGTTTCGGAATACCGGATCCGGCGGACATGCTCTGCGGTGGAGTTTAGCAGAGGGAACGCCACGTGGGAGGACTGGGTCAGTGAGGAATCCGGCAAGAGAGTTCTCTGCGGTATCCTCATCCTGAGCAATCTCATCTCAGTCGCTTATGGCACAACCCCTTGGTTTTCGGTTGGCGAAGACTTGCAGGTGGAACTTCCGGCAAAGGATGATCTTTGGGACGCGAAAACAGCAGCGCAGTGGACGGAAGCAAAGAGCAAAGCACAAGATAGATCTCGACAGACCGTCAAGGAAGCAATGCTGGACACGCTTTCCCAAGATCAACCGGAGGGTACGCCAGAGGACGACCAGACGGCTGGGAGCTTTGCAGGCCTGGTCATCGCGCACGCCGCAAACATCCACGTCTGGCACCTCTCACAAATCTCTCAATGCCCCAGCAACAACAAGTCCGCCCTCCTCTCTGAAGCAGCATCCTCGATCGAAAAATGCCAGCACGCCCTCAACCACGGCCGCGGCGGCAGCGGCGGCAACGGCTGCAGCGAGGACTACCGGCATCCGCACCACGCGTCGCCGCCGTCCGACGACGCGCAAACCACCAGCTCGCTCGTCTCCAACACCAACGCCCTCCTGCGCATTGCCAGCACCCGCCTCTTCGGCGTCGGCGCCGCCGCGCCCGCCTTCAACCGCTTCGCCCTCGCCTCGGACAGCGACCGTGTCGTCTCGGCCGCCGTGGACGCGTACCTGCGCGCACCGATGGATGACGACCGTAACCGCAGCAACGGTTTCGCGACCAAGGGCGCGCGCCAGGCGTGCGAGGGCTTCATGCTGCCGGCCAAAGTCGGCTCGCCGCTGCTCGTGCGCAAGACGGCCGCGTTCGGCTGGAGCGTCGAGCACGCCGTCGCGTGGTGGGATGCCAGTCTCTTCTTGTCGAAGTGGGTGCACGCGGCGCAGCAGCGGCGGGAACGGGCGACCAGTAGTGGAGGAGAGCTGGGAGAGGAAGAGAGGGCGATCTTGAAGGATGTTGAGGCTTGCTTGGGCGAGTTGGAGGTCGACTTCGATGCTGCGGCTGAGGGGGCCAGTCTGGCTGCTGCTGTGGCGAGGGCTTGCGCGGCGTTTTTGTCGGATACGTGGGTTTGGGGTGGTGAGTTGTGTTCCCTTCCTTTTCGTGTGGGTTCGGTTTACTGATGAGGGTTTTTTGCAGTTACTCCGAGGATGGGATCGGTGCTGATGAAGTTGGCGGATGCGTATGAGAAGGATTTTAAGGAGGTGGTTGAATGCTAAGGGGAGCGGCGTGGACGGTGTGCAGGTTGATTTATGCGTTGCAGAGTTATGCATGAGAGGCCTTGGGTGAACGATGGAGATTCCTGGAGCAGGTGGTGATGACCCGAGACTGTTTGATAGATATTGTTAGGTGGGTCTAACAGACGTGGCCGAGGGAAAAAGAAATATGAAAGACTTGGGCGCCTGGGGTTGGTATTGGTTCCGTGTAGTTTATACATTCATGATAGATAGGTCTATTGCTAGACGTGAGCGGTCAGATCTCCACTACTTTCTTTGTTCCGTTCTTCATGTGAACGCCAATTGATCTGCTTATTAGATTATGAAAGAGTATTTCGATTCTTAAGTTCGTTACCGTGCTGCATGTAATCATCCGTCGTCTTTGCGGCTGCATCGGATCATGTTCGTCGAAATAAAGATTAAACAGATGCAAAAAGCAAGCATAGTAGTAAGAGCACGTCCCACCTTTTATGCGGGGAGGTTCCTGTTTACGGTTAATCGTCATCAAACGTCAACAAACCCCGCGAGCGGGGGAAGTGTTTGGCGTGTTACGCTTTTTGTGCCCCACCATGGAACCAAAACTCGACCCCACAAACATTAATCCCCCATTGCTGACGTTTGGAGACCCTGGCCAGTCACAATTCTATCTTCTTTCCCCTTGCAAAATGAACAGCTCTATTTCCCCACATGCCCTGGTCGCTGAGTAACCATTGCAGCGGATCCCGACGGGATCCACGTGGGGCGGGGCATATCAATGCTGAGTATAAAAATGGGCGGGATATCCGCCCTCCTGTTTCAAAGATCCCATATTGCGTGATATTCCTAGCTTCCTCGGTTCTCTTTCCGCTACTTCCCGTCCACCCACATCACCCGTTTGACTGGTCAATGCGCTTCTCCTTCTCATTATTGAGTTGATATCATTCAGCACACTACATCCGAAGTGAATCGCATTTTTGGAAACCATGGCGTCCGCAGCCGCAGCAACGATTAAACATCCTAAGTTGGGGACTGTGCGAGGCAAGGCTGCCGATGACGGTAGCGGTGTCGCGCAGTTCCTGGGTATCAAGTACGCGTCGTTGAAAGATCGCTTCGCGCCACCGGAGCTGCTGAAGGGTGATCCGGAGGGTACGGTGGAGGCTGGAAAATTCGGGTAAGTCCTTGATTTTCTTTTGGTTTAAGTTACGAGCAACTTCGGTTTCTCCTTCCATTGTCTGTTTCAGATGTTGTATAAAGTTTCTACATGGGAGATTCCCTTGCGGGTCTTGATACAATGCTTAGTAGCATGGAAATAACCGTAACCAAGCTGACTTCATGCCAAAACAGCCCACACGTCGTCTGCCTTCCCAATGCAATCGACATGGAGTTCGGCTTCATACAGCAAACACTTCCCAAGCCGGACGCTCCACCGCCAACATCCGATGTTGATGGCCTGAACCTGAACATCACCGTCCCACCAGCCGGGACGCCGAAGCCCAGCGAGGCAGGATTTCCAGTGTTGGTCTTCGTCCATGGAGGCGGCTTGTTCATCGGTGCGAACTGGTGGCCGCAGTACGATTTCAAGAGGCTGGTGAAGCTGGGGGTGGAGAGGGGCGTGCCGTTCATTGGTGTGAATGTCGGGTGAGTACTGCTCTTCTGATTTCCTCTGCTCTTGGATATTCCAAACGCAATCCTCTGAGACCAAGATTGAAAATGCAAGTGGTCTGCACAAAAGCATGTTTTGCAGGCGCTTGGTGAGGGGACTTTGAAACTGACGCGCGTAATGCAGATATCGACTGGGGATTCCCGGCTTCTTGACTTCCAAGGAGATGCAACAGGCCGGGTACAAAACGAACAACGGCTTGCGCGATCAAGCCACGGCCTTTCGATGGGTGCAAGAAAACATCGCCGGCTTCGGCGGCGATCCAGCCAACGTGACCGCCATGGGCGAAAGCGCAGGTGGAGGTAAGCCTTCTTCCCTCATCTCTCCTCCAACCTCCGCCTCCAACTAGCACAACATTCCCCCCCTCCTTCATGTCCATGAAACACAGCCAATCCCAGCCCCCCAAACCCCCCATCACCGCTAACTTCAAACCCAGCATCCTGCCTCCTCCACCTCCAATCCCCCACGCCGCTCTTCACCCGCCTCATCACCATGTCCGGCACCCCCCTCCTCATGAACCCCCTCCCTCCCGCCGTCGCCGAAAACACCTACGCCGCCCTCACCGCGGCCTTCGGTCTCTCCGCCGTTGCCCCCGCCGACCGCCCCACCGCCCTCGCTACCCTCCCCATCCCGGACCTCCTCGCCAAAGCACCCCCAGGCCTCCCCCTCATCTTCGTCCACGACGGCGCCGACACCGTCCGCCACCGCCCCACGCACGCCGACCTGCCCGCTTCTCTCGGCCCGACCGGCGTGGAGTCGACGTGGTGCAAGCAAATCCTCGCCGGCTACGCGCCCGCCGACGCGTCGATCCTGACGGCCATGATCCCGACGCTGCAGCGCGAGGACGAGGGGCTGGCCGAGGCGTTCATGGGGTCGTTTAAGCGCGCGCTCGTCGCCCAGCAGCAGGGTGGCGGTAGCGAAGCGCTAGCGGAGAAGCTGTTTGCTGCGTATGGCATCCAAGCCGGGACTGATGCGAAGAAGGCGCTGCATGCCATCGTGGCGTTCGCGTCGGATTTGCTGTTTCGTGCGGGGGCGAGGGCGTATGTGGAGAAGTGGCCTGCGGAGGCGGCGGCGGGAGGGGGAGGGGGAGGAGAAGGAAAAGCGTGGCTCTACCGCTTGGCTTTCCCCAACCCCTGGCCCGGCCCATGGCACGGCGAGGCGTCGCACATTATGGACGTGGCGCTGCTGTTTTTGAACTTTGAGGAGGCGTTGCCACCGGCAGAGGAGAGCTCTTCCTCCAACTATAAAGAGGCGGCGCGGCAGTGGGCGGAACGCGTGCTGCGGTTCGTGGCGGGCGAGGGGCCTGGGTGGGATGGCGGCGCGCAGGTCGGCGTGTTTGATGTGGGCGGGGTGGAGACGGTTACGCGGGAGGAGGAGGTGCGGACGGATCGGTTGGCGCGGGTGCTGCGGGAGGAGGGCGTTGGGATCGATGTCGTGGTGGGGGCTTGGGAGGGGTTTATGCGGGGGGCGTGATAGGGTGAGGCACACAGGCCGAATGTGGATATGCAAGAGAGGAAGTTGGAAATGGTGTTTTAGTTGGCGCAGCCCGATGTCAAATTGGAGAGATCTGCGGAAGGGACATGTCAACCAGATGTTACGGTCTTTCTCGATGTTGAGAAGAGAACTATGCTTTGCCGGAGTACAAAGGCCAGTATCAGTTGATTAAAAGATATTAAAAACTAACGCGATGGAGACCCAAAGTCAATGCTCAGGACCATCAATTTCGCTGCGATACCCGCAAGGGGAGTCCAGCACAGAAACGATGAAAAATATACGATGGCCAACAGGGTATTCACATCTTCAACGACCGGATCCTCAGCCAATTTCCAGCGTCTCCGCGTCTTTCAAATGTTCGGTGCTACTCCGCGACCTGGTCCAGCCAAAGGGTTGTCCTTGCACCCCCTCGGCGAACCGACCCCCCGCTCGTCCGCTGTCGAAAGAGGCCTTGTTTGCTCCGGCCCAGTCCAAGTGGATCCCGAGACCGAGCTCGTCGACGTTGGTCATGGACTCGCGAAGCAGCGGCGGTTGCTTCTCCTCGTCGAGAACGAGTGCAAAAGTACCAAAGGGCCTGCTGAGTGTTTCGAAGAGTTCATTGCAAGCTTGATGCTGTTTGCTTGTGCCTTCGGGCGGGAAAAGATATTCGGCTGACATTGGAGCGGGTGGCACGGGCTGAAGGACAGCAGAATTGTCTACTGCCACATCCTTTGAAATATCAATCTCAAGCTGCTTCGCACCGTCGAGCATTGACGAGTAAGGTAGCAGTGTCTTCATGAGATTGCCAGCGCCTGGGTCGAGTTTGGCACAGAAGCTCAATGTGGCCAAGGCTTTTCCGGAAAGTTCAAAGTCATCGTCCGGTTCTTGCGTCGGGCTTTCGTGTAGGCGCTTGTGGAAGCTGGCGTACAGCAGGGTGCAGCAAGCCATGTACGACTGGAAAATGCAAAGCCAGCAATGCCGGGTGACACCTCCCTCCTCCATGATCAAGGCCAGAAGCCGGGCGGAAAGCCTTGCAGCAGTGATCCCTTCGTTCACAGCTTCGGTTGCTCCTTCAACCATTTCCAAAGCGCGATGTGGATCTTCCTTGCGCAATTCGAGATAGCAGGATATGACGCGTCGGTGTAAAAGCATGATAGCTCCAAGATGGAGGAGATGCAAGTAAGAGGTAGTTACGCGTAGGTACGGGTCGTTGATATTGGTAAGGTTTTGTGACAGAGTCCATTCGGGCGGGAGAGTACGGTACCAGGATTGGAGGTCTTCCCTTAGGCGATCGATGGTTTTGCGATGTAAATAAGGTTGTTCTGCAGTGGCAAGGATTTTTGCCTTCAGTATCGAAATCTTGGTGAACTCTGTGCGGAAGAATTCGGCGGTGTCCTGAGCGTCGGATGTTCCGATGTACAGGACGGGGTCCACGGTAGTAACATCGTCGGGGAGATAACCAAGAGTGGCCTGCAGCCAGCCTTTGCAAAGGACCAAAGAACGCCAAACTTTCCTTGCGTCATCCCAGCTATCTTGGTCGATAGTGGGAGGGCATTGCTGGCCATACAAGCCCAGGTTGCGAGCTATTCCAAGCCCCATATCTATGCTGAAGTCAGCTGGTATTTGAGTGAAAGCTCACTGCAAGAGCGGTACCGATATAGGTCAGAGCTACGGTAGCTTTGACGACTATGTTACACAGCACCAAGAGGGCGCAAACTTTGATTGCCCTGAGAGGATTTTGCAAAACCAGGTCGTCAAGGAAGTGCTTCGCAACACTGTACATAAGGTCGCTGACATCGGGCGGGATGCGTTTGCGGTCAAAATGCGAGGCAATAGCGACGATGCTGCACATCTCGCAAAGAATGGGGCCGGGAACGTCGAGGAGGGAGGGCTGGTTTACGAGAGCCAGGATCTGGAAGACTTCGACGTCGGTATAAATGTGGAACAGCATGGTAGTGCGCTGTGTATAGATGGAGAAGGCATGCTGGATATCAGCGAGATGATCGCGGATGTAGCGCAGCACGGCAGGGACATCAATCCAGGCGTAGTTTTGCTGGGGGTGTGATGGGGTTGACGGCTGGGAAGGTTGCAAGTCGGACAGAAAAGCAGGCAGATCAACAGCAAATCGCAGACGTTGGAGCAAATGTGCGGCCTCGCTATCGGAGCCGTCTTGGAGCATGCGGAGGGCCTGCATGGCCGAATTGAGATCGCGCTCAAGAGCGGCATTGCGGTTTTTCAGGGCGGCGGTTCTGGTCTCGCCCTGCTGCGTGTCGTAAACGCATTCTTTGCCGGTGGCCTTGCAGACGCTGCACGTCGGACGAGTGCCATCGCACTGTGTAGCAAACCATTAGAAGATTCGCATAGTGACACAGCCGGCGTACTCTTTGTTTGCGCTTCCGACAAGCGGCACAGGCGGCCCATATCAGCGAGCGGCGCGCGTTTCGTTGGGGCAGATTCCTGCGAGGAGGGGGCGGTTCTCGTGATGGATCCGCGCGGGGGTCCAATGGTGGTGGTTGTGCGGGCAATAGACGGCGATCGGAGGCCATGGGTGGTGTTTTGAGGGTTCACGCTTGGACAACAGCTAGCGAAAAGCCTGGCCAAGGATGGCCCGCGGATGACGTCAGCAAGAATACCATCGTCGCTGTACCCTCGCTACATAGGTATATCAATGAGTCTGCTGAGTTATGCTGGCCGTCGTAAAGAATCTCGCATACGCACGAGAAACACCGCTGCATGTCGATATAAGCTAGCTCAAGCTTAAATTGGGAAAGAGATTAACTAAACGAGGGGAAACCGGTTGGCAGGGCCGAATGAATCAGCACTAGACAGGGTCCATTGCAGGGTCACTACAGAGGAACTTTGTGTCACCGATCGACAATACATTAGACTAAAAGGCTAGCAGGGGCTGGGACAAGAAATACTAAGAAACCACCACTCACAACCTCTGCGAGAAGCAATTGAAGAAAGAGGCATATCATAAAGCTGCTAGTAGTACACCCAACTTCTCGGAATATCGAGTTTGTGTAACAATGTCGATCCACGAGGTCATAGCCATTCTACCCCATAAATCATGGCGCTGACCACGTACTCAGCATTCCATAAACAACTCCGAGAAATCTGTGTCGGCAAATCCCGCCTCCAATCTCTCTCCAAATGTCTCGCGAATATGGTCGACGACCCGCTTCGGCAGCATGCCATACTCAGTCAGTTGGCCCGTGGTCCACCTGTTATCCCTCCACACCTTCCAAATCGCCCTTGCCAAGCCTTTCTGAATGCTATACGGCTTGAATGGCTGGAAATCATCGACCTCATCAACACCAGGCTTCCTGCAATCCAGAGAATCGTAGCCCTCTTCAGGGAACCACCGGCCATCTACGAACCGACCATCGTACCTGCGTCCGAAGCCATGGACACGCGGGAAGTAAAGCCACACAGAGAACTCAGCAAACAGCTCCCACAGCTGCTCCAAGTGAAGAATTTCAAGTGATGTAAGGTGGTCCTTCATGAGCTTGAAGACAGGCGTCCAGTTCTCGCCCACCAAGTAGACTCGGGTGAGGCCGACAGACCGCAGAACTGCACGTCGCTCCCAGAAGAACTTATTCAAATCCGTGACCGTGGTGATGATGTTGAACAGGTGGATCCTGCACAGTGTCGGAGGTAGTATGCGTAGGATGTCCTGGATAAAGGTTGCTGGGAAGAGAGTATCTATAGCTGCGGCAAGACTGAAGCTCTCGAGGACCGGCGACATCGAGACAAAGCGTGTCAGTGCTCGTAGTCCAGATTCCGTTGTGGTTCCATCCGGCGCTACGCTATAGCTACGACGACCATCTTCTTGGGTGAATGTGCCGTCACTGAGAGTCAAGTGTAGTTTCTTCAGATGGCCCATCGAAGCAGTTAAAGCATTGAAAACTGAGGCTGGAATGTCGAAGGCCCAAGTTCCAGCTTCTTCGTTGTTAAAGCGCCAAGAATCCGGGCCTTTCCGCTGGATAATGAGCGTTTCTAGGTCCTGGGGGTGTAAGGCAAGGTTCGCTAAGATGGTTGAAAGGGCAGCTGTTCTTGCCTTACAGCCAAAAGTTGTGTCGTGTGGTAACGTATACTGTCCTCTCACAATAGAATAGTCATTTGTGTCATGTTTTTCATCAACAGCCCAGTCCCCAATGACAATTTTCTTGAGATTAGGGAGCTGTCTGAATGCTTCAGGAAAAAGCTTCTCGTGCTCGCTGCTTGCCTTCATCCACTCCTGTTCGATGTAAGCCTGTTGATACTTGTGGTAGATGGCTTCGCGCCAATTCGCGCGGAATGGACTGGGGTCGCTAAGATCCCAACCCTCGGACGGATTGCTTCCTATATCCTCAAGGAACAACTTTCCGTAGCGTTTATAGATCTTAAGGTCGTCTGCGATGTCGTGAAGGACTTTTGAGTTGAATTCGGTGACGTTGATTCGGAGATGAGTGATCTGGTGAGCGATGAGCTCGCTCTTCGCTAAGCCGCTGAATTTCTTGACATCGCGTGGTGAAGACAGGTACAATATGAGCCTCTCAGGGCGGCGATGATGAAACGTCGGCAGTTCAGCCCGAAACCATTCGATGAGGTTGTTGGACAGCGCTTTGCAGGTGAGGCGGAGGCTTAGGACGTCGCGAAACGAAGAGGCCATGCGGGCTATAGTGAGGACGACGTCATCATTCAGTGTATCAAGCCCGGTGGGTCGGTCGTCGGGAGCGCGGGTGGTGAGCGGGTTGTTCATGGTGGAAGCGCGCGGTTGCGCAAGACGCAAGAGCCGGTTCTGTAGTCACGTCGCGTCAGCATACCGAGAAGCAGATATGCTGTTAGATGTTCTTACCGGTGCGGCTTCTCAAAGTTCTGATGGGCGTCCGATTGTCCGTGGCCAATATCAAGTGCGAAGAGGATTTGCGTTCCTCGGAACGAGGAAGAGTGGTAAAGAATAAAGAGGAAGGATGTCCCGCGAAATCCTACGGCAATAAGTACTCGGCATCCGGAGGTGGAAGTTCAAGGCAGCCGTTTTTGCAGCTAGCCGTTTTGGGAAGTGCTTGTGAATTGGTGATTGCAGTCGCCCTTCTCACCAACATGCAACATTGCGCTGATGCCATGGAGATGACCAGCTTGGACATATAGCCTAGGGTAACACTGACGATCAACTGGGCCCTGTTAGCGCTTCGAAGCCCTAGAGATGCTTCGTAGGGTATTGCAATGCCCTTTGCCCGGTAGATAATTTGTAGTGTAGCCACTCGAGACTCGAGCTTGAGTGCGGCTAAAGAGTACCGGCAAGTAGTCCGCCGGGAATTCTTTGCCATAAATCCAACGGTTTGCCGATTGCTTGTTCTTTCTTCCTGGTTCACACCCTTGTCACCACCGTGGCATTGCTCTTTCTAGTTTAGGTTTAGCTTAGCTTGTTTGGCAGAGGCATATCACCACTACTCGCCGTATTCACTAATTAACATCCTTTCGCATTGATTAGATATCATATCTGCGGATATCTGAAATAAAGCAGTTAACAAGTGACATTCTCCCTTAACGATCACGATTTTCCCAATGAGACAATAAATTGCATAGCTTATACTTTCCACGTACAGTAATGTATCGTCATTTAAGCCTTGTCTTACAAAAAAAAAATCAAAGACAAACAACCCACAAACGAACCGTCAATCGCGGTCTTTCACAACAGAACAAATTCTCAGCTCGGCCAGTAATTAGCATTTCCCTTTGGCTTCCTCTCGAGCTCCACCAGTGTGCCACAAGCCCATCCGCATGCTTCAGAACCTTCTGAGAGAGTGGATCATCCAAGCCAGTACTGTCGTAAAGAACGGTCTCAATCCCACCAAGAGTGAGCGCAACGCCTACTCCTTAGCCAGACCTTCATGTTCTTTTAGACGGCATCTAGCCTCGTACCAATCTCGCAGATATGGTCCAAAGTCTTTACCGATAACAGACCACCAACGCCGTTGCATCCATATGCACAAGATCCCACTGTCGATCCCTTCAACGCCAAAGTTCACACTATGGACCTTGAGGTTTAGGTCTCCAACTCGAACATAACCTTCTTGCATGAACATGGAATTATCGCGGAAGTCAGACTTCCGATAGCTGTCAATACAGTCGGTAACTGGGCATGTGTAGCCGTCATCGCCGACTGTGCACATGTTGCTGTCATCGTGGAAGATGCGGCGAGCTGAAAATTCCTTCCAGCCGTCGGGCAGGCCTCTGTCGCCCTGAAGCTCGTGACGTAACTCCCAGAGCTCCTCGAGGTAGACGTGCTTCAAGCGTGACTTGTACATGTCCAGCGTGCGGGAGAATAGTTTCCAGCTTTCGTCAACAAGAAAGCAGCTGTATAGACCAAGCTCGGTAACTTTGAGATGATGGAGATCCAGAACTCGGTGAAGAACCGCGGCGGTGAGCATGGAGTTGTAGAGGTGGAATTCTTTTAGGGAGGTGGGTAAGGCATTGCGCACGGCTTGGATAAAGTCTGACGAAAAGATGCTTCCTCTGGACGCAGCAAGGTGGAATGACTCCATAGAAGACGCAGTTGTGAGGAACCGAACCAGCAACTGGAGACGCTCATCTTCAGTGGAGCCAGCCGGCATAGTATCGGGATGCTCGTCCTTTTCAAACGACATTGTCAAGTGAAACTTCGTGAGGTTCTGGAAGCTGGTTGCCAACTTTGTGAGAATCGGCTCGGGAAGATCGAAGCTCAAAATCCCAGCCTCTTGACCGCGAGTCATAGTTGAGCCGCTCTGGATGACCAGCTTTTCGACGCAATGGCCGCTCAGAGCCAGAGCTTCGAGCACGCTCTTGACTACTCCCGTCCTCAATACGTGACCTGCGCCTGGTGTTCGCATGTCGTTGAGTGCCTCGGGCCCCTCGAACCACGCGCAGTGGTCCATTGCGTACTTTTTGCCGCCTAAGACGTGAAAAGGCATCCTCCCTTTGCCGATGTAGACTTCGTGGAGATTTGGTAGGTTGGAGAAAGCTTGACTCAGGAGCTTAACGCTGTCACCGGTCAGGAAGGCGTCCTTGTACTCATCAACCTCTCTCCACGCAGGAGGATACATTGTGAGACTCATTTCTTCTGGCTCCGTTGAGAAGTGACCGACGTTGATGTGCAGGGATGTGATCGTCTCGCGGATTTTCGAACTTTTACTGGCGGTGTGGAGGGCCTGGATATCCTTAGCGGTCATGAGGATCTCGAAAAGTCCGGTCGTTTTCCCGCAGCCTCTTTCAAACTTCTTCATGAACCAGCCCATCAAGGACGTTTCCAGGCCCTTGGAAGTAATCCGCAATCTGTCTTGGCTGGCCAAGGTGTACCTCGGTGCGGTCGGAAAAGAGTTGACCGCTTCAGGTAGACGGGCAGTGACCGGGGCCTCGGATATTGTCCTCATCGCTGTTGTTGTTTCTTCTGGATGGAATTGTAGTGTGTTGCTGTTCTGAAACTGGTTGAGAACTGAATTTTAAGGATGTTGAGTGTAGAAAGAATGGTTCCGGCTATCGCTAGTTATGGTCCCTTGAATGTTCTCCGCACACATAGCGGAAATGAAATGCATAATTTTGTGCCTCACTGCATTCACCATGTGCATTTTCTGCGGCCACAGAGAGAGTAGACGAAGAAATGTTTCAAAGCGTAATCGATGCGCTACTCACATGGAGGTGCGCATAGTATATCAAGTCAGGCTGTCATCCTACGCCGAAGCCACCGTCCAAGGCCCCATCAAGTACGACTATCTGAAGAAGATTATCCCAAGCGCTGTTCTCCCGTGGTGTCTGGAATGCTTCGACTGGGGAACGTGGGGGGAGTTCGTCGACAACAGTGGCCAGCCAATGATCATTTTCCCCGTTCAAACCACGATAAATAGTGTGGAGTGTGGACAGACTTCGACGTCCTCCCGATGGAACAATTCCCACAATTCCGCTACTTTGATGCAGCCGCGCGGATGGCCATGCCATCCATCGTCAAAGTTCTCCGCTTCGAGTACTCCGACCGTTCCAGCAAGGTACTCAACAATCTAAACAACGCGCATGACTTCGTCAGCGGGCAGCTCCCCATCATCCGCATTGAAGATACTTACCGTCGTCCGCGAAATCATCGTTTCACCCAATTGGGTTACCAGACTCTCGATCGAGAGTGTTGCCAAGGTCGTGGTAGGCCTCCTCTCGAGCATTTTTGGCCTTTTCTACGTTGTCTACTCTTGCGGTCGGTGCCCCCAACTCCATCTCCTAGGTCGTACGGAAGATCATCATTATTATGAGATAATGGAGCTTTTGGAGCCGACTCCGAGCACCTGCGCCCAACGTTGCGCTATTCTGGTAAAAGTGGAGGCTGATTGGTAATGAGAAATATCGCGAAGGATATTGAGTGTAAGATGATATATATATATATATATAGATAGATAGAGAGGAAGAGAGAAAGGTGAGGTAGCTGCGGAGGATGATTCAGAGAGTATCGCTAGGTAACATGAAAGATATATGTTGTTAGGTGGCAAACCACTGGCGATAAAGCGGTGTAACAAACAGCAAACGGAGTAGCAAACGACAAACGGAAGAGACAGACATGGCCGTTCCCGTCGAAACCGGCTCCAATGGATGCAGGAAGGAGACGATCAGCAATGCTGTGCAACCAGCAACGTGGCCACAGTGTGTTTGAAATTTATAAGATGTCTGAACAATGGCGCATCTTGACGTAATACTCCCGTCTATCAAAAACAATATTCTCCCCAACGCCGACAGAATGTTTAACTTGGTGGCAGATAAGGTCAGATAATTGCAGTCCCCAGTATGAAACTTCTATTCAACAGTTTCTCGCTGTTTTGAAAGCTGAGACCTGTAAAATTGCCTCAATACTAATGCGCATCCTCCCGTAGCTACTCCTGCAGCCTCCCGCCTCTTCTGTCTCTTCCTGTGCGCCTCCACTCTCATCTTTGGCCAAGTTCTCCCCACGGAAGACTCTCTTCCTCATTCCCAGCGCCCACGACCATGACCCTATGCGCAAACGGATTGATATCCGGATTCATCAGTTCCGCGATGGTCGAAAAGCAGGCGGCCGCGGGATCGCCACTCGCCGCCAAAGAACCATTCCAATACTCATTTCCAACATACGAATTCCCATCCCACGCCCACGACACGACAAGCAACTTGCCCTCATCATCCAACTTCCTACACGGGTCCTCCTGAGTAAAGACGACCTCCACCCCCTTCGCCTCGCCCGCCGCCACAACCTCCACCTTCGTCTCCTCGGGCACATCCTCAATCCATCCAAGCTCCACCTTACTAACGTACCGCAGATCCAGCACCCTCAAGCTCTCCGCAAAAGCCTGAACAAACAACTGATTCTGCACGCGGTACCGGCGCCACACGCCGAGGCCCAATCCGACGACGTGCACGACGGCGCTCTTCCCCACCGCCTTCGCGCGGGCCGCGGCCTCGAGCAGCAGCAGGTCGAACGAGACGCGTAGGCGGGCCTTGTACATGACGACGTCGAAGTCGCCGCGCAGGGTGAACCGCACCTCTTCGTTCTCGCGGTCGTCGATGGCGTCGGCCGGCAGCAGCCACTGCTGGATCAAGCGGCGGACGTCGGCGTCCATCGTCGCGCCCACAACCTGGCGCGACGACGACGCACGCGGCTTACAGATGATGGCGGAGTCGTGCTGGCCGTCGCGCTCGAAGCGCGGGCCGACCAGGCCGACCATGACGCCGCGGCGCTGGAACGGGATGTCATCGGCGCCGGGCACGGCGCAGTTGTAGCGGCCGCCGCTGTTGATGAAGTGCGTGGGCCCGGACACGGCGAGCAGGCTGCCCAGCATGATCTCGTCGTACGACAGGTATTCGTCCAGCGTCAGGAAGCGGTTGCGGTGCTGCGCGGGCGTGCCGACGCGGTCCCACTCGGCGTGCTGGGGGCCGATCCAGCGGTTGTCGCGCAGCCGCGTCGTGTCGCCGTGGCCGAGGAAGCACAGCGGCCGCTTCTCGATCAGCCGCGTCGCCAGCTGCGGCCAGGTCATGCCGTGGTAGAGCTGCTGCTCGTGCGAAGAGCCCCAGGCCCGCTTGTGCTGCAGGAAGGCGTCGAGCAGCTGCGGCATGCGCGGGTGGAGGACTACCCGCGTGGACAGTGCGTCTTGCTCGATCTGCGCGGCCGGGAAGAGGGCGATGCGGTTGCTGTCGACTGGAAATTCGCCCTGGAATTTGGATGGCGTGAGGAAGTCGAGCGGTGCGGGGAGTTCGCCGCATGATGGGGGCCGCGGTGGGAGTTTGAGTGTTGCTGGCTGGGGGTCTAAGTTTTGAGTGGCATCCTGATTCTGGTTTCCTGTCTGTAGGCTGCGTAGGATGTCGTCTGGTTGGAGTGGTGCCATTCTGATGGTGTAGTGTCTTGAGCAAAATAGTGAATATGCCTTTTGGGGTTGTGGCCGAGTTCCAAAAGAGATGCGTGTGAGCGAGTGAATGTTGTTGGAGAACGGCTGAGCAAATCTACGCATTTGCCTCTCGCTCAGAAATGCGATCAATAAATAGGGACTACGAGTTGAGTCAAGAAAGACCCCGAACGTGGAAACGGGCTGCCTTTTGAGGCTCGTCAGCTTGGGGAGGGGCTGGAGTGGCTGTTGCCTTGAGAATGCCTCAGCCACATCGCACTAACCACTTTCGAAAGCTGAGTCAACGCCTGTGCTACAAGCTTTTGTCACACCGATAAACGCTACGAAATTTCATGCTGCAAACTTCCTTGAGCTCAACATGGCTCGATGTGCCCCACTCAGTAAGTCCACTCGTATGTATGTCAGAAAAATCACTAGGCAGGGCTTACATCAGTTCCTCAAAGTGAGCATTAATCAGGAAATTCCACAGGTGAGCAGGCCCATCCCGCGCCTAACCAATTCCATAAGTAGAATATCGCAACCACCCTCTCATTACCGATATTGCAGCCGACGGCTGGCGTGAATTTATTTTTTACGCTATGGGTAGTTGAAGCTATCGTCTGGACGTAAATGTATAATTATTAATTCTACAGTTGCATCTGGACGATAGCTTCAACTACTTATAAATGTTCGTTTTCATTAAAAAGAGAACTGAGGCATACTTAAGCTATGTTCTAGGGCCCTGCTATTCTTGTGCCAGCCATCCGCTGCAGTACCCCTCTGTAAGGATGCGGTTCAGCTTAAGGTCCGCCATGCACATGGTGGTCACCATCGAAGAAGGCGGAACACTCGTACCCCGAACCCAACTCAGATGAGGAAGAAGACTATGACTGAGCAAAACCAAGTCACACATGTATTTAGATATTCGACGGATCCGACCGTGAGGAGATATGACGGAACTGGTTCCGTCAACTTCGGTGGGGGGAGGTGACACGGTACGGGTCGAGTCCGAGGGG
Organism: Lasiodiplodia citricola; assembly: GCA_023089105.1. Taxonomy (NCBI): domain Eukaryota; kingdom Fungi; phylum Ascomycota; class Dothideomycetes; order Botryosphaeriales; family Botryosphaeriaceae; genus Lasiodiplodia; species Lasiodiplodia citricola. The sequence continues at coordinate 280,036 of JAJNLL010000019.1, read as the reverse complement.
ATCCGGATCCTCACCGACTGTCGTCGTCTTTTATTTCCAGGAGGTTCCGGCCATCCGATTTGGCCTTGAGGTACTTCTTCTCCACGAAAGGGAGAAACTATGACGTAAGAATACGTGATTGCCACCGGGACTGGTGGCTCTTCTCCAACATCTTCTTCCAGCGGGCCTCCCAGCTCCGCGCCTGTTGTTAGGAGTGGTCTCCTAACCCACCACACCACGCACGTGTGGGCCATCTCGAGGGCAAAAGATGTACTGGAATGAACGCATTAAGCGATCATTCAGGCGTGGTCAGTTAATACACCATGTCGGGACCAATGTTCGTGACACCTGTTGGTTCTTGAAGAGTAGGTTGAGGTCAACGTTAGTTAGCTGCTGACGGGTGAAGTAGATGAGTTTTTCCACAATAACGGCGCCCGAGTCACGATCGCTGTTTAAGATGACAAATGAATGTTAGCCAGCTGTATGCTTTATTATCAAGGCGCACACTTACCTAGCGCCGTATTGCTCGCATCTCCCTCTTGGAAGCCGTTCAGCAAACCGGCCTCGCCGGCAAAGGACACTTTGGTGTTCTTGAGTGCACTATTGTACCCGATTGGGTCACTGGGCTCTTCATCGATAGATGTTGCCGACATTTTGGCTGCACGTATCGACCCGCCTTTGAAGAGCTGATTCAGTCTCTGGCTGGAGTCGTGTCTGCGCGCACATACGGGAATGATGGATCGACTCCGCGTCCGTTTTGATGCTGAGCTGGCGTGCTTCGGGGCAGTCCGAAGCAACAGCCGAGGCCTGAGCAAGACGAGGTGCGATGTAGAGATCCCAAGTGTCGTTTGCGAACGTCACAAATGTCTGATGCATGAATGCTAGGAGAAAATTAGTATTAATCAAATAGCAAAGAAATGCTAAACTTACCTCCCATGTTGGGGTCCATGAGGTTGGCCTCAATGGCCACTGTGGGGTGAAGCGCCCAGTAGAAGCTTGCCGCGGTATGCAGGGTAAATTTTGATTGCCAGAAATCTTGCCTGCCCTCTGTGGACATTTCCCAGTAGTAAGGCTCCGGAGGCCTTACCTGTCTCGCAGCTGATGGGACAACGGTGTCTCGCGGTTCCGGTTTTCTGTCCATGCTGTTCATGAACTCGGTCCTCTCCTCGACATCACGTCTATATGCCTGGTAGACACGGCCGGTGCGACTTTTCTTGTATTTTGAGGCACCGCCCCACGTCTCCCTCAGCACCTCTAATGGCTTGTTTAGAGCGGTGATCAACGAAAGCTTCGCATCTTTGAACTTTTGGTTGACCTGATTGGCTTTTTCAAGCCTCGTGGCACGATCTTGTTCCGTCTCGTTGTTGTGCGGGCGGATGGAGAGCTTGTGGTATGCCCCGATAAGATTCTTGAGGTAAACCTCGGAGTCATGCTGTCGGATTGTTCCAAGAACAATGAAGGCCACCATTTCCATTCGCTCACTGTCGTGTCGTTGGCCGGTAAGCCAAAGACCTTGATCTGCAGTACAACTGCAATTCTTTTCAGCTCAGCTTTTCCTGCCTCATACTTGAAGCTATCCAGCCCCGCTTTGTCATCCAAGATGGCTCGGATAGAGTTCTTAGGTAGGTGGTTATATCTGAAAAAGTGAATGGCCGCTGTTCCATCCTGTAAGCTATGCCGCTGCGTGAGGTGAGGGAGGATAACATACCGGCAGTTCGTGTCCAGTTTCTCTCCCAAAGCAAACGAGATCCTCAAAAGGGAAACAGAGCAGAACGCAGCGGTGCTCGAGACAATCCAAGGCGTCCGGGCTCTCAGCCGCCGCCAACGCCAGTGCCAATAAAGGGTTGTTCCAGCGCTCTCCAACCACCATCATTGACCCTCCTCTAGAAGAACCCACGATTACCGAGGTAGTCGTTCAAGGCTTCAGAGAGCACGGCCAGCACATCCTTGAGGAGGAAAAAGAATTCGGTGTGGTCATGTATGGTACAGCGGTTATTCGTGTTGCGGATTTGTCAACACGGCAATTGCCTCAATGGCGTCCTGGAATCTTTCCTGCAGATTTTGGCCTTGTTGGAGCAAGACCTCGGCGTCGGTGCGCTGCTGTCTGTCCCGGGTCCACTCTTCCTTCGCTTGCTCTTTGAAGATACAGGTTCGTTTGTTCATTGGCGTTGGCGTTGGCGTTGCCGGCGGCTTTCAGGATATTGGTTCGTTTGTGCGATTTTTTTTTGCAAGCCTATATGTCTTACTCAGTTGGAATTCTACCTGTCTCAAGCATGAAAAAGTCTGATCTTGTGAGACGCGAGTTTCTGGACGTTTAGAGCGAGTGTGGTTCTACCTGTAGTAACGGCGCAGCAGTGGGTCGCAATATTAGAAGGCAGGGCGACATCGAAGGGCATGGACCGCTTGCCGCAGGATTGCTGTTGCAGATTGCTGGCTGGAAGTCTACCTACGGAGCTTTTGAAGTGAAGGGTTGTGTTCTGGTTGCATGACGTCATCGGCAGCCGCGGTTTCCCTGGCCAGTATTTTCGCGAGCTGTTAAACACCACGTTGCTTGTTACAGTCCCTTCTCGCACGGATGGCTAGCTTGGATTTATTTTTTTTTTGCGCATGTCATGGGTAGTTGAAGCTATCGTCCTGACGCGTATGTAGAATTTTTAATTCGACATTCTCGTCCGGATGATAGCTTCAACTACGCATATGTTGTTTTTTTTTTTTTTTTTTTTTTTCAAAAAAGAGGCATAGTTACCCTGAATTATAGGATCCTGCTATTCTTTGCGCTATGCTTCAGCTGCAATACCTCTCTGCATGCGCACCGCACGCAAAGATGCAGGGGATTTTTGCGTTGTGACAATCAAGGACAAGAATATCGGCAAGCGTGGTGACTGTCCAATCATTTGAGCTTTCCATGGCTCAACGCGCCCATGAGCTCGGCAACCCCGCTCGTCTGCTGCATGTCAGCCAAAGCTCTGTCCTATCCGCACAGACTTCAACATGTGCGGCAAAACCACTTGACAGGGCTTTAATCAGTTGCTCAAAGCGAGCGTCAATCTGCGTGAGCCATGGTCTCCCCGAAAAGCAGCGTCATCATCCAGGTAGGAGGAGGCAGCGGAGGCGAGCGAACGCAGAACGATGCTTCTCCAACTGCCCAACACCACCCGCATTCTCCAAGACCAACAACCAAGAAGACCTGGAGTCGTGAAAAGTCAGTGAAGCCCAGAACGAAGACACGTCCTCCCCCATAACTCCTCCAACAAAAACCACCTACTTACCAAAACCACCCCAGCTACCCCGGCGCCCTCCTCTTCAACCTCACCTCCTTCATCCTCCCGGCCCTCTACGCCACCCTCTCCAAGCTCTGGATCGCCTCCCTCGACACCTCCCTCGTCGCCACGACCGACACCTACACCTACATCACGACCATCGCCGAAGTCCTCAACGAAGGCCTCCCCCGCGCCTCCTGGCTCATCATCGGCAACCGCAGCGGCGCCCTCCCCCTCTCCACACGGCTAACTCTCTCCTTCACCCTCATCGCCACGCAAGCCCTGCTCGGCCTCATCCTCTCCCTCGCCATCCTCGCCGCCGCGCCCGCTTTCACCGCCGCATTCGTGCCGCGCGCGACGCGCGCCGCGAGCGTGACGTACGTGCGGCTCAGCGCGTTCGCGGCGCTGGCGGCGGCGGTGGAGACGGCTGTCGCGACGAGCACGCGCGCGTTGGACCGCCCGGACGTGCCGCTGCTGGTTAGTAGTGTCAAGTTTGCGGTTAACATCGCGCTCGACTTGCTGCTCGTGTCGCGGTTTCACGTCGGCAAGCATAAGCCGAGCGTTAACACGCAGGCGGCCGTGCGGCTGGCGTGCGACCTGGTTGCTGCGGCAGCGGGGTTGGCGTATTTCGTCTGGAGTGCGCTGAGGACGTGGGGGAAGGAGAGGGGGAGAGGCGGCGGCGGCGGCGGTGGTGGTGAGCGGAGCGGCGGTGGTGACTATGCCGCCAACGGAATCGGGCGGCCGTCTTATTTCTCGTTCGCAGCGTTGAAGTTGCTGTTGCCCGCAGGCTCACTTACTTTCGTCGAGTCGGCGCTGCGCAACGCGCTCTACCTGTGGCTGGTATCCGGCATCGTGGCCATGGGCAATGACTACGCGACCGCCTGGGGCGTCTTCAACACGATCCGTTGGGGGCTGGTCATGGTGCCCGTGCAAGCGCTCGAGGCGACGACGCTTGCATTTGTGGGGCATGCGTGGGGATCGTGGAGGGCGGAGGTGGAGAGGAGGGGAGTAGGAGCAGTGCAGACGCGGAAGCCGAAGGCCTCAAGGCAGGATTTGCGCCGTGAGTGGAAGCCTCCCTAATACATCTTTCGATGTGTTTCTTTGAGGGGTTCTTTCTATGCCTTTCTTTTGGTCGTCTGATGATGCTGATCGAAAATACTCTTTTAGGAATGGCACGCCCAGCGTTGTTGTCTTGTCTGCTAGCGCTCCTCTTCGAAGTGCCGCTGTGCATCTTCCTCGCCCGCTGGGGCGCCCGCAGCTTCGCGCGATATCTGTCCGGTACGGACACGGTATCCCGCATCACGGAGAAGATGTGGAGAGTAAGTGACTATCCCTTGCCTACCCACCGATTGACCCGAGCCAATAAGCTTACATCCAAACCTCGTCTCGGCTCGTCACAGACAATTGATTGGACCTACATCTTCTACGCTCTTAGCACACAACTCGCTGCTATACTACTCGCGACGCGGCCGCTGTGGTACCTCTATCAGTCACTGGCCTCGAACATTCTGTGGGTACTGCCATGGGCCATCGCAGTCAGCAAGGCGGGCATCACACCTGACGACGCCTGGACCTATCATTCTGTCGTCTTCGGCGGTTCGCTCGTGTTCAGTTTCTTCGATGTCTTGCTGTTCGTGGGAGTGTGGGCCTGGAGGTTGGGCACCGGCCGGATGAGACTCCCGCCTGCGCGGCGCCAGGTGTGAAATAGATTGGGGAACTCGTGATTTTTATCTATTCCTCCTTGCTGAGGTGGGGATGATAGGACATAGGGTAACGTTAGGATAGGGTAGGGCCGATACCATACTGAGCGCATCGCCGCGTGGTTGAAGAGATCAGTCGGTATGCTTCATTTGTATCAGGTATTTCGTTGCTGAAGTCGAGCTCGGTCGGTCCGCTTAGTATTGCAACGCTGAAGATGAGTAATTGAAGCTTCCATTGGGACACGATCGCATGACACATTTGGCAACAAAGCATCCCGATGAAGGCTTCGACTATCTCGATTTGTTGCAGTGCTGTTAGTGCAAATGCCAACGTCGCCCCCATCGACGCTTGCGGCCGAATACTTCCCGAGAAATCTGACGACATGTCGACTGACCGCACGCACTTCGTGAGCGCCTTCGTCAAAGCGCGGCGGCACAGACGGTCTCTCTGTGCCTACCCCATGCGCCGCAACCCCACTGTCTCCAGACCATCGCGCTGCTCTCCAAGTTTTCTCCTCACTCGCCCACCTACCCTCCGCAACTCCTTCGGCCGACGAAAGCCGCGCGGAGACGGCTTTCCCCTTACCTCATTATTCACATGCCATGGCCTATGCGTGCCGCAGCTTCAGCCCGGCCAACAAGTCGGCCCAACGCCAATAGCCGAGATGAAGCGGATGCCTGTGCTCGCGATGCGAACTGACAAACCCCTTCCATCCCCTTCGCCCACTCGCAACCGGGAAACTATGCTTGCTGGCTCAAGCGCAGGTCTTGTGATCAAGGCTTCGTTTTTCGTTCGGAAATTGTTGGGAGGGATGATCGGAGGCGCATTCATGCTTTGGATCGGCGTTCCCAAGAGGAGTAAAAAACGGCTGTGTACGTGGTAGCTCATCTTGGCAAAGCACGGTTTACAGAGCGTTGGCAGGAAGCGAAAACGACAGGTAGCTGTGGAGTCGACGCAAAGGGAATAAGGAACCATCGAATTACACGGAAATAGAAACCACGTGTGGATGCCATGGCTGTGGTCTGGACGATGCCTATGGGGCATCGCAGTGGGTGTCGCCGCATTGCTGGGTCGGTCCATTGCTCTGCTGGGGTTTTTCTGTTGATCGTGTGACCAAGGTTTCCCCTTCGGCTTTGGGTCCGGCGGATCTTGCCATACGTGGTCCAGTAGCCTCTCGTCGGGAGGATTCCAGTCGACAGTCCAACAGAATGAAAGCGAAAAGATGAAAAAGAAAATAAGCTTACACGCCGGCGGTGTGTCATGGAAATCGAAGCAAGGCTTTCCGGGGACCTGGGATCGTTGGTCACAGTCGTTGGCAGGCTAAGGCGAGCTCCGGGCTTCGAATGTGCGTTTGGAAGGTTCTGGCGCATGCGCGCTTGCTACGTCAATCATCAGCAATAGAAGCATTCAGAATGCCGTTGCGCATTGTGGCAGCGGTATGGTGTTGAGTCGACCGTTGACCCAACAGACTGGGTCTGCATGACGACGCGTCAGAGGTTATCACGTCGTGGATTCGATAAGACGGTTTTGAGGCAGAAGCATGATTGCGGGCTCACGGCCCGGTCTGGACCTTGCTGGCACTGACGACCATTGGCAGCGGCATAGCGAGCAACGGGGCCGGCGGAGAAAGGTGCGGAAATGAGTGGAACAGGGCCCAACGAGGCGTCGGGCGCAAGAGCAAGCAAATTGCACGCAACAAGCGGGCTGGAAAGGTGCGGAAAATGGTGTTTTCGAGTGTTCACCTGGCCTTGGGCGTTTCTCTGGGGCAGAATCAGCGCAAAGAGGACGCTGGTGGTGAGAATTTGAGCTTCGGCGAGGCGATTTCCGCATGGAAGCTTCGAAATCTGGGGCAGATTAGCCGGCGGGCGGCAAGGCTTCCCGGTGGAGCTATGATCTCCTGCGACGCGTTCTAGCCCGCCGGGCCATCCCAAATGGGAAGCTCACGATAGCCGACTCCGGGGTGAACCAAATTATGTGGAGATGACGGCGCCCCGCGGGACATGCAAGCTCCCGAAAGCTGTGACCAGCAGCGCCCTATGGGAGCTATGTCCAGGCCCAACTCTCTGGAATTTTCGAACCACGACACAATTCTCTGGTCATCGTCGGGTGATGAACACGTTGCCAGGGGTCAGATGACAGCGCTGACGAGGCAGACGGGGAAGCGAGGCGGAGCAAACGCGGAGCTCGTAAGCTGGGGGAAGTCGGGGAGGTGGCAAGATGTCGTATCGCACGAGCACCAGCTGTCAACGGCAGGTCGCGCCGACAAGGCAACCTGTCGGACTTTCGCTTCGCCTGCCTCGCGGAAAAGGTGCGGTGAAAACCTGCCGCCTGTCGCAGCCGAAACGGCAGTTGTCAGTGTGCAACAAGTCATCGCCGACGGCGTGCTCGAGGCGACATGTCGATCACGTCAACAGTGCCTGGATGCGGCTACGATCAGGGTCCGTGATGAGCAGCAGCTGCAAGTGGAGCGACAACGGCGGTCAGAACGGAGGCAGGCGGTGCATAGCCGGACGCCACGCGCTGCAGTGTTGGAGGGCGCTGATTCGGCACCGATCCTCGGCCGGCCAGTTTTATTTCTGGGCCCCGCCCAGGCGGAAGGAATTCCTTCTGGAATCTTGGCCTGCAGATCACTCCTGCGCGCGAGATCCATGCCCTGCTTCCTCTGCACGGCAGCGCTATTGCGATGTGCCGGTTTCGGTCGCTGCCTGGCCGCTGCTGACGAATGGCGCCGGTCGCGCTGCAGATTCGTAATATCTCCGGGCTTCCGGTTGGGTCGGTGCGGCGCACGAGGCCACGAGGCCAAGCGGCTCCGCGGCGGCGCGTGGGCGACCAGGAGTGGCGAGGTGCGGGAGCGGGCGGCAGGTGTTGGAGAGCGCAGGTGGTGAGCTACGTGCAGCAGAGCGTTGGAGGCGCTTTGCTCGGGATGTGCGCGGCGATGGATCTCCGGCGGGCCAAAAGCGGAGAGAGTGGAGCTCGACTCCACCGCGGCGCATCTCTGCCTTGGAAGCTTTTTTCTCGCGGGCTGGGATGGGGCGTGCTTCAGGTGCGTCGGACCCGCCACGATGCAGACGGCGGCGGTGATAGCAGCGACGCGGGCGTGGGATGGCTCGGCGGATCATGTCGCGACTCGGGCTGGTGTCCCGCGCGGCGTGGGCGAGGCGACCGGGAGTCGCAGGCAGGAGCGAAGGTCCCTGCGGCTGATCGCACGCCACACGCCAAATTTCCACCGACGGCGCAGCCGCTGATGACCAGGAGCTTGGACCCTCGACAGGGGCTCTGCCAGCTCCATTGTGTCCATGCTCTCCACAGAAAATCTCTGTCCGGCGAATTCTGGCCCTGCCGAGCGCTGCCACACCCTCCATCGCTCTCCTAGCCACCTGTTTTCTCCGGCGGATTCCTAATTAGCTCGAGAGCTTTGGCCGCTCTTATCGCCGCGAGCTCCGTATATATTTGGGGCCCCAAGAGCCCTCCTCCCTCACATCTCATCCTCATCTCAGACATCCACTCTCCACCAAAGACAATTCTCTACCTCCCCACAAACAATCTTCTCCACACAATCACAATGTCTGCCAAGAGCTACGACAACGCTGCCTTCGAGGCCGAGAAGGCCGCCATCACCTCCTACGAGGAGAACTGGGACTCCTGGGACGGCCCCATCTGGGACTGGCGCTCCACCAACAAGCCCGAGGTCGCCAACAAGGCCGTTGAGACCTTGAAGCGCCCCACCCTCGTCCGCAACACCACCTCGTGCTCCTCCATCAGGACCATCTCGTCCGAGACCTCCGAGTGGCACGCCTCTGCCACTCCGGCCTGCACCAAGTGCGGTCACGGCAACGCCACCATCCACATCTAAACCAACATGTGTGGCTACGAATCTCTACTACGATACCCTTGGAAACTCGGGAATCACGACTCCCGGTTCTGGAAAATGGAATGGATCAGGTGTCTGGAGTTGAAATAAACCCGGACAGGGACCTAATCTTCGGATCGGATACAAGCACATCCTGTACAGTTCATGCATCCTAGACTATGATTTTTCTAGTTTTGGATCATACTCGGCTACGGCCTTGCGGTTTTGGAGTTTGTTTTTGGGACATTATCAAGCGAATCACTGGAAAACATCAATTTATTATTATCGGTCGCTCGTTCGACCAAGTCTACCACTTCATCATTGCTTCCAACTGCATTTGTGAACATTGTGCATCATCATGAAAGCTGCAGCACCAAGTGACTTGGAATTAGTGTCACCACTGCCGATTGGATTCCATCGTCTATACAACTGTATGTCCTCGCGTAGTCTCAATAGAGTCGGAACGGAAAGATTTGTCCTGGCGGAGAGTTTTAGCTCTCATCTTGTCATAGGGTGTGATTGGGTTGAACCGTGGTTCGCAACGGTCAATGTCATCTGTGGTTCAGATCTCCCGTTTGCCACATCTGACAGACCCTGTCAGAGTCGATAGTGTGACCTCGGAATATCCGACATCTCGTGCAAATGGTCATTTACGGGCTGACCCCAGGTTTGAACTCTAACCGGCTATCCTTGTCATCTCCATACCCCAGGATCTGTAGCTTTATTCACGAGTCGCTTGAGATCCAATTGATCCTTTGTTTCACGTCGCACAATGCTCTGATTGGATTGAACTTTGAAATTGATTTCCTTTTCCGTCTTGCGCCTATCCGAAAGTTGAGATCTTGAATCTACCATTCCCAAGGTCGATCTTTCCCTGAGTTCTTCTACCATCGCGATCCGCCAATGACAGTCATTAGAAGCCCAAGCATGTCCAGCTCGATCCTTAAGACCAAGGGATTCTCCCAAACGCCTCTGAACTCCAAAACCGAAAGTCATGGTCCGAAATACAGACTCCGAAGGGGAATAGACTCCGTCCGATGCTCCACCTCAATCTCTTTCTCATACTCAACAACCATTCAAAGATGGCTGGTAGCGCCACCGTGCCCGCACCTGGAGCACGTGTGTGCGGCCGAGTTCGTCCAGAGGCTGGCGGTGCTCGTGGAACTCGTGATCGAGTTCGTGCTCGAGCTGCGGCTCAGTTCCGGTCTCTGGGGAGCAGCCAAGTTTGAATTGTTGTTCTCCTTCTTCTGTTGTGACATGGGCTTGTTGGTTTCCCGCCAGGGCCAGATGGGGCCGTCCCAGCGGTCCTATGCCCACTACCAGTTAGTAACTGCTTGGAAGTTTTGGTTCGCTGTGGTGTCGACTTACCCATCCGTCCTCGTAGGAGACAATGGCGGCCTTCTCGGCTTCCCAGGCAGCGCGGGCGTTGAGGGCGTCCATCTCGAAGCGCTGGGCGCGGCAGTGGCCTTCGGCAGTGCAGCAGTGTGGTGTGGTCATTGTTGCGGTGGTGGTTTTTGAGGTTTGGTTGGTGGTGGTCGGCAGCTCGATGGCTGTGATGATTGTTGATTGTTGGTTGGTTGGTGTGGTACTCTGAACGAGTTCTTGAATTGTGCTTGATGGTGATGGAGAGGAAGGGAGCTGGCTGTGCCCGATGGCCGCGAGCTTATATACGGAGTACAAATTCTCGATGGCCTCAGCTTCGTTCGCAGCAAAAAACGTGTGCGATCATCTGCGCGTGGTTGAGCGGTTTGGTGTGGCGCCCGAGTACACCCGCAGGCAGTGAGCTGAGCATCATGGGTTGTCTGAGGATCACCCAACCCGTTCTCGAATGCGCGGCCGCCCCCTGCCGCAACGCTTGGCCTGCGCCACCATCCCGGCGCCCGGGAGCTCACGATCGTCGTGACAGAGGCGAGCGACACGAGCAGACAATTCTCAACACCACGCCCTGCGACACCCAACCATCCAAATTCCTCCATTTTGCTACGACGACACGCGCGCCGTCGCCCGCTATGCGCTCCAAGCAGTTGCAGCGCAAAACGCCCGCCTTTGACCCCGCTTGCAATTTTCCTCCAGCATCGCGCCTCACCGGCGGCCGCTCGTAAGCATCAGGGCACTGCTGCATAGCATGCAAGCCCACTCGCTATCAGCAGCCCAGCCCGCCGACCCTGCCTGCTCCCCTGCAATCTCGTCCCCTTCACCCGCGCCCCCTTCCTTCGCCAGCGCAGCCTCAAAGGCAAACTTTCCTTATCGTCGTGCAGCCTATCTGCACACCCCCATGATTCCATCTGCAGCGTGGCGCACACCCGAGTCCCCGCCATGCAGACCGGTCGCCTCGACCGGTCGCAGCCCAGCAGAAAAGTCACTGCTATCGACGCAGCGCTAGGGGGGATGTCGGTTCCATCGTGCGTGTTGTCTGGAATGTTTCTATTCCCGGTCGCAGCGCGCGTATCTGAGCGAAAATCGAACAGCTCCCGCGAAGCGGCGAGGCCGGGCGCGTCCCCACCCCACCCAACCCACGCGGCTTGCGCAGGACCGGCTGCCGAGCCGCACCGTAAATGCGCCCTGGATGCAGGGATGTCCTTTTTTTCGCCATCGGCCGCGGCCGCTTTGAAGCCAAGCGTGGCACTCTTTGATTCCATGATTAGACGCTGGGTGAGCTCAAAGATGGGGAGAATCAGGTCTCCAGCACGACGAGGCAAGCAGCATACCCCGGCCAATTCATCTCGGCGCCCTGACATTGATGCAATAATAGCAAGCATCAACTGTATCACTGAGACAAGACGTGGACGCATCAGCAGCTCGTACCGCCGGCTCGCCATAGCTTCCAGATCCCGCTCCTTGATTTTGCTCCCTTTAGCGAGTCAGAGAATGTCCCCAGTTATTTCCATTTCTCCCTCTAGCGGGCCGTCGGGTGCTCCCGGAGAGGCAGTGGTGAGCAGACAGACCGACAGAGACGCCAGATATTCTCTCCCATCAAGCCTACCCCCTTTACCTAGCATTGTTCAATCACCCGCATCAGAAGTGGTTCTGACAGCGAAGCCCTACGTCTACCCTGCACGCTGTCCGTGACAGTGGCGTGTTCAGAAGGCGTGGTATGCTCGCAACCCAGAGGCAAAAAAGAAAGCAAGTCAAAAGGAAATACATTTAGTCAACAAGCGGTCGGCGCCAAGCAATGCAAGCCTACGTAGGGCAGGGCTGAGAGACAGACCGCTTGTGGTCACGCCCCGCCCAGGCGTGCTGTATGGGCGTTGGCGTTGAATGGGCTTCGCGAGACGACGACGCCCCCGAAAAATCAAGTTCTTCACCACAACCGGTCAACAACCACCACCACCTTTCGCTACCACCTCTGATCATATGCTCCGCGAGTCACGCTTCGCGACGCTTACTGGCTGTCGCACTGCATCGTGCAGCTGCACAAGCTTTTTCGATTCGCTCCGCCTCCCCCGCGCAACGTTCGATCTGCTTACCTCGTTCGCATCCCCCTTCCCTCTCTCCGCACGTAAGGCTGGGCGGCGGACAGAAGCGCTGTAGACGCCTGATAGCCAGCCGCTGGAGCCAGCAGCAACCCACACACCATGAGAGCCCAAACGGCCACGCAGTAAAAGGACCCGTCACGCCTCGAACGAGACTCAGACCACCAGGACTCCACGGCTCCGAAACACGCACAATGGCAACAACAGAGGGAGCGAAAAAAAAAATTGGCAGGCCCGCAAAACGCCACCGCTCTCCGGGACCCATATGGCTGTCTGAAACCTGATTTGATCTACGAAAAATATTCCTGGGTTGGCCCCATTCTCCTTCCATCCTCTCACACGCTTCCTCTCTCCTGTCCAATCAATTCGCGCCAGAGCGCATCAGTTCGTTGTCACAGCGATGCCGACGGCGGAACCATTGGCGTGACTACCGTTCCTCGTCTCCGTCGCATCCTTCTCTGCGGGAAGTGAAGAAGAAGAAGCTTGCGCGTTGCGGTAATGCTGCTTGAAATCGTACTGGATCGCATGGAGGCCCTGGTGTCGCGGGTCGCAGGAAGGCGACGGACCCGCTCTTCCGTTAGCTATCTCATATTCCCCCTCTGCTTCCGGTTTCTCCCGTGAAGAAGTTAAAAAAGAGTGGGAAGGTGTGCGGTATTATGGGGAGGAGTCATGAAAGGATATCATCATGGTCCAAGGACGGAAGGGCCGAGAGCGCAGATCGGGTGGGTACCGTGTAGCGGCAGTTGAGCAGAGCCGCACCCGCCTCTGTCTCTCTCTTTCCTTCGTCCTTCCTCCTCCCTTTCTCTCTCCCTCTTCTTCTCGCCTATGTGTCATCGCCCGCCGCGGCGCAAGGCATGATGACCCAACTGAAATGCAGAAACACAACAAGCAAGAAAGATGGAAAAAAAAAAAAACTCACCGCCCTCAGCTCATCCCTCACTTTGTCGTCCTTCTCGGCGACGTTGATCAGCTTGATGAAGTCGTCCGTCTCGGCCGCGCGCTCCGGGTCTTGGCCGAACAGGCGGCGGATGTTGTCGCTCGACACGCCGTCGATGACGTCGGTCCACATGCGCCGCCGCACGTCGCTGTAGACGTCGAGGATCGACTCGTCGGCCTGCCCGTCGTGGATGCCCGCCAGGCAGTCGTACAGCCCGCCCACGTCGACGATGCCGCCCGTCAGTCCGAGGCCGCCGCTGTTTTGTTGTGCCGTGTCGTTAGCTCGAGTCTCTTGTTCCGGCGCAACGCAGCTCTTCGTGCTGCGCTGGGCAAACAGGTAGGGAGTAATGATTGAAAAAGGGGTTGTGTGGTGGTGATGGTAGAGAGAGAGAGAGGGTCACTACGTACAATGGATTGCACAGGTGGGCCGCGTCGGCGGCCAGCATGATCCTGCCGACGCGCATGCTGGGTGCCAGTCGCTGGTGCACGCGGTAAGGGCTGAAGCCGGCGATCTCGTAGTCACCCGGCTGCGGGTTGCCCGGCAGCATGGCGGCGAACTTGGCCGGCGCTCGCTCGAGCAGCTCCTCGTGGCTTAGCCCGGACCGCTCGCCGTACGACACGCGCCAGTATTCCTTCGGCGGCCCGGCCAGGCGGGCGACCATGTGCCAGTGCTCCGGGTGGATGAAGAACTGGATGTCGGTGTAGCCCCAGCGCGTGAAGTCGTAGTAGACCTGTGTTGGTGGAGTCAGCGTTTTGGCGTGGTTGAAGGCTATACTTCCCACGCCTCCGTTTGCCCACTTCTCTCTCCCCCCCGTCCTGCCCTCCATGGAAGATCTCAGAGCAAACTCACATTCGCAGCAACAATCTGCTCATCCCACGTCCTTCCCGGGAACGTCTTCTCCCCAAACAACAGCCTCCTCACCGCACTACCCGCCCCATCGCACCCAACCACATAATCCGCATAGTGCCTCTCCGTCCTCTTCCCCTTCTCCCCCTCCCCAACCTCAACATCCACCCACGCCTTGCCTCCCTCATCCTCCTCCCCAACCCCACACACCCTCGCCCCCCAAACCACCTTAACCCCCTCCCTGGTGCTCGCCACCCCCTCCAAATGCTCCAACAACACCGCGCCCAACTCATCCAACGCCAAACAAGCCGTCCGATCACCCTCGCCGCTGTCCAAATCGATCCGGCCGAGCAGTTCCGCGCCGACGCCAGGGTGGACCGCGTGCCGCTCGGCCGACCACAGCTTTTTCCACGTCATCCACTTGGGCGAGAAGCCGCGGGCGCGGATGTCCGGCAGCACGCCGGCGCGCGCGAGGACGGGGATGGAGGCGGGGCCGTAGTAGGCTGCGCGACTATAAGGGGAGAGGTAAGTAGGGTTGGGGGAGAGGGGGGAGGGGAAGAGGGAGGGAAGGAGGGAGAAGGGAGGGGAGAAGAGGAAGGAGAGGGGAGAAGAGGAGGGACTCACGGACGCGGATCGAAGCCGTTGCCGGCGTCGAAGAGGGTGATGTTGATGGGGTGGGGGGAGGGGTGGCGGGCGAGGAGGAGGGCGAGGAGTAGGCCTGAGGGCCCGGCGCCGGAGATGATGATGTGGTTGATTGGCATTGCTGACTCTTTTTTTTTTCTCTTCTGTTCTTCGGATTAGTGGTGGTGGTTGTGGTAGGTTCTTTTTCGCCATATCTTACCCTCTATTTCTCTTCTGTTATTTCCTTTGAGTGGGGCTGTTACCCTTTTCGGAATTGACTCGGTGCTGTTGGTGTAGAGCACGGAAAAAATCCTGTGTGCTCGTGGGGATGGGCAAGAAGATATGAATACGAAAAGATGGAAATTTCAATCACCAGGAGCTGCGGTGTGGAGACACACGAACCCGACGACGACGATAAAACGTTTCAACGCTTCTTGGCAGTAAGAGCAATGTATGGATGCAGCCTCTAAAACAAACTCAGAATCTGGGGAAATAAGCTTCTTCACTAGCACAACTCGTATCCAACCACCGTCGGATCGGATATACAGAAAGCTTGTGGTTGCCGATTTGGCTCCAAGAACGCCATCCGGCACTTGATTTAGGATCCGGCGACGAATCGGCTATTGGACCCTCGGGTATGTTTGACAACAGGCCTGTAGTGATGACGTTTTAGGTAAACAGGTCGAAGCGGGCGGGGTAGGTGGTGCGGGGCTCGGATATATCACAAAGGAAGGTGGAACGGGGATCCCTCATGCTTTCGAAACACTTCCGAGATCGGGTTGTTTATTCTTGGTTTTGGCAGGTGGGTTTGCGGCTCTTTATCTGTGGAGCATGCGGAGAATGTTGTTTGATAAGCCACGTTGTTGCTCTTCTGGGATGATTTCTGTGGGCTGCTTTGCTTCTTCGAGTCAGTTGATAGGCCCGATTGGAGTCACGATGTCGACAATGTAATGGGGAACCAAAGTACATCGCTCTGAGTTGTATGAATGGATTGTCCTACTTTCAAGAGCGAGGACTGTAAACGTAACTCTAATCATTTCTACCTTGGATCAGCCCACCACTGGACACCATGACGTACCTCAGTCAACATCATCAAAGTCTTTCTTCCAGTCATCGCGACCACCTAGGTAGCGATACACCACTCGGGAGTCCAAGTCTTTGAAGCGTGGGTCATTCATGGTTGCTGTGTAGGTTTCCAACCCTGCATCTCCCAAAGCCAGCTTGACGCCTAACCTCTTCGCAGTATCAACAGCAAGGCCAAAGTCCTTACGCATTAGCTGAACTTTGAACCCTCCTTTATACCCATTGCTCGAAGGAATATCAGGTACGATTCCTGGTACCGGACACCACTTATCCAAGATGGCGCTCTGAGCAGTGCTGGTATGAAAGATGTCTTTCAGCACGCGCGGGTCCATGCCAGAAGCGATGCCGATATTCATCGCCTCCGAAGTCGCAATGGCTATCAATCCACTACAGTAATTGTTGCAGAGCTTCGCTGTCAGACCGAGAGAAGGTCCGCCGCAGGGAAAGACGGAGGTTCCCATCTTGCTGAGCAGTTCGTGTATGCGCGGGAAGTTGGGGTCTCGGCGCGCACAGCCGAGCATGAAGGTCAGCGTGGCTTTCTGCGCGCCGAGCTGGCCGCCGGAGACGGGGGCATCGTAGAAAGATGCAGAGGGATAGAGGGCCTTTGCTTTGTCACGGACTTCGACGGAAGTGGCTGTGTCGATGGTGGAGCAGTCGATGAGGAGCTTGCCGTCGACGTTTGCTGCGAGGACGCCGGTATCGGGAGTCAGGTACACGGCGCGAACGTGCGAGCCTTCTGGTACCATTGATAGGATTACGCTCTGTTTCAGTTAGCTGATAGCAACAACATGCAGTCCGAGAACGAGGGAAGCTACCGACTTGTCCGCGACTTCTCGGGAATTGGCACATGCATGGACTTTTGTCGGATGATGCGCACACAAGGTGTCCATAGCAGGCGTTGATACATCGTATACATAATACCGCATGTCATTTGGTAATTTTTGGATGAGGTTTTCGAGCATAGGAAATCCCATGATACCCAAGCCGATAAAGCCAATGGAGTTGAAAGAGGGTGCCATGCTGAGTGACAAAGAGAGTACGGGAAATCAACTGGGGTGAGATGAGGCTGACAAGTAGCGCAAAGAGCGCCAGTGTGCCGTCATTTTGTCCCCGCGGATGATGGCGTAGCGTGAGGGGTTGATGCGTGGGAGGCAAGTTGGGGAACAAACCGGCCACGATTTCCTTGACTTGCGGGGAAACTTGTCCAATGCACGTGCCTTCCCTGTCGCGTCGCGCTTCGCGTCCTGCGACCAACTCTTTTCCATTGCGGAGTACTACCTTTCCATCGTCCGAAAAACGCCAGAGTTCATCAGAGGCGTCAATGACATGCATTGAGTCTTGCTTCTGACGTCAAACAGGCGTTTGTGCTATGCCTGGCGGCGCCCTTACCTACCTCATCACGCACTTTTCTCGGCCTTTACCATCACGAGTAGCCTCATCTATTCGCAGAATCTACAAATGCGCAGGAAACATCCTAGCTTTGTTCCGTTCATACCAGCCATCATCATGTGCTGCGACCAGCTCCACGTCTCTGTTCTCAGCCAGCTTTCTCAGCCGCTGGATCGACTCGCTCGCCGCAGATTTGTCTAGATGGATGCATAGCGTCTCGCCAGAGTCATCAGTCCAGCAACCAATCTCCTTCTCCCCGGTAAGCAGCCGGCTGTCATGGTACGCGTCGCCCGCTAGGTATACCCAGGACTGCGGGCCGGTGCGGCACAGCAGGTTCACGTGTCCCGGCAAATGGCCCGGCGTATCGATCGCATAGATGCTTCCGTCGCCAAGCAAATCCAGCGCCGCTGGAAATGGTCCCATCTCTGCCCATTCCCAACTCTTACGACCTTTTTTGCCCGTCGCAGGCAGTTCCTCCGCTCTCCCTTCTGGCAATAGATTCGGGTCGAAATGCTGGTGAGAACCTTTGCCCGACAAGCCGTGCTTGAGGACATCCAATGCTCCGTGGCCTACCAGGAAGATTGCATTCGGAAAATCTTCCGGGTCGCCATGATGGTCATAGTGTACATGGCTCAATAGGACCACATCAATGTCCTCCGGTGCAATTCCGCCAGCTTTTAGCTGTTCCGCTGCGCCATGTAATCGGTATGGCTGTCGTCCGCTGAGATGCTTTTGCTGAACATGCATGTATCGCCCCTCTTTCGAGCGCAGTCCGAGGTCGAACATCAACCTGAGAGGATTTTTGTTGTTGTTGTCAAAGACATCGGAACCGGGATGGGTGATGAGGAAAGCCAAAGAGGGGACTGTCCGCTTGGCGTCGGCATCAGCTGGATGAACAAAATATTTGTCAGGGAGAGTAATAAATCCTGCGGCAATAGGGGACACGGTGACAAAGGTCTGGCCAGGCTGGTTCGGGAGTAACGCCATGGTCTGAGTAATGCAATATTTCTCCACTTGTCGGATATAGAGTTTCGGTATAAGTCCAGCCGGATCGGGTAGGTGATGCTTCTGGTGGACAATGCTCTCGGACAGAGAAGACGAGGCGTTTCCGAACAAATTTTAGAGGATGCGTCTATTCAGCAACGAGTCTCAGAGACGTACCAGAATTTACGGCGGCGAACGATACGGATAACACGGGTTGCTGATGGTTTAGCTCAAGCTCCCCCCCATACCCCACATCCTCCTCTTCCCCGCTGCGGGTCCCCGTCAGCTGTAACGCGTACGACCTCAACTTCCGACGCGCAACTGCCGACTAACAACAACAAGCTTAGATGCTGGAAAATAAAACGCAGAGGCCTGCACATGCCATCCAGACCAGTGCAAATTGCAATTCTTCCCCCCACGCCTGAAGTTTGGTCCAATTCACTCCAGACACCATGCCGACGCAACTCAGCGACCCGAAAGAGTACCAGAAGATCTTCCACTGGGCCGAGACCCAGAAGAATGGGGAAATACCGTCTTTCGGCACCAGAAAGAATGATCCCTACAAGTATCAGCCGGGGTTCAACAATCATTTCGAATCCGAGGCAGTCCCTGGCACCATTCCCCAGGGCCAAAATAGTCCTCGGCACGTGCGGTTTGGGCTCTACGCAGAGCAGATGACAGGTACGGCGTTTGTCGCTCCCAGACATACGAACAAGCGCTCCTGGCTCTATCGTGCCCGTCCGGCCGTCGCACACCAGGGTTTTGTAAGTAGCGTGTTCCGTTGCTGTTAAGAACGGAGATGCTGATACTTCCCAGACGGATTTGCCAGACCTCAAAGATACAGAAACAAATTTCCTGACCATCAATCCGCGAGTGCATATCTCGCCCACTCAGCTAGCATGGCTGCCTTTTGATATCCCCGAGGGAGAGCCCACGGATTTCACAACGGGCCTCAAGACTGTTGCAGGCAGCGGCGATCCCACCCTTCGCGAGGGTCTGGCCACTCATGTGTACCTCGCCAACAAGAGCATGGAGAAGAAGGCCTTCGTCAACAGCGACGGCGAAATGCTCATTGTGCCGCAGCAGGGAGCCCTGGACATCCAAACCGAATTCGGACACCTGTACGTCCAGCCCGGCGAGATCTGCGTAATCCAGCGCGGCCAGCGCTTCAAGGTCAAAGTCGAAGGCCCCACCCGCGGCTACATCCTAGAAGTCTGGGGCTCGAACTGGGAGCTCCCGGGGCTGGGGCCGCTAGGCGCCAACGGGCTGGCCAACCCGCGGGACTTCCTGCACCCGGTGGCGGCGTACGAGGTGACGCAGAACGACCCGTGGGAGGTCGTGTACAAGCTGGGCGGCAAGTACTTCCGCAGCACGCAGCACCACAGCCCGTTCGACGTGGTGGCGTGGCACGGCAACTACGTGCCGTACAAGTACGACCTGACCAAGTTCGTCAACGTGGGCAGCATCTCGGTCGACCACATCGACCCTTCGATCTTCTGCGTGCTGACGGCGCCCTCGCGCGACCCCCACGCGCCCCTCGCCGACTTCCTCATCTTCTCGCCGCGCTGGGACGTCGCCAGCCACACGTACCGGCCCCCGTACTACCACCGCAACGTCGCCTCCGAGCTCATGGGCCTCATCTACGGCGACTACGGCGGCCGCTCCGACGAGTTCCGCCCGGGGAGCATCTCGTTCGAGTGCGGTATGGTGCCGCATGGTGTGGCGTACGAGCAGTTCAAGGCCGCGTCCGAGAACGAGCAGCCCCAGGTGCAGATCTCGCTGGCTAGCATTGCGTTCATGTTCGAGAGCAGCCGCCCCTTTACTATCACTGACTACGCCTGGAACAGCGACAAGAAGCACGAGCATGAGCCCAAGATGTGGGATAATCTAGTCGACAACTTCTCGAGCCACAAGGCTGAGGTTGACGAGATCCTGGCGAAGGCGGCGAAGGGATTGAAGATTGGCAATTGAATTCATTCAGGAGGCAGGAGTACATGGTCGGTGATGGGACACTATGACTGAATGGGAAGTTGGATTGTGATGGTGGAGCGAAAATCAGTGTTGCGTACCGAGCAGGCAATTGACTTCCTAAGTAGGATATCCTTAGTTTCTTCTCCATACATCATGCAGTGCAAACATACAAATACAATTTCGACAGCTCTCCCACACTCGATCATGACTGATGGGTATCCCCAACCCCCCCATCACTCCCCCTTCTCAACCACAATGCCCTCCGCCCGCACCTCATTCAACACCCTCTCCGCAACCCTGAAGCCCTATGCCGCATCATCAGTCCCCAAAATTCTTCAAAGAACCCCCAAGAGAAAAGAAAAAAAAAACTCACCTCCATCCCCGCCGGCATCCCCGCATAAACACTCGCCTGCAACACCGTCTCGCGCACCTCGACCTCCGTACACCCGTTGCGAAACGCGCCGCGCACGTGCACGGCCAGCTCGGGCGCGCGGTTCAACGCGCACAGCATCGCCACGTTCAGCAGGCTGCGTTGCTTCAGCGAAAGCCCCGGCCGCGTCCACACCGAACACCACGCTGCTTCTGTTGCTAGATCCTGCATCGGCTGCCCGAAGGATGTGGTTGCGGCGAGGGCGCGGTCGACGTGTGCGGGACCGGCGACTTGCCGACGCATGGCTTCGCCGGCGGCGCGGAGGGTGGCGTGGGCGGTGGCGATTTCGTCTGGGGTGGGGTTGGGGTTCGACATGGTGGTGGTGGTGGTGGTGGTGGTGGTTGATGGGGATCCTGTTGTAGTTCAATTGAGGTTGTTTCTGGACGTGAGAAATGGTGTGGTCATGGATGAGATGATGGTGTTGATGGAGGAAAGTGCCGATGTCGCTGTGTCCTGGGCTCGGAAAGCCGAGGTCAATGGGTGAAAGGATGTATGGAGTACCGTAGGAGAGGCGAATCTTGAGGGAGTGATATTACTGCATTCGGAAATGCCAATGCTTCAATGGCATCTCTACACTCTCCCGCCAAACACCCCGGCTCGTTCAAGCTGTCCAAAACGAGCCTTTGGAAGCGAGAATTCACGTGTTTGACGGGCTGCTAGGATGCAGGTGTTGGAGCTTGGGCCATGAGGGGTAGCTCAGGGCGGGCAGTGCGGGGCAACTCGTTCCCCCTCATTTCTCGACGAGCCCCACCCTGCATCAACACTGCGCGGGGCAGCATTGGGGATCTTGGGCGGGTGCCTTTCCGTCTTCGACATGTGCCTCGGATTTCTAGCCTGCTAGTGCCCGCGTCGGATTTACGTCTAGTTTTCACCCCGAGCAATGGGGTATTCTCCAGCGGATGGGATGCAGGCTTTCTAGAGCCGGAATAGCTAACCTCCATCTTTCCTTCGAGGAGGGGTATGATGGAGTGGCTGAATTGTGAGTGATGTGCCTCTCCTTGATCTCCTTTGACAGGGTTTCAGACCAACTCTAGCAACACGATACTCATAATTTCGTGTACAGAAATGACGACCTACGACCTCGATGATGCTGAATTCAAAGCCCTGAAGGGAAAGACCATTATTATCACTGGTGCAGCATCTGGAATCGGCCGAGCTGCTGCTCAAATAGCGCATAGTAAGTCCCAATTCCTCTCTCCCAGAGAAGAATCAGACTGAATCAAGATCACCAACACAGGATACGGCGCCAATGTCGCCATCGCAGACTGGAACGAAAAGGACGGAGAAGCCTTGAAAGCCGAGCTCGACGAGTACGCATCCTCCCAACCGACCATCCCATTTCGCGCACACACACACACTAACCGCGAAGCCCGCAAAAGCCCGGCCCACGTCATCTTCCACAAAACCGACGTCTCCAACTGGGACTCGATCATCTCCCTCTTCGACGCCACCACCAACACCTTCTCCTCCCTCCACGCCGTCCTCTCCAATGCCGGTATCAACACCGAAGACTTCGCCGCCACCATCGACGCCGTCGACCCGGCCACCGGCAAGCTCCTTGCCCCCGACCTCAAGACCGTCGACGTCAACCTGACCGGCCAGATCTACGTGGCCAAGGCCGCGCTGCACTACTTCAAGAAATATGCTAGCGATGATGGCATCAGGAGGCAGCTCGTCATGACCGGGTCGGCCGCCAGCTTCATAGACTGCCCGCCGCTGCATCTGTACTGCGCGAGCAAGATGGGGGTGCTGGGCTTGCTGAGGGGGCTGCGGACGCAGGTCGAAGCGCGGGGCGTGACGGTGAATATGGTTGCGCCGTGGATGACTGGTGAGTTTTTTTCTCCTCATGATCAGGCGGGTAGGCTTCCGCCGCTTTTGCCGCGCCTTACCCTCTCTCGCATGCAGATGTCACGCTAATAAGTTTGCTTTACAGAAACGCCCATGCTCCTCCGTGAGTTCTATGACGTTTGGGGCGAGCTGCCGCGGAATAAGCCTGAGGGCCCCGCTCGCGCTTTGCTGCTGCCTGTCGTCCGGCCGGAGGTTAATGGGAAGTCGTTTTACGTTGCTGGGAACCAGATAGTCGAGGTCGAGGACAAGACGCATGAGGCGCAGCCGATTTGGCTGGGAGAGCAGCTGAGCAGGGATGTGGATGAGGGACAAAGGCGGTTGATCCCGCTGGCGCCGCCTTTGTGAAGGTTGTTTCGGGACTATGCAACGTTCGAAGGAAACTGCACATTTCCATAGTTCTGCTGCACAATGGAGAACCAGCTTCACGAGGGTAATGCTCGTATACATGTGGCTTTTCCGTAGTAGTGTGAGTATACGTGAGCTAATAGGAGTGTGAAAATACATTCCGTTCACTAGGTAGAAGTAATATTGCTTGGGGGGAGTCAAAATCTGGATTCGGGGGATCCAAACTCTCGAAATGGAGGAGTCAAACTTGTAGAAGCCATCTATTATCTAGCAAGCGCTTGGCCGTCTGATTTCAAATGCAGCTAATTGTTCCTTGGGCGCGGAAGAGTGCTAAACTGATTGTGCATTTGCGCGAAAACGCCAAGAGACAAACTCAAGTCACATATATATAGGCATGACAGTACGAATAAATGATTTCCGGAGAGTGAACGAAACACATGAGCATTCCCTCCATTCGTCGGGTGTGCTGCTGAGAATGACCTGCTATATATTCAAGTGGTCGTGGTGCCCGGTTGTCATACAGCCGCATTTCTTCAATATAAAGTGGAGGCGGTGAGGCAGCCGCAAGTTCAATACTTCTTGAATCCGGCCAGGCAGTTGGGTTAACATGGGAATATTGTTCAGGAACAGGTGTTATCACTTGATGCCGGGCCAGGGTGGTCACAGCATTGACCTTCTGTGTTAATTGGCCGTCACCAGGCGACTTCCCTTCCCCAGGGCTATATAAGAACCTCCCTCTTGCACCCTCCTCCCTTCCCCCGACAACCTCCTCTGACAGGGTAACCACCCTTGGACAATCCGGCCCCGAGATTGGCTCCGTCCACCCCGACGCTTCTTCTGCACTGTAGGTACTTGCTACTACCAAGCACCTGTCGCACTCCACTGACTTTCCAAAAGCACCAGCGCATTCCCTCCCGTCAGCATACACGATGCCGACAACCTTGGAGGACCTCTGTGAGGATGTCCTCGAGATCGTCATCAGAGTGAAATCCGACCCCGAAGAGAAGCGACTATATTCTGAGGAGGAACGCATCAGCCTGCTGAAGCGACCGTCATCGCCATCCCTCAGCAGTAGCAACGGCGCCTCCGAGAGCAACGTTGATCAAGAGCAGGCGAATGGCTTGGAGTTTCCGCAAGGCGATGTGGAGCACCAAGCCGATCCCACCACCGACACCGGCATTTGCTACGTCTGCGGCGAAGACATTAACGACTGCCTGAGAGTCGAAAGCGTGCGTGTGAGAGATCACAAGTGCCTGAGAGTGTGGCGCTGCCGCGGCAATATTGCCTTCTTGCGAAGCCTCACCGTCACGGATATCATGAGTCTGCGCCGCACCAGCAAGAAGCTCCACGCAAAGCTCACCAGCGCGTACCTCCGCCTCCTCAAGACGAGCCCTCTCGGAAGGGCCGGCATCGCCAAAGTTTGGTTGACCTATCCCGGCCTTCAATCCTTGTGCGCATCTACCGCCAGTGGACTCATTACCGACACCATCTCTTCGCTATACGTCCAAGTCGGCCATATCAGCACGATCTATCTGAGAGAACTTCTTCGCAAATGCTCGGGCTATGGTTCCAACGTCAAAGCCTTGGAGGACCCGCTGAACTGGGGTCAGGTCAAACCTCGCCTGGGCTATGACGAGAAGAGGTACATGTCTGTCTACAAGAGGTACATGGAACAAGAACGGGCAAGAGCGACCGGAGAGAATGTTAGGCTTTTGGAGAAGATCCTTGGCCGACTTCCCAATCTTCGCAAGATCTACGTCGGAAACTTCGGACTTCCTCCGCAAGTCTCTTCAAGCCGCCTAGGCAGGTACAAGCCGGGAGAGGAGTGCGAGATGCGCTCAGCTGCTCTCAGGACCATCTTTGACGCTCTTGCTTCCCGACCCGTTCCTCTTGAAGCATTCGGAGTGAGCAGAACGGATCATTACTGCGCACCATACGACGAAGTCGGCATTTGGTCGCTCAACCTCCCCGAACCTTTGTTCACCAAGTTGGCAGGCTCACTGTCGACGATCAAGCATCTCCACTTGTCGCTGACCACCGGCGAATTCGCCGAACTCGGTTACAAGAACAAGGTGATCTTCAAGCGCAACCTCGCTCCAGAAGGATTCACCAAAGACCAGGGCCCAAGGATGATACTCGACTTCATCTCCGCAATGCCGAAGCTTTCCTCCCTGCACCTCTTCGCCGCGCCTGGAGACGAATTCACCCTCGGCTTCGTACGCAAGCTCCTGCGCGGCCTGCCCACGACCTTGGAGGAGTTGCACCTCGGCAACATGATCATGAGCGTGCCCATCCTCGCTCATTTCCTCAACAAGCACAGACACCAGCTGACTGAGCTCAGCCTCACCAAGCTCTACCTCGTCAACGAGAGCTGGACCACCGTCTTCCGGATGATGCAGACGTTTCTCCCTCACCTCCAGCGCGCGTACCTGGAGCAGCTCTGGGAGCTGCACCCGGAGTTTGCGGACAAGCTCTTCTTCTTCATCCCGTGCAGGTATGTGGGTGCGTACAACGACTTCCTAGGTCGCCGCATCTACACGGTCGGCCGGGGTGGTCGGCCGAATGGCGTCTACTGGTGCGGCAAGTGGGAGTCGCATTTCCGCTACGATGCGATGACCATGGACGACGAGGATACGAGAGAGAGGGCGCAGTCCGTCCGAGAGGGGCTGCAGCACGCCGTGACGGAGAGCAGGCGCGAGGCGGTCTACTATGGCAACCAGGATGTGGATGGTCCGCTGTCACAAAAGGTTCTGGAGTATGCCGCCGAGGCATTCGGCAAGACGGTGAAGGAGATTGTGCCAGGACCGGAGGTGTTGAACTTGTACTGAAGGGATGCTGGAAGGTTATGGGCAAGACAGAAAAAAGTGGAACGGACTTTCCATAGACTTGGGTAGATGTAGAAAATTGACTCCCCCATCTCGAGATTTGGCTCCCCCAAATGCAGATTTTGACTTCCCCATGGCAATACTACTTATGTCTAGTCCGCTTAATGTATTTTCGCGCTACTATTAGCTGAGTTGTATTTGAAGCAATTCTCATCATTGTGGGTAGTAATACTGCGGGCAGTCATATGGTAGGATGGTGATAAATATTGGGGTATTGCAGCCGACGGCTAGCGTGAATTTATTTTTCGCTCATACCATGGGTAGTTGAAGCTATCATCCGGACGTGAGTTTATAATTATTTACATCCGGATGATGGCTTTAACTACCTATAAATGTTGGAGGAGTGTATGGGTCACTGTAGTAGAGTTAAGCTCACTAAGACTGATAGTCCGGCTTGTACTGCCGACTCTAACAGTGGACGCGTGTTGTTCTAGATGGTTGAGATGGAGGAGTGCGTAATCCCTATACGCGTCGTCGGCAGATCAAATGCCGGGCCAATCAGAACTTCTGTTTTACGTCGAGTAAACGATGTTTGGGTCTGTGGTATATGGCAATGACCAATCACTGACGAGCACTAACCATTACGCACTGATACGGCTATGACCCAAGTAACCCCGAGCCCCGAAACGTGGAGTTACAGGCCCCCATGAACGGCCCGGCTGCCCTCCTAGTTAGTTTGCGAAGTTTTAATTGGTTCTCTAGCACGGGAATTCCAGCTAAGCACCGGAAACGACAGGGTAGGTAGACATTCGTTTCATTCGAGAATCCCTTGTACATATCAATGACGACGCTGCCAAGAACAATAAGGAGCAGGTCGCAATAATGACCCACACAATGGAAGATGGCCTTTAAAAGTTGCGGAAAGATCGAATGGGTGATTGCATCCCAAATCCTGCCCGGCTCAATCTTTTCGTTTCGTTCATCATGAAGCTTTCTTCGTTCGTTACTGCGGTCGCATTAGTTGCTGCTCAAGCTTCAGCCCATCCCGGAGGCCACCATGTCCCTCAGGCTGAGCTGGCGCGCCGCTCGCATCTTTCTAAGCGCTGTGCAAGCGCCGTGGGAAGTCTGAACGAAAAGCGTTACAACACTCGCGCAAAAGCAAAGCGTGATCTCGCCGCACGCTCTGGCAACACCACTTACCAGATCACCACCGAGGCTCCGTACTACGATGTCATCCAGAACGATACTTGCGTGTTGAGCCCGGAGGTGACCGAGGGTCCTTATGTGTGGCCAAGGTAAATTTTTATGGCTGCTTTGCATTTCCGAACGCTCACTCAATCATCCAGATCCCAAACGCTTCGCCAGGACATGGCCGAGGATCAGCCCGGCGTGCCGCTGTGGCTCGACGTCGGGCTCATCGATATGGCGACCTGCGAGCCGCTTCCGAACGCTCTCATCTCGTTCTGGCACTGCAACGCCACGGGAAGCTATTCCAGCTTCACCGGACTGTCTCCCAACACCGGCTTCCCCTTCCTCCTGCAGCAGCTGAACATCACCGATTTCGAGATCGGAGTGACGGATTTGCACACTGACGACACTACCTGGCTGCGCGGCATGTGGCCGACCAATGAGAACGGCATGATGGAAATGCGGACCATCTTCCCCGGCTTCTACGTCGAGCGCGCCATTCACATTCACGCTCAAGGTCAGCATTCTTGTTACCATCTGAAGGGCCAGTCACTAACACGGGGCTCTCAATAGTTTACACCGACTGGACCCTTCATGCCAATGGCACTGTCACTTCGGGGAACATTGTCTCCACGGGACAGCTCTACTTTGAAGAGGCTCTTGAGCAGCAGATCATGGCCCTGGAGCCGTATTCTACCCACACGGAGATTAACCGTACCACCAACGCCGCTGATTCGGTCTTCGATCAGGATACTGTGGGCGGGTACAACCCCGTCATCAGCGTTGTTCCTTTGGATGGCGAGAATGTGGAAAATGGCATGGTTGGCTACATCACCATTGGGGTTGATACGACTGCTATTGAAAATTGAGGTCAATGATAAGATAGCCACAAGAATTTTGGCGCGGCGAGAAAGGCTGATGGTTTATGGTGCCGCGAGCCTCAAGTGCGAAAGGTTTAAGGCTCTCTTATCTTGTTAGAGAGATAACCTGATAAATATATTTAGACAGATTACAAGGATGGAACCGAGTTCCGGATCAATGAGAATGATTGAAAGCAATTATGAGCCAATTAAATGACCAGGCTACTCTTGAATGCAGCAATTTTAATTTTTACGGGTCGGTGAGTTCAGGGCGCCTCAGTATGCAGCATGATATGCAGCTGAAAGCTAGCGTAATCCTGCTTCTATGTATGAGAAACTTGCAGATTTCCAAAAACAGCAGAAGCCAATGAGTTCGACCTATGAAATCGTCCATATGGGTATAGTCATTCCCTGTCTGGAGATATTTCTATAGCTACCGCTGGAACTAAGCTGTAATACCCTCCTGGATCAGAACTAAAGATTGAGAAGACCCCTGCAGCCGGTGATATGCGGGGAGCTCAAAGCAGGCTTAGCTGACGTGAGAGCTCCCGACTGAGAAAATCCCCACTTTGTCCTGTTGTCAGCGGCCTCCAACGTCAGGCTGCTAACTCAAATGTATCTGCAAGGCAGTTTTTGATAAGATTGAAATTCCAGCCTAGTGCCTTCTTTACTCATGAAGATGCTTTTGTTTCCGCTAGAAGGAATACCAGTGCATAGGCATCCATCTTAGGAACCGACATACATATTCACGGTGTGCGAGGAGCGTGCGGTATGTGTTCCGAATACGCTCCATTTTCTACATTGAATTATAGACGATCAAACTTGAAGTGAAATTTCCCAACAAGGCTGCATTCGATGGCGGTGAGGCCGCTCGACCGCACGCATCTCGCCGTCAAGAAGAATCCCGAACTTTGGACCGAGACGGTCCCCCTGAGGGCAGTGGTATGTAGGCTGTTTTGACAGAGGCCTCGGGCTGGGGTGTCGCCACCGGGCTGCTTGCGTAGCGTGATTTGCGAGGTACGTGAGGACTGCCATCGTCGAGCTCACCAATACGACTGCTGTCGAGGCAAGCCGAATCAGCAAGTGGCACGGCTTGGGGGTGTCGCCTTCGCCAGGGTCGCAGCCTTCGCCGGGGTTGCAGCCTTCGCCGGGGTCGCTATTGGCTGTGCAGCTCCAACGGCGTGGGCATGCTCGGGTGCATTCGACGGTGAGCATGTGCAACCCGCGGAGAGCGGCGCGCGATTGGCCATGCGCGGGCGCAGGGCTGCTGGGTTGCGTTGGTGGGTGGGTGATGGCAATTGCTCGCGCGGTGTCGTATTCGCCAGCGCCCGCTAGTCACGGCGTTGCTTACTGGGTGGGGGCAGGCTAAGGCTTTCACTGGCAAACGCGTGCGCCTGGTGGCGCTCGCTAGGCGGGTGAGCGCTGGGTAGGTGCACATGTGCACTACCCCGTCATGCACGCGCCGCAGAGGCCTGATCTGCGCCGAGTGCTGGAGACAGGGCGATGCAGAATCCTGGTATATCCATAAGGTACGTTCACCTTGCCAGACATCCAGACCTATGGTCCTCATAAATGTAAATTTCGCGGCTCACCGCACCCAAGACGCGTGGTACATCAATTGATAATTTTTGTTTCACAATCACAACTATAAATCAATGCAAACAGTAGCATTCTACAACGATATATCAGACATTACAAACTCCTTTTTCCGTGCCGGCAAGACTTGCATTCCGTCATCTGCTTTATCTATACTCGCCTACCACAGCCTTCACCCCACCGCAGCAACCTTCAACTGTCTTGAATAGATTATTCAAACTTGCACACAAACAACCAGCATCGTTTCTGCCTAACCTTTGTGACTAAAAGGATAATTTCTGAAGTCTTGGTCAATGAGGACATGGATCGCATGAACGGTAAGTAACCTTTAGTGAGCAATACGACAACTCCATAAGCTCAGTACTCACGTCTAAGCAGGGACCACATCTTTTCCGGCGCTACTCTTGACAAGGTCTGCCTCGACAAGCGATACTTCGAATGGCTGGTCGAAAGAAGCCCTCATTGCTTTGACAGGACTGATGGCCTCGGCAATTCTACCAGTGGCTGCGTATGTCCTGCGCCACAAGGTTGGGAAGCTGTGGCGCTGTCGCACAAAACGTCAGCCTGGTGAGCCGATCGCTCCTCGTTCTAGGCCAAGGGAAAGCAATTGACGCAAAGCAGGGCCAGATGTAGAGGCGACAGGCCCACGACGGGCGCAAGACGCCGTTCTTATCGAGCTGTCCTCCTATGATTGCCCCTTCGATACATCGCGCGCCCAAAATTCAGACTGGGAAGAACTCTGGAGACTTCAGAACGGTGAATTGGAATGCTGAGGCACCGCATGAAAAGTTTTATGTATCGGTTCTCATGGCCGACGGACGGGTCTGGGCATTTGCTGCGTAGCGTTGCTTTGACGACTGCGAGTAAAACTGGTTTAGCGAGGGCTTCCGAGGCGATAGCTGATACATGAGAAGATCAAGAGATTCTAAACAACTTGGTGGCTTTGAAATTTTTTTTTTCAAGTGAAAGCCAGCATCGCTCCAATACATTCAGACGAAATGAGCAGTAATAACTATGCCGAACTCAGACGGCGGACTGCGCGGCGCACGGCCGGAGCTGAGCCCCATGGTGACATAAGTCCTGACGTAAGTTAAGATTCTTCAAAGAACTTGAACAGTTTAGGCAATATCAGTTTTGAAAGCCATTAGACTGTTTCGCGCCTTCCGCTAAGAGGTATTGCATGTTTCGCCGGAGACTGTGCCGCTTTGAAGATTTCGTTAGATATTCCAAAGGGCGAAGGCAGAAGCTGCGGAGAGGAAAATCCCACGACAAGGCAGGGAAGGCTGTGTGGTCGGAGGGGAGTACATACGATGATTACGCACCGGAAGGGGGAGGTGATGGCCGGACATGCGAAAAGGGTTAACATCATGGCAGCAAAGAACAGAAGACAACTCGGCTGGATGTGACCCGAGCAGGCAGGCCCCGACATCCGAGTTACTATCTCGAAGCCACCATGTGTATGACCTGGTTTATCACTCAGCCGAGTGAAACGGCATCTCTAAGCGACCGTGATCCGGCACGGGCGTTTTGGGGCGGCATCCCGGGCGACTTGGCTTTCGGCCTGTCGGCTGGCGGACGGCATCTCGGGAGAATTGGGATCCGGTGCGGCGTTAGGAATAATCTGCCACAGGTGAAGGGAGGTCTGCAGTGAGCGCGAATAAGTCAGGCCCAGGGTTCGGCGCCATGCCTATCGTGGCCAAGCGCGGAGGCATATCGCGCCTGGTTTTACTTATGAACGGCCGGCCGGAATAACGCCGTTCGCGGCGCGTACCTGGGCTTGCCTGCTTGCCAATAATTTCAATTAGGAATCGCCGGGTGGTGATAGAGCGAACACTACACGGGCCGAAGTCCTTTTTTTAAACGCATTTCTACACCACTCAGACAGCATAAATTTAATAAAATTTATATGGAAAGATAGAGCTTAATAAGAGCTATCTTCTAACTAGAGTTTTTATTAAAATTCATGGTGAAAATAATGGAGGCTTAGTAGACATGTATGGTGTTTAGGGGTGTAGTCCAAATGGCCGTCCATAAACCGATCTTGCGAGGCGCTATAGTCGTGCCCGGGGCCGGGACGCGTGGCGCCGTTTCCTGGTGACTAGAATCAGGCGTGCCTCGGGATCTGAGGAGGGCGGCTGGGATCAGGCTGTCGCTGACAGTCGGCGCGCCTGCCGGCCGACAGCAGCGGAGGGATTGCGGACAAACGAGGAAAAATGACTCTCGAGGCCACCGCAGTGGGCTGGGGCGGCGACCAATCTGCAACGCGCGCCGCCCGCCGCGTCAGCCGGGGCGGCGATCTGCCACGCTCGTGCTTGCCTCCGCCCGAGTTATGCACAGCCGACGCTTCTCGAAGCCATGACTGGGATCTGTTACTTATCTCCGTGCGCGCGCGCTCGCACGACGTTCCGGACCGACAAGGATCAGGCCTGCGGCTGTGCCCGCCCCCATAACCTTAACGTGTAGGACCGAATAGGACCGAGTTATGAGACTGACGGTATCATGAGATTCACCAGTGAGAGAATCGCTTGAGATACCTTTTGCTGACCATCGAGGAACCTCCACGAATCTCAGAGCAGCTGTCTCATAACCCTTTCTGACATAACCACTATCCCTGTAAGCCTAATGCGCCCAGCTCTCTGCGCAGCGTCGAATGGGTGTGTACACCTGTAGAGAGCGAAAGAGGCGCCCCCGCCATGCCCGCGTCCTTGTTCCGTTGACCACTAGATATATATGCCTGCTGCCCACCACTCGTTATTGCTACATATATCTTCTTGAGATCTTTTTCGTTTTTTTACCCTCGACTACACGTTCTTGTCACGACCGCTCTCGAGCATGAGCAACTACACAACTATGGGCAACGTCTTATTAAGCAATTCGTCTCAACCTTCCCTCCATGAGCCTGATGTCCAATCGTCCGGCTGGTCCAAAGAAGCCCTTCTTGCGTTAATCGCTCTCTTTGTCTCCATAATTATTCCATGTGCCGGTTACATGATTCGCAAACGATTTCGTTACCGCCGCACCTGTATTCTACCACTAAGTCGAGGTTAGAATCAAATATTAGCCTTGCGGGAGAAAGACTAATGATGTGAAGAACAAGATTCCAAAGCGAACACGGCGATGGTCTCTCGGCCTGTCAAAACATGTCACACCAGCGGTCAGCCCCCTTCCTTCGCTGGAGGTGGTAATTACCACGAGCATTACCCTGTTGGCCATCCGCCGGGTCACCTCCTGGAAGTGACTGAAGTGCATACTGAATTGCGCCGCATCTTGAGAATCTCATCCTCTTCAACATCACGACGAACATCGCCATTCTCAACCACGACCGGTAATAGCCGACGGTTTGGGGAATGAGTGGCAGCAGCATCATCGGGTAATCTGCCTGCTTGATTCCAGGAAGTCCAAAAATACCCAGCACGCTATGCCGCTGCATGTAACCTTTTTGGGATGTTAGTCTATTTTTAGCCGGCGTTTATACAAAAAGAACTCTTTGCCTATTGTCTGCTGAGCCGAAGAACTTGACCACAATGCCATGCATAAATTCGAGAACCCAAATGTTCGAAGCGGCAGGAAACATGAAATACGTCTCGGCGGATAACAGCATTTGGCGGTATCGGAGAAGAGCAGGAGGCTCAGCCACAATCTCACCTTTCAGCCTTGTGCCACAACACGTGGACGCGGTAAGCCGCCTGGCCCGCAACAATAATCTTCACACAGACCGTTCGTAAGACCGGGTGTCCGCCCGCGCGCGGGCGCCTCCCCCCTTCCCTCTGTACCCTCGCCGTGGATCTGTCTGGCATTCGTTTTGGTGGATTAGGCAGCACTTGCATAGGAGGTTCGCATACGAGGCCTGTGCTCCACTAGGATGCTTCGTTTCACCTCGAGCCTAGGCCGCGAATAGCTAATCCTTTGATAGCCGTTGATACCACTAGCTTGCTGCGATCATCGCCCAGCTTGCTCGATTTCTCGCTTCGCCCCTGACGGGGAAGCGTGGTGAAGACGCGGACGCGCCCGCCAGACTATGTATGACTCAAGGATCATCATCATCTGTGGGCGCGCTGCTCGCGGCGCCGGAATGCCTGGCGCACGGCGGCGGCGGCGGCGGCGACAGAGGACAGGAGGCGCGTTCGGGCGCCCCCGACGACGCGCCGCCCACCACTCGAGAGTTACCCCATGCGGAGCTCGATCGCGGTGACAAAGTGAGGGAGGCGGTGCAAACACTGGGCGGTGAGGCGGGGAGGGAAGCGCGCAGATCAAACGTGGTGATGGGCTCAAGCTCTGGCTAAGCGAATGGATTTGCTGGCACGGAGGCCGCTCGCAACGACCGCCCCGGCCTGGCTTCGAGAAGCAACATATGCATCTGCGGAGGCGCGCAGCCCGCTGTTGTTTCGCACTGAGGGGCGGCAATAGGTGAGAGACTGGTCCAAACTGATGTGTGGAAGCCGTGCTTGATGCACTCTGTAAGGAGAGGGACAGAGACCCACTGCCATGCGAGCAGACTTGGGCGAGGTGTAAATCAGTCGGCAGGGTACGTGCGTGGGCGCGCGCGTGGTGAGTGGAAGATGGCGCTGGTGTCAGATTGGGGCCGGAAGCAGAAGAGCAGAAGCTAGCCCATTCGTGCAGCGTGACTCAGCACGCACGTGCGGTCGGGAAATCTGAACATCCACTTCGTCGCGTCCGACACCATTTGGATTACTACTTTCGGCCTTGAGCAGGGGTGGGTAATAAGATTGTTGCTTGGTGACCGGGGCAGGAGGAGGAGGCTCAGCTCGGTCGGCTGCTAGTCAGTTCCTCCACCTGGAGACGCCGCGCTCAATCACCCATTGGCTGCGTGGCTGCGCGGCTCCTCATCAGTGCGCGGGGTGGAGCTCGAGGCTGCCAGCAGTTCTAACTTTGCCAGCGATGGTGACAGACAGGGATTAGAATTGCGCCGGCCCCCTGGCAACAAATTTTCCACAACGCTGGAGCCGAGCAAGTCCTGCAGAGAAGTCTTTGCCGCCGCTCGCTGTCCAAATTTCAGGCGGGCCCGACGGAGGGAAAGAAGAGGCTGACATGCGGGAGGCCCGTGCGCCTGCAGGGTGTTGGAAACCGATTGTGGTGCCAAGCCGAGTTTCGTGCTCTGTGCCTGTCTCATCTCATTGCGCTGCGCATCCTGGGGTACGGCTCCTGTAGGTATATAGCTTCTTCTACGGCGCCTTCAGCACACTTCACTTCTA
Source organism: Lasiodiplodia citricola (assembly GCA_023089105.1). Taxonomy (NCBI): domain Eukaryota; kingdom Fungi; phylum Ascomycota; class Dothideomycetes; order Botryosphaeriales; family Botryosphaeriaceae; genus Lasiodiplodia; species Lasiodiplodia citricola. The sequence continues at coordinate 245,637 of JAJNLL010000019.1, read as the reverse complement.
TTCGAATCAACATTCTTTCTGTCACTCTCTTGTCTTCAACTTCATCGTCATGGGTGCCATCTTAGTCAGCAATGCGGCTCAGCCTACCGCCCAATCTTCCGGATGGTCCAAGGAAGCTCTTCTTGCTTTGGTCACCCTTCTCGTTACTGTCATCTTTCCATGCATCGGCTATATCTTCCGCAGACGGTTTCGCAACTTCTTCATGCTTTTTCGGTCACAGAGTCGAGGTAAATATTCCACTTCTCAGCCTTGCACTAAAAGAGACTGACAGCTCCAAGAACAAGACACCGAAACAAACATGACCACCATCGCTTATCCTCCATCCGAACCATACCACCGCGACCCAAATTTCACGCACTTCCACGACCATCACGGCTTCGATTTTCCTCGTTATGGGACAGAGTCGAGCTCAGAGCAACTCTTCCAAGTCGCCGAATACCGCGTCTATACCGGATCGCTTCGCACTTTAAAAACATCATTCCCTCCAACGTCATGACCTACCTTACGACCTCGAATACCGGCCGATTAAACTCAATCTTCCAGCAGCACTTCGATCCTGGTCTTCCTTGCAACGTTCAGCGCTCTTTGTACAATACCACGAAAGGTTCATTCAGCATGGGCCACAAACTCTTTTATGTACTATAATGGCTCGAGAGTATAGAAATAGAATACTTTTCCTGTCCTGTTCCTGCTGAACCTACAAACCATGATTACCACGCCATGCACAAACTAAACAAGGACCGGAGTTCCAGTCTTCCCACTCACCATCCATCAGCAGCTCGACCGCTTTTCCCCCTTCCTCCCTTCTCACCACCTTCCTCAACCACCTCCGCTCACACAACCCCCCCACCAACCGCCCTCCCCCTCTCCCCGACCACCGCCCTCAACCCCTCCACCACCTCCCTACCCAACCACCGACAACTCGCCCCCCCACCCTCCTCCGCCTCCTCTTCCGCCCTCTCCACCCACCTGAACAGCAACCGCAAGTTCCTCAAGCCATCCGCATCCCACCCCCTTAACGCCGCCGTCCGCAGCACCAACCGCTCATCCACCGGACTCGTCTTGCCATCCGTCAACAACTCGATGCCACCGCCGCCACCACCCGCACCACCACCACCAGCGGCAGCAGAGCTGCCAGAATTCGTCGAAGACGACGTCGCGAGCGCAGCAGACGCGCCGGCGCCGGCGCCAGGAAACGACGGCAGCGCGTCGGTCGGGATGATGAGGGCGGAGACGTCCGCTTTGCTGACGATGGGGAGCGGGAAAGTCGAGGGAGAAGTGGAGGAAGAAGAAGAAGGCGCTGCAGGGTGAGGGTGATGCTCGCCGCCGCGCAGCGCTGGCAGGGAGAAGATCCAGTCCCACAAGATGCCAGCGCGGGACGCCGCGACAGCCGCGTTAGCGAGGTGCGCGTCGTTGAGGGCGGTGAGGGTGGCGTTGAAGGTGCGGTCCTGGTAGCGCTGACCGTTCGCGACCAGCGCCGCCGACAAGTGCGCGGGGCGGCGGCGCGCGTGGATAGTCTGCGTGCGCTTGAACGCAGCCAGGTGTGCCGGATTAGCGACGAAGTCGAGCGTGATGGGCCAGTGCTCGGGCGAGTTGGTCTGGATGGTGGCGATGGAGTCGAGCTCGGGCAGCAGGCACGGCGCCGTGTAATCACACCTCGTCTCGCCGTCGCGGAATGTCACGACCAGCGGCATGGCGATGGCGCGCTGCGTCTCGACGTCGCGGATGACGGCGCAGCGCGGCTCCGCCGCCAGCACCCAGAAGTGGCGGAACGCCTGCAGGTGCGCCTTGTTGTCCAGCACGTCCGTCGGGAAGAGCGGGTAGAAGGCGCAGACGAGCGCGGCGATGGCGAGGTTGGACGTGCTGAACGTGTAGCTGCCGCCGGCCACGAAGAGCGCGCCGAGGGCCATGTGCGCGGCGAAGTGCGAGCCGTACGGCACGTCGGGGCTGACGCGGCCGTGGAGCAAGCGCAGGCGGCGGAAGACTACGATGTCGCCGGTGCCTGCCATGACGGTTGCGGCTGAGAGGGCGACCAAGTCCTGGCAGTTGCGCACGGTGTTGCGGGTGAGACGGGCGTCGTATCGAATGGCGGGTAGATGGCAGAGTCTGATGAATTGATCGAGGTAGGTGACTAGGAAGTCTCGGGCTTTGGTGTTTCCGGTACCTGCATGCTTGAGTCCGATGCTCCAAAGCAGACCAGCCATAATGTTGTAAAAAGGCATGTGTTCACTGCGAAGAGCCTTGATCTCCGTGAGTTTGTGATTGATACCATACTCGGGTGGAAGATTCGCAACGATCCACTTGTAGTCTGCCTGGATATCATCCCACATGATCAGATGCTTGGCAAGCGTTCGAAGCAGGAAGATGTCCGGACGGACATAATCGAACTGAGGAAGGGTGTCTGGGACGTCGATCTTGCGGGCCACCGAAGCATTCTGAGTTTTCATGAACACCAAAGCTATGGCGATGACGGCACCGGCGGTTGCTTGATCCAGAACATGAACAATATCGACTGGCTTAGGCCCAACAGCAACCGCAAGAAGCCGCTCAACCAAACGCATATCATGAAGGCCGCGGAGGTCATTCCCGTTGCCGAGGTTGATCAACCCAAGAGCGAATCCAGCTGCAAGTCTGTACCCTTCATCCCGTATGTTGTCTGATGGCGCCGAAGGATCCTCTAGCTCGACATGCTCGATTTCTGAGAGCATTATCTCGCTCATTCTCCGGTGCTGGCTGTTCAGATAAAGTAATCCGATACCCATCAGTCCAGTTGTCTGCGCCAGAGGAGGCAAGTTGAGATCAGCCGCACCGGGTGGCAGCATGCGTGTGACGTGTACCGAGAGTAAGCGGGTGACCAAAGTATCCATGGTGCCCATATATGAGACAGAAAGGCCAAGAAGAAGGCCAATCGATGTCATGCTATGCTTGGGTGTAAGGTACTTGAAAGACAGCCATTTGGCAATATTCTTGAGGTGGCCGTTCAAGCCGAGTCCAAACAGCAACCCTGCGTGTTTGTTGCTCAGTTCTGCGGGCTTGTTGTACGCAATCCACGAAGTGTCGATTCCTTTGGCGCGGCGCGAGATGCTAAGACCGGCTGAGACACCCGCATGGAAGAAGGCCCATGCAAACTTCTCCTCAGTGTATGTGCTTCGATCCGCACTAACCGTATTGTTGAGAGGTTTCATGGTGCACAGCGTTGTGAAGCCATGTAGCGGGTACTTCTCCGTGACAAGAGGTCTCTTGCTATCAAATTGAAGCATCGAGTGCCCTGATGGCAATGCAAAGGTTCTCAGCATGACCCATTGCATAACGCTCTTCTGCGCATCCAGATGTTCAGCTTCTGTCCAGGAAGGATCCGGAATACACTCGGCAACAGCAGGGCGAAGTGGCTCGAGAAGACGTAAGGCCTCAATATAGCGCCGGTCTTCACTGAAAATGAGCCGCGTGATCATGTGTCTGTCGGCTTCGGAAGAGCTTTGAGAGGAGTCGTTGGCCTCTGCGGACTGGCAAATAGTATGCACATCGCGACTTGCGATGCCAGGAGCAGACTTTGTCCGTTAGGAATGTAGTTACCGAATGGAAGGGAATACTCACAACTAAAGAAGTTGAGCTTGGAGACCACTCAGTGTCTGGCCTGAGCAGCGTGGTGAGATCCTCTCTACCGACAATCTCAAGAAGCCTTTCGTTCCACGTGGTTGGCGGATTGGATTGGCATTCGACAATTGCTTCACGGATTCCAGCAACGACAGCCGAAGGGAATGTTTCTAGCATGCGAGTGTCGATTCCGCTGGCCACCATAGTCTCAACCTGCAAACTTGGTGTTTGTTCCCCCCGTCGTATCTTTGCGAGGTATTTGCACAATGCCACTGTACGCGGAGTTAAAGCAGTGACTGCTTCAGCAAGGGCCTGAGAATCGTGCGAGGTTTGCGGTTTCTCTGGCTGTCCAACCAGCATGTCAAGAGTCGGGAAACCCTGGTATCTACGCGGATCAAGCATCCTCTCCAACCAGTCGAATACCGAAGGCGGCTTCTCCCAAGGAGGGTGGGGAAGTGTGACGGTAGTAATTGAAGCTGGAAGCAGTCAGCTCATGTTGTTGATATCTGCCCAAATCCATTGTTGAGCTGCATGAAAAATAGATTGGAACTTACCATCTTCAAACACCCACTGATCTAAACTTGCACCATCCAGGCCATATGGGCTGGTGATCTTCCAATCCCAGAACTCCCAATCAAGCCAGCGCCCAAGCTGTGCCAGGACAGGGGCAAGGTTACCAGTCTCGGACGACCGAGTGTCTTTTGTGAGAATATTCAACTTTTCCTCCTCACGCAGCAGATGCAGGGCAACAAGGATGGATGGAAGGTAGTTGGCATGAGAGTCCTGGTGCTTAGCACGAGTCGACCTTCCAGCTGTCTCCGGAAGAATCTTCTTCGCCAAAGGCTCCTGAAGGAAATCGCGAGCAGCTTTAGCACAGAACGGAATGAAATCGCTTTTCCTCTTGATGCCGTAGTTGGTCGAGGGCGAAAGTAGAGAGTGTCTGGTCGACGTGCGAGGCTTAGCTTTTTCTGCCAGAGTCTGTTCCACCCAAGACCATGCGGCTCCGTCCCAGCTCTTGGCGGCAGGATCCTGGCTCTGGTAGCGCCACAGCAGCTCGAAGGGGTCATCAGCAGCCGGCCGTCTGAGTGACCGCCTACTCGGGGTGCCCTCCACGGAGCGTGTGATGTCAGTGAGTCGAACTGACTTCGGGTCTATTCCACCAACGCCAAAGGCAAAAATGGATGCGACCAAAGCCGCCCATTCTACATCAAAACGCATTTCGTTGCGCAGATTGCGGGAAATGTTCCACCAAATCGCCAGCAAATGGTCGCCCTGAGGTGGAGGTAGGATCAGGCGGCAGGCTGAAAGGACTCGGGATACCATGGCATTCTGTGGCCAGAGTTTGACCTGCAAGCGGTGATATCGCCCGTTACCTTCCTTTATGTCAACACTACCATTCCTTGCAGCATGTGCCAAGGCGGTCAGATCTTCAGGGGTTCCAATCGACTGGTTTGGATCCTCCATAGCTTCCTGCATGGGCAGGCTGAACCCGATCGAGTAAGGGTTGTATAGCCTGAATCTCCTGGGAAGAACGAGAGTGTACCGCGCCTGTGGGCACCATCCCGCGGACAACGAATCTCCCGAATCATCTCGGGCTAGACACAGTACTCGTTGAATATCGTTGTCGCAAATTTTTATTGCATCAATGAAATCTCGTTGGCGCCGAGTGTTAACCGCAGTCGGGATCAGGACGTTATGCGGCTCTTTTGATTTTGAGCCACCAATATTGGATGCAGGGGTTGGCGTAAGCCGCCTTCGTTGAACAGTGAATTCATGTTCGACAAGTTCGCCTTTCGATTTTTGCATCATATAGAGAAAGAAGTGGCCATCATTAAGAGAGGAATCGGTGAATGACCTGGGAGCTTTCAAAGTAAAAATCTTAGGTGGTTCCTAGAAAGGCGTCAGCTGATGCACTTATGACAGATCTGATGCAACATACCATTGGGTTTCCATGCACAGAAGAATGGAAGATGCTTTCGGATGTACCAAAGGGAAATTCGGAGAATTTGACCAGCAATAGCTCCCGGCGCAGCCCCTCAATCGGCTCTTGCAGACCAGACGCATCTTCTCCGTCACCGCCGAGGAGCTCGTCAGGGATTTCTGAATCATCGATGGTATTGTCAAGATCTAAATCATCGTCCAAGGTATCCTCCAGAGAAACAGCGCTCAGACTGATCTGTGAAACATCTCCCGGAGTAGATGCCCTCATTTTTCTGGATGCTGGCCGAGAACTGGGGCCAAGGCTTGTACGTAATCCATGACCACCAATGGATGTCCCTCTTCGACTGTGACTGAAGCTGCTTCCTATGCTGCTGCGATGCGTAGCCTGCTCAAAGGCGGATTTGTCGAAACTTCTCGAAAGATCGGCTCGAGAGAGTAGGGAGCTGACGCGCCTAGATTCTCTGGTAGGCTGCCTAGCGAGGTCGGTCTCTGGATCAAGCTGAGATGCGAATGCTTCTTCTGCAGTCTGATGTTCGCTGCTGGGCTCACGTGTCTGGCTCGCAGTGAATGAATTGGTTCCGTAGCCTCGGCCGGGGCCACCGAAACTGTCTCTTGTCCCTTCCCTGGTCCTAAGAGCGGGTGTTGTAGCCCCGGTTCCTGGGTGCAGAGAACTTCGCCGACGAGAACGACCAACAGACAGGGTCGTGGAGCTGCGACGACTTTTCTTTGCTGATGCTGGCTTGGGCTCGATATAAGATGCGTACCAGACAGAGTAGAACCGCTTCTCATAATTGACAGTTACAACCAAAATCAATGGCTTGTCTGCAGGGTTGGCGGAATCCGACATTTCATTCTGTTTGGTGACATAAAGCACCTCTTCAGCTCTGTCTACAGGGTCAAGAGGCTTAGACCCGGATTGCTTTACAGACCATGAGCTCTTAGTGGCCTGTGACTGAGCGGCAACCACCAATCCCATTTCAGAGAATGGGTCGGTAAAAGAGAACAGGCGAGGCAAGCCGTCTGCAGCCGGACTTGTCCCAACTTTGAGGAGGTCGGCAAGAGATGCAGGGTAGGCGGTGCCTTGCCCCGACTTAGCACGTCGGGGAGTAGTGAAAGAGGTGTTGATCATTGGCGTGAACAAATTCGAATTTTGAGAAAATGACTGGGTTGGGAGCTGAGAGAAAAAGGAATTAGGTGGAACCCTTGGTACTGCTGGGCTGACTGGGATGAAATCCGGCATTGAAAGCTTTCTTTGGATGAGCAGGCCTCGAGGCGCGGGGAAGACACGTTCCACCTCAAACGGCAGATTGACTACATGGCTGGATCCTGCAAGAAAGAAGATATGGGCCTGCGTCTTAAGGAAGACGACCAGAGCGCGGGAAAGCTTCTCCGGCGGTGCATCTGTTCGAGAGCGCTTGCTCGGCCCTGTTTCCTCATGCGCAGGATAACCGGGCTCGCGAACCCTGTCTTTGGCGAACAATGTCCCCGGACCATGATCTTGCCTCAAATCTTGAGTGGTGTTGCGCAGAGCGTTGGCCTCGCCGGAAGGAAACCAGGTGAGGACGGCCTGTAACACCTTCTCTCCCTCGACCTCAAAATTGTATGCCTTGCGAATAATGCCTCCGCGCGACCAGACCACAAAGTATTCCGTTGCAGTAACCTCCTCTTCTCCATCGTCATCGCTGTATGTGGACCAGGTGTAGGCGTCGGATGGGGCGTCTTCGGGCAGGATTCCCTCTTGAATTAGGTATGGTAGGGCGGCGGGGGTGCGGACACCCAGAGAGCGAATGGAGGCCATGGAGGGGCTGTCGGGCTCATGGAGGTCTTCGTGGGTGGCGGGGCATGGTCCGGTGCGACGGGTTTGTTTTGTTGTTGGACTTGGGCAGAGCAGCGCGCGGCGGGGAGACGCGACGCGGGAAAGTTCAAAGCTTCAGCGACGAAGCTGCCGTCTCCACACAACCACCGCCGCCCACACCATCCTTACCTCTCCGCCATGGCTACCGACATGAAGCCGCGCGTGTTGCGCAAGGGCAAGCAACTGCAGCTATGGTACTTCTGCATCTTTCCGCAGTGCTTCTGACCTACCGCTAATGCGCACCGCAGCTACGACCTTCCGCAGCGCGTCAATGTCGCAAAAATCTACCCCAAGACCGCCCCGAACGGCTCCACCGTCGTCATCTATGGCCACAGCAATGGGCTGCGCGTGATATGGAGGGGCGGCCGCTCCCTGAAGCGCAAGTCTGCCTCCACCGGCGACAGCCAGCCCAAGGTCAATGGCACCTCAAATGACGCCGTCATGGTCGACCTCACCGACGACGAGCCCTCGCAAGCGCCGCCAACAATTATCGACGATGACGTCGAATTTGAGTCGGAAGAGGAGGAAGAAGACGAAGCAGAGCCATACCCGCCCGTAGTCCAGCACCTTGACCTCCCACTGGGTACCGAGGTTCTTTACATGTCATTTCCCCAGGTTCCGACCATATCCCCCTATCGGCCGGCCAACCTCATTCCGCCCATATTCAATGAGAGGATAGTGCTTTCTGTCACCTGCGCAGACTCTAGCGTACGCGTTGTTACGCTCCCACTCACGCCTCCGTCTCAGGCTCGCAAGGCGGCAGAACGCAGCAAGAGCAAGGCACCATACGGCGAACAAGTGCTCCGTATTGAGGGCCAGCATGGCCATCAGTCAATACCCCGTGGCATTACCATGACATGGAGCTCACGCACCTCCGACACCTTCCCCGAGGACATCAATATGGATGCGGATGCCTCCGATGACGATGACGACACGGAGAGCTTGCGCTCACGGAGATTGATTCAGGGCGATGAGCCGCTTGAGTGGGATCTGATTGTGGCTTCTCACTCTGTTGAAGTTACTGGGCTGCTCCACATCTTCCGCATCCCGCTCGTTCTGAAGGATAACCAATTCTCTTTCACCACCGACCCAATTTTCCCGTGGCAGACACAATACCTTTCCGCTCCTGCCACCCGCGTTCACTTCAGTTCTTCTCAATTTCCCAGTCCTCGCCACCTTCAACTACTTGTTTCCGACTCCAAGGGTTCTGTTAAGATATATGATCCACTGGCACCACCGCGAGCACGACCACGATCTGCTGGTAGAGATGTCGTCATTGAGCCCAAGCCTGGGGCGTGGATCGCGTCATTTTCGACAAGCTTCGAAGTTCCAAAGCACATTAAAGTCTCGAATCCTTACCTGGCCCGGAGGAAAGCCATCCTCGACGCCAAGTGGGCGTCTGACGGCAAGAGTATCGTTGCACTGCTGTCTGATGGAGAATGGGGCGTCTGGGCTATGGATGGTGCCAGTACGGCTCGTAACGCCTCTACAAAGCCTGTGTCGACATTCGCACTCCGCGGCTACGTGAGCAGCTCTGAACCTAAGGCTTCTGCAGCTATAAATCTTGCTCAGGCCAAGCCTAGCAACAAGTCTCTGACTCTCGCGCCAATGACTCCCAACACCCGCCGGACACGCGAAGACACGCTTTTCCACGGCCCCATCACTCCCAACACGACCGACTCGTCCCACGGTGGCATTTCCATCTCCAGCTCATTTTCCCCTTCGACCGGCCAGGCCGAGGACTCGATCGTCCTCTTTTACGGCGACGACATGTACCGCATCCCCAATCTGCAGCAATTCTGGGGCCGCAGCACGCACAGCACCGGCAGCGGCTCCCTCTACGGACCCGGCCTCACCCGCGTTGAGGGCGCTTCGCTCTACGGCGAGCCCGTGACGGACGTCGAGCAGTTCGGCAAGCCCAAGGGCGCCGCCGCCCGCATGGGCGTGCCGCGCGACCTGCTCGTCGTCGGCGAGCGCCGCATCGTCGTCCTCGCCACCATCAGCCCCGAGGCCAAGACGGGCGGCAACCTGTTCGCCAAGGACCTCGACTCCACGGATCGCCCCGACCGCATCGACCAGGACCTGCTCAAGCGCGGCGAGCTCGACATCGGCGGCATGGATCGCCTGCTCGATAGCATGGCCTCTGGCCCTGGCGCCGCTGGTGGTCCTCAGGGTCAGCTGCGTCTCGGAAATGGCCCTGCTGCGCAGAGTGTGAGGAGGGTCGGCTTCGCAGGCCTGAGCAGCCTTGGCTCGTCGAGGTGAAAAGCTTCCTAAGGTACTGACTGCGGGCATGGTAAGTGCAGAGCGTATCTGATCATTTAGCTGTGGCGTACGGAGCATGGGAGATGCTTATCACCCACTACGGGTGTCAAAGTTTACCTTACGAATCCCGTTAAGAGGGAGACTCATTGCAAAAGAGACTAATATACCCCTGACCACACACCTGTCGTCCTCTTTCTCTGTCGTTCAGTCTTCACTACCAAGTCTTGCCATCTCGTCGTCTTCCACCCTCATGAAAGCCCTTTCGCATCCGTTCGAAGCCGGATGATCCGCCCACAATTCGAAACGAACCTGCTCATCATCTTCTCCCTGCCTCCTTCCCTTTCCAACCCTTTCTATTTCCTTCTGTCCTTTCTTTTCCCTTCCCTCCAATTTCGCGATGTCAGGTGGAGCGCTAGGCCTAGTCACGCCCTCGATTGCTCAGTATTCTTCGCGATACATCAAACACGACGCAGCATACAGCCCACGGATCAACCCCTCCATCTTATCTCATCAAAAAGATGTTGTGGAGGTAAAGATCCAAACGGAACGGCGTTTTTTCCCACATGTACCTCCTACTCTGCTCCCGAAAGCTACTCGAGCGTGCGCAAGCGCGTGAGGACGGTTCGCTGGAAGAGGGCAGTTGTAGTGTACATTGGGCGCCGGGCGCATGAAATCCTCGGTCTCTTCGGAGATCGAACTCAGTGGATTCGGTGCGCTGGTTTGGGTGGCGCTGCTACATTTTTTTCCTTCTAGACTTGTTAGTTGTTCAACTAGTGATGTGATAGTGGTGACGCGTGTGAAGTATGAAGCACGAAATAGATGAAACTTTTTTGCTCAAGAACCATGGTAATACATCTGTGAAGATTCGGTTTGAATTCTTTTTTCCCGTTTTCCGTTTTCTACCTTTTCTGTCTGATTGATCTTTGATAGCCCTTCATTGTCCCGTATCAATCATCCACAGCGCTCAAGCCAATCCAAACCCGATCTCTTATCCATTCCCCCACGAGAGATGAGAGATTATTCCCATTTGCACCCATACAGTCTTTATCATCTCCCTTCTTTTTACTTCCCGTATCCACTTGTTGCAATCTGCACTCCTATGCAGCATTGTCGGGAGATGATAGCGTGTACCTTTACTCACCCCAATCAAGCCCGTTCACAATGAAGTGAACAATGGAGCCCTCCGAATCCAGAAACAGAATCAGAGTAGAAAGGAGTCTGTGAAAGGGGAAAAGAGAAGAAAAAGAAAAAGGCGCCTGACAACGCTAGAAAAGAGAAAAGAGGGCTTAATGACCGCTGCTTGCAGAATGTGTCCGGAAGAAACTCCACATCGAACCCCCCAAGCATCAACCCGTGTTGAAAGCAAGCAAGCTAAAAGACAAAAGACAAGAGAAAATGGCTGAAAAGGCTGCTGAAGCTGTTTCGAACAACGGTGCTATCTCAACCGTGGAAACCGAGCCCATCCAGCTCCTTCTTGATCGAGTCTTCGGTGTTGATCTTCTTGACCTGCGTATCCTCGAGCTTCTCGCCGTTCGCCTGGCGCATCTTCAGGTCGTCGATGGCGCGGAGCTTCTTCATCAGCGACCGGATCTTCTTGTCCTGAGGCGAGGTACCGACGGGCGAAGTGACCGTGACCTCCGGAGCGGCGGCGGCAGCTTGCTGCGCGGGCTGCTGAGTCTGGATCGGACCGGCGTTGCGCTGACCGTTCTGACTGGGGCCCTGGCCATTGCGGTTCTGCTGGTTGTTGCCGCGACGGTTCTGGGAAGGAGCGCGGCCATCTTGCGAGTTGCGGGAGCGGTTGCGCGAGTGGCTGCGGGCCTTGCGGTCAGGGCCGGTTCCGTTGGCTTGCTGCTGTCCAGCATTGAGACCAGCTGCCTTCTCAGCAGCCTCCTTCGCCTTCTTGGCCTCACGCTTCTTCTTGTTCTTCAAAGCAGCCTTGGACAGTCCCTCGTCGACACCTTCGCCAGTACCCATGAGGCTGACACCTCCTCCAGGAGCGGCGCCTGCCGGGACATGCTCCTCTGCACCAGGGACAACACGGCGGTTACGGCCAAAACCGGGTCCGTTCATGTTGCCACTGGTAGAAGAGATACCCGTGTTGATGTACGCAGCACCACCCTCATCCTCGCGCTTGAAATGAAGAGGCGTGCTGGTGCCACGAGCACCTGGGGGCCTGTACGCACCGGCAGGCTTGGTAGGAGCCTTCACAGTAGCCAGGAACTTGGCAGCAGATTCGTGAGGGGTCGGAATCGAACCAAGCGGGTTATCCAACGGGTGCTGAGCAATTGACTGAGGACGCCAGGTGACGTGGTACAGCTCGCTGAACTCGGTGAAGTACTGAAGGCCACCGGTGACGTGGTAGATCTTGATGCCGTTGTCCACGCGAAGGCGCGGGCTGGTGGTAGCCGTCAAGATGTGCTTTCCGTCGGGGCTCCACTCGCAGATCGAAGAGTTGGATGCTTCAATGGTGCAGACCTTGGCGTAGTCCTTCTCCAGATCATAGATATCCATCTGGCCAGCCAAGTTTCCAAAGCCGGCGACAAGAACGAAGCGGCCATGAGGAGAAAAGAGGATGGTGTTACGCGGACCAAGAGGGAAGTTGTGCGTGGCAACTGCACGCTGGTTGAAGATGGTGGTCTTGGCCGGCATGTATCCGTAGACGACGCCGAACTCCTTCGAGTTGGGCGACCAGGTTACGTCATGGATAGGACCCTCCTTGTCTTTATTGAAGTTAGCATCTTCAAAACGCAGTCTATCGTGGCTGACTTACCAAGCGTGATGCGCGCATCAAATCCACCGTTAGCGCTGAGAATGTACATGTTCGTTTCTCCATAGTAGCTCTTGTTGGTCTTATCAACGTCGGTCTGAGCAAGCACAATGACACTGGTGCCAAGGTTGTTCCACTTCATCTGCACCTTGTCGCCCTTGAAGAAAGTCTTTTGCGAAACGGGCGACTGGAACTGCGGCACAAGGAAAACCTTGACGCTGGCGGGTTGACCCTAAAGTAAGGTTAGACAGAAATGAGAAGCAGCGTAGCAAGTAGACATACCTTGCGCTCGGGGGTAAAAACAGCAACCGAATGGTTCTTGCCCGGCGAGACAGCGAAGTCGGTGACGCCCTCAACCCTAAGCTTGTTCCAGACAGTGCTCAGGTCGCCGCTCTGATAGAACTGAACCTCGTTCGTGACGCAGCGGGCACAGAAGCGCTCGTCGCTCGTGTATTGCAGGTTCCAGCCAGTCTGGTTCTTCTGCACAAACTGACCGACAACACTCCTCTGTCCCTCAGCTCCGGCGCCGTCGTCGATAGTCCTCCAGACCTTCAAGTTCTTGACAGCATCTCCATTCTCGTCCTTCGAAGGACGCTGCCAGGTGATGATGTAAGTGCCCAAGGGCGAAAAGCCGAGCTCGAAGACGTTCTCTGCGGGCAGCGTGGTAGCGACGTGTCCGGTCGCGGCGTCAATAACGGAGACCCTGGATCACCATTAGCATGGCGCTGATGGCTCTGTGGAGCACGAGACTTACTGTTCCGGCGACGCCCAGGCAAAGTACTTGCCGTCAGGAGAATAGCAGCAGCAGCGAAGGTTGCCCTCGGGCCTATCGACAAGGGTCAGCGCGAGCAATTGGATTATTTGGGTGGTGAACAGGGCTCACTTCTGGAAACCCGGGAGGTCGTCGTAGGTCGGGGCGGCGTTCAGGACACCAATGCCCTTCAAAGTGCGGTCTGGGGTTGCGTCAGCGTCTTGGTCGCAGTGGTGGCAGGGGAGGGCGAGCTCACAAGCCAGCTGCGTCGGTTCAGCCATGACTAGCGAAAGCCACAGGTCGCGAAGCAGGAGCAAGCGGGTGCAAGTTGTCGGAGCAGTGCGATTTGGAGGCGGCGAGCGTAGTGGTGATTCCTTTGTCCAGGAATCGACGGGAGGCGCGCTGGGCAGGGCTTCGGAGAAGGGCCGGCACTGGGTGCTTGTGGCGCGCAGACGGTCGCTGAGAGGAGCGCGAGATAGTCAAATCCGCGCGGGCACTGCTCGGTAGGCTTGAGGGCGAGTCGTCGGGCTGACGGGGACACGGAGGGTGATGTCTGGGGGCGGATGTAGCAGCTTGCACGGGCGGACAGAAATGTGAAGCCGCGCCAAGATTTCCAGCCGCAAACCGCGGTAGGTAGACCCAAGCTGTCAGCCCTGGGCCAGCCCCAGCCGAAAAACCCTCCTCCGCCACCCGCCTTGCCCGACGCGTGCGAAACGACGCATCTTTGCCTAGCGCCCCAGGCCCTCACCCGCAGTTGCCTTCTTCACGTGACTCCGCTCTGCATCTTTTTCAGCGCGCCGAAGTCCGCTGCCGCCCCACACTCCCTCGGAGCCGCAGCCGCCCCGTTGAAGATCGGCGAAGCCAACACCACGAGACAGCCTCCCGCGTTACGTGTTCACGTGGTATTCTTCAGTCTTTTGTACGAACCCGGCCTCCTCGGCCCGTGCCGCATCAGCACCTACAGAGTGTTATCGCAGCCGAAGGCTAGCGTGAAGAATCTCAAGGCTTCGGGCGTAAGTAACTATGCCTCAGCCTTTTTTTAAACAAAAAAAAAACCAACGTAAGTGGGTAGTTGAAGCTCTCGTCCGGACGAGAATGTCGAATTCAAAATTCTACATACACGTCCGGACGATAGGTTCAACTGCACATGACATGAGCAAAAAAAAAAACAAATCCACGCTAGTTATCGGCTACAAGAGGGGACCATGTCTAACAAGCTCATCTAAGATCTATGGGCTAAGCGCTTTCACTCTGATTAAGCTAACTAGATCTGTTAGATTGTTTGGCCTGAAGAGTTGCATTCTGATGGTGCTGGGGCAAGGAAACCCCGTATTTCTAGCAGTTTTGCGAGTCTCAGCAACGGCGGACCCGGTACTTCAGAAGATGGAATGACACCGGTGATGGGCGCTGGATCCGCCGCCGCAACAGACACTTCTAGGTGATATTTGCGATAATGCTCTCGCAACTGATTCGTAGAAACAAAGAGTTCCGATGGCGAACAGAAACGACATAGTTCAAAAGCCCACTCTCCCGAAGAAATGGTCCTGCGATGGTGGTAGATACCGACGGGCTCAGACAATGTGTCGTAATGAGGTGGAGACGAAGAGCGGTGCATGCAACGGAGGGGTTAATCGCAGCATTATTCTCGTCCTGATCTGGGGCGACGACATCAAAAGCCTAGTCTGAACATCCACTGAAAAGGCATTTTGACGAGGGCCACTCTCCCCTTCGAGCCACCACCAGATGGTCAGAGAGGAGATGCTGTAGCAGAGAGTAGCGGTCTCCGAACAGAAGGCCCTGAGATTGTTGTGCACAGTGCTTATGCGGACACACAGTCGGCGCCGATCGGGGGCTGCAGTCAAAGTTGGTGGTCTGTGAGTGCCGCTTCATGTGGATTTCGCGGTAGTGATCCGCAAGATCGGCCGGGTAGAGGAAGCATTCTGTACAATCTTTGGGGCACAGCTGTGGGAAGCCAAGGTAGAGTGTAGTGAGCCTTGTGATATGGTTCTCGACGGCCCTTTTCCCGTAAAAGCAGTGTTGACAGTAGATGCACACGAACATTTCAGTCTGGACATGATTGGCCTTGATGTGCGACCTAAGCCAACCCATTTCGGCGTATTGTCTTGAGCAGGAGTCGAAGGGACAAGGATACATGTTTTTATCTGCACGCTGGAGTGAGGCGAGATCGGGAAAAGCCTCGGGATTGTTGGGTAGAGTGTAGTAATTGACATGATTGTTGCCTTTGGTGTGACGCAGATGAACGATCATTCTCAGAGACTCCAGTGAAAGTGGTTGTCCGCTTGAATCCAGGGAGAGAGCAATGTCGCGATACCGTAGAGCTCGCCCGGGCCAGTGATGTTGATTTGGACAGATGTCACCGGGCCTCGCGCCAGTCCCTGCAATTAGGGCGACGGCAAGCAAATCAAGGACAACAACATCCCAGGATGGTTTTGGGTTAGACATATGTCGCTCAATCCACGCCGTTGCCATCTTCCTCACAAGCCGAACACCGACCAACTGCTGTTTAGACTGTATGCCGCGGAGGAGATGACCATCAATACATGCCTGGTTCAGATAGGCTTCAACTCTAGCGTTGTCATGGGCACTCCAGTTCTTGGCGAAATCCCGGTACGTCCATGTGAGGAGTTTGTACAGGCTTCCCAATGTTGCGTGGATTGTAGAGAGACAAGGGGTAGAATCTTGAGAACGGCCTTCGATGCTTGTAATTAGAATGTCTGAGAAATCGACGATATCGCTAAGCGTAGGCGGGTGATCGTGGGCAAATCTATTAGTATTAGCAAGGTCCCAAATGTTACTTTGATAAAAACTTACTCCAATTCCATCACCTTAGTAAACTCTTCCCACAAACGTTGGATACGCGCATATCGTAGTCCTACGATCTGCGACTGTGCACTGAAAATGTCAGGTTCCACGTTCTGATAATTGGCGATTTCATCCGCCGTCAAGCGTTGCAAAGTTGTAGCCCATGTTGTCTAAAGTGAGGCCGAGCGAGTGATGGATTGGTCCCCTTCTGAACTCGTCGTGGCTGCTTTGCGCTCTTCCGGGTTGCGTGCAGGCCTTGCAGAGGCTAACTCGGCCGGGTCTTGCGCCATAGTGGTGGATGGAGGCGCCCCCTCGGGAAGAGTGGTAGTGAAGGCGTACGAGCTGGAGGTTCTGATGTGAGGCATAGAGGGACCCCAACGCAGCGATCGGTGGAACAGTAGTAGGCCGGCATTAGAACAGCAATCAGAGTTCGTCAAGGCCGCGCTATGTAGGGAAGGAACGGGTAGGCGCGACTGCCTCGCAAGCAACAGCCCATGGCCGTGCGCCCGCGAAATCCGCCGTATCACACCTGCACAAACAGCAATGGCTCATTTGTCTCGTGTGCAGAAGTTCCCGGTCATCAAACAGCTCCTTTACCGCAATACTTTTGCTTTGAACACACGCCGTTCAGCTTCACTGCCTTTCGTGCGGTTGAGCTGGGCAATCGACATGCCGACCTTTCGGCCTTCAGCCTCGAGTAACTCACGTAATACAGCGGGCTGTGCTTCCAAAGTTACGAGTGCTGACTTCGCACAGAGAGCAATGATCGGCCATCGTATCCCACTGTCGGCCACCATCCCTGACAAACAACTGAACGCGAGGTTCGAGTGCCGTGGAGGAGCTTGCGACTTAGGATCGCACTAGAAAGGCATGTGCTAGCCACGTCGGGGAGTTGGAATGAGTTACCACTGTAACCAACGGCGGCGCCGGCCAATGCTCCGCCTATCATCATGGTTCAGCCCATCTCGCACAACGGCAGGGACTTTGGGTCCACCTCCTTCGCTGCCACCAGCTGACTTGGTGCAGCCTGTCGACTTGCAACTTCGAACGTAGTAAGGAGAAGGCTCCGAACAGAGGTGCTCAAGTCGGCCCGCGCTCGTGTCAGTAATGGCTAGGTTACGTACCTGGCTATGCGACGCGTGCAGCCGTGATTGGATGGAAGATATGATCGGAGTCGATTCCGATTGTAAATTCACTCCGGCTGCTTGACCGCCAGTAATTGTTCTGCCATCTCGGCTGTCTTGTGGTGGTGGAAGCGACTCCGTCACTGCCGCAGTTCCGACGATGATTCCAGCCTTCCGTTACACAGCAGCAGCTCAACACATGCCTAAAATCTTGCACATGCCGATTCACAGCCGCTCATCCACAGGAATCCATCAACCTTCCTTCCTATCAGCATCGTCCCAAATCTTCGTCGGTACGGCTGGATGCAATGGCGTGGTTTTCGCATGGCCCTACAAATCCGACATATCCGGTCGTGACCCGTCCCACCCCAAAGTGCGCCATGGCGGCTACGGAACCGTACACGATTACTCATAATCATGCCGATGCCCGGCAATGTTCTTGCCAAAGGGGTTTGATTCGACCGTGGCCGGAAATGCCTCCGATTGAACAACCTGGCATCCGCGAATAACGGAATACCTTTAGACTGGCTTTAATCGACACAAGCTTCAAGGACAGCGGCTCATGCAGCTCCATCTTCTACCGCATTCTGAATCCATCGCCCCAACATCGGTACACCCAGACAACGTCATGCGCAAGCGATCGCCTTGTCGGCCATTCAACCACCCAGCTTGACATTTTTGCCCATCATCGGGCTGTGGCAACTTCACCGCTTGTAGAAGGTACCACTTTGTCCAAAAGCATCTACATTTGTCTGGCCAGATGGGTGCTTTCAGGTTGTCTCGCTAGACCGTGGCTCTCGGCTAGTCTGAAAGCTTATCTCCCGCAAGGGCATTGGTGCGGGAACTAAAAGGTTTGAATGATAGTTGTCGGGAAAAAACGTCATGGAACCATCTTCCTATATCCCATCGGTCCGGTAGTAAGGCCACCCACCTACACTTGTACATGGCGTCATTGTGTCGACAGAGTGCAATGGTTTCTTATCACAGATGCACGCGGATCACGCATCAATGACGGAACGATGAATATGTAGGTGCAAAAATGAATGATCCCCCGCAACCACCCCCGCGAGTAACGGTACTCGACCTACATAGTGAGTTGAAGCTACCGTCTGGATGTAGATGTATATTTACTAATTCCACATCCACGTCCGGACAGTAGCTTCTCCTACCTACGTAACGAGCTTGGGTGCATATGGAAGTTAGCTCCGGTGGCTCAGATCCTTCGGCACCCACTATGGTCGAAAAGCACGCAAGGCTCAATGAGCCAAACTATTACCATCTCCAAGTATCCTGAATCGCGCATGGTTGGCTTATCTTGTCCAGGGTGAGGCGTCCGGATCAGGCACCCAATAACTCATGACACCACCTTATAGGTGATTGCCTGAGGCAGAACATCCGACAAGATCGAGGCTACTGATGAACGCCTTCGCGAATCGCATTATAAGATCATCGGAAGCTATGGTACACCTGCATGAAGCCAATGCTGCCCCCGGAAGATCAACGCGCTTCTTTGTATCAAGCTTTCAATCCTCAAAGCATGCTGACTCGCAAACATCGCACTTTATGCACCGTACATACAACACAGGTTAGTGAACCATCGCGGAAGAGCCTGAAATAGCAACGACATAAATCTTACGGCCATTTGTTAGGTATGTGGCATTTCGACTATCACTTGAGCCGAGCCATTGATTGACCATTGAACTACGCGCAGTCTTGATCCCGGTCTCGACTACAGCTTCACTTTCTAGTATATTTGCGGTATATCACCACATCTCACAACAACACACAAGACATGAAGTACCATTGAATCGTCCGTGATCTGAAGCGGAGCTGTACATGCTTCCGGATATATTCTCTCCTTTTTGACTTTGACTTTGCTAAAATAGCGCACAACAGGACTGAAGAAGAAACAAATGCTGCAATATTTACAACCAAGAAGAAAGAACCCGCCCAATGCTCGCGTCTGTATTCCGAGGCCGACAAAAAACGATCATCCGGGGATCCGAGAACTCGTGCTCACATTTAAGGGCAGTACAGGTCGGAGGTGTTGCTGTCGAACCAGCACTTGCTGCTGTCGTGGTAGATGGCAAGGTTGATGTAGCCACCATCGCCGTAGGTCCAGAAGTGGTTGTCTGCAGAAGTTCGTTAGAAAAACAGGCATAAAGAAAGAGGAGGGTTGGAAGAGAGACTTACCAGGACCGCTCATGAAGAAGCAGTCGTAGTCGGTGTGGAGCAGCTCCTGCTCGAGCATGACCGAGGTCTTCTCGTACATCTGGTTGGTGTTGGAGACCTCGTAGGCCATGTTGTAGCAGACGGCGGCGCCGTAGTCCTCGGTCTTGGCGTCCCACATGGCCTTGACGGTCTGCTGGGTGAAGGCCTCGCGGGCCTCATCCCACTTGCCCAGGTTGGCAATGGTGGGGGCCACCTGGTTGATGGCGGCGGAGATGACGGCCGAGGCGGCTCCGGTAAGGAT
Source organism: Lasiodiplodia citricola (assembly GCA_023089105.1). Lineage (NCBI taxonomy): Eukaryota > Fungi > Ascomycota > Dothideomycetes > Botryosphaeriales > Botryosphaeriaceae > Lasiodiplodia > Lasiodiplodia citricola. The sequence continues at coordinate 226,047 of JAJNLL010000019.1, read as the reverse complement.
GGTGACAGCGATAGCAGAGGCCATTTTTGCTGGTTTGGTGTTTGGAAAGGTTGGGTGGGGTGGGTGGAGAAAAGAATGTGTTGTTGTTGTGGTCTGAAGAGAAGAGTCCTGCTGCTTGGAGAAGAGAAGGGAAGTCTTGGTGTCCGGCGGCCCAGCTTTATATGAGGGAGGTTTTGGATGTTTAACGAACGACTCGTGAGTTGGTGCTCGTGAGGGTCGCTTGTTTCCGCGGCCTTGGCTCTCTACCCGCCACTACTAGGAGAGGAAAGCGAGTCAAGACAGGTACAATATTTGACCGGTAGGGCAGTTCTGAGGCGGCTGGAAGGTGCCGTTGCCGGGAACTGACAGGGATGATTGCTGCGCCGCGCTTGCAGCCCTACAGCATACAATATGCCTTGTGGCTGTGATAATGGGTGCAGGATGCACGATGTGAGGGAGCAGCCGCAAGGGTAGGCAGGGGCACGAGTCGCGCTGCGGCATGACACCAGCTCCCGATGCTCCACCGTTTTGCCATGCGCAGGCACGCACCACCCGATCAGCAGTCTTAACTCGCCAGGCGTTACCGCTCTCGGCCTCGGAGTTACGAAATACAGAGGAACGGCAGCGTGAGACGTTACGGTGGGTCGCTCGTCCACCATCTCGCCTCTGTTTCAACTCGTCCAGCAGAGTAACCGAGCTGGAAGACGTACAGTATCCGCAGCATCCGCTTCGGTCAATTGACTCTGCACTCGCCGACATTCAGGAAAAGCCGAAGTTTTTGAGTTATACGAAAAAGGAAAAAAAAATAAAGGCGTGGTTACACAGTAAGACACGCGTGAGCCGCATAAACATTCAATCTCGCCCGGTATGCTTTGCAGGCTGTCGAACCCTGTTGCATGCGTAGCCCAGCTCCACCTCTCCCCCTGCCCAGCCGTCGCTATTCCAGAACCTCCCGGCCCGGCGGGACTATTACCTCAGACGCGCGCTATAGGAGGATCGGGCTGGGGCGTGGGTGGAACGACGACGGCTATTTCGAGAGCGGCCTTTCGGAAAAACTCACATCTCAATGGAGAATCCCCAAGGTGGATCTGAAACAGGTCGTCGGTTCCTGCAGGCGCGCTCTAATTTCTCTGCCTATGTGGTCGCAGAACGTCGGAGGTCCATCGGGTTTAGCAAAAAGGTCAACACCATCGACATTCCCAAATGGATACACCCAACTGAGTGAATGAGAAGTCATTCTACGACTCACGACGGCGTGCCGAATGACAGATTCGGCCATGGACCACGGAAGCGAATCATTTGGCTGGGCGCCTTTTCTGCGGGAGATGAACCAGGGATCCGAACATCACCGCGTGGTGCGCAACCAAAAACCCTATTCTCAGGCGCACCGCCCTTTCGTCCCAAAGGAAACACGAGGTTACACGCGGGGATCTTCTCATCAGGGAGCAAAGAAACAAGGAGGATGCCTCGCCTGCTGACCGTCGTCACTCTTCCACGACTCATGTATCGCCGAACAATGCCCGTTCCGTCGTCGGGTACTGGATGGGATGGTCGTCTTTAACGAGACTCCTTTTACACAGTGACACAGGAGACCGGGATTCCGGGCCGGGAATGAAGGCCTTTACGAGCAATTCTCCGCCGCCGACGGGCTCCTTCAGCCCTTCAGCCCTGTGCCCCGGCTTTCGCAACACCACATCGGAAAGCCACAACCCAGTGTAGGTATGGCTTCGTGGTCGTCAAAGCGCCCCCTCCACGCCTTACATGGTCCGTGCTGCGCTGGTTCCTGCGCACGCACTTTAACCCTGCCCATCCGTTTATGTGACAGAAAAGGGTATAGCCCGTTTCAAGACGCGGGGTGTGGGTAATGCGAGTGACCCGGCCGGTTGCGCTGCCGGACGGAGAGATTTCCGGGTTCGAGACTGCTCTTTTTTTGTTTTGTTTCCAAGCTGTTCATCACACTCACTTACACTTGCTTGTCAAATCTTTTACCAGCTGCAATACTGTGTTGGTGCTGTCTGGTATGTAGAACTGAGCAGCGACGCGGTGAGTTCCTTCCTTCCCCCTTCTCCACTTCCTCTGTCCGCTCCCAAGACCGAACAGCCGCAGTCGAGGGGGAGGGAATGACAATCGGAGCTGCCGATGTGGCTGATGAACAGGTACCTGCTGCAGCTCCGCAGTGGAGAAGGCGGGAAATCTATCAGCCTCCCACGCAATGTAAATTGAAACCGATGGAGGAGCACCACGCTACGTCATCCGATCAAAGGAGCTCTCTCCCTGCCAACGCCGCCACTCGCGTACTGCGGATTATTAGAGACGCGTATGTGAGCACCTGCAGACCCAGAAAAAAGGGTCATCCGAAGTTGGAAGGTCGCACACAACCCATCCTCGGGACGTTCCCAGTGCCGAAAGAAGGACGATATCAACCGCGCCGGCGAAAAAGGCGGCAGTGGCGGAGAATGTCAGCTCGAAGGAGAAACTAAGAGCTGGCTATCTCACCATTGCAGTCTGACAGAAGGAGCAGTGGGAAGCGACATGCTCCATACCCGTTGAGGTGGTGCCGAACGGGCCGAACCTTTTGGGGCCAGTGTCTTGTGGGGCCATGAGGACCAAAAAAAAGGACCTATCTTCTCCTTCTCCGTCAATCAGACAGGCCGAATGGACCCCGTGCGGGCTACTTGCATCGGCTGTGGTAGAGGCTGTGGGTGTACCATGATGGCTGGCATGCGGGTCTGGACAAGACTACTTCTCTCAGTACACCCGAAGATGCGGAGACTTCCGCCTGGCGGCCGTGGAGAAGAGCTAACAAAGCTTAGTGCTGTGATAGCACCCAGCGATAATCCCCACTGACGTGGTCTAGCTACTCGATTTTTCCTCCGACTATCAGCCAAAAAGCTTGGCGGTTACAGACATCGAGGTGCCTGGTATGCACACACGCCCTCACTTACGCCTAAGCTACTTGGGAAGTCCTGCAGCCAGAGTATTGATGTTCCGCCGATGAGAAGAGCCGCAGCGCTCCCGCGTGATGCAAAGAGCAGGATATGACGCATATCCTCCACCCTATTCGCTCCCTCCGTGTCCAACCGATTCGACTTTGGATCAGCATTGAGCTCAAAATCAACGGAGGAATAGTTCGTGGCACAGCTAAGCATGGGCATCTTCTTCATCACCGGCAAACACCGCCGTGCGGGAACGACCGCATTCACGGATCCATGCGAGACGTGTCAGGTGACAGGCAGCATCCATTAGCATGGTAACTAAGAAAACACACATGAGACGACAAATCTCGAAAAGGACTAGAAACGGGGTAGGCGGGCGGAGCAATTCCGCGCGCCATAAAGAACGTTAAGAAATTTGGAATATGGTCTCCTTTCCACAGAAATCCCCAGGGAGAAAAAAAAAAAAAAAAAGCAACCCACACAAAAGGAATAGTAAAAGGTGCCGTCGGCACTTCCCCCCTCTCCACTCAGCTCTCCAGATAGCCGAGCGCGAGAGGATGGGTCGAAGAATGGAAAACGTTCAACATCACATCGGAATCAGAAAAAGTGCAAGAACCTGATAGAAGCAACACACACACCTCCCCACCATCTCCCAAACTCCCTCGCTCCGATCCAGGAACGTGTGGGTAGATCTCAGCGACGGGTCTCCACACGCACCCAAGTCTCCCCACCGGTGCTTTCCGTAACACCCCACCGAAGGCCGGCCCACACACACACACACCATCGAATCTCGCCGGCCGGCCACACTCACTTGTCACTTCGCTTTTCCGTGACATCGCCTCATCCCCACGAGGCCGAGCGAGGAGCTAATCGCAACGGGATATTGTTAGCGAAAGGACGCACTTTTGGGGAACGATAAAGCTCTGACACCCGAAAGGTCACTGGCACAACATCCCACCCTTCGTAAAGCCCGGGGCTCCCTTCAACCTCGAAACTCCCGCATCGGAGAAAATTAAAACAAAAAGAGAAAACGCAACAGCGAAAACGGCAGATACGTACCCGCACTGACCCCAACAACCACCCCACCATCACCATCACCATCGCTCACTCACACTCTATTCCCAGCACCGCACCCAACGCCCTCGCCATCCCTCTTCTCCTTCTCCTCCTTCTCCTCCTTCTCCATCCCCTTCTCTTCCCCCTCCCTCTCCTCGCCACTCACCATCCTCCGTCCCCTCCTCCTCGTCCTCTTCCCTCCCTCCACAGCACCACCACTTGCAACAGCGCCAGCCGCATCCGTCACAATCGTGTACACAGGCGTCCCAGACACAACAACGACGCCGTTGCTGTCCGTCGTCGTCGCACACTCCTCGGTCGTCGTCGTCGTCAGCTGCGTGGTGGTGACGAGGGTGACGAAGGTCGAGGGCGTGGCGGTGGCGCCGTAGACGGTCGTGGTGTAGGCGATGGCGGTGTTGCTGCTGCTGCTGGGGTAGTAGGGGGTGTAGGAGTAGGTGTAGGTTGTGTAGGAGGGGTAGGAGGGGTAAGGGTAGGTTGAGTAGGAGGGAGTGTAGCTATAGGATGGGGTGTAGGTTGAGTAGGAGGGGGTGTAACTGTAGGATGGCGAGTAAGATGGGGATATTGGTGTGTATGACGAAGTGTAAGTGTAGGTTGGGATGTAGGACGTGTAGGTTGGCGTGTACGATGGGGAGTAAGAGTAGGAATATGATGGGGAGTAGGAGTAGGAATACGATGGCGTGTAGGAGTAGGAATATGATGGCGAGTAGCTATAACTGTAGCTAGAGCTGTAAGCTGGCGAGGAGGAGGATGGGTAAATTGGAGAGAAGTATGAAGTTGGAGTGTAAGATGGAGTGTACGACGGATTTAATGTCGTGATTGTGGAAGTGTAGGATGGGGTGTACGTATAGTACACGGTTGTCGTGATAACAGCAGGGACGAGGAATGACTCTGTGTAGGTGCGGGAGATGGATGACGAGATGGTGTTGGTGATAGTAGAGTAGCTCCAGGTGAAGCCGGATGGTATGCTGGCTACCGGAGTCTGATAGGAGGATGGGGTTTGTGTTGTGTAGAAGGTTGTCAGACCGCTGCTGTAGAGCGAGGTGTAAGGTGTTGTTTGAGCGGACACGGTGTAGGTGGTTGTTTTAGTGGCGGGATAGACCGTCGTGTATGTCGTGTCTGACTGGTAGACAGTGGTGCTGGTGAGGCCGGAATAGGTACGAGTAGAGAGAGTAGGGTACAGCGTGTATGTCGTGTAATATGTCGTGACGGGGTAGCCAGTGGTGTAGGTCGATGGATAGTACACGGTCGATTGGGTGTACGCTGTCGACGTGGGGGATGTCGTATATGTCGGTAGCAAGCCCGTGTCCGTGGCCGGCACTGAAATGATGGTGGCGAAAGTTGTGTCCGACCAGGATACCGTGACAGTGCTGGGAGTGAGCGGGACCAAGGTGGAGAACGTGGTAGGCGTCAACGATGCAACGGAGATGGTTGAAGTGTATATCGAGACAATAGGGGTACCAGGATACGTCGTCTCGTAAGTTGATGTGCCAGAAATCTCGGTCTCCGTGTAGATGGGAGTGTACGTCGTTGTTGCGACGTAGGTCGAAGGAGTGTATGTGTATGTGATGTAGGTAGCTGGAGTGTAGGTTGACTCGGTGTAGGTGTAGGTAGGGGTGTAACTTGACGTGTAAGTGTAGGTCGGAGTGTAAGTGTAGCTTGGGCTGTAGGTGTAGCTTGGGGTATAAGAGAAATAAGAGTAGAGGGAAGTTTCGGTTAAGGGGAGCCAAGACTCAGTCGGAGTGGAGTACGGCGTAGTGCTCTCGGAGGGGTAGTAAGTATACGAGACCGTATACACGGAAGTAGATTCACTGTAGGTGGTCGTTCGCTCGATTGGAGTAGACGGGAGCTCCGTTGTGGTCGGGAAAACAGAGGACAACTCCGGTGTAGATGGAGTCAATGATGTCAAGATCGTGTACGGAGATGTTGGCGAAGGCGGTAAGAAGGTGTAAGAGTAAGTCGTTGACGAAGGCACTGGTGTGTATTCAGGCGACGTAGAGGCAGTGGACAGCGATGGGTAGTAGGTCGTCGTGTAGGTCGCATATGTTGGAGTATAAGGAGGCGGTGGTGAGTAGGATGGCGGCGTTGGGTAAGATGGATATGCCGGAACAGAAGACGAGTACTCCGGAATGGTGTAGTAACTTGTCGTGCTGACAATGATGGGTGTGCTTGCGGACGGTGTAGGTAGACTGACAGTGACAGTAGAAGCGGTTCCAGTGTAGATCGTCGATTCATCTGTCCATGTGAAGCAAGACGATTCCCCATTGAACAGAGAGAAACACCGTGTGCCTGTGCTGACGGGAATGACCGACCAGTCTGTTGGCGATGTTGTGTAGATCGTCGGAGGAGTCACGAACGACGATGTTTCGGTTTCAGGAATAGGGGTCACGGTTTGTGTGATCAGGACAGTGGAGATGTAGATCGATGTGGAGGTTGTGGTCGCTGTCGCCAAACAGGTGGATGGGTCATATGGAGGGTAGAAACCCGGAGATGTAGTATCTGCGGCCCCGGGAAATCTAGGGATGTTGTCTAAGCAGAGCCGATTAGCGGCTTTCCCACAAGAATCTTTGCAAGTGACCCAGTGTGTATAGAAGTTGAGAGCTAAAGGTAGGTGTTGAGCCTGAAACTCCAAACAGAAAGAATATAACACTGAAAAAGAACACAGAGATCAAGGGTGCGGCAGTATCAACTCACGGTTCAAGGGAGCAGGCTCCGCAGTCCCAAGTCCAAACCCCGCCACCAAAGCCACAACCCCAAGAAGCCACATGTTGCCGCAGCCGGACCGATCAGTCTGTCCTTTGTGCGAGGAGGAATCGGCAATCTCAAAGCGAGATAAAACAACACGAGGTGTGGATCCGGAAGGGAAACGAGCACAAGAAGACGATGGAGGTTCGGCGGGCTAATGCCCTTTTATTCTCCTTTACGGACAGGTCTGGTTCACGGAGGGGAAGGAAATTCCATTTCTGATAGGAGCTATGTGATGCAGCTTTCCCGGAGCTGTTGTGGCATCGGACGGGTAATACAGTTCGCCACGTACCCAGAAGCCGTTGCTTGCTTTCTCGTTCACTCGTTCACGGCCTGCTGGCTCCCGTCTGCTCTGTGAATCCCCAGTGCTGGGGGGAATGGGATGGCACCAACCCATTTCGATGGGTGCTTGGCTGGTCTCAGTATACAATATTATGAGGGTAACATATAAGGTGTATGTTTTGCTTCAGAATGTTCCATTGTTCAAATGGCCGGTACGAGGCTGACACTTGAGAAGCCAGGTTCTAACGTTGCTTAACGACGCTTCAGTATATCTCGAGGGCACAAAACATGTCAGCAAAGAGGTAACAGATGGAAAGTGGGGTCGTTAGCGGTGGCACTCGGTCGTTCCATGGTTGCACTGGAAGGCCCGTTCCGTTACGGAAGGGAGGTGAAAACCGACACCGAGGCGGGAATTTCATCATAGAGGTAATAGGTGCTGCTAATTGACAGCTGAGCTTTGCAATTTGCCATTTCCCGATTGTGGAAAGATATTTTTGGAGGCGGACAAGCTGTAACTGATGCGAAGAAATTGGTTGAATGCTGAAGGACACGGCTCCAGGTACCCGCCTGTGGTGGAACCATGAATCTGGAAAGCCATGCAGGAACAGCCATTACGCCCAACGCCTGACAGGTTGACAGCGGCCTCGCGTTCCAGAGACAGCCACGGGCAGAAGCCGTGCAGTGCGCCATGTCTCTCGTGAGGACGAGGCGGAGTGACGAGGCGCATCGGAAGTTTGCCGGCTGTAGACGGGAGGAAGGTGAGGTCCCCGCCTCACGTATATGAAATGCATACGCATGTTCCCGGTATGCAGATTTCCGATTTCCCCGCAGGACGACCCAGTTTTCGGCCCGGACTAGCCCGCGCTGTTGGGTATTGCTCGTACGATGAGTGCAGAAAAAAATCAAGAGACAATGACTTCAGTGACGTTGCGTCATATTTGTCTCTTGAACTCGTGACCCTGTGCCCACGTCGTGGGGGAAAAGAAGCCGTTTAGTAGCAGTGGTAGGTCAAGCAGTGGCCGTGAAATGACAGAAAGTGGAGGACACGCGTTTGGAGGTGTCAAGCGCAAAACACTAGGACACGCGTGTCGGACTGAAAGCTCATCGGCGCGCGGATACAAGGACTCGAGGCTGGTGAAAGGCATACGGTTTTGTGATCGAAGGTCAAGGTGTAGCGGCGTTCAAGAGTGCAGTTGTCGTGAAGATTGTGATGAAGATACCACTGTGGCTGACAGCAAGCGGACGTTAGTGGTGAGCAGAGTCTCACACCAATTCGCTAAGACATGCAGGACGTTGAAGGACCGCGGCTGTAACGTGGGAGGACGTTGCAATGCTCCCCACACTGGCGGACGAGCACAACATGGATCTGGCGTGACGATCGCCATCTCCACCTGGGCGTGACGTGTGAAGTCGTCGAGGTTGAGCGGGGTTCAGTTCAGCGATGGGGCAGAGTGCATTCTCGACCGATAACGGCGGTGCTCTTGGCGGAGACGACGATGAGTCGGGGGGCAAGAGCAGCTGACTGCGAGCGGCAACACAGAGAGCGGTGACACCGGATGGTAGGACGAGCCAAGCCGTGGTGGGAAGTGTTGGGCAAAGGCCAAAGGAGTAGGTGACACCAGTACGGCCCGTCTCACGCTCACGGCCGTGCTACCCCATCACAAAGGAGCAGCAGGAAAAAGAAAGCGGGACGAAGACAGAGCCGGCCGAAAAACAAAATTTGAAACGCGCACGCGCCCGTCCGCAGCATGCAGGCGGCATGGCCCAGAGCAAAGAAAAAAAGAGCGGGCGAACGAGGCTGTGGCGCGAGACGGCTCCATACCTTGGCCATTCCTCTGGAAAAAGCGCACGACCCGGTAAGTGCCCCTCTTTCCACGGCTTTGGCGGTTGGTAGGTAGATGGCAATCTCAGGGGAAGGCGGGTGGAAATGGTATTTGTTAGCGGTGTCGCGGGAGCGGGTGATGATTGTCAGATGCCGCAGGAGCAGCTGCCCCTTCCGCGTCGGAAGCTTTCCCCGAGATCCGACCAACATCCCATTCGCCCTGCGGATTTCCACGACCGTCTGCTCCTGCAGCCTGCAGCAGCAGGGATTCCGGAATCGTCCGGCTTGGGCATAGGCGAAAAGACATTCTGCTCGAGCTCCCGTCTTGCAAAGCTGCCCGACCCTGAACACGGCGTCTTCTCTTTCTACGCCGCTGCATTCATGTGCAACGAAGTTTGTCATGGGATACTGCTTGCGTTGGAAGCGAGGGTTGACAACAACTTTACTGTGTTTTTTTTATTCACTACCTAGGAAAAGTCCGGGTATCTTATCCACCCTTGATGTACAAGTACATACATTGCGAGCCCAGCTTTTCCCTTTACAACAATACCGATATCCTCTGATGCAAAATCGGAAAGTAACAAGAACAAGGTATATCAAGAGGAGGTGAGATCGGCTGGAAAAAAAAAAAAAAAAAACTGCGAACAAACTTCCGCAGCAGCGACAGTCGTAGAATCAGGTCGCGTAAATGATAGGACTCCAAGCTCCGGTGACGTCTTGATTGTTATCCCAAACCCCGGAGCCTGAGGCGAAATCATACTCAATGAACAGAAGCGCGTCGTCGTAAACCGTCTCTCGTTGGTCAATGACAAAGTTGGTCCTTTCGCCAGAACTCCTGGGTCGACATTGCGACGGGGGTAAATGCCAAATCCAATAAAACCTTCTGAAAGAATCGCAAAAAATAGAGTATTATACGGAAAGCAGCATTATTGAGATGCTGGCATCTCTTCAAAAAGGGTACCGTCGATGAACTTGGACCATTCGTTACCAGGCGTGATGAGCCCAGAGCTACCCTGCTGGCTGCCCTGCCGAGACATGCTGGCTGGCTTAATCGGGTCCTGGAAACTTGCGTCGAATCCAAAAGATGGGTTAAACGCCCCCTCAGAGGCTGTCGGGTAGGAAATTGCGGTGTTGCTGTAGCTCAAGTTTTGAGGGTTGATGTCTAGTAATGGTGCGCTCGAGGGAGCAAGTGTCTGATTCATTCCCTGACTCGTTTGCTGGATCCGAGACTTCGTAGACAAGTTAGGATTGTAACTATAAAAGGGCTGCGGAACCATCTCGCTGTTGGCCATAAACATAGCAGTCTGAGGATCGTTCGGGTCCAACGAAGGACCGAGCATCTGCTGCGTCTCTGTTGGCAGGGCCATGGAAAAGGGGCTGTAGTTCATGTTGGCGGTGCTAGAATCGAAGTGGTTGAAGGTAAAGTTTGGGTTGAAAGTGAAGGGCGTGTGTGCCGACTGCGGCGTCGTTGTTGCTGTTGTGTATGGCGACTGGACGCTGTCATAACCCGTTGGAGACGACCCAGATGAGTCTCTCGATCCGTCCGTCACATGGGGGTTCGGTGGCCTGGTCGCCGTCGGTGATAGAGAGAGATCGCGGACAGGCTGTGCTGGCATGGACATGCGTCGCTGCTGCTGGTCCTCGGGCTTGAGCGAATCAGCTCGACTCGAAGCGGCAGGGCCGGCAGACTGCGGATAATGAAAATCTTGGGGTGCAGCAAACGACTGCGACCTTTGGTGCGGAAGAGACTTCTGCTGCTGCTGGGGAGATGGGTACGGGGCCTGACGGAATGATTGGGGGGACCGGTGGATCATCTGCGGAGGCAGCATCTGCTGCTGGTAGGGTGGTTGGTGCATCATCATCTGCGGTGCAAAATGGGGCGCATTCGGGTACGTGTGACCAAAACCACCCATGAAAGATTGGTCAAACAAGGCCTGGCGGCCTGCTTGATGGGTTGCAAGATACGCATGCAGCTTACGGTTGAAGTCGGCCGAGTTGGTCTGCAGGTGGGCAGTGAGCCTACGGTACTGTGCCGGTAGGTCGTCGTCCTCCTCCTCATACATCTCTTCGTTGACAACATCTTGCTCGGTGACACGTAGTGCGCGGCCGGTGCGCTTCTTGTGGATCTCTGAGGCTCTCCGGGCAGACTCGATACGAGCTTCCAGACTGCGGTCGCTTCGCCTCGAAGCAGCAATGTATGCTCTGCTCGGCGTCAGCAGTCAGGAAAGCAGAGGCGCGGACTGTGGCAACTGACCTCTCTTGGTTTTCCTCGTGCGTGCGCTCCGTCTTCACGGGCTTCGCCGTGGACATGGTACGGACGGGCGGCATGGTGCGTGCAGTGATGGTGCCAAAGGTGGGCGGGAGGTGGAGCAGTCGAGGATGATATTGAGCGTCAAGGAACGACTAGTATCGAACCCAGGTGCTCCCACGCGGAGGAAAGGTCGTGTGGAATTGGTAGGAGAGCGGGGGCGACAGCCCAGTTAAGGTGTGGGAGCTGGGCCGGGCGGAATCAAAGGCGACAAAAAGCAAATAGTGGTCTGAGGTACGTATTGGGGGGTGGTCGGGGCAGGCCTCTTAATAATTGGATGAGGACTGAGCCAGTGCGATTCTGGAAATTCGATGGGAGCAGGCAATAGTTCAGGCCTGGGGGGCAGCGATCGAGCGCTGCACACTCTCTTGTACGATGGGCGCGGAGACGCTCGCAATCGGGACGGGCGGAGTTAAGTGAGTGGCGCTGTCCGGCGGGAGGAGCTTGGGCGCAGTGGGTGCGTGCGGAGCTGCTGCGCTGCGCTGCGCTGGGCAACGAGCGCTGGGCGTGGCAACGCGGGGCGGCCGGCTAGGCGGGAGCTGAGAGTCGGCAGAGCAGGTCGAGGGGGATTGGCAGGCTGTGGCAGCGCTAGCCACCAACGTCGGACGGGAAGCGCGCGTGGAGGGTGCTGCGACGGGCCAAACACCCTCGGCTGCCCTTGCGCCAGCCGCGCGATCGAGGCCGCCCTCCCGCGCTAAGATCTGTGCCCGTGCGGCCATGGGTTCTCGATTCACCACCTCCCGCTGCGTCATGCGGCGAGCCAAGCAGCGGTAGTGGCAGCCCGCCATTCGCAGCAGCCTGCATGCTGCGGGTCCCCAACTGCCATGGTGGAGGGCGACGAGACAGGCCCTGCGGCGTGGGCCCTCCAAGGGCGTGCGGCCGGAGCCAGGTGCGGCGCGGCGAGCTGCCCTCGCAACGCCCTCGCGTCCCAGCAGCGCGGGCGTCGGCGCCAGGCACAGGCGACACGGTAATAGCGTAGGAAGCGCGGCCATTGGCTTGGAGTGCGTAAATTGTCGATCAGCGAGGCACGAGATACGCGAGAACTCTATCTGCCCTGCGATCGCGATCTGGGCCACCATCCGCAAGCACATCCACCCTCCGATTTGCCCTGCGCATCGCCGGCTCGGCCACATGGGTCGTGGTACGCGCCTATTCTGTCATTTCTGGGCCCCTTTCTGCTAGGACCTTGTTGCTGAGGCTCTGCAACCAGCCTCCCGGGCCTGGACCGCCGAGGGCGGGGCAGCGAACGACAACAGGCTCGAATAAGCTCGCGCGCGCATGTGAATCCAGGCGGACGTCACTCGTCCTGACCAGTCCCCCGCGCTGCTGCCGCCTCCTGCCAACGCGCCATCCCGTGTATTTGAATAATGCCCTGCAGCCCATTTTCACGTGGCTGGTGCGTCGCTGTGACGTACCTCCGCCTGCTGCTTGAGCCCCGGCCAGCCGCCGTCGCTCACTAATGTGGTGCTGAGGCCATCCGCGGCCGCTAAGAGCGCGCCGTCGAGCACAGCCATCGCCTCGAACTCGATCTCCGCCCTCTCCCCGATCGTCGAAACACCACAATTCGCATCCCCAAAAACACCGAAGGTACCCGTGCGCGCCATGCCGATGCACCCGCCCATGCCGGACCTGTCTGTCGGGTCAGCCTTTAGATTGCCCTGCAACAACAGCATCTTCGCCTTGCCGTCACAACCTCTTCCGTCACTCTACCATGCTGTTAACCACCACCGCGGCCAGCGCCGTTGCTAGTAAATCAGCCCTAGCGCGAGGCCCGCGCTTGCTGCCCGCTCATCCGCGTTCACGCGCCATCTCGGTTGCGCCCTCGGTCCACTCCAGTCACCCTTTCGACTCTTTCAACGGCTGAAACCACGTCCCGGTGCTCCGGTGCTAACTCCCTCGCGAAGCTGGTGAAACGACCTGCTTCTGTCTTCAAATACCGCGCCTATTACCCAATCCGCCGTGATCCGACGTGACAACCAGCTGGCTGGCGCCGATCCTCCAGTCCCAGCCTTTGGTCATCAACTCTCTGGGCTCCACAGCAAGGGGGCCCGCACACGCGGCACCCAGGGATTGCCCGCTCCTAGTCGTGTCTCCTTGCCTGCGTCTTTTGGATCCCTGGAAAAAGCTGCTCCTTTCGCCTGCACCTTTCTTTTCCCGGAAGAAGCAAGCACTGCGAGAACACCTGCTCGAAATTGTCCGACGCCTTCACCATGAGCCAGACATGAGCCTGTGTCGCCACATGTTGCACTTTTCATCATGTCTCATCGAAATACGAACGGCCCGCTGCTGTCAGTCAACTGCCGCGCATCGTGCATGCGTGAACCTGCGGGGGATTTGCTTTTGCAACCATTCCCCTGGGCCCACCAGTTTCACCTCCTTTTCCATCGCACCCCCCATGCGCTTGTTGAAAATTCGATGAATTGAAAGCTAGCCCTTTACGAAGACTCACGGACGGCGGCTGAACGGAGCAATCGTCGATGTCGCATTGTGGCAACCGGCACAAGGAGAACCAGCAACATCACGCGAGACCCTGCAGCTGCATAATCTCGAGATACGCGAGCCTCGTGCTCCCGTCATGCCCTTCTTCCAATACATCCCGAACATTCTACAGCGCGCCCGACACCGTGGGTGGCCGATGCGAATTCTTATTACGAAAATTCACCTCCCCCGAGTCAATAGGTGTATAAGCGCAACCGGAACGCCTATTGCCTTTTCTTTTGTCTCGGCCTAATTCCAGGACAATATTCCCGTACTTTCGATGCTCTCACCTAGACGTCTACCAGCCTGAAACGGGAAATGCGGGATGACCCTCTCCTGCCCCAAGATTTGACTTTGTGGCTGCGTTGACGAGCCGAATTCCAAAATGCCCTCGCTTCCCCATCTTCTACTCCGAGTCGGTCTAACATTTCAAGATAACCAAACCTTCACTCGCTGCTACAGAACCAAGTATGGGTGGGTGGAGGTGGCAAAAGGCGCTGGTGCCAAGTCTACTACCACCACCCTAGGCTAGACCCACGCCGCGAGAACGTTGCAACGTGCAGCACCTATTACCACTTCTACCCTCAAAAACCACGGCAGCTAGCTTCAAATACACACCGCATCGACGAGCACCCTTTCCGGCCCTTTTCAGAACCCAAGTTTGGGTGATGGTAGGTGCGGCAGCGAAAGCGAGCCGCTTTCTCGGACATCTGTTCGACGACCCGCTGTTCTCCTTATCTCTTCCCGTCCGTTTCCCTTTCCCATATGCTCCCGCCCGTATAGTGCATGCCGCTGGTGGCTGACTTGGCAGGCAGGGTCGCGCGCTGCTGCAGGTAAGCTGCTGCGACACCACATTTCGGACCTTGGGACCGCCGCTGCTACCGAGATCCCGCTCACTTCCCGCGTGCTGCGGAGATAGCCACCGTTCTGCTAATCAAGACAAGCGAATGAGAGAGATGCATGTTCGTTTAAGCAGCGAGAAGCCAAGAATATATTCGCCACGCGACTCCGAGGGGCAGCAAAAGTAGTCCTCTCGCCACCACCACCTCCCAAAGTCTCCGAAAATATCTGCCGTGTCCAAGGGATAATTATTACATCTCGATTCCAGGGATTGGTGACCATCAAGCTGTCGACTGACCATGCTGTGACCAGTGGGCTGGACCTGGTATTAGTCATTGGTCGGGAGTCGCTCCGCGAAGCGGTGGTGGGAAACCCGCTTTCCCGCTTCATTCCCCGCTATCTTTTATCTCTTAATTTTTTTTTGGGTTATACCATCATTCCACCTTTCTTTTCCCTTGCATTATGCGAGTGAGTGTGATGCGCACTTGCAGGAAATGCGTTGGCTTGGCTGACCCCGCCTTTCTTTTCAGGGAAAAGCTTAAGCAGAGCATGTGTTTTTTTTTTTTTCGGGGGTTGGTATCTAGGCTGCACGAGCTGATTCACGTGCGGGGCCCTTTCCGACAGTCTAGTAGATTTTCCGATTCAACCTGGAGTTGTGCAAGAATAAGATCCCTCTGCGGAACGTGTCACAGAGATCTCCCAGATCTGGGGCACAGAAATTATTACACTTTCCGGTTCCAAGATGCCGTGACACTGTAATTTCTTTCTATCTCTCTCCCTCTCTGAGCTCACTATCGGCTATGCTTGATGTCATATTCTACATTCTTGTTTCTTTATTTCTCCGCGGTATATGCGTTGCATTGCAGTCCAGTGTGCTCTCAAGACCGCCTTAGCCGGAGTTGAGCGGGGCAGCTAAAGCAGCTCAACCGCCGCCAGATCGACAATCCAGCTTCCCTGTTGCAGTGCTAAGGGGTATGATTCCTTGCCTGCCCACTTTCAATCAACCAAACTAAAATCCCTCAGCCAAGCTGACAGACTGGGTGATTCGTCATTCTCGGTTACTTCATGGTAGTGGTTGTGCATCGCACGCCACCATCGTACTAATATTACCACCGTATCTTAAGATACAATTGCACAATAACATCGCAGCCCATCACTTATGACTTCATCTCTTCTTTTTAGCTTAAGATAGCTCTATATCTGCATATCCGTCTCCTTTGGTGCTTCCGTCGATTTTCACGTGTCACTCATCCACGGCCAGTGCTTGCTCGGTCCCAAAGGCTCCTTTAATATAAGGGCTTGTACCTCTCCTAAAGTACAACATACCCCAAACACTGAGATGGAGTGGCTATGGGAAATTTGTGGTTACAGTGGCTGGTTTCTACTATGTAGTTTGATGACAAAGGCTCGCTAGTGGGAACCGTCCTGAGAGTTATAGGAACCGTATCTTTTAGCGCTAAGCAGATCGTAAATATAATTCGAGGACAGGGGAGCTTTCACATGCTCAAATAGCCTCATAAGCTATCTGCGAAATTTTGTCACTCACTGCGGTCTTTTGTTGCGCTTGATCCCTTGATGTTGATACTTTCCCCTTGGTTGCAATACACTTGCGGATACTTCCATCATCCAGAGCCACGACAATTCCAGAAGCGACTACAGGACTGAGCGTTGATCATTCTCTTCCTATAAATCTTTGCACATGAGCGAACTTCTGCAAGCGCGCTTCGGAACCGTTGAAAGTCAGATAGGGAAGAAAGCACCTTGGCGCTGCGCAGACACCCATCTCATCGACAGAACCGCATATAAGTGAGATCAGTGCTATCCAGTCGCCTCTAGATAGAGCAATATTCAAGTATTACAATTACTAGGACAAGAAGTTTGAATCCCGTAAGACATCTGGGAAAGCACGGTAGAGGCTTGCTCACAATTGCAAGCATTTCCCCTCGTACGGAGCGGTAACATCTCAGCCATGCCCTCCTGCCATGCTGCACCTTCTCAAGGGCCGGAGATCTTCCCTCTCCGAACGATCTCCGCCTGCTCCTTTAACTCATCCCCTCTTGTCTTTAGCAGCCGCCGGCTCAGCGCTATCGCAGCACCTTCGCTTTTGAGGGCAGTACACCTCTCACAACACGGAGTGATGCACAGCCTAGTGTTTTACTTCGGCAGAAAGAAGTTGTGAAGAAGTTGCATTGCTTGCCTATCTAAGTCCGATTTCCTCAGCCATCTCCTCCATCATCTCCATCATCTCCACCCGCGCCATCCACAAATCTCGCCTCCCAATCACTCTCTTGCCCGATGACATCTTCTCTTGGCCTCAATACTCGTCTCTTTGGCTTTCTGTTTGACCTCAGCATGCACCTGCAAGCACTTCTGTCGACAAACGTGCGTCCAGAGGGAAGCGCTGTGACGAAGCTGCGAGCCTTTTGCTTAGGGTGTCTTTGCTCATCATCGGTCAAGCCAGCGAGAACATTCTCCACTCTGCCCAACGCTGTGATGTGCAAAGACAAGAAAGGTGAGTGGAGGTCATAATGTGGTTGCTATCGAAGGATTTCTGATATTCTTAATCAACCGAATGGCCTCCGCTCACTCAGCCGTCATGGCTGACCATTTAAATACTCCTTATTTCCACCCCAGCAAGAGCATCAGCTGGCGACATTACCTCATTCTTTGACGAATACTGTCTACGGTAAGGTTTCAAATTTTCTTTCCCTGAACCACCCTTCCAACAATCAAGATCACCTCCATCACTTGGTCATGGCCCTCTTGCAGCGCCTTTGTGAACAAATTGGCTTGTGTCAGTGACTGTCATGGAAGTTCAGTGGACAAGCCTTGATCTGAGGTTGGATTTGGTTAACGGTGTTTTGTGGCTGTGCGGTAATCTTGTCGTACTCCTGTTTAAGCCGTTCCTACCTTCTATAGTAGTAGTTCGTTGATAGTCGTCTTCTTGTCCCACCCTATTTGAGGCTTGCTGTCAAGGAGAAACAGTGAACGGTCACGGATCAATCCATCACGACAGGAAGAACAGAGAGAAAAGTCCAGCTGGAACCGGTGCAAAGAACTTGGGTATTACTCTATCACGGCAGATGTGACCAAAAAAAGACGAGCGAACTACAGTTCATACCACCTAGTTGTTGAGCAGGCGCATCGTCAACTCGACCCTGCATATACTCGTTAGCCAGAAAAAAAGAAAGGGGAAAGATTTCCTCATCCCCACACGAGAACAAAGGTCGCCGGGGAGGGGGAGACTTACACAGCAAAAGTACCCGCACTGACAGGCATCGCCCTGAACAGCGTCGGGCCGATACCCTTCCAGAAGCCGCCCATGCCCTCCTGAGCCCAAGTCTTCTTGAAGCAATCCGTCATGCTCTTGAAGCGCTGCTCCTTACCGAACCCATCGCTCTGCATCTTGCTCTTGACGACGTCGAACGGGTAGCTGCCGAGCCACAGCGCCTCACCGGCCAAACCGCCGTAAAGCGCAACCTTGGGGGTCGAGATGTCCTTGCGCTCGATGTTGTTGCGCTTGGCGTCCAGGTTCATCAGGTACTCGAACGTCAGGAACCACACGCCGTACGCCTGGGCCTCACGCAGGATGGTGACGGCCTCGCCGCGGTACAGGCCGCGCAGCACGCCCTCGTGCGCCGCTAGCTTGCGCACGCAGTCGACCGGACCCGAGTACAGCCGCGCCGCGCCGTGGGGCTGCGTCTGCAACCGGATACGCACGTGCTCGATCGGGCCCGAGATGACCGAGTTGGCAATACCGGCGAAGGCGCCGGCTGCGTAGTACTGGCCGTAGGACAGGTCGTGCGAGCCGGGGGGGCCGCCCTTGGCGACGTTCCGTGCCTCGAAGGCGCGGCGCGCGTAGTGGAAGGCACCAAATTGGACGGAGACCTTGGGTTAAATGTGAGCGATGTTGGCGTAGACAGCGTCAAAAGATTCGTGGGAATAACGGAGAAGAGGAATAACCGCAAGGGAAGTTGAAGCGTGTATTAGGAGTCAAATGTAGGGTAGAAATGCCAACCAACCCGTCCGGACAATCCACCCATCACCTTTACATGATGACCATAGCGAGCTCATTTAATTGGACTACGACGAAAGAAAAAGAGACATTCACTTACGCATGCACCGATACCAATGAGAGGCGTCAGGGTACCCTTGTAGAAGGCGAGAGGCCCCTCATTCTTCCAGATCTTGGCACCGCAGTCGAGAGCACCAGAATATTGCGTGGTCGTCTGCAGACGAACCTTGACAATATCTTGTGCACAATGTCAGCTTTCATCCCGGCACAGAGAAAATTCTGCCGGCCCACATACCGAATGGCTGACCTGTAAACGAATGTGTTAGCATCAATTCATAGCCGGGATAGAAGCAAAGCAATCCTGAGCAACTCGAACAGTGTAAGGAAATGGGCGCGTAGAGCGCGAGATAATTGCGCGAGTACAAAATAAAAGGAATGCGCCGGAGGTAAGAAATGCACCGAACGCATGGCACACTTGAAGAGAAACAGAGAGATCGACAAGCCAGAAGCGCAGTACTATATACTTACCAAGTAGCACTTGAGCAACACCACCAGCGGCACCAGCGAACAGGTCCTTCACGGTCCTGGCAAGACCGCCAGTCTCCTCAAGCTCTGCCTCGACACCCATTGTGTACGAATGAGTCAGAAACGGCGCAGTAACAGCAGTCCCGGAACGCTGGACACGAGGGAAAAAAGGCGGCGTTCAGGGTCCGCACTCGGTGGTCCAGTGGAGGGCTGCTGATTTATGCGGGAGGTGGTAGGATCAAGGTTTGAGTGGGTTCCTGGGGCACGGTGTGCAGCTTCCGCGATCGGCGTTTTGATGTTTTGGGATGGCGTGCTTGACTCGCTTGGCCCGCACTAGCTGGTGCCCGCCAATACCGCCGCCCTGTAGCGCTTCGGCGATGACTGATGCTGCCGGACCTAATTCTCCACCACATCTGCCGTTACCCTCACATGCACGTCAATCCTAGGGCCGCATTGATTTCTAGCTGCCGCCCTGTGTTTTCCGGCCCCCCGCTTTTGCCCAAATGTGCCAAGCTCATTATCAATACAATTTTATACAGGGACTTTATTTTAGATGGCCTCACGCCCGCTCAGGCCCGCCGGAGAAGAGAGATCTCCCGGGCGTACTACGGGCTTCTCAAGCAAGCCTCCATTCTTCTCCTCACCGCGTGCAATGTCCTCAGGTGACTCGAACTTCTCCCGGCTCTTGTACGTAACAATGCCTTGGCGGGCCGCTTCTAACCGGAGTCTCTGACCCTCCTCGCCTGCTCTTCCCAGCACTCCTGCAATAACGTTGGTGCACCGCAGACTAGAAAAGTGCATGTCAGCCTCGGAACATGAACTGTGCCATAGTCAGGAAAGCTTACCTGTCATCGTTCGCGGGGATCGGATAGGTGACCCATGTGGGGTCTGCGTCCGTGTCGATGACGCCAATCGTGGGGATGTGGTTTTGACCGCACTCCTGCAGGAGCACGTAGTTCTCGAGCGGATTCAAGCAAACGACGAGATCGGGCTTTAGCACCGACCGTTCGGCTAGCTGGGTCTCAAACTCCGGCAGCTCCCGGTCGAGCTCATCCACCACCTTCAACTTGCACCTGCCTAGAATCTGCTGACCGTTTGTGATACTTCCTGGAATCCACCGGTCGAAGAGATGGCAGCCCTTGGCCAGCTGAGCCGCCTTGACAACGCTTCTGTCCTGCTCATTTCTTGTTCCCACAAACAGAACGATACCGCCTCTTCTGCAGACCTCCGTCACCACCTTAGCAGCTCGTCTCAGGTGCGCTGCCGTCTGATCCAGCGAGATGATGTGGATGCCTTCTCTGACGCCAAAGATGTAGCGTGCATTTGCGGGGTTCCAGACAGATGTGGAGTGACCGAGATGTGCCTGCGAGGCGAGAAGCAGCTCGAGCGTGACGTCCGCCGGCCGGGGCGGGTTCGTAAGTAGCGTGTGCGGCTGGTAGTGCGGCTCAGGCGTACTGCCTACGGTCTTGATGACGCGTTCTGCATAGGTCCATTGTCAATTAAGCCTTTGCGGGAGGGGGACGGAGGTCCAACGTACCCAGGTGCTTCCTGGCATACCAATTCTCGGCCACGGTGGGATCCGTGAGGGCGGCCTCGCGTGCGGCATTGGGGTTGTAGACGGGCACGGGTTGCGGCGTGGAGTTTTCGAGTGCGGCCTCGATGGAGCCCGCCTCCTTCAGCGAGTTCTCGGCGGTGGGCTCGAGGAGGTCAACATCAGACGCGAACGAGCGACGCCATTGCCGTGCAGGCGCCGCTGCTACGTTGGCGTGAGCAAAAGCACTGCGGCCTGGAGGTGGTGTGAGCGATGCATGTGCGACAATTGAACAGGACCGTGGAGGGCGACTTACCTGTGCGCGCAGCTAGCCGCCGGACAATCATTGCGGTGGTGGTGGGTTCTGCGGTGTTTCGCACAGGCGGGTTCAATGCTCTTCGCAACTGAAAGGGCCCGTGCACGCTTTACTCAGAATGGCCATCACGATTTAAGTCGCCCAAGGACAGATTTATATTCATAAGTAGTTATGCTATGGGATGTTAAGCACTTAGAGGCATAGATTCTCGTAATAACACCCGCGGCGCATCAAGCAGTTGAACTTGTTCTATAATCCACTTCACCCGTTCTACTGAAGGGGTAATGATAATGTCTAAGGTCGTCGCTCTCTATGATTATCCAGCTCTCTTGACCGAATGTCTCATCCAGGCGCTTTTCCTTATTCTATAATGGCCTACCTTAAACCGTTCTTCGTCATTGATTACAATTCTCTTTAACGCACAATTTTTGGTGGCGCTACACCAGCTCCGGCAGAAGGGCTAGGACGGGAATTTTTCAAACCGAAGAGTCGAAATTGATACTTCACACTTGAAAAAAAAAAAATTTTTCAGCATGAACATAGAAGTTCTGCGCTTGACTTCACTATTGACGACATTATTGCCGGTAGCTATTTATCCGTGTTCTAAAGTATAAACTGCGGTACATGATATTGGTACTCTTAGTAGTACGTGGCGGCGAACTCGTTAAAATCAGTTGAGAACTGCTAATATGGCCCGCCTGAAAGACTACCGTCTTGCATTATTGGAGCTTCAGCGGTCTCTAATTCTTTTACTCCTCAGAGCCTGATTGTATCGGATTTTGGGCAGGCTAACAGTGCCCTGCGTGAGAAGAAATTTCTTCCTAGTAAACAAACTAGTCTTCGAATCATTTAGGGGGTGGCGGAAC
The DNA here is from genome assembly GCA_023089105.1 of Lasiodiplodia citricola. NCBI lineage: Eukaryota > Fungi > Ascomycota > Dothideomycetes > Botryosphaeriales > Botryosphaeriaceae > Lasiodiplodia > Lasiodiplodia citricola. Next base: position 204,330 of record JAJNLL010000019.1, on the reverse strand, counting down.
AAAGTTCTGCACTAGAGCCATCCTCAGAGGATTTTACTAGGCAAAATTCGAGCAGTGCCTTGCGGCATTTGATATTCGAGACATATATGACAGGTGTTCGAGCTGTAAATTTCAGCGACTTAACCTTCGCGTGCTCTATGCTCAAAGTATTAGTGACATGCGATTCGTGATGTCTAAGCGCGCCACCCGGTTATGTAGGTCTGGCGGCGAATAGACGTTCGACAAATTGGTGTAAATCCACTTTTACACGACACGTTGTGCACGTGGTGGATACATGTACTGTTCTCGGTCCAACTCCTCATGGCATCCTCGAGTTCTGGCGGACAGGTGTTGATCACGTTCCTTGGTTGGTCATGACGATCACGACGTGACGAGTACGACCGCAGACGCTGGGCGATGTCGTCATAGTCCGTGCCAGAAAACTTCACACCGAAAGAGTGGTTGTCGGGTGTCGGCAGTGGCATGTCGGTGTGCACTGCGTCAGGCTCGATGCTGAAATTTCCCGATCATCGACATGCGATTCTGTGACGGCAGATTTCAAGTCGTCTGCATCTCGGATGATGGGACGAAAGTAGGTAGTTCAAGCCGCAACCCGCCACGTGATGCGGCGCGCACGTGCCATACCCAACCGATCCTGTCTCCGTGCTGCGCCCGACCTCCGCGCTGCACGCTGATGAGATAACTCTGCAACCCTCCACCCCGCCGACACGCAAAATATCCTTCGCAGCGACGCGTGCGCCCCGGCAATCGCCTGCCCATCACGGCTGATCCCCTCAGAGCCCTCTTGGGCCTCCCCGACCATTCATGCCGCCAGGCAGCCCGCGCCAACCACACGAGTAGCGGGTGATCTCCATCGATCCTCGGTCATTCGCATCCCAGCTCTTCGACTCGAATCTCCTCCGTCACGATGAACGGGTACTATCCGCTCGATCAGTCCGGCTCCGGGGATAACATGATGGGCGTGATGAACCAGGACGACATGAACCACAATATGGTCGGTGGCCAGTCACTGGACGACATAGTCAACCAGAACTCCAAGGCCATGCGGCGTCAAAGCGTCCCCATGCACTACAGCTCCGGCCGGCCCGCAGATTTGGAAGGCGACATGCGGCGCGTGTCCATGATGGAGTTCAGTGGCGCTACCCCGGGTCAGTTGGACCAATTCCAATTTGATCCCGCCACAGCCGCACCGAATATGGACAGCATGGTCGGGGACGCCTTTGCACGTCGCAACCACCCCTACCAGCGCCGGCGACCCTCCTCAGGCGACATCGGCATAGACACGCGACTGCATAATTCCCAATCCTACGGTAACATGGTTCCGCCTGGCTCCTACGCATCACCTCTTGCCTCCACTTCTGGCCTGGACATGGGCATGACCAGCCCGTATGTCTCCTCTGGACTGCCTATGAACATGGACATGACAGACCCGTCGCTTGGCATGATGAACCCAGGAGATACCACGCCACTGAACATGTTCTCCCAGGCGCAGTTCGCATCGCCAATGATGGGGTCCCCCATCGGTCAAGATTTCACAGATTCCATGCAGTCTATGCCGGACCCTGGGGGGAGTGCACCGTCGGGTAGTATGGACATCAATGTTGGTTCGGAAACTCCGGGGATGACGCCGGACATTCGCCGCCGTAATAGCCAGGATCAAAGCACGACTCCAAGCGCCAACTCAAGTCGGCCTCCGAATGGCAACATGCCACAGACCCAATCTGTTGGAGGCCAAAGCTCGGGCACTAACGTCTCCACCCCCTATGGTGGACCCGAGCGATCGCAGCCTTTGGCCCATTCTGGAGGGACCATGGGACGACCACTGCCGTGGACCACTCCGCCAGGTAACACAAAGTTAATTCTTCAATATATTGAAGCTACTAACCATTCCAACAGGAGGATTTCCCTCTACCATGGCAAATAGGCCCCACACTGACACCCAATTCAAAAACGCCTATTCCTCAAGTGGATTCGATATGCTTGGCGTTCTCATGCGAGTCGCGACCAGACCGAAACCAGAGATCAACATCGGATCAGTCGACCTGTCTTGCGCTTTCGTCGTTTGCGACGCAGAAAAAGACGACAACCCCATTGTCTACTGCTCCGAGAATTTCGAACGATTAACTGGATATACGCGGCACATGATCCTTGGGAGAAATTGTCGATTCCTGCAGTCCCCGGACGGACAGGTTGAGGCAGGATGCAAAAGAAAATATGTCGATGACGATTCCGTGCTCTATCTTAAGAACATGATCAACACCCGCAGGGAGGCTCAAATTAGCTTGATCAACTATCGACGCGGAGGCCAGCCTTTCATGAATCTGCTGACCATGATTCCAATTACGTGGGATGACAGCGAGATCGTGAAGTTTTTTGTTGGGTTCCAGGTCGACTTGGTGGAACAGCCTAATTCGGTGACGAACAAAAACCCTGGTTAGCTTCCTTACCTCATGATCGAAACTCCTAGAAACGCCCTGCTAACATATTTCAGATGGCACATATAGCATCAACTACCAGCGTTCGGTTGGTATGCCGAGGTATGTCTTCAACACGCCTGAAACGGGTTCTTCAATGGAGATGGGTCAGACGATTCCGCGCGATGACGTTTCCGCTCTCCTTGACACCCTCGTCAACGGAGAAAATGAGGCCTCAAAGCGTCTGTGGGACAAGGCTCTACTGGAAAACACCGACGACGTCATTCATGTCCTTTCGCTCAAGGGACTTTTCCTTTATCTCTCCCCATCTGCTGCACGAGTCCTGGAATACGAGGCTTCCGAGCTTGTCGGCACGGCATTGTCTTCCGTGTGCCATCCGTCCGACATCGTCCCGGTTACCAGAGAACTGAAGGATACGTCATCTGGATCTTCGGTCAATGTGGTCTTCCGCATCAGACGCAAGCATAGCGGTTATATGTGGTTCGAAGGCCACGGCTCCCTCCACACAGAACAGGGCAAGGGACGTAAATGCATCATACTCGTAGGTCGGGAGAGACCGGTATATGCGCTGAGCAAGCATGACATCGAATCAAATGGTGGTATCGGAGACAATGAACTTTGGACCAAGATGTCCACGTCGGGGATGTTCTTGTTCGTGTCGTCCCACGTTAGGTCGCTTCTGGATCGTCAACCCGATGATCTAGTCGGTACAAGCATTCAAGCACTCATGAGGCAGGAGTCCAGGCAAGAGTTCTACCGGATTTTGGAGATAGCCCGCACCGGCAAGAAGGCTTCAGTTAAGCATGAGATGATGAACAAACGAGGACAAGTCCTCCAGGCGTTCACCACCATCTATCCTGGAGATGCTGTCGAAGGCCAAAAACCAACATTCGTAATAGCTCAGACCAGATTACTGAAGTTCTCTCGCGGCTCAGCCAATGCAAACAACCGACCAAACATCTATCCCAAACACGATTCTGGAAGCTCGATAGCGACCACGACTGGGTCCACTCCCACGCACAACACACAGGGTACTGGATCTGTGCAGACGCCCGGCAGCTTGGCCCACGGTCTACCGCCCAGCCAGTTCATCAGCACGGATGGCTCTGCTCTCACTATGGCCGGCCAGCACGGTCTGAAGCTTGGTCATCAAGATGCAAGCCTGGCGTCTGAAGACAACGTTTTCGAAGAACTGAAGACGACGAGAAGTACGAGCTGGCAATATGAGTTACGGCAAATGGAAAAGCGGAACCGGCTGTTGGCAGAAGAGGTTCAAAGCCTCCTAGCTGCAAAGAAGAAGAGAAAGAGGAGAAAGGGAGCGGGTCAAATGCAGAAGGATTGTGCCAATTGCCACACGAGAGTGACGCCGGAATGGCGGAGAGGGCCTAGCGGCAACAGGGATCTTTGCAACAGCTGCGGCCTTCGATGGGCCAAGCAGGTGAGTCAATACGTTCATCCTTTGCCGCACGCCCACTAACGTAGACAGAACGGCCGCGTCTCGCCGCGAACAACATCCCAGCATTCGGTGCACTCAGCGGGCAGTGACAAGGCTAGCAAGACCAGCGCGTCACCGCTTGCCCACTCGCAGACGGTCAACAACAACGAAGGTGGAACGAGTACGATCGACCAGCATTCAAGCACGCCCGACGCCAACCCCTCCAAAGTACCCAAAACGGACTCCGCGGCTTCGAAAGGCCTCGGTCCTGCGGCTGCGGGAGCTAGCATACCCCCGAAAATCGACGAGGCTGCTGATGAGCCCGACTGAGCACCGTCGTCGATTCTCGCCACCAGGGCTCACTTTTCCTTTGTTTCCTATGATTTACGACCATCGCGCAGGACTCGATGTGCCCTTCTGCGACATAATTGCACCACCGTCTCTCCTTTCGGTCTTGTCTGGTTTACGATCTTGTGTCTAATGAGGCCTTTGCGCGGTCTCCTCGATACCCATGTTTTAGAAGGGACATGCAACGACGCTGAATCATACTTCGCTATACATAGTTTTTGCGGGCAGGGCGGGCGACTTGATTTTGGTTGGCGAGGCGTTGCTTGCAGCGGAAAGGACGTTTGTTTGTTGGGTGGGAAAAGGAAACGATTTATCTTCAGCGGGGCGAAGGGGGGCAAAAGGTCATTTGAAACGTACACACGGTTTGGGGCGGGTGGCTGGCGGACAGGCTCTGACGGCGATGGTGGGGGTTTTCTGCGACATGCTTTGCACGACTCTGAGACTCGGCAGAAATGAAGCAAAAGGGTTTTCCATGCAACGCGGGGCAGTTCTTAACTCTATTTGCACGGGGTGGATGCAGATATATTTGTTTCGTGTTTCACACGGCGCGGGCTTGCGCTCGCTCGCTACGTGTCTGCGGGCTGGCCAGCGGATGGCCATTGAGAGACCCTATCATGAGAGCCGCACAACGCAACGGACTTGCGGAGGTCCGTTGACCGCAGGGGCGCGAGCGGGATGTCCATAAGCTGTTGGTCGCCTGTCGATCAGCGTGACGGCGGGGGCCGAGTCTGAAACGGCTGCGAGAGCTTCTGCTGGCGGTGGGCGCGGCCCAAGATAGAAGCCCCTGGTCACTGCGTACCGTCGCCCGCTTCCGACGGCAGGCAGGCCACCGCGCTGCCGCCGCCCGTAGGAAGCACGACCCATCCACCGCCCTCTAAGACGACTCACGAGAGCGCGAGCTGCAGTCAGCGCGCGCATGCCGTCGTCTTCCCGCGCGCATCCAACATCCCAGCTTCGCGTCCGCCTGCCCCTCCGTCCCGCGACCGCCAGCATGCCCATCCAGCGCGCGCTCCCCTTTTGTGCCTGATCCGCGCTGCTCGTCTCCGAGTCGGCGAGGTTGCAACCGCGTGGTAGCACACCCTGGATCGCTGGCCCATTACGCTACGCTGTTTCACCAATCCGCACGCCTGCAGCTCCACCGTGACATAAGCCGTGCTTCGAATGCGCCTCGCGCGCCCGCAGCATTGAGTCCCGCTCTCCTCAAGACCCCATCTCCCACACCCCGAGCATTCCTGAACCGAGGCCTGTTTCGCCATGGCTCCCTCCCCAGCCCAAGCGCCGCGCCGGCCGTGGGAAGACGAAGACGCCTCGACCCTGGGCCATGAAGGCGACGACGAGTCCGACGACGCGCACGCCCTCGACCGCGCCCCGGTCCACCCCATTGCCTGCATGCAGGGCGCCTTCGAAGAGTCGATCATAGAGGCCGAGGAGGCTGAGCAGGAGAAGGTCAAGCCCAAACGGGCCGGCGGCGCGAAAGCCCGCCGCCAGCGCATGCTGGAGGAGGACGACTACAACGAGTCGTACAACGCCCAGTGGAGGAAGAAGCCCAGCGCCAAGTACCACCCGCTGTGGAAGCTGGTCGCCCAGATCTCGTTCGGTGTGCACCTGCTCAACCAGCAGCTGGCCAAGAGCGATGAGGAGGTGTCGCGCATCCTCAAGACGCACGTGCAGGAGGTCGACCAGTTCCTGGAGAAGACGACCGAGGACTTCGACCTGGCTCTGGCCGACATTCAGGAGCGCATCAATCATCTCAAGCTGCCGCTGGAGCACGTCAACATCTTCGACATGATGCTGGACGACAGGCAGTTTCGCACCTCGATCATCGAGGGCAACGAGAAAATCGAGAAAATCGTCGAGCGCACCGCTCGCGCCATGAACGATTCTCTGGTCGATGTAGAGAAGGGTATGGAGGCGACGGAAGAGCTTTCGCGCTACTTGGTTCGCATTGGCGCCCACTGGACGGAAGGTGATGAAGAACTGATGGACATATACATGGCCATGTGTGGAAACTCGGAAGGTTGGCTCGAATGTTTGAGGATCCTGCAGACGAAAGGAAGCGAGCTGGGGGTCGCTCTGGTGCAGCTGGGCAGCATTCTTAATGAGATGACGAAGAGGGCGGGAGTTGCAAGTAGGAGAAGTATCGTAAGTCGCGGTGAGCCAAAGACGGTTGTGCACCTGTTGACTAATTGGGATCTTCAGATTGCACATCGGACACCAGATGCTGATTCACGGCCTGGCTCGCGATCAACCTCGAGGTCGACCCCGCGGTCTGTCTCAAGACAGAGCTCGAGACCGCGACTGGCCAGTCCGCCGGATTCCGCTTGGGCGTCGCCTCGAGGCACGCCCTTGCCAGGCGACAAGCCTCTGCCTCGCGCCCCGGACTCATTGAGTCCTGCGGTCGCCGGGGCTCTCCACAGGTCACAGTCCCGGCCTCCGCAGAAGCATCACACTGTTCCTTTAGAGCAGAGATTTGAGCATCCAAGGCCGCCACCCCGGAGCCCAGCGGAATCGAGTAATTCCATGCTGAGCCCCACCGTTCAGCAGAAGGAGAGGAGGAGACAGCCTAGGACCCCGGAGCCGCGCCTGGAGACGCCGATTCCGCCCGAGTGGGCAAGCAGAGGAACCACGCCGGACGGTTCCAGGGCGACCACGCCCAACTCTAGATCGCCTGCTCGCTCACCTGCCCGATCACCTGCCCGTTCGCCTGCTCGCTCGCCTGCGCGTACACCTGCACAGTCCGAATCCCACCGCCCAGCTCCTGCACCCGCATCTGTTCCTGCCCGGCCTCACAACACGTCGTCTGTGAAGACTCCCAGCAATCTTCGTAAGCGACTGTCGATCCGCGGTAGCCGAGAGAAGCCAAGTTCACCTATGGTAGATTCAGCGTACTCTTCTGGCACCCCATCCTCAAGATCCTCTGATAACGAGAGGAAGGCGACCATTTCCCCCACTCCTGGCAAAGACGCATCGTCTAGGCCGGGAACTGGTCAGCGCAATCCTTCCGGACACAAGTTCGGGCTCTTCCCACCCTCTTCGCCTACTACGCCTGCACTGTCCATTAGATCTGGCATTACCGGAAGCACACTCTCTAAAACAAATACCCTCAACACGAATGACTCGCGGCCGAGTACGGCTGTCACACGCCCCAGCACTTCTGCCTCTAATTACAGCACTGGCTCTGGCATTAAGCGAAGGTCGAGTCTGGCGGGTCTTCGTAACATTTTCCGCCGAAAACACTCGGCAAACAAACTCGGGCCGACGTTGGAGTCCGAAGCAGAATAATGCGTGCACAGCATTCACACCATGGAGGCGTTCATTTATTTTTTCTTCGTTGTTTTTATTTCGATACCCCTTCTCATACTGGGCTTCCACACCGGTGCCCATTGTTCTCATTGTCAGCGTTTCGAAACCGTACCGGTAACGAATGTCTATGAACATATTTTCGCAGACGATCATCTTTGGAATCTTTTAATTCTTTGGCTTGCATAGTAAGTTTCCTAGAAAGGGTGTCTGAGTGCTTCTGGTTGCCTCCTTTTCGGGTCTTTGTTCAGAAACATGCATAGCATCGGAAGAGCACGCAGTTCGAAAGAGCATTGTATCAGCATAGGTCCGCAATGGGCTGGGACACATTGTAGGTCCGAATGCATCAAAAAATGGGTTTTGTAGTTTCAAGCAATTTGGCCGTCGAGAAAGTGATGGTGCTGTCTGCGTATTGGAGGGGTCGTTGCTGTCCCTTCCTACCTTGTTCGCTACATGCTGAGCCTTCCTCGTTCGGAATCGCGGCAGAATTATTCTGTCGATCTTTGCACTACCGCCGTCCTTCTTGCTTTCATAGTTTTACCTTTATGCGATTGCCTTGCGCTCGTCGCTGCCGACAGACAACGTGACAAATGCCACGCATCGCGCTTGCTCTTTCCACGCTCTGCAAACCGCGGTAGAGCTCTTGCGTCTTGCTTGATTCCCGCCATCTTCCTTTCACCTCACCCCTCTTCTTTCGCTCACTTCCATCACGTATTTTGTCGAGGCGGCTTTGGCCTCGGTTTGGATACCTCCGATCAGTTGGCCACAATGCCACTCACGGAGCTGGACCCTAACATCAGCGGCCGGCTGAGCCGTGCCTCTAACATGTCGTCAGGCTCGAGAGGTACGCGGAGATCAACTCAGCCACAGTCCGACTTGCTCTCGACTGGTGTCATGAACATGCTTCGAACCTCGACCGAGCTTGGAGACATTGGCGGCGTGTCTGGCGGAGTTCCGAGCGGCTCGTCCTTTGGGAAGTCTGCAAGGGCGTCACAGGTGTCTCGACCAGCCCATCGCCGCCGCAGCAACAACAACCACACCTCACGTGTTTCTCTCGGCTCTAACCAGACGCAAACTACGAACGGCATTTCCAGCAAGCATCGATCTCGCCCTTCGACTTCTTCCGTCCCTCACAAGTCCATTACAAACAGCCTTAATGTTCCTCAGTTCCTGCCAGATACGGTATCGCCCACCATGATGAACCTGCCAGGCACATCCCCTCTGGTTCCTCCGGCGCGCCTCTCCAAAGAAGGGAGGTCGTACTCCTTGACAAACCACTATGTCCCCCCGCAAAAGTTGTCCGCGCCGCGATCGTTTGCCAGCCTCAGGCACCCCGAGCCTGTCCAGAGGCCACGCTCCCCCTATCGGTACCCAACTCGCCTCAAGCGTCCGGGCTATCGTTCTCCTTCTCCCGCGATGAGCGATGTCACCAGCGGTCCGCCGAGGCGGTACCAGGGCCAGTCATCTTTGACGAGAATCAGAACATCGCCTGTCTCGCCGTTGCTGCCGTACGAGATGACTTCTGCACCTTTTCCGCCGGCCTTCCACAAGTCCGCCCAGAGCTCAGCATCGCCGGTCTCGCCTTTGCCTCCCCACGAGATGGAGCAGATTCTCTACTACAGCCAGCTCAACAGATCGACGCCGGCTTTCTCGCACGGTCCTTACACAGCGTCTGAAGTGGCATTGCGTCGTCCGATGGGCGCAAATGGGTCCACCCCAATGCTAAGGCCCGCCGCGAGAAGGTCCATCACGTCGCTGACGAATGGTACTGACTCTGATGCTCTTTCATCTGGACCACCCTCCTTGGGACCTCAGACCCCCAGAGTCAGCCACTCTGCTGAGGTCATGATCCAACAGGCTGCTTCACCTCTTGCTGGGGCAGATACTCTCAGCGGTACCGGTGATGACGAGACTGATCAAGCCCTAGAGTACTACGACTACAGTGAGCATTTTGAGAGCATTCAGAAAGAGCCACCGGCCGCTGAGACCGCCATGGTTGCTCCAGGTGGTTTTGTGAACCACATGAAGTCTATTCTTGGAGAAGACGAGGACGCTGGCCAGCCCCCACAAATGATCTACAGTCCACATACCCCTAGCCCTGATCTTCTTCCGGATGTCGCCGAACTGGAAGGCTCGCCTGTTGAGCCTCCCAAACCAGAACCCGTGGAGATGCCGGTGCCTTCTCCAATTCCCAGGAGGATTACCCGAGAGATGATCCTTTCAGTCATTGAGCCCTCGTCTACGGCTAATGAGACCACTACAACTCTGACTTTGGATGTTAAAATTCCCATGGAAATGGATTCCAAGGTTGAAACGCAGACGAATCATTCTCCAAGTCCTCCACCAAGTCCAACGCGGGGCAAATCGTCTACATCTGCAGATTCTATGTCTACTGCTCAAGAGGAGCAAGACGTCATTGAATTGGCGAATGATGAGCAAGAAGACGCGTTCCCAATGAGTGACTTGAAGACGGGTGTCGAAGAATCAGTACGGGAGTCAAAGGTCAGCTTGGCAGCTCGATTTTCGATATCGATGGCACAAGACTCAGTCGAGTCCACGGACACACTCTCGATCGAAGATGCGGTAGATACGGAACCGCAGGTGAAATTGGAGATCCCAAGCGAGTCTTCACAGGAGACGCCAAAATCAACAGAGAAGTCCCCTGTGGCACCCAGTTCGCTGTTGAAAAGCCTCAGTCCTGCAGCTGTGTCAGCAAGAGCCAAGTCCATGTTTTTGACACCGAAGCAATCAGCTGTGGACGTCAAGGCGAGGATCTCCGCTCCAAACCTTGGCTCACATTCACCTGGGCCAAGTCCTCTCGGGCTTCCTGAAGAAGCTACTGACCTGTCTCTTCTTCCGTCGGCAAACAACTCGCACCTCTGCGTTCAGAAGGACCCTCTCGAAGTGACGACGCCGATTCAGCTCAAGCCTCAGCAGGAAGAGCTAGCTCCGGTGTTCGAGACGCCGTTGGCTACACCTATCACCTTTACGACAGACGAGTCTACCCCGGGAAGCGCAACTGTCCAGTCAACAAGCACTCACTCCGTTCCAGCTCGATCCTACAGCTCACGCGAGAGCGCTAACACAACTACGCACTTGGTCTGGCCCGTGAGGAAGACGTCCATGCAGTCGTTCGAGCCGAACGAGGAGCATCCGCCTCGCAATTCAAGCTCTTTGGCCAGCAATGCCATTGCACAGGACCTGAGACTATCCAATCCTCCAAGGTACCCGAGCCAGTTATCCGATGTGAAGGAAGAATCCTGCGAAGAAAGTTGCTCGGACCTTAGCAAACGGCCCTCTACACGAGTATCCTCGAATAGGATCTCCACTAACTTCAAATTCCCTCTCTCGCGTGTTGTTGACGAAGACACGAGCTCATCAGATCTTGATAGAAGGACATCGGCCAGCTTCAAGATTCCAGTGGCTCGAGGTTCCGTTGCCTCTGCGCAAGGCACTTCCCTTGACTCATTCTTCGTAGCTCGAGCGTCATCTGTGAGAGCATCGAATACTTCTGTCTTCAAGTCGCCAAAGCGAGGGACGCTTGCGGATACCCGTTTGATCCCTTCCATGCATTTCAGCCAGATGGACCTGGTCGAAAAGCTGCATGATGCGTTTGGGGATCGGTCGACGTTATCTTTGGATGGAGCTCCTGTCGAAATCAAGCCTGATTTTCTTGACACGGAAGTGTCCCTTGGACCCATCAGGGAGAAGTACCGGAGTTTCTTTGCCAGTCTGGATGAGACTGGCCACCGTCCTGACTTTCGCCCAAAGACCCCGCAAACTGTCGACCCGGAGCCCGTTGATGTAAAGGATGAAGTGGAAGACGGCAAGCCCGAGGTCAATCCACCTATCATCGTTGAGCCGGCCCGGTCGGACGCAATGTCAATAACCTCGAAGCCATCCACTGTGTCCAGGACTAGGCCTTACTCACCTGAAGAATTCGTCACCGAGGTGGAAAAGCTGCAGATTCCGTCGGTAGCTGGCTTGACTCAGCGCCTTTCTGAACTTCTTCCGTCCCTCAAGAGATATAGCAGCTCTGAAGCAGTGAACGAAGCGATAAAGGACGGCCAAGATATCGAGAAAATTATCGAAGATCCGGAGCTCAAGTCGGACGTCGATGAAATCCGCCACTTGGGAGACCGACCCGGTCTTTTGAACAACATGAGATCGTGTTGCCGTTTGAGAGCGATGCCCGGCAGGACAACGTTGGTGCTTGTCGATGATGACGTCTATGAAGAACTCACGCAAAGAACCAAGGGCAATCATAATGACAAGAACATCCCGGGACCGCGGGTCGAGGAGGTCAAAGATAGCGACAGCAGCAACAAATCGTTCAAAAGCGCAAGGGAAAGGAAGGATTCTGTCTCAACAGCGGATGATCTCAAGATCAGCCAGCCTTCCTTGGCGGAGCTTGAGGCCCCGGTACCCGCTCATATTCGTCAAAAGTCAACGACTGGCGCTACTTCTGATGTGCAGAGTCCTCCGGCAGCGCCTGAAGAAGCAAAGCCATGGGACATGAGCATGAAGTTCCCTTGGAACGAGAGCACCACGGGGATCGATATTACATTTCCAGTGAAGGCTCACGTACGGGCCCGCTCAACTGCATCTCGCCCTTCGAAATTGAGAGTGCACTCTCCAGCTTCTTCCGAGTACTCGACGGCTACAGACGGTCAAGGTAGAAAGGGCTCTGGGGAAAGGCAAAACATCACCCCGGAGAGCACTGAGACTCATGACACTTTCAAGCACAGCCGCAAAGGCAGTCATCGTCCCTGTGCGAGCGTCATGGGCTCGGTCACGCGGAAACTCGGACTTACTATGGGACTCGATGGAACCATTCGCACAAGCGTCTCTCTGGACGAATTTGCCCATGACCCTGGAGACCGCTATCCTACGAGTGGGCTCACACCGCCGTCGCGGTTCAACCTTGACGATGTTCGGAGCTTCTTCTCGGACGATAGCTCGCAAACCCGGCGTGGAGGCACCTTCCGCAAACGTCTCACTCAGCTGAGGTCGAAGATTGGACCTCCAGCGACTCTGTCTCGCGCACATTCGGCGGTGGAGTCTCGCACGGCTGAGCGCGCTGCAGGCACCTCATCCGAGGGTGAAAGTTCCACAGGTAACACGACGGACTCTCGGGTGGGTGCAGGGGGAAGTGTCCAGACATACGATGGTGCGACCGGCATGCCCAAGTCTGAATTCCGTACCAAGCGCTTCTTCGACAGGATCAAAAGCATGTGGTTCCGCAGCGGAGAGTTCTTCAAGAGCATCGGAGCAAAGAAGAAGATTGAGAGACAGGAAGCCCGAGCATGGCTGCAGGATTCGGACGTCAATATGACCACGCCGGTCTCCTAGACGATTTGATGATGGAGCGCCCGTTGAACGAGGTCCCTGCCAAGTCTGGTCAACTTGTTGAACGAGCTCCCTCAACGACTCTTCTCTCCTGTTGCGACGTTGCACAATTGCGCATGTTGCTGGCTACATCCGTTTTCTGAAGTCGTCCATTTCGCTATCCAGTACCACCTAATCGAGCATTTCCGGAAGAGCTGAGGGGATTTTCACATGGTAGGAACGGCTTCTTCCGGAAGCCATCGAAGGCAGCCCCTTGATTCCAGACGTTTTGAGTTGGGACTTGCTATTTCCGGCTCTGCCATGGCTTTATGGGTCACGCTGGTTGTGCTAATTATACTTCTACTCGACCATGTCCTCCTTTCTCAGTTTAGTGTGCGCCGGACGGGTATTCGACGGAAGTCGGGGGGGTGTCTGGTATGTGGGGCATGTTCTAGACTTTGCATGGGGCTGTTATTTTCTTTTTTGCGGGGAATGCAGCAGAAATGTCTGGTTGCGAGCGCGGGAAGGATGACGGGAGGACTAGTGTGCGGGACAATCAGGGGCAAGCCCCCCGTAGCTTTTGACGTTTGGTATGTTTGAGATGGCAGGCCTTATAGGTGTGCAGATTAGCATGACGGCAGATTAGTAAAAATTGTTTATATTTTACAATGAGCGGGTTATGATGGGGGTTCATGACGCCGCATCTGAGTGGTGCAGCCTCGGCGGCACTCCTTTCCTGCGTTCCACTGACTGGGTTCCTTGAGGTTCTCTGCGGAAACGCGTCCGTTTCACTTCTTTCCCTGTCCCTTTAAGGTCTTAGCCGTTTTCGGCGATGGGTTCCGTGCGACAGCATGACGCATGGTGATGGGAGCGTCAGCAGTGACCTTACTTTTCCCCAACAGTCTGCATTAATAAAAATTCCGTAGCGCTTCGAATTAGGCAGGGTGGAGAGCTGAAAACGTGTAGAGATAAGACTTCTTTTGGTGTAGGGTGTTGCCTTTGGATTTTCTCGAACATGTGATGGCTGTGATTCGTTCTTAAAGGCTCCACATCTTCCCTCTTACGGCAATTGTATGATTCTATGCCGAAGCTTGTCCCTTTTCCTTTCACTTCGTTTCTTTGGGTGAATTGGATTTCGTATCCTTTTTTACAAGCATCAAGCAGTTCAATGGACTGGCCTGCAAGGAAGCTTTTCGATTCTCCGCGCTGTCTCACTCCACGTGGTGACGGCGCCTGACACACCGGATTGCAGAAGGTAAAACCTAAAGCAAAAAGCAAAAAAGAAAATTTGAAAAAAGAAAATAGAGAAACGGATCCGGCCTTTTGTCTCAAGACGCCTTTCCGATATTTAATTTTTTACTTCACCAAGAAAAAAATAAATCGTTTCCCTTATCTTTCTTCTTTCTAAAGAGAGTAAGAAGGGGGAAGCAAGGATTCCTTTTTCATTTCCTTTCCTTTCTTTTTTCATTTCGTCATTCATCTTTGGGTTCGGATGGTTGCATGGACGACGAAAACAACAACGACGACGATCACCATATCATCGAAGCCGAACAATCCCTTTTGTGTCGATTGGTCGCCATCGGGATCTTCGTCGCGCGTTGGTTACCGGTTCTCGCTTTTGGCGAACAGAGCACGGCCACGACGACGACTACCGCCACCAGCGCTGGTGTGGTGTCGGCGCACGTCCTCGTCGCCGTGGAGGTGGTGTGTGCGCTGGAGTGTTGGGTTTGCTGGAGAGAACGACGTGTGGCGGCAGGGTTGTTCGGTTGAAGAGGAGGAGGAGGAGGCTTGTTAGTAAGAAGGGCGAAAGGGGAACTGTGCAGGCGTTGGGGAAAACCACGTGGTTGGCTGCGTGAGGGGTTATCGTGGTGCAGAAAGATTCGGGGCGACCATTCAAACGAGTGGTGTGGAGAGACAGGAGGTTTCGGGATCGAAAGGGAATTGTGGGATTGCTGGGGTTGTGAGGTGAGTACGGTTTTCTTCTTTTTTTTCGTGGCGATGACGATGCTTGATGATGCGGTGTTCCTCGTTCGCAAGTCTGACGATCTGACGTGAGGGAGGACGTGACAGGGGTCCGAGGTGCTACGCGCAATACGAGTGGAGTTGGCGTGGCGGAGTAGCGGAGTACAGACAGCAAAGACGACCAGGTGCTATTGGATTGCACTGCATTTGGCAAAATCCCCAGGGTCTGCAGACGCGTATAATCATCGGTACCCCGCCCGGCCTGACAGGAAGACGCCTGAAAGAGAGTGTGCATTCGCCTTTTAACCGACCCCGACGCCATCCTTCTGGGTGGACGGACGCCACACTGTCAGATTCTAGCTTTCTACGTATCAGGATTTGGATTTTGCTCCTCTTCTGACGGGATCGACAAGGCCGCAGCTTGTAGCTTCGGTAGGGAGATCGAAGCATTCTCCGCTCGGACATCGGGGAAGAGTAAAGCAAGAGCAAGGATACCATCGCATACTTACTGCACGTCGCACCGACCAACCCTCTGCCTTATCAATTGGCACCCTATACGACCATCCTCTGAAGAATTGTGAAGAGAGGGAAAAAAGGAAACAAAAATGGCGGATTCACCAATCAGCCCCACCACCAAATCCCCCGGCTCTGCCTCATCCCCGTCATCATCGAACCACCTCTTCTCCCGCTTCCGCCTCACCAACCCTTTTGCTTCTTCGGCAACGGCAACCACAGATGGGAACTCCCGCCGCAAGAGCAGCACCGCGCTGCCCGGTGCCACGAGCCCTGACAGCCCGACGTTCAAGATGAGCAGCACCAATGGCGGCAACAAGAGCGGTAATGGGAGCAGGTTGCCGTGGAGAAAGGACAGCGTTCCTGTTCATCCTATTACTCCCCCCGCTACCGCTGCTTCGCACTCTTCGAACAATGCCTCAACGACCAACTTGCCGCTGATGACTGAAGACATTTCCAGCTCTGCGACAGCTGGCGCCGAGGTTGGTGGTGTTGGTAGCGGCGGGGGGTTCTCCCGGACGGTCAAGCGGACAGCGTCGGCCGGGAGTTTGGGGAAGATGCTCGGCGACCGCTTCGGGGCGAACAAGGGGCAGTCGACGTGGCAGAAGGCGAGGAAGAGGTTCAGCGCGGGCAGCAGTGCGGATGATGAGGACGGCAGCCGCGGCAGCAACAGCAGGCCGGCCAGCTCGGCGAGCGGCCGCTTGAGCAGGAGCAACGCCATGCACGGCCGCGGGAGGAAGAGCAGCTGGAGGGGCAGCTGGGGGAGCAGCGCTGCTTCGGCTTCCACGGACAAGAATAACAACAACAACAGCCACGTCTCGTTTTCCAACACGGATGTCACGGACGGGGCGGTTGCAAATCCCGACGCGGGCGGGCCGCACAAGGGGTTCCGTCGGCGCAAGACGTCGACCACGCTTCACGGGCTCGTGGGCGGAAAGGGGCGCGGGCTGGGGTTGGGCAGTTCGGCGCTCGCCATGACGCCTGCGGGAAGTGCTGAGGATGGCGGCGAAGACAGGCCGCAGCGGCCCAATACGCGTGACGGCGTCTTTACGAACAGCATCGCCGCCGACGCTGGCGGCACAACAGCAGCAGTCGCACTGAGCGACAACGACGGCAGGACTCCCGCGCGCAAGAAGAGCAGCAGCGTCTCCAACGCCGCCGACTCGCTGGCCCGCCGCATCAAGATCCACCGCCTCAAACGCAGCTCCTCGCTAGACGCCAAACTGTTCCTTGGTGGCAGCAACGGGGAGAGCAGCAACAACAACAACAACGGAAGCAGCAACAGTAGAAGCAACGCCAACAACAGCAGTAGCACCACCGGCGGCCGCCCCCGCAGCAAATCCGAAAGCGCCAGCGCCCTGCTCGCCACGCCGGCGAAGCTGATCAAGTACAGGCCGTTCCTGTCCATAGCCAGCGGTGGCGGCAGCAAAGGCAGCGGCAGCAACAACCACAGCACCAGCATCGCGAACAACGCCCACCCGAACGCCTCCACAACGGCCCTGCGCCGCCCCTCGCGCACGCCGTCCTCCGAGTCGGGCTTCGACCTGTCCGTCTCCGGCATCGAGACGCACGGCTTGCTAAGCAGCAGCCCCAGCGGTGGCGGCGGCCTCGAGCCATCTTCCACCGCCGGCGCGACGAGCAGCCTGTCCGGCCCGACGCTACTACTACCCGACACCGACAGCGACGAGCATCACCTGCAGGCCGACGCCGCGGCGGCAGCGGCAACAACAGCAACGACGGCGGCGTCATCCAGCGCCGAGAGCAGCCGCTCGCGCAGCAGCTGGAGCCGGCTATCGCTACGTATCAAGCGGAGCAGGAGCAACGCGAGCGGCGTGGCCGACTCGGCAGCAGGCAGCAGGGCGCCGACGCTGCCCGAGCTGCCGCCGAGCGAGAACTACCTGCTCGGTGAATTTTCGATCCCGGAGTACGAGCACGTCGAGGGGGCGGACGGAGAGATTGAGTGGGTGGAGAAGGGGACGGGGCGGGTGGTGCAGACGATTGGGAAGCAGACCGGGACGAGGAGGCAGGATGCGGACGCTATAAGGAGGGTCGTGGAGAATCGGAGGAAGATTGTGGTGGCGAGCGACCGCGCGGAGGGGGAGGAGGAGGGGGAAGGGCGGCCGTCGCGGTCCGCTGCGGCGGATGATGGCGAGCAGGCGAAGAGGACGGAGATTTGGGTCGAGGAGGTCAAGAGGGAACAGGCGGCGGATCCGGCGGAAGCAAAGGCGGGGGCGGAGTTGAGTAAGGAGGTGGCAAGCGAAGCTGTGGCCAAAGACGTGGAGTCGGGTGCGTCTGTGAGGGAAGTGGATGGTGGGCCGAGTGGTAGTGCAGGAGACGGAGTGCCGGTCATCCGCTCCCCTTCACCGAGGAGCCTTACTCCGAAGCCTACTCCCGCGCAGCTTGCTGCTGCGCACGAGATCACGGCAAGAGGCCGGGCGATGCTGGTAGAGCCGGGAAAGAGGCACGACAGGATCATTCCGTCACAGGGCTCGTCGGTCTACTCGACCCAAGATACCTCGCCTTTGACGCCGCCAACATCTTCCGGCACGCCGATTCCCCAGGATAACGACTACGCCAAGGATATCGAGACCGAGATTGTCGACGACCGATGGGTGGATTACGGACCATTGAACGAGGTAAGATTGCTGTAGGGCCGGGTGAATGGAAAAGTTGTGAATTGTGTTCAAAAACCAAAGATATAGAAATTCTGTTCGTTACCTGCATCAACCCACGGAGGCTTTTGACGAAATCATTCATTGTTGCTTAGTATATTATATCTTCTCAAAATACCGCGCCACCAATGATGAAGACGCGTTCTTCTTCTCGCTTTACCCACTGTATGACCTTATTGGCGGCCTGTGCTAATGCTGCGCGAGATGTTGTTCCAGGCGCAATGGCGTACAGTTCGAAGAGTGGCGTCGTCCACGCGAGGCTGATGTGATGTGTGCTTGTGCCATGGTGAATCTTGAGGTGGGTGGGCCGAGTGTGCAGATGTGAGTGAAGTTGTGCATAGAGGCTAATGAGACTAGATGATCTGTGTTAGGCTATGCCGTCCAAGAGCAACGTAACGACTTACAGGCGGCGGTCCAGGGCTGTGGTAAAGTAAGGTTCATACGATGGCATAGTGAACTGTACGTTGCCACGGGACTTGTAGATGAAATGCCGGAGTACTGTGCCCGGTACGATATCTGTACACGAGAATCGGCCGCGATTGACGGCTGTCCGGATGGACTGGAGACCGCCATTCTTCTCGAGTTGCTGCGCGGAGTGTTAGCTGGATTCCATGCTTACGTTGGTGCGCATTAACGTACGCTGACTAGTTGATCCCGCATCTCCCTCAGCTCGAAGAAGCTCTCTTTGTTTGCGCTAATGAGAAGTATTGCAACCTCATCGTCCTGTCCGGACGAAGACAAGGGTCGCTCGGCAGTGCGTTCCAGGTTGCTTTCGTTGACGTTTATAAAGCTGACATACATGTAGAGGTATCCGGTGTTGTTAAACCCCGGAAGGCATAGGGGGATCCAGTTCTCTCCTCCCGCAGCCTTCACGCTACCTGCCTCGAAAAGCATATTGAAGATGAGCTGGAGATCACCGGGATGAAGAGAGTGCTTTTTCGGTCGCACCACACTGACGAGGCGCCCGGCTGCGACGAGCAGTCCGTACAGAAGGTTGGGGGCGCGTGTTTGCAGCAGAGTGTTGTCAATTACTTTGCGGTGTGATTTTCTCAGACGCAAGCATTCAAGTGCAGACAGGAGGGTTGACGGCGAGCCTCGTGTGAAGCCGTCGGCGAGGGCCGACAGGAGCGTTTCCGTGCCTTGCAACGGCCTCCGCAGGTCGGTGGATGCCCTGGCACGAAACATGCGTTCCATGCTTGGCAGGGTGAGCGTTGAGAGGATCTGCATATACAACGACTCCAGCTGCGTGCGCAGCTGTCCTTCACTTTCACCAAGCTTGCTGATGGCAACCAGATTCAGTGGGCCCTTGGACAGGACGACGAAACGCGCATCGCCAGCAGTGAATCCCTTGAGCACGTTATCGGCATCTTGGTAGAAGGATATGATGGTCTGCACGACGCCGATTGTGTTTGCAATGAGCTGGTCGTCACCGTGGCGGCTGTATATGGGCTTTCCGGCCGAGGACAGAATCAGGAAGTGCTTCAATTTGGATCTCCATTGATACGTTAAAGTTTCTACACGCAGCACGACCATCAGCGAGCATCTTCTGGAGCGGGAGGACCGCCTGACCTTCGTTGGAACCGTCTGCCTTGAATTCCTCCAGCTCATCAAACTCGCGCTCGAAGGCCCGCCTGAATGAAGGGTTCTCCGGAAACAGCGCCGCCTCATTGTCTACATTGGGAAAGTCACCGCCCAGCGACCTCCACACCGAACTTTCCTGCTCGGACATGACCTCTCCGAGTATGCTCTCTACATCCGCGCCGGCCTCGAGGGTCGGGACATAGCTCTTCACGCTCGTGGCATCGCCCGTCTCGCTGCCGCTGGTGCTCGGCCCAGGGCGTGCGCCGCTGGAGAAGCTGAAGTGGCGCGAGGCAGGCGAGGCTATGACATCACGCAGCGTTTCGCTGTATGACTGCACATCATGGATGGACAGGGCGGTGGTGGCCTTGGACTGCAGCGTGGGCCGGGGCGAGCCGTTGGCGCTGGCGCTGAAGCGGAACGAGTCGGTCGACGCCTTCGCCGTGAGATTGCGCGGCGGGCGCGGCGGCAGCGGCGGCGGCGTGCCCTCGCGCGACGGACCCTGCGACGCGTCTTCCTGGGAAACAGGGTCGTCGGGAGCGGCGGGGTCAAAGTCTTTCACAGCGGTGGTGGCCTCGGGCTCGCCGTGGCTCGAGCTTGGGCGCGCGCAGTCGCTGTCGGGCTCTGCAGGCGCGGGCTGCGGCTCGGCGGGCGCTGCAGGCGGCGGCGGCTCAGCCATGGACGGGCGCGGGCGACGTCGGACTGCAGGCGGGCAGTCAGTCGGGCATTCGTGGGGTCGTCGCGCGTCGCGGGAGGGAGAGGTCTGGGGGTTGGCAGTGAGTGACGCTGGGGCGCGAGTAAGGCGTCGGCATCCCGTTAGTGCCAAGACGGCCTTCCGCAGCGCGCGTCTCTGCTTCAGCTGGGGGGGGCAGCGATCGATGTACACTCGCTGGCACGTCTGACCACCCCGAGCCCGACAATTATTCGCGCAAGCCGTCTTCGTCGAGCTCCAGGCTCTCCCTCGCGCCTCTCGCTGGCGACCGCCCCACGCCCTCGTTCGCCGGCTGCCTGTGCTAAAGCGACCCTCATCTCCGCCCCTCAAGCCCGCCCAAGCCTGAGGCCTCGTATCAGGCGCCGCACAACAGCGAAACCCCCGACCGCGCCCACGGCTCCCAGACACCAAGCCCGCCAGCCCGCGACTGCGACCGCGAAGCCCCCAACCCGCAAGGCGACCGCCCCCGCCCCTCTCTCGACCGAATTGCGCCGCTCGAGTTCGACGTCACATGCGCGCCGGCTGAGCTGTCGCCCGCCAGGTCAACACCTGCGCCTCCCAACCCCCAGCCCAAAGTGCCTGCCCTGTCGCCCGCGACTCGGAAATACGGCGCTTGGATCGACGCACCTCGATGCTGCGGCCTTCGTCCGGAAAAGGTGCTCCTTCCCCCTATAGGAGCCTTTACGAGCGACGACTTTTCTCATGACCGGTTCATGAGCTAGACGCACCAGATACATAATAAGACGATTCAATTGCAAGCGCGACCGCGCCACTGAGTTTGCGCGCCCTCCGAAGTTCCGCGCGCACAAAGAGCACTTGGAAGACGTTGGCAGGGCCCATTGCTTGCAGCGCGCACAGCTGCTTGTTCTCTGAGCCTCGCCGCAAGTGCTCCGGCGCCCAACCGTCCTCCTCGACACGACACTTCTCCAGCCATGCACAGCTCACGGCAGCAATACATACCGCCTCCCCCACCGCCTGGCCAGCCCTCCACCTCCCATGGCATGACATTACCGCCGCCGCCGCCGCGTCCCGCGACGAGCGGTGCTCATGGGGGCTACTCTCTGCCAGGTCCGCCGCCGGGAGGCCCGCCAGCCACATATTGGAACAGGTCGAATTACCTCCCACCACCGAACAGCTCGGCACCACACCCTACATATAATCCGAATGTCTACAATACGTACCATCAGCAACAGCAACAAGCAAATTATCTGAGCAATCAGCTTCCCCCAGAGGGGCAACCATTGACATCGGCGACATACATTCCCTTCGGTGAATCTTTCGGCCCAGGCGTTGGCATCCCGCCGCTCCACACGCAGTCCGACTACTCCAACAACTACTACTATCCATATCAACAGGATCTGGCCCAGTCGACGGACAACAGCTCGAGAGGCACTTCGAGCACCGCCCTCCACACGCCGCCCGAGGAGCTCAGCAGTGCAAACTACCAAAATGGGCAGTACCACCAGCAGCCACCTGTCAGCCGTCAGTCGCTGCACGGCGAAGGGAATGCGGCTGAAGTACCTCTTTCTCCGTCTGACCCTGCTTGGCAATGGCCTTTGGATCGCGTGCTCATCTGGCTTGCCACAAACGGTTTCTCCAACGACTGGCAGGAGACATTCAAGCAGCTGGATCTGCATGGATCTGCATTTCTGGATTTGGGCAGAGGGCACGGAAACAAAGGCAACGTGGCTATGATGCATCAAACAATCTTTCCGAAGCTGGCTGAAATTAGCAAGGCGAGTGGGACCAACTGGGAGTTGTCTCGGGACCGTGACGAAGGCAAGCGGTTACGTCGCCTTGTCAGGAGCATTGTGGACAATGGAGGCCACCCGACGAGCGCAAGGCTCCCACACAGGCGTACCTCCAGGACGTTCGGTCAGACCACCGCGTCCGCTGGAACAGAAGGCACCATGGAGAACTCCCCCAACCTTAACCAGGCTGAATTCGACCGTTCAAACCCCTCGACGGCCGGCGTCGACGTGGAGAGCCCCGGAAAGCACGGACAAGCAGGTGGGTTTCATTCTCCTGCGACAAGCAATCCGAGACGCTTCTCGGCCCAACGCAATTTCACGGTCCCGTCACTGAGTCAGCCCGATCACGTGTCAGAAACGACGAACCGCAGTGTGTACACGGAGAAGATTTTGAGACAGCTGGGAGATGGCACGTCATCTAAAAGACACAGCCCGAACACATCTGGTGATTTCGGCCCAAGGTCCGCAAGCCCTCAGCACAGTCCAGGTCTAGGAACCGCAAATCTCGCCGTGAATCAGGCAGCGCTGAAAAGTAGATATTACGGCGGCCATGACAGAGCCAACTCTTCCGAGTCAACTGTTTCGACCCTTGCCGCGTATGGTTCAAATCCAGGATCAGGTCCACCTTCGGGGAAACTAGACGGGAGGCGCAACGGCATCGAAGGCCCTCGCCCTGTCGATGCCACAGGTCGTCATTACAGCCAGGATCCTGAAAGGAGTGCCAGGGAGCATAAAAGCTTCCTCTCCAACTTGCGCTTACCAGGAAAGAAGAGGAGGGACGAGAACCACCCATCGCCAGACGAGTCCAGCATCGAGTCACCCACCAGCCCCATGCGCCATATGCCGTCAAACGCGCCCTACAAGGGAACGAGCTTAAATTCCAGCGAAACGTCGTTGAACGAACGCCCACCATCCAGAAGGTCCGCACAGAATGATCCTGACGCAAACCACACCCGTCCTCGAGCTCACACCAATAATTCTTCGGAACCCAGGAAATTTTTCTTTGTTACTCCGGATGGCTGGAACTATAGGCTTGTCGATGTCACAGGCATCGATTCCGCTGCCAGGTTGCGGGAACATATCTGCTGGAACCTCTCACTGCAAAATGACAAGGACATCACTCTTCACCTGACGTCACCTGGCCAGACCGAAGTTGATGAAGCCCTTTCGGATTCTCTGCTAATGCAAGCACGCAAGATCGCCGACGGTTCAGGAAACCTCAAAGTCTATGTCAACGTGCCACTCCCGCCGGCTGGTCCATCTGGCCTTGGGCTCGGGATGCCTGGTACCTCACCTTACGGCCGCATGTCGCTCACTGGAAAATCAATTGCTCCGGATACCCTGGCACGGCTCAGTATGGCAGGAAACTATGCGGAGTCACCAAGGTCTAGTGATTCAACGCTGGTTCCTGGTCATTGGCCGGGCAACAAGCACCTACCCCATCTCCCCAAGAATGAAGAGGCGCCACCAGTGGTGCCCAAATCGGATCCTCAGTGGGATTCTGCCAATCATCAGCTCTCCGAACAAGAACGACGGAACATCCTCGAGGCCGCAGCTGAGGCGCATCGGCGCGAGACGGAGAGGAAGCAAAAGGAGTATCTGGAGAGGAGGAGAAAGCAGCTTGCCAAGGAAGCCTCGCCGATCGACCCGCCGAGCGCGTTGGGCTACAGGCGGGAGGGTGTGATTGATTTTGACGAACGCCGCGATTCCCCGTACGAAGATGGCAGGAGACCGGATAATTTCGAGCGTGGCAGACCCAAGCAGCTTGTGCCGCTTAGGGAGCCTCCTCCTGCACCGAAGGTTGAGACCGAGACGCTAATCAAGGCGAACTCGCTCAGCAAGCGAGAAGCCAAGGGACGAGACTCGTGGCCAGAAGACGAATCGTCAAGCAAGAGGAGCTCTGGCGACTCTGACGCCGACAAACACTCGCGCCGATTAGCTATCCCGGAGACCCCTCTTGTTTCGATGGGCATTGGTTCTGCGCTTCTGGGAATTGGCAAGATTGGTAGTACGGTTGGCGCACCATCGCGCCGAGCAACCCCTATCAAGCCTAGTCCTACCCTCGGCGCGTCTCCTTCTTTCCTTACGCCCACAGACAAAGATGGTAAGCCTCCGAGATCTATGGCAATGGTGGATTTTAGTCATACTGCGCCTCGTAGTGGAAGTCCAGGTGGGTCCCCTCGCAGTCCAGGCGACATTACAATGAGCAAAGGCAAAGTTCCATTCGTGATTCCTGACTATGTACAAGCCGCCCAAGACCGCCTGTCCCCAGAGAAACCGTCGTTATCGTTAGAGACGCCCCAGAATGCCGCCGTATCAAAACTCAAGCAGTTGGATGACTCGTCGTCGAGCCACTCACCGGACGTGAGCCCGAACACCGCCCATCCGAACGAAAGCGAACTCCACCGAATGATGTCGACGCGCTCGTACGGCCCGAACCTGGATTTCAAAGAGAATCCCGTCGAATTTTCTCATTCACCCGCTGTTGCCACTGACGATTCAGATGACGATTCGGACGATGGCCTTTTCGCGATGCCGCTTGCGAGCAAGACCCCACCGCGCTCGACACCAAGCGCTTCGCAAACTCCGAACGGCGAAATAATGGAGCGCCCGGCCCTGGCAATCAGGACGCCATCCAAAGTACGCATTCAGTCACCAGAAAGAACGCACAGCGATCACGAGGACATCAAGGACAGGAGCCGGAGCATTGAAAGATTCATCCCTCACCCCGGCGGTTCGGGACCGTATTCTCTCGATTCTCCTGAGGAGGGCCGAGCTTTCGGTGGCAACAGGCGGGAGTCTTTCGCCAGTGATATTTGGGCCAACCGTCCTCCCCCAGAGGCCCTCGTGGAACACCTCGACGATTTCTTCCCGAACGTCAACCTTGATCAGCCAATTCTGGATGAAGAGGTTCCTGGTTCACCCGCATCACCCTCATCAGAGGAAAAGAGAGGACTTGTAGCATCTCAAGAACCGAGCCGTGTAACTACCCCGATGTCTCCTCCTGAAGACGAAGGTACCTTGCGTCCTGAGCACGTCACGAGCTTGCAGCGCGGCGACACTGTCATGTCAATGGCCCAGAGGAATATGAGGAAGGCCGGAGGTCTCGGACGCACCAAGTCTATCCGTGAAACCGTCAAGTCTCAGTACCAGTCCATGGAAAAGCGAGTCGCACCGTCGCGGGTCAACACGCTCAAGTCAGGCGACATTGTCCGCAGGAAGAGCACCAAGATGTTTGGCGCCAGAATTGAGCAAGTCAGGCCGCCTCGTGGAAGTCGCATGATCACTCTCGACACCATTCAAGATACGCTTCCCATGAACCCCATGAGTCATCCATCGCGCCAGCCAACCTTCAAATGGATGAAGGGTCAACTGATTGGCAAGGGAACATTTGGCAAGGTGTACCTCGGTATGAACATGACCACTGGTGAGCTGATTGCTGTTAAGCAAGTCGAGGTTAAGCCCAATGAGGACAAGGAGAGAATGAAGGAGCTGGTGAAGGCGCTGGATGTCGAGATCGACACGATGCAGCATTTGGATCACCCGAACATCGTGCAGTATCTGGGTTGCGAGCGCCAAGAGACTTCAATTTCTATCTTCCTGGAATATATTCCTGGTGGCAGTATCGGCAGCTGCCTGCGCAAACACGGCAAGTTCGAGGAGGCAGTCGTTTCCTCACTCACGCGCCAGACGCTCAGCGGTCTTGCTTACCTTCACCGCGAGGGCATCCTCCACCGCGATCTCAAGGCCGACAACATCTTGCTCGACCTCGACGGTACTTGCAAGATCTCGGACTTTGGTATTTCCAAGAAGTCAGACAACATCTACGGCAACGACATCACCAACAGCATGCAAGGCTCCGTTTTCTGGATGGCGCCCGAGGTCATCCGCAGCCAGGGCCAGGGCTACAGTGCCAAGGTCGACATTTGGTCGCTGGGTTGTGTGGTGCTCGAGATGTTCGCCGGCCGCCGTCCTTGGTCCAAGGAGGAAGCCATCGGCGCCATCTACAAGCTCGGCTCGCTCAACCAGGCTCCGCCCATTCCTGACGATGTCTCGCAGAACATCAGCCCCGCTGCCATCTCCTTCATGTACGACTGCTTCACGATCGACCCGGCCGACCGACCTACGGCCGATACCCTGCTGCGCGCACCCTTCTGCTTCTTCGATGCAAACTACAACTTCTTGGATACGGAGCTTTACGGCAAGATTAGAGGTGCCTTTGACCATCATTAGGTTTTTCCTATCAGTATCTGGTCCCGTGTCTATCCCTTGACGGATTTTTTATTCCATTCTTATCTACTGCTACGTCAGTCCTTACGGATTATTTTCATTTTTTAATATCTTCATCTTTTGGATGAGCAGGATGGTTTACTGTGGATCTTTTGGGAGTGGGGTAAGGGATGCTCATATTTGGAAAAGAAAAAACAGGATATATGCGTTCTCGGTTGCGGATGGTCATATATACAGGTTAGAAAGAGTGAGTTGTTGTTGTGTTAGCCCCGAGTTTGTTTGCGCATGCTTCAACTTTTTCTTGGATTTTGTTGCGGCAACTCGTTTTTCCAACAAAAAATACCCAGAAGCAGCGCGGCGTCAAGGGAAGGCGTGCTTTGTCCTGTTTGTTTTTTTATGTTTTTTGGTTTATAGCAATATTGACACTTCAGTCCGAATTTTCTTTGTCCTTTCCCTTGTTGCCTGCTTTGCTTTCGCGTGCGTTGTCATTGCTCCCCTGCGCTTTCCTTTTTTTCAGTAGCGCTTCCATAATCAATGGTGGTCAGTCCTTTGCCCTTTTCGTTCTCTGCGTTTGTCTCCGCCAGCTACGTTCTTGAGCATCTTGGTACTTTGCGGTTTGATGCTAGATGAGCACAAGCACATACCATGTACTATTCCTTTTTTCCCCTAGTCTATTTGACCCTTCTTCGGTTTGTCGATACGGCCGCGATTATTATTCCCGGTATTAGTGGAGAACAGAGGTGGAGACGGTGATTTTCGCATGCTTTAGCAGGGATGAGGTTTAGAATGAGGAAAGGGGTTAGGGGCAAATATCTTTGGTTATTTGACAGGGGAGGGAGATAGGAGGGAGCGTTAGGAGAGGGGGCGCGTGGTGATGAGGCTACTGTAGATGGATAGGAGATGACACTGTCGCGAGTGGATAGTGGACGTAATATCACGGAAGCTTTTAGGTTTCACAAAGAGAACTGCGCGCGCAATGCGGCGGTCAATGCTTATCGTGAAGGAATAATTGTATGCTCAGGAGTCAACAAAGGGAGAAGCATAACCGTCCTGCCGGCGGGCAACTGAGGTTTTCGTGGTCTGTACGGTTGTTATTGATCTGGGCTTACCGAGCGGTGCTGCGATGCCCGCTTGACACGGCCCGAGACTGAGGGATCTGCGTGGAAGTGGAGTCTCGCGTATCTCTGCCAGCTTGCGAGAATAGTCCGTATTTTTGAGATTGTTTTTTTTTTTTTCTATCAAGAGCTTTACGATCATTCGTGTAATTCGTATACGACGCGTTGTGTTCAGCGAGGGATCTGCTGCTGCTATGTATCATGCTCGCTAAAGTGTGGATTGGATATGACCAATTTTGTGGTAACACATTATAGACATTCCTTCTCGTTTCCTTCAATTGCACGGAATAGGGTGCATTTTAC
Organism: Lasiodiplodia citricola; assembly: GCA_023089105.1. Classification (NCBI taxonomy): domain Eukaryota; kingdom Fungi; phylum Ascomycota; class Dothideomycetes; order Botryosphaeriales; family Botryosphaeriaceae; genus Lasiodiplodia; species Lasiodiplodia citricola. The sequence continues at coordinate 176,648 of JAJNLL010000019.1, read as the reverse complement.
GAAGGGTGAGAGCAAATGGTGGCCCACTGTTCGCTTGATGCGTTGAATCTTGATTGAGAAGATACGTGCAAACATACACAGTTGCTCCTGCTGCAGAATGGCACCATTAACTTCAACCTTATGCACTCAGTATTGGCGCCCAAAGCATAGGACAACGGTGAAGGCAAGTATGTGGAGAATCTCGGGATGGCCGATGTTGAGGAGAGGCAAGCCGCCAATTGAAGGCTGCCAACTGTTTCAACCCCAGCCACCATATTTTTGATCAACAAGATTTCCCAGAATCAAGCGGTGCAGAAGTTGGCTGACAGATCATTCATTCGTAATTTAGGCTGCTCGTAGTATACGCCATGTGGAAGAGGCGTGACGCATCTATCTCCTGACTTGGTGGAAATTTCAGAAACAAGCGCTTCATAGATTGTGCATGGTGTGGCTGATGTACTCGGGTCCAGAAGTCCAGGCCCATACCGCCACTTGTGTAACCCTGGCGGTAGGTGGCAACCACGTTGCACACTCCGAACCCAGCGTTTCGTAATGTAACATCCGGCTGGTTGCATATGCGAGAGGGGACCAGCTGAGCCATTTGGAGGCGTGGGCCTGGACCTGTGGGTGCAAGCGGAAAAGAAAAGTCCATCATTGGATTTGAACACTGTTCTCTTCGAACAGAGCTCCCTTATCAGATTAGGGAAACGTTGAGATACCAGATCTTAGTGCCAATACTGCTTCTTCATGGTGTCTGCGGAGATGGTTATCAGCGCATCAGATGCGTTATTTGAAGTACTCCCACGGACGGATAACAAATCCTATACTGTAGAAACGGCGGCAGAAAGTCTGGGAGCTGGAAAACGTTTTTAAAATACTCTGGTAGCCAGGCCTTACTGCCTAAGGCTGTAGAGATTTCTTTGCTACCTTCTTAGTTTAGTCGATTAGGCGTAGCTCGGTTTGCTTGTAGAAGACTTATATTGTAGTATATTGAACCCACCGCATTCACCAATCGGTCATTCTTCCAGCTCCAATCCACCGGGTAATTAGCCTACCCCATCGTTCTATCATCGTCAAGGCACAAACCTTGATCAATTGTACGGACTGTACCGTCTCGGAGGCCAACCGCAGGGACTACTTTGCGGCTCTCGACGAATACGATGACTGGCAACCCAAGGATGCCACAGCGTGTATGATAATCGAAAGCTCAGGCCCGCGCTGGCTCATCGAGCTATCGCCTAGGACGGTCCAGAGGCAGTTTGAGTTCCTTATCAACCGCCACGGCAACGAAGACCAACCGGAACTCTTCAAGCACTTCATCCATGGCATCAAGTTCAATGGCGAGAACGTCCATTACTTTGTCAACGAATGGACCTATGCGCTCTCATGCTGCAGAGCAGCAGATATCGAGATCGATGAGCAAATGAGCGTCTTGTTCTTTATCACTGCTATTGACGTCAGCAAGCAAGACGAACGTTGGGTCTATAAAGCTTGCTAGCTTCTGCGCGAGAAGGAGAGCGACATTACCCCTGATATGATCATTCAAGATCTTCTTTAATGTTGGGTCATCTTGTCATGTTTGGCTTCGGCCGAAGTTATCCTCGAGGGTCACGTATCACAGTGCTTTGTTGCCAGAGATGTATTCCACCAGATCCGCTCAGTTAAAAAGAGACATTAGATCAAACAATATAGATATTACCTCTCTAACTCTCCCAATTTTTATGCATGAGAACGACAAGCACAGAGGATGGGTAGAAAAGAGGATGCCCTCCCTTTCCTCTTTTATCAACATCGTACAGGGATCCAAAAGAGATGAAGAACTCCGTGAATAGCGCCAGCCCCCCCCCCAATTCCCAAGACGAGGAGGACAACTCAAACCTCAAGCAGGCGCCAAGGCATAATACATGCAAGAAAGAAGAAGAAGAAGAAGTCGGGACAAGGCGATCTCCGCACCCATTACCCAACCGTCAGAACCACCGCGCTCACCCTCTACTCTCCTTGCGGGCCTGGAGGAAGTAAAAAAGAGGACGACCGAAGAAAGCGTACAGCTCATGAATCGAACGGATCGAAGCGCGCAAGAGAAAAAAGAATAACCAACAGGAACGCAACGCCCCCGTCCCAATTTCGCCAACCGTGCCCTTACCTCGTCCCTATGGTCGGGAAAGCCGCGTGACTAGGGCTACTCCGCCCGCTGCCGCCGCCGTTCTCCCTCTCCCTCTCCTTCTCGCGCTCCAGCATCCCTCTCAGCTCCTCATTCTCAGCCTTGCCTTCCTGTAGCCGCTGCCGCGCGCCCTTGCGGTCCAGCAGCCGCGCCTCGCGCTCGGCCTTCAGCCTGCGCTCCAGCTCCTTGAGCCTGTGGATCCAGCGCTGCTCCGTGGGCTGAACGGCCGGCGGCGCCGGGTTCGACGTGGGCGCTTCCTGCTGTTGCGACGAAGACGAGTAGTGCTGCAGGACGTCGGTGCTGGAGTTGTGTCTGAGCAGCGTCGACGCGATCGAATTGCGGTTGACGTTGCTGGTGCCGTGCGGGCCCGACACGCTGCGGTGCGGGAGGCGCGAGTGCGCGGGCGAGTGGTGGTGCGCGTCGCCCGAGTCGTTCGACGAGCGCGTGGGCTGCCGGGAGAGGTTGATCTCCGCCTTGAGGTGTTTGTTCTCGCTCTTCAGCCGGGAGATCTCATTGTTCAGCGTCTCGTTGCGGATCATGCCCATGCTACCCGAGCGGATGGTCTTCTCGAGGCCATCGAGATGCTTGATGCGCACATCGAGCTTGTGCTCCAGCGTCTGGTATTCCTTCCACAGGTCCTTCTCGATGCCGCGGATACGCACCTTGAAGCCGCCAATAATGTTCTCAACCATCTTGATAGCAGCGAGGACGTTCTTGCTGAAGCCGGGGAGGCTGCGGCCGATGACTTCGAGCGTTGGGAGCTCCCCGTTGACCAGGCTGTTGCGCTGAGCCCAGTCAGCGCCGCAAAGCGTGGAGAGACGGTTCCAGAGCGCGAGCAGAAGGTTGTTGCGTTCAAGCAGCTGATCCTTGTACTGAGCTTCAAGCTGGTTGATCCGCCGGCGGTCTTGGCTGCGGGATGTTTCCAGCTCGAGTATGCGCGTCTCGTAGGACTGGATGGTGCGCGTGTTGCTCTGGTGCGTCCTCTGGGACTGCTCGAATTGACGCTTGTCTTGCATCCGAAGCTGCCGTTCCTTGTCAAGCATGTCAGCCAATTTGCGGCTTTCCAAGCTGGTACTTTCAAGAAGCGTATCCCGGTTACGCAGGGTACGCTCCTTCTCCGCCAATTCAGACCGGGCATGGTCGAGGTCCATCATGGTTTCGTCGAGATCTCTCTGAAGCTTGGTGACATCCTGTCTTAATGTTAGCACAGCGTGATTTGGTGATTGAGGGGTATAGTGTACCTTAAGCAGGCTGGACTTGGTGCCGTCCAAGCTGCCAAGAGCGTCACGAAGGCTGGTCTCGAGATCATCAAGTCTCTGCTTCCAGTTCGATGCCTCTGCCTCCTTGGAAGCAAGTTCCTTGCGAAGACGGCGGACTTCATCACGGGCCTTGGTAGCCTGCGCGTTGAGATCGTCAAAGGCCTTTTGAACCTGCTCCTTCTCCTGACTGTCGAGCGCTTCGCGCTGGTTTCTCTCTTCCAAAACCCGGTCTTCTAGGTCCTTGTAGCGTTCTCTCTCTTCTTGGATGCTCATCTGTGCTGCGTTCAAAGCAGCCTCGAGATCACCAATCCTGATCTTGTCGCCCTCCTGCTCCTCGCGCAAGAAGGTGATTTCACCTTGGTTCGATTCCTGTTGGACTTCGAAGCGTTCAATCTTCTGCTGAGCTTCGTGCAGCTTCTGATCGAGCGACTCCAGTTCCTGATTTGCGTCCTCGAGTTCCTGCTCTAATTGCTGGATCCTGCGCTGACTGGCGTTTCTGTCATCTTCCAGCATTACTAGGCTTTCGCTGACGTTCTTCATCTCTTGCTGTAGAGCCTCGAAGTCCTCGTTGCGGTTTTCGAGATCGTTGATTAGGCGCTCCAGGTCCTGCTCCTTCTGGTGAAGCTCCTGCTCGTACCCATCAATCTCGTCTTCAGCCTCCTCCCGCAGCGCGTCAAACTCCGCTTCTTTCTGCTCCAAGGACCGAAGAATATCGTCCCTCTCATTTTGGATGCTCCTGACATCCTCAAGCAGGTTGGTGTTTTCGCGGTCCAGCTGGCGCATGTTTTCTTCGGTGTTTTCCAGCTCGTCTAGAGTATTATTCAGCTGCTTCTCCAACTCCTGGTTCGTCATCTTCAGCTCGGCAATTTGGTCCCTGAGCTCCGCTTGCTTTTGTTCATATTCTTCCCTCTCGACTTCGTCAATATCGTTGGTCCTTGTTATCGCACTACTCCTTGACGATGGCCTGTGATGGTTTGCACGGGATATTGATCGGTCGAAGATGCTGTCTCCGACCACTGAACCACTTCCGACACCGCGGCGAACGGACAGCTTGAGCTCCTCGATCTCTTGCTGCAGGCGTTCTCTCTCGCGGTTTCGGGAGACGAGCATAGAGGTTTGGGCGCCAAGATCTCTCCGCAGCTCCGCGTTTTCATGCTTCAGCTGCTCAACAAGGGTAACGCTGCTGGCACTTGTGCCTGCGCGATTGTCCGTAGTGCCGTCAGAACCTGACTGTGATCGGGCATATGACACTCGGCTCCCTCGACTCATGTTGTGGCTATGACGGGCGCTGGTCGGTTGCTGTGTAGATTGTTCGCGCTCAGCCTTCAGACGACGAATCTCGTCGCGTAGGCGTTCCGCATCCTCGTCAGCTTGTTCGCGGCGTGCAGTCTCAGCCTCGAGTAGGTCCTTCCACATCTCCATGGCTTCCTCGACACCAGCAGAGGGCTCAGAAACCCTGCGGTCTCCCATAGACTTGACGTACTCGGCCATGCGCCTCTTCTCCACTTCCTTAGCCAAGCCTTCCTCCTTGAGCCGCTCGATTTCAGTTTCGGACTGCTGCAAGCATTCACGCAAGTACGTGATCTCTTCCTCCATTTCTGCCTGGCCTTGCGGACCCTCACCCTTTCCATCGTCAGAGCCAGTGGTCTTCTCTTTAGCTGCTGCAATGCCCTCCTCTTGTGCCTTCAACTTCCGCTCCAGCTCGCGCACTTTCCTTCTCAGGCTCTGGTTTTCTTTCTTCTCGGTTGCTAGGTCAGTCTGCAGCTGGACGTTCTTTGAAATCATGTCCTTAACACCCTCATCGGACCGGTTTTGTAGCGCCTGGTCAAGGAAGTGAATCTTCAACTTGAGGTCGAAGTTCTCCTTACTCAGCTTGTCGATCTTGCTATTCTGCTCCTTAAGCGTAAGATTATGCTTAGTTCGACTACTGAAAGCAAATTGATTCGCCGTGGACGGTCTTTCAGGGGACTTTGTTGCATGTTTTTCCCGGTACTCCCTTGCAACCGTATCCGGGACACGAATGTTTTGTACGTGCTTGGTGATGACTGTATCCGTCATATTATTTGTTCCGGAGCTAAATGGTCGTGCGGTTGGTGTAGCGGGCGGCGAAGCGGACGTGGGTCGAGGCTCTTCGTCCAATCGTTCCAGGTTATTGTCTGCCTGAGAAGCAGCGCTAAGTGTGCTTCTTGCGCGATCGAAAGATGGCCTGCGCTCGCTGTTTCCAGAAATTGAAGAGGCAATGCTCCCGAAGCTTGGTAGTCGAGAAAGGTCGCGGTCTGAACTTCGCATGCCTGTGCTTGGCAAGGCACCCCCGGTCTGGAGAGCAAAATCGGAGCTGTCTCTATTGTCGCCGAACGAACTTTCTGATCTGCCTGCGAAAGAGGATGTTGTAGAGCGCTGGCTGGGCCCCCTGCTGCGATCGCGCAAGAAGCTGGGCCTCTTGCGAACACTGGAGGCATTCGAAGGATTGCGTCCTCCTGTGTTCAAGGACGAAAACGTGTCGCGAAATCTCGAGCTCCGTTCGTCGTCGGCGTGCCCTTCGTTTTCCAGTCTCTCGGCTTTAACTGTAGAGGCACTCGAGGTCGGCCGGAATGACCTTTGCGACTGAGCGTCCTCTTCATATCGCTGCCCCTGGTTTTCGGCATGGGTAACTTCGATTGTCGGCTCGGTCTGTTTGCTGGTCTGTTCTTCTGTTCTTGATTGGGAGCGTTCCGCAGCGGCAGCGGTTGGAGATGAGGGCGCGTGCTCATCAAACGAGCTGCTGCCTTCCTCGAACCGATCTCCCTCGTCGAAGAGCCCTTGGTCGGAGGCTTCGTCGGGTGGTAGGGGCGATTCGGGCAATGCGACATCCTCCGCATGCACCGATCTGTGGCAGCTGGACTCTCTCGAATGCCGGCCGCCTCTTGCGCCATTCCGCGGCGGCGGGTGTAGAGACGAAGCTCCATACACGTATGTATCATCCGCTCCTGTTGAGGCGGGCGCAGCCTCCGAATTATCGGCGTCCCGGTCCGGTAGAAAGCTCGATTCAATGTCCAGAAGCTGGCGCTTCATTTCGCGCTCTATTATGGCGCTTCCTCCATCGCTGCTCAGGTGGCTATTGTCGGCGCTGTCGCTGGGCGGGCGCAGGAAGCTGTCGTCGTCGTCGGAGGGCAGCGGCGGCAGCTCGGGGTCGGAGTGGTCGAAGGAGCGCACATCCTCGTCGTCGGTGGATTTCCGAGCCATCTGGGGCCCATAAAGCGTGGTGTAGCGGCGGGCTTGGGCGGTAGGCGGGGAGGTTTTGCGGCGGTGGTGCTGCTTGGGCTCAGTTGAAATCGGACGATGAGGCGCCGGTCGGAGGGCGCTCCAATCTCCCGCTGCCCCGTTCTGTTTGTTTCGGCTCTGGGGTCTGGGCGCAACGCGATCAGCGGTGACCGATTGCGGCAGAATCGTGGAGCGCAAAGGGGGCGCTGATGGTGTGCAAATGGTCGGTCGCGCTGCCGGCGGTGGGCGGGGCGGTCTGATGATTTCTGGGGCGACGCTGGTGTGTTATTATGGGGCGCTACTGTCGACGTGGAGCTACCCGCGCGAAGACGAATGCGGCGAGCGTGGTGTTTTCCATATCATAGGAGCGCGTTGCTCGGTCGGCAGCGTGCGTCTCGTCCAGCCAAAAGCATCAAAACAACAGGGGTGGCGCCGAAGTGGTCGCCCACCCCAGACGCCAAGGCTGATCATCATCACATCGTCCCGCCAGCCTCCAACGGCCGGACTAAGATAAAGCGCGCTAGTCTTGCGTGGCTTGTCTGCTAAGGCGGTGCCTGGCGACACATTGCCTAGTATATGACGTCTAAGTGTGACGCTGGGGCTCTATGAAAACAAGATAACTCTGTACAGCACCGGACAAACTCCTGGACCCTGACAATCCCTTTTTGGCAAGACACCGACAAGTCCCAGAACACAAAACCATGCTTTTTGCTGGCCGCCTCCGCTGCCAATCGTCCAAGCCATTGCCGGGTATTACTCCTTGCTCTTCTTTTCCTTCTTCTCCTTCGACTTGCCCTCCTTGTCCTTCTTTTCCTTCTTTTTCTTCTTCTTTTCCGTCTCACCGCCATCTTGACCCACCGCAGTCGCTTCGACACCTTCCATCGGCTCCCCTGCCTCAGCCTTCTTCTTCTTTGGCGTTTTCTCCTTCTTAGACTTCTTTGAGCTTGCAGGCGCGTCAGCTTCGCCATGCTTCCGCTTCTGCACAGGCGCACTGCTTTCGTCGTCGGATGCGAAACCTATCACATCTCCGCTATGACCATAGGGCCTGTAACGCATGCGTAGGCCCGCCGGCTGCGGTCTCGCGGGCTTTGGTGGGCGCTCAACAAACGTGTGAATGGCAGCAGAAGTCTTTGTAGAATCAGCTCCCTTCTCCGAAAGCTTGGGAATATCCACAATTTGCTTCAGGTGGAGGGTTTCTGCAATCTCGGCCGGCACTGTATCAAATGTTGAGTCAGTAGAGCAGATTTACCAATGGATTGGCGTAGTTAATCATACCAGCTGCGAAACCCTTCTCCGACGGCACAAGGAGCTTCTTCGACGTCTGTGTACCCTTCTCTTCCGGGAGAAACGCATAGCCAACACCGTCGTGTTCAATCGCGGGTTCCTTGAGCGCTGCTTTGCCTCGTGCAAACTGCTTGATCTTCTTAATATCGATATGGGCGGGCGCAGTGATGTGCCATATTTGCTTTTTCGAGAGATCCGTGGATTGAAGGAGTTTGGCAAGGTTGGAGGAAGAGCTGAGGCCGGATTTCACCGCTTTGAAACCTGACGGAGGCTCGAATGGCTTGGCGGCGCTCAATTGGACAGTTTGTGTTCTCGAAAAGCTTGAGCTGGTCATCAGTTAGCTTGGTGTTGTTGGTTCTAATCATAGGAGAACATTTACGTTTGAGCTTGCTCCTCGCTCTCCTCCTCGCTCTCGCTCTCAGACTCCTCGCTGCCGCTGTCGCTAGCGCTTACGCTGCCACTCGATGTTGTGCTCTTGCTCGCATCCGCCTTCTTGGGTTCCTTGGCCTTCTCATTCTTGTCGCCATTGTCGCTACTCTCCTCCTCCTCTTCTTCTTCCTCCTCCTCCTCTTCTTCTTCTTCACTCTCCTCACTATCGCTAGCTTCGGACGAGCTTTCGGGTGCCGGTTTCTGGGCCTTCTTCAAATCCTCCTTCGTGGAGCTGCTGGTCTTCGCCGCAACAGTTTCGCTGCTGGAGCTTTCGTCGCTGCTGCTCTCATCCTCGGAGCTGTCGTCTTTAGGAGTAGGTTTAGTGGTAGGCTTGGGAGGTTTCGAAGGCGTGCCCGCGGCAGCGGTGGCCCTTCCGGGCAGAGGGATTGGCGTTCTCTTCACTGCGGACATGGCGGATGTTGTTACATCGCAGTCGCATGCACCATGCGCTGGGAAACTTTTTCGACGGGGCGGCCGGCGATTTTTGGCGCGGGTCGCCGAAGGCGGTGAGTGCAGATCGATCTAATCTTATCTTGCTCCGCAAACCAATTCTTCCAGCTGTCGCCGCGCCCAACACCCTGCAAACTTATGTAAAAATGGTCAAGAGACGGAAAATCGATCACCAGTCGGGCTCGGACACCCCGCCGGCGCGTATGTACTCACCGCGATTCCAATTCTTTTGATCTAATACGCCTGACAGACCTGTCGGTACAGCTCCGCAAAGTGCGGCCGCAGCGTTGAAAGCAAGACGCCAGCAACAAAATAAAGATGAATCGAACTCCCCAAGTGAAGCTTCCGCAGGAACTACTCCTGTTCCCGAGAGCAACCTAGAGGTTCCTAGCAGACCAAAGAGAAGAAGCAGAGCAAAAGCGTCGACAGCACCTGACCAGGATGCCGCGACACCGTCTTCCACCAAGCCAATTTCTGCACAAGAAGCACGAAAGCAGGCACTCGAACAGCCAGAGCCTGCGCCAGTTGCTGCGGATTCCAAACCAGTATCTGCTGTGGAAGCCCGGAGGCGAGCTCTCGAAGCAACAGCTCAGCCTGTCTCTGACCCAAATACCGAGCTGAGCGACAACAGCTTAGACGACTTTGAGCCAGACTATCTTCCCAGGCCGGATGATGCAGACGATTCCAATTTCCCGACGACCACTGGTAGCGATGTGGTTCAAAACAGTTTGTATCCACCGCCCGTAGTGGAATTGTCATCGTGGACCCCTCGGCGCGGTACCGTGATTAAGAACAACGCAAGCGGCATGATTGCTCGGCTGGAATCTGGGGAAACAGTAGCTAACATAGGAATCTACGATTTGCTTGTGAGGAGAGGCGTGGTGACAATCTACGGAGCAGTTCTCAGAGCTGGGCCCAACGCACAGTCATACAGAGTCTACGCTCCGGCCACTCACGCCCTGCCGGTCATTCACTGCTTATCGCCAGACGGAGCAGAGGTAGATCTCAAGTCCGTGGACTGTAACTTAAGCCCCCTTGAGAAGCTTTCGCCTTTATATGGTCGGCTATGGAAAGGCGAAAACTCCTCGGATTCGTCTTTTCTTAAAAATCACAAGAAGAGGTGGTCATTCGAAAACGTAAAGCCAGTGTTTCCTTGAACACTTTCGTTGCCATCACTGACGCTTCATCAGATCCATAGATTGTCCGATGATTCCCTGTGCAGACCACTCTACCATTTGGAGATTCCTCAGAGATGGCATCAAGCAATCGATAAGGTCTGCTCGGCATCGTCGAAGAGCGGGTCGGGTGTATACGAGAGAATACTTGTCTGTGGGCCAAAGAACACTGGCAAGTCTACATTCGCCAGGCTACTTTTGAACAGAATGTTCACCATCGATCGGGAAGCCATGAAGAGAGATGATCATTCAATATTCCTGTTGGACATCGACCCCGGCCAGCCAGAATACTCACCTCCGGGACAAGTGTCTCTTATCGAGCTCCGCCAACCCATCTTTGGTCCCCCTTTCACGCATCCCAGCGCCAGCACCGGGTCCTACCAACGAACCATCCGCTCCCACTTCATCGGCGCCAACAGCCCGAAGGACAACCCAGAGCACTTCATCGAATGCGTCGTCGACCTGATGACGCACTACCAAAAACACCTCACCTTTGGCAACACCCATGGCCCCATGATCGTCAACTCGCCCGGCTGGATCATCGGCACCGGCCTCCAAATCCTCACCACCCTCATCGCCCGCCTCTCGCTCACCGACGTCGTCTACACCACCGACGAACCGAGCCGCAGCCACGACGCGCTCCGCACCGCCGCCACCTCCGCCTCCGTCCCACGCTTCCAAGCCATCCCCGCTCAGCCCTCCGGCGCGAGCGCGCCCGCCCGCACCGCCGCCGAGTTCCGCGACATGCAAACGCTATCGTACTTCCACCTCGGCGCGCCGCAGCAAGGCTCCCCGACGCAATCGTGGGACCCCAGCCTCCTCGCCTCCCACAAACCCTTCGTCCTCTCGTACGCAGGAGCGACAGCGGCGGGAGAAGATCCAACGCCAGACCAGCGAGGAGACGAGCCAACGACAACAGCACCCCGCGACTTCCTCGCCGTCATGCCTCTTGGCGAAGCACTGCCACCCAGCACGCTCGCCACCATCCTCAACGGCGCCGTCGTCGGCATCGTCGCGCTCTCTCCAACAACGACCACTACCAACGACCTCAGCACCGCCATCATCCGCACCCCGGCCGAGAACATCCCTCTCCTATCCGCCGCCGCAATCAGCGGCGGTAATAGCGGACACATCGAGCCGCTCTCCCCGCAGACATCGCACCTCGTCTGCCTGGGCCTCGTGCGCGGCATCGACGCCGCGCGGCAGGCGCTGCACCTGCTCGTGCCGGCCGCGTGCGAGCACCTGGCCGCCGAGCTGGCGGCGCCCGAGCGGACGGTGCTGGTCGTCGGCGCGGGGATGGACACGCCCGGCTGGGCGTACCTGGAGGAGTTGCATGCGGCGGAGGCGAGGAAGAGGGCGAAGAAGGAGAAGGCGGCAGCGGCGGCAGCAGCAGAGCAGGGGGGTGATGGAGAAGTGTTGGCGGATGTGGATGTAGACACGGATGCTGATGTCGATGTTGATGTGGCGGAGAAGCCGTGGGTGCAGAAAATGGAAGAGGGCGACGTGCCGGGGGCGATGGGGAAGAAGCGGCGGTTGAGGAGATTCGTGAATTAGACTTATGGCATACTCATCGGATGGCTTTCATTAAGAGACGCTCCATTTTGTAGATTAGGCCTTTCCACCTTGGACTGTGTGCCTCTTTGGTGTCTGTACTGTACTCAGGAGACTATGAAAGGTCTTGCCTCCAAACCAGCCAAACGGCGCGGAAAGTAGGTGAGCCCATAAGAGAGCCCAATGAATTCGGTATCGTGCTTTAATTGTGCACGAGACGTCAAAGTTAAGAGCTAATCGGATGCCTTTTATCTATTCCTGCAATGGACCAGATGACGCTTTCAGTAGACGTCGCTGGAAACAAGTTGTATGCTCTTCGCGAACGTTCGTTTGTTCGGCATGGCATACTGAAAGAAGAAATCCAACGCCTTTCCCACTTCTAACTCGCTGAGTGACTTCTTCCGACTGCTTCATAACCAAGGAAAACATCCCTATCTCAAATATCCCACTTGATCGCCGCATGCGCCGGTGGTTCCTCCGGCATAATGCCATCCTTGAACGTTCCTGTGTTATTCAAATACTCGTATGCACCCTTCAGCACCTCTCCATACGCATCTGGCGCTGTGTAGCAGTTTGGGTTGTCCGGCGGGGCGCCATCCGGGAGCCAGATGCGCTCCCACTGACCATTGTCCGGTCGGCGATAGCATGGGTTTTGCACTTTCGTTTCACCATGAACAATGTACTGAACGGGTTGGTTCTTCCAGCTAGTGAGTTGGTTGTTGGCACCACGCGTGGTGTAAGTCGATACGTCGGAGCCAGCAGGGGTGGCGGATTGAGGCTGTTGTTGCTGGCCAAAACCATTCGCTTGCGGCGCGGAAAAGCTATTCATAGCAGGTTGGCCAAACGCGCTGGGCGCGGCTTGCTGAGCAGGCGCTCCAAATGTACCTGATGCAGCTTGCTGAGCAGGTGCACCGAATGCGCTGGGCGCTGCTTGCTGAGCAGTTGCACCGAATGCACTGGGCGCTGCTTGCTGGGCAGGTGCACCGAAGGGAGAAGGCTTCCCAAACGTTCCAGACCCAGGTTGTTGACTGGCTGCTTGCCCAAATCCTCCTGGTTGCTGTTGCTGTTGCTGCTGCTGTTGGCCTTGCTGGCCTTGCTGGCCGAAGGGGCTGTTGCCGGTCGGCTGGGCTGCCTGACCAAAAGCTGGCTGTCCAAATCCTAGTGACCCTGCTGGCTTCCCGAAACCTCCTATTCCGCCGGGTTGCGAGGATTGCCCAAAAGTAGCACCGCCCGCACCGCCCGCTGGTTGGCCAAAAGCCGGCTTTGCCCCAACGCCTCCACCGCCAGGTTGTCCAAAGGAACCGGGTTGAGATGGCTGACCAAACCCTGGCGCTGCACCTGCTGTCGACCCAGAATTCGCCGCTGATCCGAATGCTGAGGAGCTACCAAAAGCCGGTTTGCCAAACGCTGGATTTGCAGCACCGCCGCCAAGAGCAGATGGCGCCCCGAACGCGGATGGCTGGGCTGCTGATGCGCCGAAGGTCGATGGCCTTCCGAATGCGCTTTGCTGTTGACCGGCAGCACTGAATCCGCTTTGTTGTTGACCGGCAGCACCGAACCCGCTTTGTTGTTGACCAGCAGTACCGAACGCACTCGGCTGTCCAAAGGCTGGCTTTGCTGCACCGCCAAATGCTGCGGGTTGGCCGAAAGTTGCATTGCCTTGGCCAAAAGCGCCGGTCTGTTGCTGTTGTGGTTGTTGACCTGTAGTATTGTCGACTCTGTTAGGGTGAACATTCTCGCCGTCCTGGACATATCTGCAGGCGCCATTCAAGTCGCTGAGGATATTTTTGATCTGTTGAGTCACTTGACCGAGCAACTGAGTTTCTTCATGTGCCTATTTTGATAATTAGAAGGTTCGTCGAAAACCTGCCACTCTTCACTCACAGCTTGCTCGGGATGGCCGGTTCGCATTGCAGCATAGTACCGTAGACGCATTTCCTCTTGACTCTGTTCCATCAACGGTCCCTCGATTAGCTGCCGCGGAGCAGTCCTTCCCGGTGCGTAGACCGAGAAAGGCCATATCGGACGATCATTTTCCAGGTCGATCTTAATGATGTCGGGGTCTAAATTGTACCTAAAGGGACGAATCAGACATGAGATACAAATGAGACTGTCTAATGACACTCACTTGAAGTCCTGCCTGGGACCTGTTTCGAACATCAGTATAGTAACCATTCAAAATATTAAAGCAAATTGCTGGAACAAGACGAGCATTCGCACCGTAAGCATGCATTCGGGCGGCAAGAGACAGATCCGAAACGTCAATGATGGAAGGGAACGTTGGTGGACTCGTAGTGTAGAAATTGACGCTATGAAGGGAGGAAATGTGTGAAAAAAAAAATAAAATGTGAATAAAAACTTAGCCAACTCACCTCGCTGGCCGCCTCTGCCGCCTTGTGGGCCGGCGGGGGCATTGTTCAAAGCGGCGAAGCGGTTCTGGTTCTGTTGATTGCCACGGTTCTGGTTCTGGGCGCCGGGATGGTCGAACTTGCACCTGTCTGTTCTGGGTCAGCTTATGGACGGGCGGAGAAAAGACACAAAGAGTAGAAGTACCGCCGAACTTGCAGTTGCCCTGGAGGTAGAACTTGCACACGGCCATGGCATGCCTCTGAGGGGAGTCGTGGAGTCTAGAGGTCACCAGTGACTTGTGTCGGGGGTCAGTATTTCTAGGGATAGTAAGAATAGCGGGCGGTCACGAGGAGTCGGTCGAAGGTGAAGGGCGGCGGGCGTCCATTGTCAGCGAGCCGAGACTGGATTGGCGGCCCGAGGCGGAGAATGCGGCGGCTTGAGCGACGCGACTTTGGCGACGCGCGCTGCATGCAGGATGGGCTTGCGTGACACTGTGCGGCGCGGGGCGAAAGCGTACCTGGAATACATGGCGAGCGCACCGGCGGAGAGGGTCAGGACGGGGGCATGAAGTCTGGCAGCGGCGGCGTGAAGCGCGGAGCAAGCGCGGGCGAGCGACGCGCTGGTCCGTCCAGGTCCCGGCGCGCCAAGCGGACGAGGGCGTTGCTTGACCCACGCAGCCACGAGGAGGAGCTCCAGATCACTGACCACGGTCTGAAGTCGCATCGCGCTCGCCATGCTGCTGGCGACTCGCGCGCCCACCACCGAAACACGAATCTCCGCCTCCTGAGCCTCCAAGACTCTGCGCCTCCGCTAGCGCTCGCGCCGCTCAGAAGACATCTCTCCCTGCGACCTCGACGAAGCCCGCACCGCTCCATGCACCCCTTCTCGGTCCTAACTGCGGGCATTTTCGTAGCTGGTTACATCACCGCGCGCTGGGACCTCGTCACACGGCTGTATGAGCTTGCAATCTTCGCCTGGGATCACGGTGTTGTGGTAGGCCACCCATACTCTTCTCCCGCCTTCATTGCTGAGCTTTCCTCCGCAGACGCGCGCCGCCAAAGGCTTCGTCGTTCTGTCAATCGCCTTTTTCCTCATCATCGTGCCCATTGAGCGCATCGCCGCGCACGAGGCTGCCGAGGTCAGTCCACCAGTCTTCCGCAAACCACCCACCCGAGGCTGACATCACCACTAGCACCCTCGCACTGGCGGAGGAGGCATCTCCGCACGCGAACAACTAAGGCGCAGAGGTTCCTTTTGACGGGAGTGCGGGATGTTGACATGGTCACGAACAATGGGTTGATGCGCATTTTCTGGCCGTCAGACACGCCCACCAAGCCTACTGCCGGCGTGCTCGTAGGCTGGAGGAATTCCGAGCTGGACATCTTTGTCGTGACTGTACTGCGCGACGTTGAGGTGAGATCGGAGCACCATGGCATCGAGAGACCCCATGCTCACCCTTTTTGTAGCCAAGGGCAGTCGATAATGCTCTGCGCGTTGGCACGCTATTCCGCAACGCGCCCTACCCCATCAACGACATCCTCGAACGATGCGGACACACGTCGCTGCAGGTCCTCGGTGTTTTGAACCCTGGAAGCTCTCCGACATCTTTTGACCCGAAATCTCTTGTCGCCTACACGACCCCGTCCTCCAAGTTCCCGCGCATCTACTCACCCGACGAGTTCAACGTCCAAGTTATTCTCTTCGACCGGCCCGACCCGGGACGCATGCAATATCTCTCTCTCTCACCCATCTCCCTGGCGTTGTCGGATAAACAAATCCAAGCAGGGAAGGGAATACCACCATTGGATGGGATAGACGCCGAAGAAGAGCAAGAGAAGGAGCGGAAGCAGAAGCTGGCGCAAAAGCTAAAGCTGCACACCGTCATTCGGCACACGCCCAGCCAGAAAGAATTGTCGCTACCAGACATTATCAATCAGGTCAACTGCTCGTACGAGATTGCTGCGCTTTGCCATAAAAATGTTGGTCTGGTCGGCACTCGTTCGAGACGAGCGCTATCCATGGGCGAAAGGGTGGTTGAATCGGCCACGACAGCATGGCACCAGATCCTTTTGTTGCTCTGGCACATCATGAGCTGCTACGTTTACCCGGTCATTGCAAGACTCTTCATTCTGGGACTCATAGCACATCGAATTGCCGGCGAAGTGATACTTCGTGTCCTTGACTGGCGCCTTCTACCGCATTCGGCAGCCTTGAAGGATGTGTCGGCTACGTTTCAGCAAGTCGATATACGACTGCAACAATTCTGCTATTGGCCAATTCAATTCCTTACGCTGCAGGAGAGGAAGGTCAATTGGCATAGCATCACAAACAGCCATCCTGAGTACATCCGTTTCTACAACAGTCTGTGGCTCGTTGCAAACGATGTGATCATCGGCATTGCGCTTGGCTCTTACATAATTGAGAACGCGGATTTTGTGGCTCTTCAGGTGAACAGAATTCTCACCGAATGGTCAATTGATGGATTGCGTGGGATGATATCCTGGCTAATGGACTGGCCTGCCGGTTTGAAGCTCAATAATGAATTGGCTCAGTTTCTTGGAGACCTTTTCTTATGGGTCATTGACTATTGGGCTGGTACGTATCACATTCAAACCTCTTACCTCGCATGCACTGATTCCTGTAGGGTGCATTGAGACTCTTCGCCCCCTCCTTCCAGAAGTCATTCAGTTCATTGGCTTCTCCAGCTTTGCGGGCGCCACGATGCCCATATCGCTCTTCTCCGACCTTGTCTCCGTGTTGACGCTACACATATACTCGTTCTATGTCGCGTCGGCGCGTATCTTCAACTGGCAGCTGTCCATCATCCTCTCCCTCTTTCACCTCTTCCGCGGCAAGAAGCGCAACGTGCTGCGCAACCGGATAGATTCATGCGATTACGATCTAGATCAGCTGTTGCTGGGGACGATCCTGTTCACCTTGCTCTTCTTCTTGCTCCCCACGGTCTTCGTTTTCTACCTCACTTTTGCGTCGGCGAGGATGGCCATTATCATCCTTAAAGCCGTTCTGGATACCCTGCTAATGTTGTTAAACCATTTCCCCATTTTTGCACTAATGCTCCGCATCAAGGATTCCCGGCGTTTGCCTGGTATGGCTCCCCCGAATAAACCTTGATACAAATCGACGCTAACTGATGTAGGTGGCATCCGTTTTGATCTTCAAGATACCCGTTCCGCGCGCCTACCGGAACAACAACCGCTCTCTGCGCCGACATCCTACATCATCCTGAAGGTACGAGCAGGCCCTAATAGCATCCCTGAAGCTTCTTGTGCTGATTTCTTTCTGCCACAGTCCGTCCCTCTCGGCTTCTGGGAAATGTTCGACCAGTACTGCCAGCTTGGCAACCGTATCCGCAAGCACTACATCTCACCCGGTGTCTTCCTGTGCTTGGTCACGGGCCGCTTCGTACCGCCCATCCACCGCAAGAACCTCTACTCGCTGCAGTACAGCATGCTGCCGGCGCGGCGCGCGGGGATACTGGAACTGTGGGCGCGGTTGACGACGGCGAAGGAGGAGAAGAATAGTAAGAAGGGGAAGGGAGGAGAGGCGAATGGATACCCAAAGAGCTATGGTAGGAATGCTAATGGGAGTGCGAGGAAGAAAGAAGGAAGGATGTGGTGGGCGACGTAATAAGGCTTCGTGGGGGGTGGAGCGGAGCGGTTGGTGGACTCTTATCTTAATGTAGGCATGTGTAGATATGGTAATGGCTTTATGCGTTTCTGTCCCCATCGAAGCCGTGGAGTCTAGCAGCGTTCACATGACTGGACCGGTGTCTGAGATACATGATCTCTAAGACTAACCAGCTATATCATCGAGATGCAGGCTTCTCATCTCCTAAGCCACACAAACGCCAAAGGTCGAACCGTACAAAACTACAAGATCAAAAAATACGCATGATACTTCGGGCTTGGGTAGGTCTTTGCGAGTTGTTCTCAAATACCTCCAAACTCTGCGCGCTTGTTGTCGCCTATGTGCCGTTTCTATCTAAACTCAGCACAGCATTGGTGGCTGACAAACATCATGTTTCATCCATATAGATGACCATCAACATGAGTATTTTGTAGTAGCTCGCCCACCGTTAACATCATCTTCTAATATGCTGGGAAGGGCGGTGCAGCATTGGCGGGTACCGGGCCAGCACAAAAACCAAGGCGGACCAGTGTACCACGCAATTATGGCCGTCAGTAGACTCAGCGTAGTCTTCGTAGTGTCGAAGCAGCGAGGTGTTTGTGTTCTCCAATCCCCTTTTTAAATGCTCTCATTCTGCTAAACTGGGAAAGCCTGGCAGCTGATATGCCGCGGATTCCGCCAGCACATTTCGCGGCACCTACGGTTCGATTTTATTCTTTGTATCACGCATTGGCATATAGAGTTCCATGTGACGTGAAATTGTTGCGCCACGGGCACCACCAACCGCTTCGTAGAGCAGATCAGCGGGTGATATGACCATGAAAAAGAGCTCACCAGCCAAAGATAGTAGATTGAACAGACAACACAAAGACCCATGCAAGCGCCTATGGCACATAGCACACATGACTAAGACCCTACTCGACTGCTTGAGCAGCCTCTTCATGTGGCTTGCTTTGCATCTGACTAAAGAGGTCTCGCGCCATGGGTTTCGTCGGTTCTTGGGTATGAAAGACAGTATTTAAAGCGCCGTCCTTCTTCCCGGCCCCCATCAATGTATGAGCTAAGGATACTATGATTCCCATACCATATCTTAAGTGCTCACCGCTGGCCTACTCCTGCGCTTTCGTCTTGGTTTATCTTAACTTCAAGCTAGCGAGGGATGCATTTAGGATTCAGCTTACGATTGCTTCGTGGCAGAAACTTGCGCTTTTGAGTTTTGAAGGTGAGAATCCTCATCATTTCAGATTGCAGAATAGCATTATTGCATTGTTACAAGGCAGAGGTAAGAGATCGGGATTGCTTCTGCTCTCCGGAGATCTTGGCCGCCAACATAAGATGACGAGTCAGTGTCAAGAAGGATGCCTGTAGATTTGAGGAGTTCCGGAGCGTCATTATCCTTTAATTTCTAATAGGTATTAGAGAGATCTGGAGTAGGTATAATACCGATTTCTGTTACTCCACATCATTACCTCGTGATGACGCTCATAAAGTTCTGGGAAGTTCTGAGCGGATCTTACGAAGAGATTTTGGACAAGACCAAACAAACAAAAAAGAAGTGATGTTGAAGTGATGTCCTCTGCAAGCCCATATCTCGAGAAGTGTCATACCCATTAGGAATACAAATCGGCCTTAAAAGCGCGAGCATACCTTCGGGTACCTGGCCTCGTGAGACGAGCCCATGTACAAAGGTCATCACTTGACTCGACTCACTAAAAGCCAAATCTGCGCCTAAGCATACTCGAGCGTCCCAGCTACCCGGAACCAGATCCTCCAATCATTACAGTTCTTTGTTTAAACTGAATCATCGGACGTCCAGAATGACCGGCTGGTGGAGCTCTTAAAAACATTTAGAATCACAAGCACAGTATCCAAGAACTTTCATGTCATGATTGACACTTGAGTAAAAAGAAGAAAAAACAGGCACAAGTAATTATGACCATCATTGCAGTCCAATGAGGCGCCCCACGAAGAGTCCCTACCGCGCTTCAGCAATATTCGTCATTGGTGCAGCTCAACATTGGCTCTGCGGCGTAGAGTTGTGAGCAAGGCGGCTTCTTTGATTGACATTAAGCAAACCCCAAAACCCAGTTCTCCAAGTCTGTATTTCTGACCCAACAAGCCACAAAGTTGCTGCGCACATCGTAACGTGTTGGGTCAGAGACAAGAAGACGGTCGAGTCCAACAACTCCGTATCCTTTATATATGGTTCAAACTTCTATCGACCTAAGCACTTACCAAATAGGCCACGTGCCGACACTAGGAAAGGCCCCCATCATCTCAGCCACCACGTTGAATCAAGCGCATGTTGAGCACCCACAACGTGTCCTCAAGTACACAGGTTGGACCAGAAAAAAACAAAAACCAATCTCCCTCTCCACACCCCTCACTCAACGGCCCGGCGAACCGGAAGACCAGAAGCCACAAACGAAACAGAAAATGCTAGAAAATATGCTCCAACCTCCCCCTATCATCAGTACATCCCACGGTTCGGCAGTTGAAACAACATGCGACTCTCACCAGACTCATGAGTCGTCGTCGCATCTCTCAACCACCTTCCCCACCAGGATCTCCGAAAGGAGATGCGGAACCCCTGTTCCGACGTTCTCGTAAATGGTTACAACACCGTAATTGCTTTTCCCTTTTTCGGTGCGTTGCACGAAAGGACATCTGGTCACATTCACATCGGAAGCACTTCACGAAAAAGAACCATAGTTGTACATATTGATCCCATTGCTAGAGTAATCCGTAGAGAAAACAAACCCAAGTGCGTGCACCTATGGAGAGGCATAACCATAACCCTGGATGAAAAAAGCTGAAAACCTTGCTACAAAGCCCCTCCTTTTTGTTGGTATTCGAGGTGGCAAAACAAAAACCCGTAATCATTTTCTCGCGTTGCGCAAAGCAACTACCCAAACCGAGCATGAACGTCAAGTGGTGATTATAATTTACAGCTCGTCGTGACCGTCAATGTCCTCATCATCGACAACGGCGGACTTGACGGCCTCGGCGGCTTCCTTGACCTTCTCCTTGACGCCCTCCTTGGCCTCCTCGGTAGCGGCGGGAGCCTGGCTAGGCTTGTCCTCATCGGCCTTCTCCTCGGTCTTGGCGTCGTAGGCGTCAATGTTGTGGCTGCCGTTCTCGGCGATGAACTTGGCGAGGTCCTCAACAGAGCGAGAGCCGCTGTACTCAATGGGCTCGTCCTTCTTGCCGGCGCGGAAAAGCTTGATGGTGGGGAAACCCTGGATCTCATCGGGAACGTCGTTCGCGGTAGCATCGATCTTGGCGATGGCAACCTTGGAGGCGAAGTCGGGGTTCTTGGCGTAGAGGGTAGCGAGCTCGTCGTACTTGGGGGCGAGACTAGATGGCTGTTAGCATGCTTGCTCTAGAAACGGGTGAGGTGGGAAAACTTACGCCTTGCAGTGACCGCACCAAGGAGCGTAGAACTCAAGGAGAACGTCCTTGTCGTTGTCAATGACCTCCTGCTGGTAAGAGTTGGCAACGACAACGGTGACAGGGCCCTCCTGCTTCTCGGGGACGGGCTCAGACTTGATGCTGGGCTCGACCTTGCCGGCAAGGAAGTCGTCAACATATTTGCCAATGGCCTTCTCGGTGATCTTGGTCTCCTGGTCGAAGGGGAACTTCTGGTTCTTGGCGGGGTCCTGGATGGCGAAGGCGGGCCACTTGCCGACCTCAAGGTTCAGGTTGGCACCGTGCTGACCGAAAGTCTTAGCGTCGATAGTAGCGAAGTTGATCTTGCCCTTCTGCTTCTCAGCAATGGGCTTGAGCTCCTTGGCGAGCTGCTCACGCTCCTCGGGGGTCTCGGCGAAGATGTAGGCAAGGGGAATGCCAGCCTGCAAATGTCAGATTCAGATTTTCAGCTTCGGAATGCACGGAGACTTACGCTCATGTAGCCAGAGTAGGTCTCAGGGCCGACCTCGCCAACAAGAGGAGTGGCAGCGGTCTTGATGAACTCCTCCAGAGCCTCCTTCTCGATGGCCTCAGTGTAGATGTCCTTGCCCTCGTCGAAAGACTTGTACAGGACGATGGCGGGCTGCTTGACACCCTCAGCCTCGGCAACGGCGGCGTCGTTGGTGGCACCGAAGAGGTACTCGTCGCGGAGACCCTTGGCGACAGCGGTGAAGGTCTCGTTGGTAGCCTTGTCGTCCTTGTCGAAGTAGGCGACCAGAACAACCTTGTCGGCGGTCTTGAACTCCTCGAGGCTGTCCTTGGCGAGGGTAGAAACGGCGGGAAGCGACTGCTTGGTCATGTACGAAATGATGCTGCGGAACCGTTTAGTCCAAGCGGTTGGAGGTCTAGAATGACAGCAACTTACGCATCCGCCTTCCTCTGGCCGGCGTACGGGGCGATGGAGTCAAGGCCACGGAAGACCTTGAGGGTGGGGTAGCCCTCGACACCATACTCCTGGCACAGCTCCTGCTGGGCAGTGCAGTCGACCTTGGCGAGCTTGATGTTCTTCTCCTTCAGCTGGGTGGCGGCTTCCTCGTACTCGGGAGCGAGGGCCTTGCAGTGACCGCACCACGGAGCGAAGACTGTGTCACATCAGTTAGCCGTGGTTCGGGAGAGAGGCGTTGGGGTGAGACGAACACTCAGCGAGCACCAGGTCGTTGGTGCCCACAAAGTCGTTGAAGGTGTCCTTAGTGAGCTCCTCGACATCAGAGGCGGAGGCGAGCGCGGCGGCTCCGACAAGGCCGAGGACGGCGTTCCTGAAGTTCTTCATGGTGGGTTTGTGTGCAATTGACTCAGGAGGAGGTGGTGTGGAAGGATGGTCGTGGAGAGGCTGCTCGGAGCTCTTGTAATGGGCCCGTTTGGCAGCTGTGATTTATAAGGCAAGTGCCGGGGCTGATACAGGTGCAAGCTGGCCTTTAGTTCGCGCTGCGCGGAGAGCCCTGCACGGCAACCTTGGCGCTAGGAGCTTGGGCCGAAAGGGTCCACAGATGTGCGCCAACCAACCACGCACCCGCTTCCACGGCCCTGCCTTTCCGCCTCAGTTGTATATTCCCAAAACTGCCGCTCCTCCCGGGGGCGAATACATCCTTCTCCTGCCCTTACCGGAGCCTCAGCTCAGCATCGCCACACACAACGCGGTAGCACAAGGGTCATGGACGATGAGGCCACGGTATACAACATCCGCTTAGCCTGAATAAGCTCCACACCAACAGGCGCACCAACCAGCCGCGCTCCAAACTATCACTCTGTGCACGTGTTCTTATCGTATTCTAATTTCGCACTGTCGCCTTGTGAGGCTGTGAACAGAGTTGCTAGCTATGTCACCGATTCGCCTCTTCCACCAGCCCTTCTGTTTCGTCTCCGTTGTGAAACGACGCGAAGCTACTACGGCGAGGACTACCCCGCTCAGGACTCTTTCCTCTACTGTCGCTCAATTCCCTTCCCAATGCGGCTGCATCCGCTCTCCCCCTCTCCACATCCACCAGCGCCATCAACGGGAACGGTAGTCCGACTAAGACAGCAAGAAACCAGAAGGCCTGTAATTATTAGTACGAGCCATGCCATGACAAGTAGTGCCCGCTAGGGACTCACCGGACGGATCTCCCCCGTGGCATCAGTTATCGCGCCGACTACCGCTGGCCCGAAAATACTCGACCCTTTGTCCGTGATAGCATATAATGCGTAAAAAGCAGCCTCGAATCCCGGGGGGATGAGCTCGCCAAAAAGACTGCGGCAGTATGAGGATAGACCGCCCATGACAAATCCGTAAACTGCACCCAAGGGATACATCTCCCAGGGTTGTTGGAGACCAAACACTCCTAACTTGCGAATCGCTGGGATGTATCCCAGGAGACCATAGATGGGAATCAGCTCAAAGAGACAAATGCAAAACAAGATCGTCTGAGACGGTCCGAGACCCATCATGATGGACAGCCGACTCCACGAAAATGCCCCGATGATTCCCGTGACCGTGACCACCACATTGATGAAAGCAACATCACCGGGTTTCATGGACAGCGACGTCTTTGCGAAAAGTACTGCTGTGCCGCTCACTGTTGCGATGGCGTCGCTGAGGAGAAACCATGCGCCGAGGAAGAGGAGGACATCCTTCAATTTTCGTGCGTGCATGACCGTCTTGCCAAGAGACTTCCAGGAATATTTGAAATATTCCATGCCTGTCTGAAACCTGCCTTCGCCTCCTCCAATGTGTAATTGAGGTCCAGGTCGAGGCTTCAGCCAGAATGCGGCGGGAATGGTGAAGACAAACCACCAAGCTCCCACGAAGAACAACACGAGCCGGAGAGAAAAGTTGGTGGACTCTGTAGCGACTTGCATGACAATGACGATGGCAATGGCCTGGACGAGCAAGGCTGCCGAGTAACCAATGCCGATTCCATAAGAGCTGATGCGTGTGGAGAGAGCCAACTCATGTGACGAAGTCTAAGTAGAAGTTAGCATGAACCACGCCACCGTGTTATGAACTTAAACATGAAACATTCAAACGCTTATTTGAACTTGAGCGGTAAATGTTTGGAAGAAGCACTCCCCTCGGCATATTTGAACAATATCTGGGATTTGTGCTGGAGAGGGCTGGAAATATTTGGAGAATGCAGATTACTCACAGCGGGTGATTTGGGCCACATTGGTGTATCGTCTGCATATGAGTTGTTCCGCAGCAGCGCAGACCTTGAGTTTGGCATCTCATCATATTCTAATTCTTCCTCGTCCTCAGTCCCAGACCGGTCATGTTCACGGTAGCCATCGTCTTCTTCGCCATATGAGTCTTCGGCTTCAAGATAAGGCTCCACGACCTGTGGGTGATTCCTGACGATCAGAGGAAGGAATGAGTTGAGCAAGACAAATGAGGCTCCAAAGCAAGTGTTTGCAATGATTGCGAGCAGGGCTCCAAATACGAACACTTGCGGCGTGACGGGAAGGAAGAGCATAGTGGCAATGGCGCCAATAAAAGCGAAGTTAAGAAGGAATGTCTTGCGATGCATGCCATGGTCGGCCGCTCCGGACATCGATATGATCAGCAGAGCCTGGATCAGGACGCTGATAGAGAAGGTATACATCGCAAAGCTGGCCGTGTTGACCTCGGCGCCCAGGATATAGACTACGCATTGTCCGGCATCTGCTGATGGAACTCGGTTGGATAGTTCGCTAGGCGGGTGTGGATTATCGAAGGCAGTGGTGCATGGAGTCTTGCCGTCAGACTGCAGAACGCCGCGTTCTCGTGCAAGCTGCTCGAGGGTGATCGGTATGAAAGATCCTGGCCATCATGGTCAGCGCAAGCCGATCGGCGCGATGCTTGAGGTTGTCGGCAGGCAGATTAAAGTGGACATGATAGACGAAACAAAGGCGCAGAAGCTCTGTGTCGCGGTCTACCAGGTAAAACGAGAAGTGCATCGCAGTTGCGTCGGAGGGCAATAACGGTATGGAACGTACCAACACCGCAAACAACAAACACCTGTGGACTGGTCAGCGCGCATGCTCTCCACCGGGGCTCAGGCGATCTTGTTTACCTCGGCAGCCCATCCATAAATATAGAAGCCCCACAGCTCCCTGCGCGAGGTCAGAGAGGTGTCTTCGCCGTCATACTGCGGCGGGCGGGCAGGGATGTCGCGCTCGCGGTCAGGGCCCATGGTGTCGGCGGCTATTGAGCGCTCATCGTCGGCGCTGTAGGAAGAGGGGAAGGAGCGTTTGGAGTTGGCGGACGACTGGCGAAAGAGGTCCGGGCGGAAGGGCGGCGAGTGGTGTGGAGGTACTTGCGGAGGCGGGTTGTGCTGTTGGCGCGGAACCATTACGGAGTCGGACCGCCTGGGGTACGTGCGGGCACAGGGTTGGTGGGAGCTGAACGAGGGGCGTTGCTGTGATTCGAGCAGTGCTACCGGCCTGCGCTGCAGAGCATTACGCTCGCTGAATGCCCTTTGCGTCCATCATGGACCGTCGCAACGACGGGAGAGAGAAGAGACAGGAGGACGCTCTCTGATACAGGCCGCGGTCAGGTTGTGGATCTCCGTGACCGTGATGCGATCTTCCCGCGTGATCGAGCCAGCCAGCGCCAAAGCCCAGCCGGCGATAGCAGATGTGCCAGACGTGCATGCCGCCGCAGACACGGCGAGGCGCATGTGGGTAGGCAAGGCTCAGCCTGAAAATGCGACCGCTATACGCAGATCGCGCATGCGACGAGCATACGTATTTGCCTTGTCCATGGTCAAGCTCGTCCCTCGACGCCCTGTCTCCTTACACAGCGCACATTACTCGCGCCGCCCCCGATGCGGTGTGCTGTTTGCCGAGCAGATAAGCGGAGGGCGAGCAGTCGTTCCAGGCGCACTACCACAGCGCGACGACGACATTGAGGGACGTGAGCGCGAGGCGAACGCGTCTGTTCCTCGGCGAACGAAGTCGCGCCGACCCTGCGACCCCACCTTCCTGGGCCCGGAAATAGCCCGCTTGACGACGGGCTGGACTCCGCCTGCACCTCCTGCGCCTAGACGCTGTCGGCAGACGTCTTCACAGCCGGCCTGAGTAGCGCCCGCCTGCCTGGTCTCGCCCTGCAGGCACTCTGCCCATTGACTTTGGTGGTGATATTAGCTGTTTCAAAACACATTGGTCTGCCTTCTAGAACTATGCACGAACGACGGCTGCCAAAAGCAGCACTACTTTTGCGGTTCCTAGCCTTTCAGAAAGGGTGAGCAATTAACTTCCTGTTCCGGCAGGGGACAAAGTAGGTGCAACAATCGGCTTTGTGCAACACACCATGTTTAAAGAAACAGGCGAGCAGCTGCGGGGCATTGGTGGATAGACGCAGGCTGCGGAAAAGGCGCTTACGGGCAGGGTCTCCCGCCGCCACTTCGATTGCTTGCCTTCTGGCGATCGGGCTGGCTGGCACACGTCTCGGCTAGCATCGTGCATGGCGTTCACGCGGAGCGGCTGGCGGGAACCGCAGTAGCGCTCCGCCGTCAGCTCGGCAGCCGATGCGCTGAAACTCCAGCAGAGGTAATGTGATCGGGCTGTTTGGCCGTGTTTCACAAACGTTCGGCATGGGTGCCAGCCCAGCCCCGTGGCCGGCGCGCTCAGGAGCGGCTGCAGGCGTGCTCAGGAGAGCGCAGCCGTGCCGGGTTTGCGCTGTTGCACGGAACACGGGCAGCGCTGGCACGCGGCGACGGGCGTCGTCTATTTCGACCGCAGCGAAGGCCGCCCGCGCGCCCCAAGCCTGCGAGGGCGAATGCTGCTCGAGCAAGTGCGCGCGACGTGGAGGCGGCAATTTCGCGTGTGCTGGCAGCCATTTCGCCGGCACGCAGGGCGCAATTTGATTGTCAGGACAACGCGCGGTGGTGAAGAACGGTCGTCGGCGGCCAAGACTGGGTGCGAGAAGGCTGGGCGGATTGGCGCGCCCCGGCGAGCGGCCCTCACCACCTCTGCATCATCGCTCGCCTTCTTTTCCTCAACACCACCCCAAAGCGCGCACGCCGTCCACACCAACGCCTCGCCGCCGACCGCTCTCACGCCCTCCCCGCTGCATATTAACGCACCGCGCGCCCCCGCCGCCTCGTTCCACCCCGCCGGCCGAGGAACAAAGCCGCCCCACGGATTGCACCTGTCTGCGCCGTTGCGCGTTGCTTCCGCCGCCTGCCTGCCGCACTCGAGCGCCCCGGCCCCGCGTTCCCGCACCCAGGTCATCGCAGCCTCCACGCAGCCCCTCCCACAATTTTCCAAAATACCGTTGGCCGAGCGCAAGGCGGAGGACGGGCTTGAGGGGGTGCAGGGGAGTTACGGCGACGGCGCCGACGGAGCGAAGGGGAGGAGTATGCCCGGCATCGTCTCGATGGATCGAAATGGCGCGCAGGGCGCCAGCTTGGGCAAGCTGGAAGACAGAGCGCTGGCCGCATCCGCCGCCGCGCACTCCAAGCTCAATGGCGACGTTCCTCTGCCGCACGTCGACCGTCCCTCGGACATGAACGGCAAAGCCATCACGAACGGCGCAGCCTCGCTGTCGCAATCCCCGGCTGCCGACCACTCGCAACTGCCACCGGAGCTGACCCACTTCACCGAGTTCTACATGCCCTTCGGCAAGCTTGTCGAGAGGGTTGCGCAAGAGACAAATGTGTCGCTCGGTGAGCTCCTGGATAAAATGAGCAACCTGCAGGTATCGCCCGCTCCTGTGATGAATGGCATCAATGGGCACGCCATGAATGGCGCCACGCCCCAGTCTCGGGACAATGAGGAAAAGAAGACATTGATGTTGAACTGGGCGTGGGGAGAGAGGGAAAAGTTCATCAAGCTTCTCGTGCTGTCCAAGTGGAGTCGCAACTGTGATGATGTGAGCAAGATGATAGACCTGAACGCATGGTTGACGGAGCAAATGAACCATTATGAAGAGGCGCCTAAATGGATCGGCCAATTGAAGCTCAATATGGACCCCGCAAAGGCTCCTAATCCGGATCTCAAGACCGCGCTCGAGGTGCTCAGCACCGGCAAGGCCCCTTGGATGCCAGACGTATGTTTGCTCTCCTGTAAACGTGTTGCATAAGCTGACGGGATCAGTTGGGCTACATTCCCGCCGAACCACTGACTCCACAGCAAATGCTCAAGACTGTCACCAATCTGAATGCGCTCCTGGCTATCCGTATCAATCTGCATGAGGATCTGCCGCGCCATATGAAAGACTGGTCCATCGCGAGCGGCCGCGCCACCTTCCGGGTCCCATCTGAATTCGAGCTCGACGTTTCTATAGCGGATGAGGACCCTGCCTCCCCGTTCTTCATTGTCGACGTGCGATTTCTGTTCACTCCCAAGCCAGAAGTTCCAGATGGTTGGTTTCGGGAGTGGGTCGAGCCCGAGGCGAACACTGTTTTAGCTAGCTCGGGCCTGAGCGGGATCTACGACTGGTTACATGGCTTTGTGCTAACACATAAGCTCACGACGCTCAAGATGCAAGCCTACGAGCTCGCGCAGACAGCCTGGGCCAATTCCATCCATGTCCAACAGGTTCATCGTTCATTGACAGTACAATACTGGACCGGTACCTCTGGAGCGAAGAGTTGGATAGAGATTGGCATCTCCAGCGGCAAATCCAAGGACGGGAAAGTATCGTGGCGTGGTCCCAGCCCGCCCCAGCTCTCTCTCCGGTGGACGCGTAAAGGAGTGCCGGTCGAGAATATCCCTATCAAGATCGATTGGACCGACCTATCGTTGGAGAGAATGCTGAAAGCCATCATCGCCTTGCATATCAGCTTCATTTTGGACTCAATACGCGACCAATTATCCACCCTGTCCGAGAAACGATCTGGCCTATCGATGGAAGCAATCACTTCAACTACCGAACCAGCTGACTGCTGCTTGCGCCTGCGACCAGGCCGCATGGCTAAGGCGACAGAAGTGAGGATAGATCCTATTTCCGGAGGACTGTCCTTAAGACCAGTAACACCCTTCTCATTGCACTTGGAGAGGGATATAAGAGACATTGCCACAGAAGCCGCTCCAAGGATTGAGTCATTGATCTGCAACGATCTTCGGAATCGGGTTGACAAGGAGGCTAACAATGCGGGCTGGACGAAACTTCGCCACGTCAACATTCGACCTGATGCTACAAGCGAAGCAGTAAATCAGAAGGTGGTTGCTCAGAGCTTCTATCGCTGCCAAAACTGGAACTCGAAATGGGTGCTGGGACTAACCGTGAACCTCGATGGAGAGAACTGGTGGCTGGTAGAATTGTGAGTATATGATTTGCAGAAAAGTGAACTCTCCAATGATTAACCCAGGTCCCAGGTCCAACGAGAGCATCGGCAACAGTATCCTGGAGGTGATTCCGCTCATGGGAACCTCTCCCTCTGAAAGGAGACATCCATTGTCCTACCAGTTTCTGCGTGCCGTCGAAGAGTTCGCCAGTGCTCAGTTTACATTTGCGATTGCAGTCAAAGAGCTCAGGCGTATGCATGTGCCGCATGTACTACGCATCCTCCGCAACCAAAAGAGGAAAAAGTATCCTACGGATCATCCTACAACACAAATCACACCAGCACTATACATCAAGAGCGGCCCACTCCTTGGCGAGAAGGAGGGCCACAACAGCTGGGCAGGTGACATACTCAAACTCCATCACAAGGGACTGGACACAAAGACTGGCACCATCATTCATGCAGTCAAGGGGCAAATGTCACAAGGGCATGTGGACTTCAACTTGGTATCCTCACAAGCTGGAGACGTTTCTTTCAACAGTGACGGCACCTTTGAGGTCAGGTTGCGAACGCCTTTTGGCGAGCCCTTCCTGGAAAAAATCATCAACCGTCTCAAACGCATCGAGCGTCTTGGCAGGATCGTTGATGTTGCCAAAGATCAGAAGCTGCACTGCTCCCACATCAGCTTATCCCGGGTCGTGTTCCGCTACTGCGGCAACTACAAGGCCGACATCCGCTTCCCCGAGGGCTCGCCTGTTGAGCTTCACATCTCTCCCAACAATCCCCATCGCCGGGTTGCAGCTTTCCTTAGGAATGTGCTCAACGACCGGGATAGCAGCAAGTCTTTTCCTTACTTCATGAAAATTCTTTCACAAACTGTGCCATTACTCAGAGGATTTGAGTCGATGGAAAACAGCGCACCCGCTCCGGCTTCTATACCTCAACCCTACATCAACCCCCGCAGCTTGGACTGGTATCGCCTCTCCTACGAAAACCCCCTTACTACTTTTGATATCCGGTTACGAACTCGACATGACGCAATGGAATGGCACATTCACGATTCATCGAACCAGCAGGCACACCCCCGCTCTCCAGAATTCGCTGCCGCGGTAAAGGAGTTACTCAGACAAAGCGGCGAGAAATGGATTGGTGTGAGAACTGGTATCGTGGCGAGAATCGATGGTGTGGAAGAGGCATTGAAGAAACTGGATGAGATAGTCAAGAAACACCAGAAGCCGGTCGTGGACCGACCAGTCGGTGGCACTGCGGCCACCGCGCAGCAACCACCCGGCCCTGCGCAGCAGAATTCTCAGCAGAATTCTCAGCAGAACAAGCCGCAGGCGCAGGGCCAAGCGAAGCTGCCGAATCAACAGCACGCCGTGAAACCTGATCCGGAAGTCATCATGCTGGATTGAAGGGAGAACGGGTTTTACGTTTCCATGACTCTTTATCAGCACGCTTATTCTTATTATGCGAGAGATGTTACGAGTCAAGGCCTCGGAAGGGAAGGTTTCATAGAAGGATTCGGGAATCTTTCATTCTTCCACCTCTGTCCCAGACGCTTCAGGGCCGTGCTTCTAAAAAAAAAGGGATGCCAACAAGCTTCTACGGTTACCCTCGACGGCTTCTTCACGTTCTCGTCAATGCTTAGGTACACCTCTCTGCTGCTTTATTGATACCCGGCGTTTTCCTCTCAAGCGTGGCCGGCTCTCGTTTTTCCTTTTCTCTCTCTCGATAATACTAGCTTCTTTCTGCCCCATGCTCTCTACACTAGGCTTCGCTATTCGGGACGCCGTGCAACACATGCCCCAAATTCATCTTATATGATCCCCTTTTTTGACTGCAACAGAATGTGTGTACAATCCGAGATATGCTCCTCCCACCGTTCGCTCTTTTCGATTACCTGGCCGCTGAGTTGCAATTTGTAATATTTCGGGCTGGATGGAGTAGGGGCAGGAGTTCATATAACTCCCCTTCTTTTTGGCTATAAAATGCCTCCCCGTTTCTCACTCTCTCTTTTCACCTTTCTCGTTCTTTAACATCGACACTGCGAGCTGATGTCTTCGATTCGTTCTCCCTCTTTGTTTACATTCTTCGATCACGAGCAATATCGTATGGCTATCTTGCACGCTCTTTCCCTTCGCTCCTTTCCCCCCGCTCGTTTGCGCGAGACGGCTCAGATTGCACATTGAAAGGTCCGTCTTATTTTCTCTTTTGGAGAGATGCGGAATAGCCATCTTCTCTCTTTTCGTCTTCGTTTTCTTCTTCCTCCTTTTATTTTAATTTTCACCTTGCGGGACGACGCTATGACAGACAGATTGCAGGAAAGAACTGAGTGGAGTCGCAAGGGACGATGGGGGGGGAATATGAAAACTTGGAGACTGGGCTGCGGAGTAAAGGGGGGTTTCTGGTTTTCATTCGAGTCCGTTTTGAGTCAAACCCCCGCGCGCAGTGTACAGCAGGAGAAACAAAAATTATCAAAACCCCCTTCTGTAGCACCTCGACTTCTAGAAGTGAAGGTGTAGGGGAGAAGGTCCGGCCCTTTTTAGAGAGCCATGGCGGAATACGTATGTGTGTGTGCGGTACGGAGAGGAGATGTGTGACGGTTCCCCGAGAAAGATGGAGTTTGGTTTTGGTTGGAAGGGAGCAAGGAAGAATGGTGGAGGAGCAGAAACGGAGAGATGCAGTATTGACGCCGAAAATTAGTTGCTGTTGCTTCTGTCTAAGAAGCATTAGTGTGAAAGCAGTGCTATGAGGTTGAAGCCTCAGTATGCATAGATAAATAGCGAATTCTAAAGCAAGGTACGAAAACATCAGAAAATGTGTTTCCCATGTTCATTTGTTGGCTTTAAGCTTACTGCTTAGTGCTTCGGTGGTGGTAAGGCGGGGAATGTGTAGCTACTTGTGAAGGTTTAGCAAGATCAAAAAATTCAAAAGCTGCTTAGGTTTGCACAGTATTTCTGGCCACGTTCGAAGTACTGATTTAGATTTAGAGCATAAAACATGAGCACAGTAGGATCTATTTTACCATCCCATCACCTCAAAGGCCACTCATGTATTATCCCACGTCTCACCTCGTTGATTGCTAGACGCCTACTTTTTTATTCATCTACTATGCATGTGGATATTCGCTAGAAAGTTTACCCATTCGAGAAAGTATATACTGTAAAAGCCTACTGATCATGACAATTCACAAAAAGCTTTCCACTACCAGAGACTTCCCGCGGTGAACGCCGAGAAGAGGATGAGAGGGGCACATCGACAAGTTGGAAGTATGCTGCTCTTTTCTTCTTCCTTATCTGGCGAGCGTTGTCGGTGCCGTGCCTCGTCCGCGCGGTTTGGTGCGGATCTGCAAGCAAGATGAGCGAGGCGAAGACGTGCTCGACCCAGTTTGCTATTTGAGGAGAAAAGCAATGATCTGTCAGGGAAGAGAAGGCTGGGGGGTCGCGCACGTCAGTGCGGGGATCAACGATTACTATCTCACAGAGGTAGGTGCCGAAGCGGCAGTGCTTCTGATGCCGCCCATCCCCGAGTTATGACTCAAATCGAGGCTGTGTGTAATTAGAAATGAAGAATCAGCAGGTCGGATTGCATCACAGTAGCGCGTGGAAAAAACCGATGGGGCTGCTTCGCACGAGATGTTCGCGACCGATATGCGGACCCTGGGGTTTCCAGTTGGTGGTGGTGTCCGAGTCAATGCGGCATCGGCTTTGATTAATCACTTCGCTCGCTCGCATCACGCGAGGAGCCGAGCCGAAGCTGTCTAGCTGACTCATGCCAGAAGGGAGGGGAGAACAGTAGCCTCCAGCCAAGCCTCTTCAGGCGGTGTGCATGCTCGGATGTCAAATAAACGATCAAACAGAAGTTCTGCGGGGCCGAGCCTGAGTAGGTCCTGCCGGGTCCGAGTATCTTGGGCATGGAAGTTCGGTCTTGTGACAGTTGGTTTAGAAGCAAAGCCAACGAGTTCTCGGTTATGCCCGCTCAGAGCATAGGATTTTGGCTGCGGAGGGCCGGTGCAGCAAACGAGGCAGAAACATGGTTTGTTGTGTGAAGGCGAGTAATCAAAGTGGAGGAAATCAATATCGATCAGCACCATTATCTTGTCAGCACAGGCCCTCGTTTCCCTTTGGAAAGCGCGGGGAGTCTGCGACTATTTCGTAAGGTCCAAGCTGGCAAGCGAGCTATGGCATTTGTCACCGGACTCATTCTGGACACAATACAGCGGCGCGAATGACACAGCTGACTGGGCACCCAACGTTTCTTGGCGTGGCAGGGGAATCGGGACGAAATTATTGACCTTGAGACCAAGATTGATCGCCGGTCCCTTGGTGGGCTGAGCAACAGGCATGTCGGGCAGCTGTAAAGCAGGGTCTGGGAATCACCGCGGATCTGCTTGGCGGCCAATTTTTAGATTGTGATGAATGATGCCCATGATGCGGTATAGATGCGGAAAATCCCATCGGAATGAGCAGGCAAGTCGGCATCGGACCTTACATGCCTCCGAAGTGGGCCGTCCGAGCCAGAAATCACCGACGGTAAGGCCCGGTAACCGCAGGGAAGAGCAGGCACACTTCGGGATCTGAGCAGATACGATTCAACTTTTCCCCAGCCGTTAGGGTTTCAAGTGACCCGTGCTGGCGGGTCTTTCGAGGCGTGGCAGAGGCCTTTTCGATTCTCCTGCCTTACAAGCTCGCTCAAGCGCGGACATCAAAAGTAATAATCGGATGTGTGGTCAAGGCGGTCAACGTTGCCCGGTGAATGCTTCAAGCCACGTAGAACAAAGGCATTTAGGGTTCTTGATAGTATTGTTGTCGTGCTTTCAACAGGAAAAATCCGAAGCCTCGTCTCGACAGCTCATTAGTAGAGAGCAGCCTTGTGCTGGCACGATTGGTCAAGTTGTAGACAACGAACGGGATACAATCTAACCAAAAAGGAAATTTGATGGCGAACGTACACGATGTAGTCAGTTCTGACAAGGATGTTGAGCTTAAAAGTAGGGAGTCAGTTTAGGACAGCCTCATTCGGCTTGTGAACTCTCGTTGAGAACAGGCCTGCAATTCACGTTCGTGTCTTACTTTTAGATGACGTTAAGATGTGCCAAAGGGGGGCCTTGCGAGATCTTCGATCATGTCTAGAGCGGGCTGATCAGTAGTCTTGGGTCCTGAACTCGGGGCCTCGGCGGGTTGGCAGGTACCGACGGCGACGATTGTTCCGAGTCTGGGCATACGGGCCGGCGAAGGGACCGGTCAGTCCATGAAAAGGAGAGAAGGAACAGTTGGTGCGAGGTCAGATAAGGAAACACAGCATTGACGCGCGGACTCTTTTCACTGCCCTTCCGTTTCGCATTCGTTCCTTTGTGGAGGAAAAGGGCCGAGCGCACATGTTCCTTCAGCAGTTCGACAGTTCCTAAAGTGGCTGATGGTGCGAGCTCCTATACCGAAGTAGTGAGAGGCGCAGCAGTAACCGTGTAATTGGAAGACGCATGCTGCGCTGTTAGCTGCAGCAGCCATCACCGCCTCTTTCGAGTGCGTGGAGGTGTTTCGCCTCATCTTCCCTCTTCGACTGTATTCCAGCCCCGGCTGTGGATATCGAGTGGGGTCTACTTCTTTGTTTTTCTGTGGACCTGGCGGTGGTTAAGGTGCGGCAAACACAATTTCGATCACATTCGAGGGCACGGCACCGTGCATGTGCTACACATTGCAGGGGCGGTCGTCAGTATGGAGTTACGAAGGGGGCGCAGCACGCAAAGGGACGAAGATTGATGGCGTGAACGGGGGCCGCGGGGGCCGTCGAGGTTCTGCAAGGTCAGCTGGAGAGCAACAGGCAGCAGTTTAGATGGAGACGGAGCAACGGGGTCGAAGATTCCACGCTGGGCAGGGCTGAGGATGTCTCGCGGCACTGGAGCAGCCGATAGCCGCGTGCGGCAGGCGACAGGGGCGCATCTGCACCTTCTCGCTCGGAGAGTGATTCCAGATCCGAGAGGGCGTTTTGCAACGGACTTAGACGGGCGTTTCGGCGAAGGAAGACGGGGCAATCGGGATCCGAGTGTCGCCATGGCGGAGCTTCCCACGGTGGTCGAAGTCGGCGGTCTGAGGTGTTCCTTGCACGGGAGGTGAATGCGGGGAAGACGACGAGCAGTTGATCTCCGTCCACGCGCCTGGGACCACCACCAGCCAGCGCACGAACAGGGCCCAACGCTCCCCCAGCCGTCGCTGCTGCTGCGGCCTCTCCAGCAGGCTGATTTTACTCCTGAGGCGCCTTCCAGAATGCTTCGCTGCAGCGCAGCGCATTCGTGTTCGGATCCCGGGTAATGCGATCCCGACGCAGGACGGCCAATCAGCACGGCGGCGATGCGAACGCTGTGCTCGCCAGCATCCGAAAAGCTTCGCATCCGTCGAGGGAAAGTCGCCACGCAGTTACGCGGTGGCTGGTGGATGAGACGACGGGCCCATTGCCTGACCGTTTCAACGCGGTAAATAGCCTTGATCTCAACCGCCTGCCCGAAAGAGGAAGCATGGGCTCACCAGCGCCCCGGATCCAGCAGCTGCGCGCCCCGCCCGCAGAGCTGTTGTTTTGTGTGCTGGCTGCAGGGTCCAGTGGCACTGAGGAACACAAGCCGTCAGCACGGTCAGCTCTAGCTGCATCTGGATCACGTCCTCTTGTTGCAGTCAACGAGGCAGCCCGCGACGCATGCAGAGGCACTAACAACCACGGCGCCAAGGCTGGGGATAGGCCAAGAGCACCAGCCACCGAGGCCGCGAGGACGCCCAGCGCCAAGCGGGAGTCAGTTTGATGAGTGCTGAAACGTGTTTGCGGACGAAGCTCGCGCGGGCGCTGGACAGGCTCTGGACTGGGCAGGCTGATTAAGCGCGGGCGCGATATCAGGCGGTGCGCGCACGAATCGCCAGGCTTTATATCGAGGGCGTGGCACTTGCCGTCGGCCGACATTCATGTGCCCGCTGCGTCAGCCGGGGCGGGCCTTCGCTAAGCAGTTCCGCGGGAGCGTGGTACACGGAGTTAAGGCAGGTGCTGACTGGCGGGAGATCGGCCGCCCGCAACTGCGCTCAATTCGGCGCGCCGATACGGCTGACGGGCTGTCCTGTGGCTGCGGCCCCGAGCCTGCTAGGCCGCCTCGGGCAGCGCTTGCGCGACTGCTGGATGTTACGTCAGACGCCCTCGCTCGGTGAGCCATTTTCACCGTGGACCTTCGCTGCCCGCGGCCGAGGGTCGGCGTTCTCTTGCTGCACGGCTCGAGAGCGCAACAAGCTGCGGTGTTGCTCATCATCAACAGCTGGCTGGGCGCCGCGCCCAAGCCCACGACTCGCCGTAGTACTGCGGAGGTGGCAGCCTCAGTTTCGTCCGAACGGCGCCAGCCTCGGACTCGTCTGAATCCGACCCGCGCAGCGATCTGCCATGCCCGTGCTTGCCGCCGTCCGAGTTATGCACAGCCGACGCTTCTCGAAGCCACCGTGTGCATGACTGGGATCTGCCACTTAGGCTTTTCCCCGTGCGCGCGCTGGCACGCCGTTTTCGACCCGCAGGGATCAGGCCTGATGCTGCGCGCCCCCCGGTCCCCAAGCAACAACCTTACCGCACCCCCCCTGTCGCTGCTCGACCGGCCGAATGTAATCCAAACGGTGTCGGACGCGATGATGCGGATGTACAGATTTACTGGCGGTACGTGCGTGCTGAGCACAATCCATAATCACGCTGCGCGAATGGCCAGCTCTTGGTCTTAAACTTTCCGGCCCAATAGTCACTCCTGCCCGCTGGATATATCTGCCTACCGTCCCACCTCACACACCGGGTCTTTTCTTTCGCGCCTCACATCACACAGACCGGCTCCGAGTACTAGCCTGCCCGCTACTACTCTGCATCATCATTGCTCACTTCTCCCTCTGCTTACACCCACGCATACAAATACACCCCGCCGTCTTACATGTCCTCCCATCTGGAGCGCTCGCCCTCAATGGAATCCCCAACAGATAACAACATTCGCAAGCGCGTCTGCAAGGCATGCGACCGCTGTCGCCTCAAGAAGTCCAAGGTCAGTCCGCCTCCACTCCGCTGCCTGGCCCCTCGACTGACCCCAAACAGTGCGATGGCTCTAGCCCGTGCGGCCGCTGCAAGGCCGACAACGCCATCTGCGTCTTCGGCGAACGCAAGAAGTCCCACGACAAGGTTTACCCCAAGGGGTCAGTATCACTGCTCGCCAGCTGCCCGTCCTCGCGCTAACCCGTTCTGTAGCTACGTTGAGATGCTCGAGCAACAACAGTCGCAGCTGGTCGCCGGTCTCCGCGAGCTGTACAGGAGACTAAATGCAGGCGAGGGATGGCCCGGTGCACCATTGGCCGAGCAACAGGGCGGCCACCCGCTCACCCACGACATCCTCGAGAGACTTGACCTCCTGCAATCGAAAGAAGGATCGTCTCAGTTCGAGCCGTTTGAGGAGGACTTCACGCGCATGGAGAAGAGGCTTCGGGACGAGGAGGAGGCACAAGCAGGTCCCGCCCTCAAGAGGAGAGGCTCCATTGGCTCCGAGTCGGACCACGCTCACGCTTCTTCGCCCTCCTCGCACGGCAGCCCGCCCACTCCGCCCAAGATGCACTGGGAGCCCAACTTCCCGAGAGCACCCAGCTCGCTCAGCATCTCGACCTCGCCGGCTTCGATGAGCCAGCCGCTCCAGCACGGCCTGCCGCTCAACGACCCCAGTATGAAGCCTCAGCCGCAGTTCTGGGACGCGAGACATTCGGCACCGCAGACGACCAACGAGCTCATGCGCTCGCCCTTCGCCATGGAGGACCCGATTTTGGAAACAATGATGGCTGGCAACCTCGCAACCTCGTTTGACTTTGGAACGTACGACGCCCCGATGGATCCCTACTCGGGCCAGCCGATCATGAGCGACCCTTGGATCACCTCGATAAACCCCAGCGCGCTGCAGAACGATTTCTCGACACAATTCGCATGAGATCTATTTTAGGACACTGTATTATTTGGAACTAGGGTGGCTTTCTGGCATAGATCTTGTGCGTTCAAGCGGTGGGGCTCTGCGGTTTTGGCGTATCGGCGTTACTAGGGGACACGAGAGGCACTGATCCTGCTCTGGATATTTCTTTTGTTGTATATGCATGGGATTATACCCGGCCATGACGATGGACCGGAAAAGCACTCGCTAGAGCGACGCGCTGGATGAGATTACTGTTTACAGTAAACCAAGGTTTTCTGAACATTATGACGCGAGACAAATATGATGAAGAATTGTCTGATCTGCCAACCCCGCGAGCAATTTCACCATACGAATAGACTCCGGCCGTCTAGACCGCCGATGGCCGTCTGACTCGGTGCTTCCTTGAAGATGGCTTGGCATCGCAGGGGAGATAGATTATTGACTAAGCACGGGCGTGAACCTTGGGCCCAAAAATACAGCTAACCCCAGCCCAACGATGGCCAGTGTCGCAGCCTCGCCGGCAGTCGACCCTGCTGCTGTCTCGGCTTCTATTTCTGCGGCTCTTCTGCAGGGCGGAGACGAGGCGCTGCGAATAGCCAGAATAGGCTGAAGAGCCAGGCCCCGCCCTCGCCCACCGGAGGGAGGGGCCCCACGAGCAAGCGTCACCACACCTCACCCGACGTCTTTGGAACCCTTATAAGAGGCGGTGCGAGCCTGCGCATGCACGCCTAGCCACCGCGCGCAGTAGTTAGAGTTGTCGCGACGCGAAGTTACGCTGTGATCGGCGGCGCATCACCACCACCGCAGCTGTTGGAGCCCCGCACACAGGCCACCCCGACCCCGCCATCTTGCTACAGCGGTCGCCCTCGCTCCGCACCACACACCACACTACTCGCGACACCCAAGCCCAGGCTCGAGCGCCCGCCATAGCCTCCCCGGCAGCCCTGTCCGCTAAAGCAAATCCAGTTCGCGCCGCACCCGCCCGCCATGGCGCCGCCCGAGTCGAACGTCGCGTTCCTGCCGCTGGGCGCCATCATCCAAGAGTTCGCGGTGAACGGCAAGAACATAGTGCAGAACTTCGCCACGCCCGAGCAGTACAAGCAGCACAACTCGCCCTTCTTCGGCGAGACGATCGGCCGCGTGGCCAACCGCATCTCAGGCGCCAAGATTAACAGCCTCAATGGCAAGTCGTACGCCTTGGCTGCCAACAACGGGCCCAATTCGCTGCACGGCGGCGATGGTGGCTGGGGCAAGCGCCAGTTCGACGGCCCGACGCCGTTGAACAAGAACGGCAAGGAGGCCGTCTTGTTCAAGTACCTGAGCCCGGACGGGGAAGGCGGTTACCCGGGCGCCGTTGAGCTTAAAGTGTGGTACACAGCCTACGAGGAGAACGTCGGCGGCGCGAAGCACACGGTATTGGAGACCGAGTACGAGGCGGAGCTTGTTGGCAGCGACGACGTGCAGGAGACGCTGGTTGGGCTGACGAACCACACGTGAGTCGAAATGAAGGCACCACCGTAATTTACCACGATGCTGGGAGGCTGACGGGCGGCTAATAGCTACTTCAACTTGGCTGGCGCACCTACTGCGTCCACTATTGCGGGTACCGAGGTGACGCTGTCGACTGACCAGCACCTGCCTGTCGACGACACCGCAATTCCCACGGGCTCCATCGAGCCCTACCCCGGCGTGACGGCCAACAAGACGTTCACGCTGGGCGAGAAAGAGCCGGCCATCGACCACTGCTTCATCGTGAACAAGGACGCAGGCAACATCCCCATCGACACGCGCAGCCTGCCCCTGCAGAAGCTGGCGGCATTCTACCAGCCCAGCTCCAAGATCCACCTGGAGGTGCACAGCACGGAGCCGGCATTCCAGTTCTACACGGGCGGCTTCATCAACGTGCCAGCCGTTGACGGGCTGCCAGCGCGCGGTGTCCGGTCAGGCTTCTGCGTGGAGCCAAGCCGGTACGTCAACGCGGCCAACGTCGAGCAGTGGAAGGGGCAGGTGCTGCTCAAGCGAGGCGCGAAGTACGGCAGCAAGATTGTCTACCGCGCGTGGGAGGCGTGATTTGGCTTGTACATAAGCAATTCTTGGATCTGATTGGACGTGGCTCCGGCATTTAGAATAGGCTCAAAAGTATGCAGCCTCAGCCGCCAGCTGGCGCGGGCGCCGTACGTACCTGAAGGAGAATTGAAAATGAGTCGGTGACGGGCCAGCGCGAGCAGGAGCAAGGCGAACCCCGTCGACTAACTGGTATTCTGCTCAGGCACAGCCTTCAACGACGCGTTTGCGTCCAAGCCCTTGGCGGCGGTTTCACAACGTTTTCTGGCACCTGCTTCAGGATGCTTGCGCCATCCACTGCGGAGGGACGCGCAGCCGAGCAGCCGTGAATCGACACTGGGCTCGTGACCGAGCAGCCGACGGCGCAGGACAGCTCGCGCGCATTCGGCTTTCTGGATGCCGCGAGCTTTCTCCTCCCACGCGCCCCTGGCTCAGGTGAGGCTTTTTCCCCCCTCCAAATGTCCAATCCTCCCAAAACCACCGTCCGTTCGGACAAAGCTCTCGGCCGACGAGCCGAGAGAAAGCCATCGTTCCCCGCCCTTTCTCCAGCCCTGCAGGGCGGGTGCGGAAATCTCGCACAAACCGGCCTGAGCTTGTCATTAAGCCTTGTCTGAGATGAGCCAAAAACCCGCAACACACACGCACCCTGGTGGCCTCTTGCCATGCTCTTCGATCCCTTATCCCTTCACGCCCCCCTGCCCGCTCGAATCCTTCCCGCAGCAGGGCTCCCTGCCGCCTTGTGCAACTCTTGATCCCCCGATCCCCTACCTTCTGCGCACCCACCCACCCTCGTCCTCGTGCTCGCCCAGCTCCTCGCAGCATCTCCATTATTCTAAAACCTGCTTCGCTGGCTCTTCTAGAACGCCCGTTAGGCTTTTGCTCCTTGACCGCCGCGCAGGGACGACAATGGCGGGCAGGCGTTTCGGATAGCGAACATTGCTCTGTTTTTTCTTTTGCATCAGCTGGCCAATATGTAGTGGGGAACGGGAGGATGAAAGGACCCCACTCCAGCCTCCCTTTCTCCCATCAGAAAGAAATGGTCGCAAGGATTTCCGTGTACCTCTCAGCTACCTACACTGATCAGGCTGCGCCTGCATGCTGCTGCGTATGTGACAGCGCTGCGCCGCACGTTCATCTCATCAATCATACATCATGCGCATATGTCCTGGCGAGGGGAGCGGTCCTCGGTCAATGCATTGATCACTGTTGACTACTGATCGCGCCAATTACACAAGCCTCGGGGATATCTCAAACTTGCTTTCGTGCTTGCTGTGGTTTGATGAGCAACGAACGAGAGCACAGCAGAGCAGCAAGGGAGCACAACCCTGTCAAGCGCTCCTTCCCAATCAGTAATCGGGAGCTTTAGTAATCGGTGGGGGAAAGACCTAGGTTTTTTTCGGCGGGTTGCCGAGAGCGGCCCTCGGCATCGGCATCGGTATCAGTCAAACCAAAAAAAAATGGTCGGCGACAAGTCATCGCATTGACGGTGTCTCGTTTTGGCGCATCGGGGATGAAGAGAAAATTTTGAGTGAGTGATGATGAGTGCATCGCAGATAGACGGAGTTAACAGCGGGCTCGCCCGATAATTATGACGGCATCCACAATTCAGCATTTCTTCATGGTTTGGCGCCGGCGCGGTTGGATGTGGCGCGCGCACGCACCGGCAAGAGTTTCGGCCGGGCCATGGCACTATCAACGGGAGCCTCACTTAGCACCAAGCAAGAAATCATCATCAGTCATTCTGAGAGGTTGGCCACACTACGCCTCTCTCGGATACGTGCACCCTCTCGAACTCTGTCCCACTAAAGAGACGCGACACTGGTCTCAAAGCATCATACCGGTCGAGCTAGAGACATCATAATGCGCCGGTCAGCGGGTGGGGATGGGGGAAAGACGACCCGGCCGCGACGACGGCCGACGACGACGAGGACGACGACGACAGAGGACACGCGCCAGTTTACGTCCTCAGGCCATCATCCTTCACTCATCAGGCGGCGGTCGCCGCGACCGAGGGCAGAGCCCACCCCCGATCGCCAGCGAACCATGCATTTGGTTTCCCCACATCTCTCTGCTTGTTGGCGCGCGGTGGGTTGGTGTGTTTCTGCCAGATTTTCGGTGCCCTTTCTCCTATTCCCTGCATGCCCGCCCGTCCATCCCCATCGTATCGCCCGCCTCGTGCTTCTGCCTTTTTGCTCTAGGGATGGACCTTTCTTTCCTTGCTCGGACTTTTTTTGACTTCATCGCGGCTTTCTTTTCACGCTGCAGTGTCGGTATTGAACACCGCCCGCCGGATAGATTCATCGCGCCGAAGCCGTGCGCGCCCATCTCGCTCCTTAACCTCGTCTCCCCCCAACTCAATCGAATACGATGCGCGCGCCCGGCCGGGGACAAGCAAAAATTCCCATGCGAGAAGAGCGGGAAGGCAGACCCGAAAGCCGAGGGCCCGGCACGCGCCCGTTTTCCCCCCGGCACATTGAATCGGAGGCATGCCCATGATCAACAATAGCGTGCATGCAAATGATGGTCTTTCTGTCTTTTTCCAAATTTGATGTCACCCACGGCGGCGGCAGCCTCCTTCATCCGGCAGGGTGGTATGATATCAGTATGAGAACGTCGGCTAGGTATAGTAGCTGATAAGGACCAAGCCTTTTCTGGTCGTCCTTTCTCTTGCGGGGCCCATCTGATCGGACAGGAGGAAAAAAAAGATACCGGCCAGGCGCTTTGTGCTTGTGCGCTGCATCGCATCATCGGAGGTTTCTCCTCGCCCGTCTCCGGATTCCCTCGATCGCGACCACGTCCCCGATTGCTTGTGATTCTCTTGTCCTTTGATCTCGAGCGCGGCCTCGGCTCATACGAGCAAGCAGAAAACAAGCTCACTCCTGTTTTCGACTGACCGGTTGCTATATCGTGCGATTTAGCTCGTGCGTGTGTGAGCTAACAGCGGGGGGAGAATGATGGCGGTTGGTGGTTGGTGGGCGAGTTCCTGGGCAGAATTCAGGCATCCAGCTGTGTCACCTCTCCGTCAGAGAGGCCTTCGTGTCATGGCGCATGTCGATCGCGTCGGCTTGCGAGTCAGCGCCCTCGGTGCTTGATTCATTAACACACCTGGCATATATGAGGTTCAGCTGCCGCGATGGCTTTGTCATGTACCAAGCCCCGTCG
This sequence comes from Lasiodiplodia citricola, assembly GCA_023089105.1. Taxonomy (NCBI): domain Eukaryota; kingdom Fungi; phylum Ascomycota; class Dothideomycetes; order Botryosphaeriales; family Botryosphaeriaceae; genus Lasiodiplodia; species Lasiodiplodia citricola. The sequence continues at coordinate 133,296 of JAJNLL010000019.1, read as the reverse complement.
ATCATTTTGCCATGTTTCACCTGCCTTCTGCGGGGAGAAGGGGCGTGTCCGTCGTTTCGTTGGTGTTATGAGAGGGTATCACGGCAAGCCACGGGGGCATCGCTTAGGACCATGGCTAAATGATGATGTGAAGCATCTTGAAGGTTGATAATGAATCGTGCTCGCGGCTTCTGCCTTTTCGCCTCTCGCTTGCTTCGGCACCTTCACCTATGCTTCAGAAAAACCGTATCGCCGTTCGGCTCTATTTTCAAGCGTAGCGCCATGCCTATTTGCGATGAAGCACATGTCTCCAAGAAAAGGGGGGCAATCGCGAAGCAGAAGTGAGAAATGAGTAGCCAGAAATGAGCGCCATTCCAGGCAGAGCATGATCCTCGCGAGTGCTCGCTCTGAGCGACTCAGAATCGCGAACTTGATAGCTGCGGAACGAAGCCAGTGTGTAAAGCTTGAAGTCCGAGCAGGCCATGATTGGTTCAGCCCGGTCGAAAACAGCAACGAGGCGTATATTAGATGTCGCTCTTCTCCCCTTTTGCTCGGACGAGCGCAAACTTTCCACGGTTTAGATCCGTTTGGCCGGCTTGGTAGCTAATTGAAGCAAGGCAATTCTACACACGGTACAGGGATGAACGAAGCATCAGTATCCACTGTATCTCTTGATTTAGCCTCCAGTCCAATCTGCTGTGTATATGGCGAATCATATAGGAGCAGATCAACGGGCGTTCGCAGCAGTAGTTCACAAGACAGTCCCGGCTTACTTAGCATGAAGCTTAAGCAAGCGTTCTTGCAAGCTTAGCCCACGTCAGGCGCTACGCGACCTAGTCTCGTTGCAATGTAGAGGGGAGGTCAAAAAATAGATTTAGGTCTGGCGGGATGTCACTTCAGTAGTCGCGCACGTGTGCCTGGCGCCGGCCCTACGCCTTGACTTTTTCAACTAGTCTCAATGAGCTGCACGGAGCAGGTGTTGATGCTAGTCGAAGCCATCGAAATTTTCCCTAGCTTCGAAAGGTTGGTCGAGTTTGTGTGTTGGCACGATGGTCGGCGAAGTAGCAGGGGCAAGGCGGATGGTCCTCCCGCCTAAACGGCGACTACTAAGCAAACGCCTTACGCCCTGCCCAACCCCAACAAGCGTTCCTAAACCACTTTCTCTAGAATTAAAGAAGGCCAAGCCGCCGACCCCCTTTCTCTTCGCCGTCTGCACCTAGCTCCAAGGCGAAGCGTAAAGGACGCTGCCCGTATTGGCACCAGCTATTGCCAATTCCGCGCGGGTAAGAAAAGATGCAACGTCGTAGGTACTACTAAGCCAAAGCTTCATGCACGGTGCCTCGTAAGCCTAGCGATACGATTATGTGCTGGCATGCACAACACACAGACAGCCTTACTCATCGCGGCCGTTATTGCTCACTCGACGCACTGGTCAACGGCAGCCGGCAAGACAGATCGCCGAGCAAAAAAGAGCTTGGCGACGGGCGCACTTGCGGTAGAGAGCAGAGTAAAAAACAGTCCACCTGGCTGCCTACTTGTGACGTCCGTCTCTTTTCGTCCGCCTATTCTTAACAGAATTATTCCCGTGCGCTCGTCGGGTTCGGGTGCTGTGAATCGGTGGCTTTCCGTGCTGATGTAATGGCTAGCAGCATCGCGGTGGGCGGGTGGAGGGCGGAATGGGATCGGCGGTCTGAAGGCCTGATTACCTATCCAGGGTCCAGGGCGCTTTGTCAGAAAGGCCGAAGGATGGATGAGGCTTGAACTTTTTTTTCTGGAAGGAACGGACGATCAGTACGACCCTTTTCAAGAATTATGAAGGCCGCAGCAGGGGGAGCCCTGCCGTCGGCCACGGCGACAACCGGGGTTTAGGAGGGGAACGGTCGTCCCGACGAAGCGGCACCGGCGCGCTAGCGTTTGGGTTTTTTTGCTGCTCGTCGGTAGCAGTCAGCACTTTCTTCTGCTCTCATTTATTTCCAGCGGCAGGCGCGAACGGAGACAGTCAGCCACGGCGGGAACAGCAGCAGCGCTCGCTAGCTGTTGCACGGTGATAAATGTGCGGGCCAGCGCTACTGCTGTCTGAGCCTAGGCAGCTGCATAAGTCTGGCTCTGCTGAAGGCGCGCTACCATTGGGCGCCGACTAGCCTACTGATCCACACGCGGCCCAGCCCACACGACAAGGCGAGGCGAGGCCACGCTGGTGCTCGATCCCTAGCGTTGGGCACTTTCTTTTTCCTTCGTCCCTTATCTGCTCTTGTACCTACTGATTCGCGTAGCGTGGCGTGCCTGATTTCTGGATGAGCTCATCCCTTTTGTGGGGATGGCGAGGCTTGGTAAGGCGGCACGCTTGCTGCGTCATCCCATCGTGGACTTTTGGGTGCGTGGGATCCCAAGCATCGACGTGCTGATTCCCCTCCCGAGGGGCACTGAAAGCTGCTGACACGTTTAGCCACTTATACTCGCATCCGTGCACAGCTGATTGTTCAGCTTGCAATGTTCGAGAAATTACTCGTGCCGGCGCCACGTGCTGGAGAGGTTCCTGATTGATTGATGCGCGTCTCGTGTCTCGTCATGATTGAAGCGGCATGGCGGCGAGCCCGTGTCGTGGCTATGCTGCGAATGAGAGGGAAAGGGGCGAGGCCACTGAACCCCGCGCGCTTCGCCACAGTGTTATTTCGCATCTCAAGCCTATTTCCGCTCTTGAGCATCTTGGCGATGGAGCGCCGCCAAGTGCTGGCCCCGCCCAGCGCTCGTGGCTCCTCAGCGCCCAGAGCGGGACAAGAGCGCAGAGAGACGACCGAGAGCGGAGAGGCATGCACTTCGGCACACCGAGCACGGCGGGCATCGAAACCGCTGAGGAACACCGAGCGCGTTTAGTCCGTCCGATTGATTCGTAAGGGTGGAGTCGACGCGCAGGGACGGGATGTTGATGACAATTCCTTCGTTGCACACATCTGGTTGGTGGCTCCTTCCACATTCAAAGAGTCACAGCAGCCACCCCGCTTATGCTTAGCAGTCAGCGTCCTGCACGCTCGCTTCTTCCCGTCCAAAGGAGCAACACAAGAGGCTCGAAGAAGCGGACACTAAGGCACCCTTCGCGCTTCCGCGATCAAAGGAGCAGGATTCAACCAGCGACCCTCCCAAGCATTTTCGGCTGATATTCCCGCCCGTCGCACGTCCTCGCAGACGACGATACGCGAGAGACGAAGAATACGATTTTTACGAATACGCATACTCATCGGATTTGCTAAGGGGAGCTCCCTGTCGCTGCATACTCTTCGCTTTCCTCATTCGCTATGAATCCGAACCTCCTGCCCCTGCCTTATGCTCCACTAGTTTCTGACTTTACCAACTCGGACCCCACCGCCAATTGTCCAATCATCTGCGCTTCTCCCCGAACAATGCGAACAACTATTCGCAAATAACATCAACCTTCGTTTCTCAAATATCAGCTCGCATTCGCGTACCCAGCCACGGTGCAGCAAGAGCTGACCATGTTCGAAAGCGAAAGGAAAGCGTATCCGCGACCGTATCTCTCGTTTGCACAACCACCTCCTACATTTAGAAACAGCAGTGGGGAGCTGGTCGTAATACCAAGATAGTAGCGACAGGCGAGATCGACCGTCCCAGCGGTTTCACCCAACCTTCCGTCTCTGGGTTTTTCGCCATCATCTTGACCATGGCAATGTGACCGCCAGCATTGATGGTGGGCGCGAGTCTTGCTGCTCCGTGCGCGAAAAGGGAAGTGAATCCACGAAACAGCAGCAGTAACAGCCAGGCGGGGAAGCTCTGCCGAGTCAGGCGTGCTCCACCGAACGTAACCATGACTCTGCTCCTTTCCTTCACCGCCTGCTTTCAGCTTGCTTCGCTCATCGGTAACAAAGGGGGGTCATCGAGAGGTGGTGTCGCTTTGGCCTCCAGCCGCCGCAACGAAGTGCAGTGGGGCCGTTGTGGGGGAGAAGTGGAGGTGGGGAAGAAGGCAACCGCGTGACAAAGCGATTGCTTGATGGAGAAGAGGAGAGAAGTAGTGTGCTAACACAGGCCAGCGAATGAAACAAACTGGAGACAAAATCGAAGACGTGTCAGGCCACGAACTGAGTCTTGGTATGCGTTTTCTTTCACCGACGCCTACATCATCTCATGCTCCTGTCTCACAGCTCAGCAGTTTAGCTAGTCCATACACCGCTATCGTTGCCGTTGGTACTACGTGAATGCAGCAAGTAGACTACTTGACACACCCATGAAATATTGGCACGGCGGGGCGCCCCAAACAGAGAACAGCAACACTAACTTCATCCAACAGACCGCGACCAACAAGCAAGAAGTCATCTATTCTTGCATGTGAAGCGATAATAGACCGCGCCTCCTGCTGGAATGAGGAAGTGTTCTATTTACATGCCTTCGATCGGCACATCGACACTCGCTCCACTTTCTCGAACGGTATCTGCCCAACACTTTCTTTGCCCGTAAGATATCTTGTACTACCTTCTTGTTCCTTCTCGTTCCTGCATAAACGATACAAGGGGCTAGTTGGTATCAGAAACTACCCTTTCCGTCCTTTCCCCGGAGCCCCAAGGGCATCAGCTTTTTGCTGCAAGGGCATAAGTAGTGCTCAGCAACTCCCTTCTTACCATGGTATCAGCCTCGCATGATTCTACGCGGGGTGTGGGACCCATCTCTGCATTGCCACAATTACGACGACTGCTCAAGGCAACAGCTAATAGAGGGCGAATGGCGTTAAAATAGAAACATTTCTACGGAGAACCCGAAAGGGGGCTGCTCAGATGTCGCATGTGAGTGTGTGACCTCTAGAAGCATGTCCGAAAAAGGACACAATCGTCTCGTGGCCCAGCAATCGTCGGCCTCCTACTCAGGTCCATCTACACAGCCCCCATATCTCAGTCAGCGGAGCTACATACTACAGCCTACCGGTCACCGAAACAGGAAGACGGAAATTGAAAAGGGCAGCCAGGAAACAGCTCCACAAGACATGCGCCATGTCGTGATGCAATAAGTTGGTCGATGTTTGACTACCCTCGTCGTATTCCTCGCTCTCTCCACGATCATCACCACCACCACGTTACCAACGACGCCTCGCAGACTGCGCCTCAGCCTCAACACGCGTGCTTTTATGCAAGGAGCAAATAAGCCCAGATCGACGGTTACACAGCCTCGTTTGTCGTTGCCCGATCGCCAGATATTCACGTTTGCAATTATGAAGGGCAACGGAGGCAGCAACGATCAACAACGGCGCATGTGAAAGTGACACCACTTATCGCACAAGGTGGAGCGTAGCTGTGTGCGAACTAACTGCATACTTGGCCGTCCGCTTAGCCACCGGTCTGCCAACAGAATTCCGTCGGAGGCATACGTGGAGCCACGAGAAATCTTGGCTGTCAAAAGATAGTGGATCGGTTGCGATCGAAAAAATGCTAACAAAAATGCCCAGAAATGCCAAGGCACAGCGGAGCCCACCCAGCGGAGATCCTAAACGTCTAGGCAATATCGAGCCAAATTCTTGGCAACCCGGCATTGCGTATGCGCCGAGACCAAGACAAGAAGAAAAAAAACCTTGAGGATAAAAAAAAAAGAGGTGGAGGGAGTATGTGGGTCGCAACCCAAAGGGAAGGCCAGAGAAAGAATGATGGAAAGGAGCCGGAGCTCCCAACATTCCCACTTCCGTTCTACCCCCGGCCGGGGGGAGATCAGGAAGAAGCCGAAGGCGAGGCAGGGCATGGGAAGGCCCGCGACCCGAATCAACCGTTTGCCGTGCCAGGTACCTCCTGGACTACCGGCATATGGAAAGACCAAAAAAACGAGATTGTACGTAATATGCCGAGATGTGCATGTACCGTTAGAATAGGCATGATTGACTCTGTTGCTGCAGGCGGTCTCAATCGAGCGCAAACGACGGCGTCCGCGGAGGCCGTGGTCTTGTCCCGTTTCCAAGGGGATCCTCGACAGGAAGGACGGGCCTACAATGCAGCAAGTAAGCTTTGGTGCTTTCCCAAGTTTGGGGCGGGCGCTGTACCTGAGCGAAAAGGTGATAGGCCGAGAGGAAGAGGGAGGGGGTGGTCGGCCAAGGATATTGTTGCAAGGTATCCGATCAGATCAGGTCACACGTCCTCCTCTCAACGATCAGCTCCCTTCCGGCACCCAACCCGTCTACAAGCATATGACCGCTGGAGAACAAGAGCCACTACAGCAAACCTGTTCTGGGCGACGCACCTCCAATCGTTCAGTTGCGAGCCGTCACAATGTTCAATGCCCCGAACCAAACTGTCGCCGAGCAGGGATAAACATGGCTGCCTTTCGCTTTCTCCCCCCTTTCTGCCCGCCTTAATATCACATCATGTGGTCTCATAAATCATGGATTTTCCTGTCCATTGCATGACTGACGCGCAACGCTACCCAGCATGCGCACGGTTTTCTTTTCTTGTGCCTTGCCAAGGGTCTCTCCGGCAACTGTCTCCCCGCAATAGTATACGGGATAATAAGAAATAGTTACTTGCCGAGCTGAACATCCCATGGGCGACCGCTTCCTCCAATGAAAAGTGTAATATGCCCCGAGACCAAGCTCGGACGATCGACCGCCGCGCAGAGATCCGGCTCTCACTGCGCAAACGCTAGGGGAAAGTATGCTGCTCAGCCTGTGCCGACCGAAAGAAAGATGTTGAGACAGCCTACTGCAAAGCAACGGGGGTGAACGGGCCGAACGAGGAGCTTAGCTTGATCACGATTCTGCTCCTCCTTCTGCCAATCCTTCATCTGCCGGTCGAGGTTTTGACTCATGGACGTGCAGCACAAGCTCGTTGCGTACCAGTCCGGTCCCGGCGCCATGGTAATCGGGTATGTCGGGGGTGGATCGTCCTGAAACCGCCACTGGTCGGCGAGCTATCGAGTCGCCGATGTGCATATACAGGTTGCATTTCTGAGACGGCGACAATCAATTGACTCAGACTGTAACGAACAAGTGTCATTGGTGGCGGATTGGGACTTCAAAGGGGCGCTGCGTGAAGATATGATTTTTCCGATTGTGTGGTAGTGGTACTAGCATGGAATCGAAATCGAAACCAGTGAAGCTTATCGGCCGGCCGGCCGGCATGCATAACTCGTCGGACAGATCCCCAGACCCCAGAGAAACGGCAACGGTTGACAGACTTCCGGAAACCGCCTTCGTTCTAGACCTTCTCGCTTTCACTCGCTTTCACTCGCTTTCACAGCCCGTCTGCGTGGATGATACTCGAGAACCTCCTTCGCCTAATCTCAGTCTGGGGGCTTACCTGCGGGCTCGCATCTCTGCCCCTAAAGGCGCCGGCCAGTCCATGCCCGTTACCCCAAGCAATATCCTCGTCAATTTCGTCTTGTTGGACAATGTCATCCAGCACGCTCTTCGGCACTTCCGTCTCAAAGCAGGCCTGGATATCGCCATGCACGCTGAAGCGTGACCAGTTCCAGATGGTGAACTTGCGGCGCTTGTTGATCGCTCCAGCCATGCGCCGCTTCGACTTCCACAGACGACGGCGCTCGTACAGCGTGATGGCGAGCAAGATGGGTGCATTGAGGATACGCACCGCTGCGACGTTGATCTTGTGGAACCATCTTGGCGACACGACGAACTTGAGCGGCACCAGGACAATGAGCGCCAGCACATTGAAGGGCGGTCGGTACGCAAAGAGGGAGTCGCTCTTGACTCCTTCAAACGTCAAGACTGCGCGTCTGAATTGAACCTCGGCATTCGCGTCATTAGCAACTTTAGAGAAAGTGTCACTAAGTATAGCCACAAGAATGGTCAAGAAGAGGGTATTTCCGAGGAAAGCGAAAGTAACCATCAGAGCGGGTCCCAAGACCGTGTGGAAGGATGGTGCCTCTTGAACTCCCGTGCCGTCAAGTCCGAACCAAATAAATAGCATCCACTTCGCTATGGTGATTGGGTCGGGACTGTCAGGGTCCAATTCACCGTCGGGGCCGACGCGTCCAAAGCTGAGCCACCTCAATGCCAAGAGGAAGCCAGCAAAGAGCCAGACGGCAATCAGGGTGAGCAATACGAAGTGGCCCATCATGGCTCGGAGGGATATCATGAGCATATTCTCCGGCATCATGTTGAAAGCCAGCCGTGGCAAAAGGATGGGCGCGGCCACGGAAAGTATGTCCAAGGCCTGCCGTCCGAGCTCCAGGTTATCGTGCCTCCAGCCGTGCAGGCGGAGGGAGATGTAGGCTGTGTATATGACGACAAAGGTGATGTCCAGGAAAGACCATAAATTTTGCGAGTACACCTTCCAGCCGTGCTCTAGAATTGTTGCCGACTCATCGAGGCACCATCCGGCTGCATAGATAGCGAAGACCAGCTCCCAAAAAGTCCATTGCGTGTGATCTCGGGTGGTCATGGTTACCGCGTACAGGGCTATGAGAATGAGGAATTGGCAGATGTCGATGATGTTTCTGGTACGAGGGACTATCAAACGGTAGTGGTTGAGAATCGGTGCCCGGCGTGGATTGTATAATCTGACGGGCTTGTGTTTGTAATGGTCCGGAATGATGTCGATGAATGCAATTGGCGTGTAAACGACTCTTCCGCGGTACACAGCGTCGACGACCTTGGAGCAGGCTGCGCCGCTCAAGAAATGCTTGCTCTCGGAAAGGATGGCGATCTCCAGGGCCGTGAACTTGCCTTCATAACCTCCACGCTCTTGTAGAAGCCAGTCAAAAACATTGCTGCTGTCCTCAAGGACCTCGTCTGGAGCATTTTGGAATGGGTCGAATCCAGCGACGAGGATGTTGGATAGTAGCAACAGGCCGGGGCGACCAGGGTGCTCTTCATCGAAACGACGCAGAATCTTGCTGGCGACAATCTCGCAGAGGATAGCTCGTGTGCCATTGACAGTTTGGTGGTGGTGTTTGTGGTAATTTTGCTCGTGGAGGAACTGTACTCGGTTGACGAGCAGACAGTAAACTGCGAATAATTAGTATGTGGGCTGGGTGGAAGCGATGTGGTATGGATTGGTTAAAAAGAGACGTGGTATGAACAGATGTGCCCAAATGAACATCAGATGTATTGTTAGGGGGTGAGAACTCCAACTTCAGCCTGGCAATGAAGATGGATACAGTGTCGTGCCATTCCGCACGTTGCAAAATTCGAGGGCGATGCCTTGAGCATCCGTGGTGCGGATAAAGAACTTGCCAATGTCATAGCCTGCCAGCCGTTCACTGGTTGCCAAGACAGGCTATAAAAGTTCCGAACACCTTGCATAATTCTCCGGTACTTTGCCCGAAGACGTGATTTGTCGAAGCAGACACCGTATACCAGTAGGGAGGTTTGTGCAGAAATCTTTGGAAAAGAGACGAGACGATAGGGGAAAAAGACAATTGGCCACAGTTGGGTGGAGTGAAAGAATATATGGCGCAGGAAACGAAAGACTGGGAAGCAATGAGTGGACTTACCAACAGAGCAGTCTTTGGGGTCGTATAGGCGTTCAACGAGAGGTCGTACAATTAGGGCATTCATGCGTGGGTCACGCAGGGCAGACGACGTGTAGGGATCATCTTATCGCGTATCAACGTCAGCGAGGGGTCCGATAAGCAGCAAAGAAAAGGCAGCGGCAACACACCTATGCTCGCGAGAATCAAGCGGCGGATACTGGTCACCAACGGTCAATTTGGTAGAGATGCAGACAGGTGACGAATTGCATACCGATGAATGGTGCGGTAGACGGGCAGGTCCTTGTGCGGGTCGGCGGCAAAAATCTCCTCCTGGGCGTCGCCGCGTTCCTGGGGGCCGACGCGCTCTTCCTCGTCGTCGCCGCCCAGCAGGTGCTCCTGCTCCTCCTGCTGGCGCAAGGCAGCGAGGGCGGTGCTCAGGCGACTCGCGGTGCGCGGTTGGGGCGGCGGGCGAGAAACCGGCATGGTGAAGTGGCGTTGCAGAGGCATGATTGCAAGGTAGCTGCACTGATGACCCTGGCTCGTCGGCAGTCCTGTGATGACGCGCTAGCCCAAGGCGGCAGCACGACGTGATACAAAGTAGGTGGTGCAGGAAACCAGCGCGATGGATGGAGATTGAGTTGTAGCGCAGAGACGCAGCAGCAGCAGCGGTGAAGGGGTGGACGCAGCCGTCCCGGGTCGTGGAGAAACAGCGGCCGTCTCGGTGCCGTAGCTCTGCGCTTCTGATACCGGCTCCCGTCCGATCGACCTAGCTTGCCCGGCTTGCCGATGCTTGTCGTGGCCGTCACCCAGCACCCATTGGGAGCGAAGCCCGGCCTCGCTCGCCAATTCGGAAAGATATTCACGATCCGCTGCATGGAACCGCTCGCCTCATCGACCTTATCGCACCCGCTGCCCCACCGAGCGCTCCACAGGCCTATAGTACCGGTGCTGCAACAATGAGGCTGCTGCCAGCCGCATGCTTGTTTCCATTGCAGCCTTATTCCAAGACAACAGCGCCCAACAGCCAGCATCCTCGTGCTACAATACTGAAGCCACCGAGATTATCCTGGTGCGCCACATAGCCTACTCGCACGTTGCTTCCAGACCGTGTTTCAGGACAACAAAGCACCCTGTGGAGACAGTGGGTTGCGCCGATGATACAATAGGTGGCCAGAACAGCACCCAATGCCGACTTCCACCGGCATTCTGGCCGTCCGCCTCTTCGGCCCTATCTTGTTGCCATCTGTGCTCGCAGCCGCACAGACATCCATCTTTGCGCCTCACCTTCAACCTACTTGAGACCCAGCAGGCTGGTCTGGTCAAGGCCGGATGGCAATTTGGTGAAGACATTGGAGGGCGGTGTTGGGATAAAAGGAGGCTCCAGTATCCCAGAAGCACATCTAACTTTAAGTTCAAGTAACCTTAAAGTATGGCTTGTTGATACTTTAGTTTCGTGTTCTGTTGCTGCAGAGCGGAGCAGATTTGTTACCAGGCTTGCATTGGCCTTCTTGCCTCTGCTCAACCATGCCGGCATCGATAATAATGTACAGTCCCCTCTCGTAGTCGATGGCTGGCGTGGATTTGTTTTTTGCCCACGTCATAGATAGCTGAAGCAATCGTTCGAACGAGAATGTGGAATCAAAAGTCCTACATACGCGTCAGGACGATAATTTCAGCTGCCCACATATGTTATTTTTCTAAGGCAGAGCTGGAGCATAATTACGCCATGTTCTAGAGCTTTGCTATTCTTCGCGCTGGCCATCGGCTGCAGAACCCTTCTGTACTGCAAATGAGACCTTCAAATTGTAGCACTTGCTAAATGTTTGCATATGTGTGACCAATCAGGCAACCGTATATTCCGAACTTTACCACCGAACCAAATGCAGTTTGTGGTATATAGCCAATGCTCTCCTGATGAAAACAACCAATGATCGAGAGAAGTAGGAATGAAGATGATGTACAACCCAAGAGAAAGATAATCATGTCTCCATCCCTAATGTATTCACATGCAAACTTAAACAGCACCGCCCACAGTCTAGCCACGAACCCCGAAGGAAACAGGTGGTCACAACTTCTCCAGGCGTGGAGGAACCCGAAAGGTAAGAAGAAGAGGAATAAGGATGAATATCGCTTTGAGGATAGCATAGGATGCAAAAAGATATATGTCGGCGTAGCCAACGTCGCCAGCGAGGAGAAGGACTAGCCGGCAGCATTCTGCCTTAGTTCAGCCTCGAGTTCCGTAAGACGCGCAAGCCTCTCGCGCTCGACGTTCTGTCGCAGCTCAGCCTCGAGTTCTGACGTGAAACGCGCGACCTTGGTGTCGCGCCCGTCAACCTCTGCCGCATCTCCACTTCGCTTAGCATCTGTGCCCCCCTCCTCGCTAGACCCTCTTCCGCTGTCTACAATACGTTTGATTGGCGGCAGTCCTTGACGCTCCCGCCATCGGTCAACCCATTTCTCGCGTAGCGTCTCGTAGATGAGGGCGAACTGAGAATCCTGCTGCACCATCATCATTCGTTGGCTGCGAAGGATTTCGACCGTCTCCTCAACCGGATCCTTGCCATCGGGCACGTCGTCGAGAGCTCCTGCGTCAAGCTCCGCCAGAAGGTGATCCAGGGCTATGAACGTCCCGCTACGACCGACACCGGCACTACAGTGAACAATCCGGGGGTTCTCCTCGCCCGCGTTCTTTTCCTCGGAAAGCGGTATCAAGTTCACCAGGAGATGCTTGTGCGGGCCTTCTGGCACGCCAAAATCCGGCCAGACTGGCCACAGGATGTGCCAGACCTTCTTAGTTTTTCCAGACGCGCGGTCCTTGATCTCGAGCTCGCGGAGGGTCGATCGTGACTTCTCATCTTCCCGTATGGAAACCAGGCTAACTTCGAAGACGACCTCATCTCCAAATTCGTCGTGTTCATTCACGATTATTGGTGGCGACTCCATGTTATCAGGGTAGTACTGAAAGCACTTCTCTCGGCCGGCCTCGTATGGCTGCGTCAGCATAACAATGACAGCTGGAGACGCGCACTCGTGCCAGATCATACGCCACAGATGGTGGTGAGTATTGTCTTTGGGGCCCTGCTAACGCATTAGAAGTCAGCAGCGCAAGATCACCTGCACCAACGCACCTGAGTCGCGATATAATTCTTGGCTGCACCTGTTTTCGAAGACCGTATGATAATCGGGGACGCATTGATATAGTCGTCGTGGCCTTCAGGCACCTTCAATTGTACGCGATTGGCGGCAAAAGGGTCCACGTTCATGTAACGGTTGCGCTGGGCCACGAGGCCGCCCGTCATGCGGGCCCATTGGGAAGGTGAGTTGGTCTGCAGGGCGCCTTCGGCAATGCGCTTGCGCTCCTGCCACCCGAGGCTCTCGAATTTCTCAGCAAGTTCTGTGCGCGCTCAAGTTAGCTCCTGGCGCCACGGTGCACTTGAAGCACACAACAGAGGGTAGATGACAACCTGCCTGTTTTCGACTGTCTCAAGAACCACGGCAACGGTGCCTCAATGCCATCTTCGCCCGAGAGCCTGCTGTCACCTCCGCGCGCCGAGCCCGCCCGCGAACTGCTGAGGGACAAGGACGACACGGCAGCCGAGGAACGTATACTGTCCCGAGAGAGCGAGCGCTTCGACGAGTGCGGCGATCCGGGAACCTGGAGCGGCGAGGAGCTTGACATGTTCGATTTCTTGGAACCGGCGGATCGGGAGCGTTTGCTTGCGGCTTTGCGCCGAAGCTCGCGGAGGTGATGCACGTTGGCGACGCGTGCTTGGGAGACACGCAAGCGCTCCGGGTCAGGCCAATTGTGTTGCGCGGACAGAGAGCTGAGGGCTGCGGCTGGCCGGACTCGGCGCGACGAGGGAGAAATAGCACGTATGTTCGCGAGGTTCGTTGGGGAAATTACGGGGTCGCGATAGTCGGGCGGCGAAGAGGGTGACGGGGCGATGGTCGCGAGGGTTGCGCGCAGGCGGCAATCAGTCAGCGGTCGAGTAGGAGAGCGGGCGCATGCAGCGCTGAGGGGTGCGATAGGCGCGACGGCGGGCGGCGGGAGATTTGTGGCGGCAGTCGGGGCTGGGCGTAGGGGATCGTGTCGCGCGGGGCTGCTGGGTTGAGGGCGGATTTATGCGCGGTTTGTAATACTCGGCAGGGCTCTGAGATGGGGAGGGGCGGCGCTGAGAGCGGATATATACGGTGGTTCGAGAGGGCTAAATATGCGGCTCGTGGGTGGTGGTAATGGCAAGGCTGACCCGAGGCTGTGGCGCTTTAAGTTACTGTAAATAAGCCTTCACCCGGGCCCGGCTTATCGCCAGCCCATAACGCCGCCGCAGCTAACCACTTGCTCCCCGCCTGCACCTCCGCGCATCGCCCTGTGTTTCGCCATGATCTGGCTGCGCCTGCTCGAGGTGTGTTGTTCCCTGCTGCCTGTGCCTCCAGGTGTCCACTGCTGACTGCCGGCTGCCTTATAGGTCTGGGCCACCACCCGCGTGAGTAGCCGCCACCATACGTGATCGCTGTCAACGCTTTCTGACGCTGATCGCAGCTCCTCTCGAGCCCGGCCTTCCATCGCGCTGTCCAGAATGCCTACAGAAGGTTTCACCGCCTGCGCCACGGCACGCCAATGGAAGAGATGGGCGGCACCAATATCGACCGCAACCGTGCGTCCCATCGTGACCTGCAGCTCCAATGTACCGCTGACACGTCAACACTCCAGATGGTCCGTCATTTTTCAAGCACTTTATCGACGAAATCAAAGAACAACTCCGGAACACACCCCGGCGGTAGGGCCCCCGCCCCCCGCCCAACAGCATCCGTTGTGGACGGCGAGCGTACATTGACTATTTTTTGTGGAACGGCGTTGTGATACCAGGCATACCAGGAGTTAGGGCGGGTCAATCGGCACAGAAAACGTCGAGGTTAGGGGGATTGTCCTTGGCTTTCAGAAGGCGAGATGATGGTGGTCGGCCGACGCATTACGGATCGCCACCTTCGCCAATGCACGCCCGTGGGGACATCAGCACATCAGATGCTGTTTTCAAATACTGGCCTATCTCCACTTTGTGGGTACCAATAATGCTGCCAGCTGATGCTTTGCGGCCATCACTGCGTACTATTTTCGGCTTCAACCACTCGCCACGTGGGAAGCATCTGACACCGTGGAATACGCCCTCAAATCGGCCATGAACGTCCGCTTTGGCACCTGCCCAATGCGTGACTGGGCATAGCTTGCCGCACGCTTGCTTTCGGCTTTCCGCACATACCACCATCCATGAATATATCCCAGCTTTGCCGGGTCATTGGGGTGCCAAAGCGCAGGGGACTACTCTAAGACTGAAAGCTGAGCACCGTCTCTCAAGCCCTGCAAAGGGGGAAAATAGTAATGTCAGGATCGTGTTGGTTCTAGAAACATCGGGCCAGGAGACTGATGAAGCTATCTGTGCTGCCGTAAAACGCCAATCTACATGTCACCAAAGCTCGCACGCTGAACCCGCGCTCAAAAATGACAAGATCGGATGGCTACGGAGATTACCTCTTTAAGTATCGAGCATCTACTTTACAGCAAACCTGAGAGATTTCCAAGTACCATTCCTCAAATCACTTCATTGCTAACACAGATGATCCTACAACCGAAACAGAATAAACATCCCTCGACCTTGATTCAAATACGAGGCAAAGCCAGCGCTATTATGAGCTTGCCACGTGCGTTGCCAACACATAGTGATGCTAAGAAGGGAAAGCAAACATGGGATGCAAAATCTCAACCAGTGCATTCATCCATCGCCCCTTCAATACAGAGGAAAAAAATACCCATCCCGCCAGCTTCCTCCAAACATTTGTGTTCTTATCGCACATCACCGTCTCCAGCGGACGAATGACGCACTGGTCAAGGACGAAATTAGCGGCGGTACCGCCGGGCCCTTGCACGCCCACGGTAGCACTCTTACCATTAGCGCCGATGACGAGTTAGCGGTACATGACCACGCCGAAGCTAAAGGCGCGGCACTCGACCCGGGACTAGCACGAACGTCGCAAAGGATGGAATCGATTCAGCAGTGGAAGAGCCGCTGCTCATGGAGGCGACAGAGATGTCCACAGGATCGCAATGGCCAAATGATGCCTGGCAGCCCGAACCACAGAACTCGACACCACCGCCGCTGGCAAAATGTTAGACATGGGTGATTCATGATCACGCAGTAGCGGCGCATGGAGACGAGCTTACCAGAAACCGTATTGGGAACAGCAAGGACCGGAATTGGCGGCTGTGCAGTTCTGATTTCCGAATTCCGAGCCGCACGCACCGGGCGGGTAGGATGGAGAGCTCGGTGAGCTCGAAGCGGTAAATGAGGAAGAGAGAGACGAAATGGTTGTGATAGGGGTAGGGGTTGAACGATAAGATGAGGAAGATGAGGTTATGAAGTCATCGTAATACATCAAAGAAGACGAGGTCATGGGCGTGGAAAATGAGGAGAAAGAAGGGCTGCTTGTCGGTGAGAGGCTGGAAGAACTGGTTGGCGCCGTAGTAAACCTTGAAGACGACAAAGTAGTTGAGATTGTGAAGTCGTCGTAATAGATGAGATAGGATGAGGTTGAGGATGATGAAGACGAAGAGGGAGCAATGAAGCTATAGGATATCGATTCAGAAGGCAAACTCGAAGTTGAGGTCGTTTTAATCTCTAGGCTTGAGGTCGAAGAAGATGAAGCTGGGATTGGTGTTATGACCGCGGTGCTGATCTGTGTTGTCTCATGGGGGCTGCTGGTAGCTGGGGTACTGTTGACTAGAACAGCAGATGAAGAGGAAGAAGAGCTTGGAGTAGTAGAAATTGGCGGAGAAGAAGAAGAAGGGAAGAGGAGTGAAGCAATTGAGATCCGCGAAGATGTTGATGTGCTCACTTCTGAGATCCTGATCGCAAAGCTGGAAGAGGACGACAAGCTGGAAGAAGATCCTACTCCATTGGATGACGAAGAAGTGGTGCTGCTTAATGGAGCAAGACCTGAGGTGAACGTGGAACTGCTCATAACGGCCACCTGAGAGGAGCTGAGACTGCCGCTCATAGAAGACATGCTGATGCTACTACCGGAAACTACAGGAGCCTGTGTCCCGGAAGAAGTACTCGAAGTCATTGTCAACGAGACAGAGCTCCCGCTGTGCAAAGAAAAGGATATTCTGCCTCCTGTCGCGGTTGAACTGACGGCAATGGAGGCACTTGCAGAGCTATCCAAAGATCTTGGCATCGTCACGAAGGTAAGTGCAGTCTCAGAACTTGATCCTGCTCCCAACGTGGTGGAAGAAGTAGTGTTAGGGCTGCAGTAACCGAAACCAGCAGCGCAATTGTTTGGCGCACAGAATTCAGTAGTGCTCCCACAGTATCCGTAGATGCTGCAGCAATTGCCAAACTGCGAGCCCAAACAGACTTTGTGGTTTTGCTGACCGCAGAGGCCGTTGTCACTAATGTTTGCACCTGCTGGGGCACAGAAGCCGAACTTGGGTTGACATCCCGCCTGGCACGCATTATCTGAACTCGAACTGAGCCGGAATTAGTAAAAGCGATAGACCACCTGTCCAAAGAAAACATACCAGCGACCATCGACACCGCAACAAACACCAAATTGTGATCCTTGACATGTAAAGCCACCGTCGGATGAACCACATCTTCCATTGGGCGAGACGTTACTCGGGACTGGAATGCTGACGCTTGAAGCGCTTGAACTAGCGATACTTGCCGATGATGATGGACGACTAATGCTCGAGATGGATGCTGGCTGGCCGCTATGCATGTTCACTAAGCAGTGAGGTGAGTGATTTGTCATGCATGATGACCAACTTACTTACATGATCTTGCCCAAAGGTTGATTGGCGTCCAGCCCCGATTAGGCTCTGGAGGACCGTAGTACTTCCCCAAAATCTGTGCATTCTCAAGAAGCCCAACAGGAAGCTTGTAGAATTGCGCGGTGCCATTTGAGAACGTGGAATTAGTCCAGCCGAGCACGGTGTTCGTTGTGGAGAACTTCGTGCTAATTGAGAAAGTTCCCAGATTGGCCACAAATGGCGCACTTGGCACACCCTCATTCACTGACATGATATTGTTGTTGATGTGGAGATGGCCGTCTCGATCAATGGAGCATACAGCTGCCCGGCTGGAATCCGTCGTTGTGTTGCCATTCTCCATGAGCCAAGATATCTCAGGCGTAAGCTGTTGGCGTTTTCCCAGTGCGGAGCCGTCGATGCGCTGGACCTCTAAGAGAAAAGGTTCACCAGCAGCAATATTTGCGTCAGTCCAGACTGTGCTGGTCGGAGAAGAAGCGCTCCTGGCCTCGCTCGAGATGGAAGTTGTTCCTGAGGCCGGCCCAAGAGGAAAACAGGTGGTTGCTGTTTCGTACACTGTTACTATCTTTGCTTCACCACTTGCTGAGAGCAGCCCAAGACCGGCCAGTAGGCCAGTCCCGAAGACGTTGAGCAACATGGTCACTCAGGAGTAACCTTCAGAAGGTGCAGGGCGAGGTGGTAGAAGCAAGTGGCAAAGGTGGCAAGAGTGGCAAGAGTGAGATAATGAACAAGGGGTAGTTGGTCTGTGAAGACAGCGAGCAGGTAGTTGAAGAACTGTTCTCATAGGTTACACAATGGATGGAGCGCGCTCCTCAGGCGTTCTCTTTGAGACAATACGGGCTTCTGGAATGGAAAACATCTAAAAGAAAGCTGACCTTCTTTTACTGACTGTGAATATCTAATAGTTCTCGATTATGATGTAGAAAGAAACTCGTTTCTCAACCTGTGTCGCGCGCCTGCTGTCCAGATGCACGGTTCCATGGATCAAGACTCCACGAAAACCTCACTTCAAGTGTGACTTGTCTATGAGGTGTGATACAAACCAGCTGCGAGAGCTGGTTTGGCAATCAGCAAGGGATTACTTGGACTTGCCTGGAGAATCCTTGGCCTTACACCGCCAAGTGTCTCGGAGCGCGTGCTTCGTTTTCATGTTTGACATCCAACAGTGAGAAGATGGGCAGTTATTAATGCACGCGCCTCAGAGACGTAATGCAGTCGTTGGATTAGGCGAATTATATATGTACAATAATAACAATCACTGACATGTACAAGTACTCTTGGCAAAAAAGGGCATAATCAGTACAGATCGTGGAAGATAAAAAGCATTTATTGAATGAAGCGCACGAAACCGCAGGGGCAAAGGTATATCTCCAGACGAGTTCTCAACCCTGAACTCTTATCCAGCAAAACGGCATTGAATACCCAAATGCAAGACGCTTATCGGACCCTCCAAGCGCCACTATGCTCCACATTACGCTGGCTAGCAAATTTACAGGAGGATCATGCCAGCACCGGTGAGGACGGCACCGAAGATGTAAGCACCCATCTGGACGACACCGCCGATCTGGAAGCTGGGGGCCTGGATGGCCATAGCAGCACCAGTGGAAGTGCCGGAAGCGCTGCCGCTGCTGGAACCGGTGCCAGTGGGGGTAGAGGTGAT
This sequence comes from Lasiodiplodia citricola, assembly GCA_023089105.1. NCBI lineage: Eukaryota > Fungi > Ascomycota > Dothideomycetes > Botryosphaeriales > Botryosphaeriaceae > Lasiodiplodia > Lasiodiplodia citricola. The sequence goes on along the minus strand of JAJNLL010000019.1, from coordinate 114,418 downwards.
GGTGTTGGTACCGGCGGTACCGGCCTCCTTGATCAGGCTAGAGCACTGGCCAGTGGGGGTGACAGCAGACTTAAGGGTAGCAGAGCCAGAGAAAGCGCAAGCGCTGGAGCTGCTGTCGGCAAGCTCGTAGTAGCGGTTGAGGACGAAAGCCATCTGCTCAGTGGTGTTGCACATGCTGTAGGCACCGTAGACACCGGTGGTGGCGTTGTGGGTGATACCGGCGCAAGCCTCGTCGTTAAGACCGCAGACAACGCCGAAAAGGTCACCGTAGTCGTCACTGTCGACATCCTCAGCAACAACGCAGCTCAGCGAGTTGTACATGCACTGGCAGAGCTCCGTGTTGGGGGTCGGGGGAAGAGGAGTAGCCTTGGCCTGCCAAGCAGTGCCAACGGACGGGCAGTCGGCGGCAGCGGTGTTGGTGGGAGTGTAGTCGGCAGAGTTGACACCAGTAGCAGTGGCCTTCTGGATCTGGCTGGAGTAGTAGCTGAAGTCCTTGAGGGTGCTGACGGTGTTGCCATCGACCGTGACGAGACCGTAGTCGTTCTCCTCCTGGAAGTACATGTAGACGATACCACCGGACCAGACATCGTTCATCTGGTCACCGAAGAGGGTAGGAGTGTCGGTGAACTTGCGGGGAGTGACCTCGTTGCAGCCGTACTCGGCGAAGAAGACGGGGACGTTGTAGCTCTCGAACTCCTTGGTGCGAACATCATAGCCGGACTTGGTGTAAGAAGAGTCACCGCACCACGAGTAGATGTTGTAGCCCCAGAAGTCGATGGCAGAGGCAGAGTCACCGCAGTCGAAGTAGTCAGCCATGTCGACACGGATGTCGGCATCATCGTTGGTAGCATAACCAACACCAATGGTGCGGTAGCCCTGGGCCTTGATGTAGGCCTTGCTGTCGCGGACGGCGGCCTTCACGAAAGCGGAGGCGTCGGTGTTGTTGGCCTGGTTGGAGACCTCGTTACCGGCGAAGAAACCGAGGGTGTTGTTGTACTTGGCCATGGCATCGATGACCTTGGTGTAGCGGGCGTACAGCTTGTCGTTCCAGGCGGCATCGTTGCGGTTGATGGAGGTGCCGGGGGACGACAGGTCAGCAACGACGTAGATGCCGGCGTCCTGCAGCGCCTGCATGCACTCATCGTGGTCCTCGTCAGGGTTGATGGCGTAGACACGGATGGTGTTGGTGCGGAGCTCGGTGAGGTAGGGGATGTCACGCTTGCAGCTGGTGGTGTCGGAAAGCGGGTCCTTGTAGTTGTCGGCGCTGTCGTCGGACGAGCTGCTGTTGGTGGAGTACTCCTGCTGGTAGGCGACACCGCGGATGTAGAACTGGGTGCCGTTGTTGGAGTAGAAGAACTTGGAGCCCTATGACAAGACATGTTAGCGGCGTGGCATTCGGTTGGCCGCGCATGGCGATGCAGCCAAGGCATGGCGCCGCGTACCTTGATGACAATCGGTGGGACGTCCGCCAGGGCGGCGCGCGCGAAGAGCGCAGCCGCGGCAGCGGCGATTCCGAACGACTTCATTATGGATATCTCAGAATTGGGAACGGTTGGCTTGGGTGGGCAGGATTGTAAAGGTGAGCGATGGGAATTTGCACCGTGATGGACGGTGTAAACAACGAGGGACGGAGCGCGAATCCGGGTAAGGAGCGTAAGAAGGACCTGCTGGGCAGGAATTAAGAAGTCTTGGAGGGTGAGGAGAGGAAAATAAGGGTGGCTAAGGCGCGCGGCGAAAGCTGGAGTTGAAGAACAGCGAGGAGTTGCCTTCAGGGGACCCGCACTTTGTGCACCCTGCCGCCCATGCTAAAATGACCGAAACGAGCTAAGTGGAGCGGGCGCTCAGCCCGTACGTTGTCTTGGACGCGCAATCGAGCTGCTGGAAGCTTTCGACGGCCTTGTTCCACGCCGCAAATCAGGCTGGAGCGCATCCACTGCGTATCCACTGCTGACGGCGACCCGACGCAAGCAGCCTGCCAGCTCAATTTTCTCACGCGCAGAGCGGGTCGCGCTGATGGCCACCCGCCCGATCCCCGGCGCCCGTCGTCGCCGCCGTGTGTCATTTCCCCAGCCCAGCGCGAGCACTGCCCCAAGCCAGTCCAATCCCGGCACTGCCACACACGCCCAGCACAATACGAGCAGAGGCGCCCCAGCAAATGGCGTGAAAATGCGATGTGCACTCGGTCCACTCGCGTGCCCGTCTAATATCCGGGCTGATTTGCTCGGACACTGGCGCCCGAGCCTGCGGTTTCGTCCCCCCGGCCTCCCTATGACGCCCGCCCTTTCCCCGGCAAGCACCCAATAACGCCGCGCCTGAATACGAACCTGCCAGCGCGAAGAGGCACGGCAGGCTAGCCATAAGTATAGCTCCATCAGCTGCTTCCGAACTCCTTCGACTGCCGTCGCCTCCCGCCAACTCCCGCCAGATGCCGCCGCAGCCTGTGACACGAAACAGGCCTGCGAGCATGAAGACGACCGATACCGTTCATGCTAAACCCAAGACACCCACACCCTGCCGGCTGCCAGGCTGGGAAATGAAGGACGGGCAGGTCAGTGTTGGTAAGCAGCTTCCGCGAGGTCGTGGCGTTGGTGTTGAAGAGGCGGTCAGAGGAGACCGGCGCTTGCGGATTTACATCAGGAATGCAGCAGCTGGCGGGCGAGCCTTTGTGAATAAAAAAGCCATCGAGAGCCTCAACGGCGCTCTCGAACACCGCTCAATTGGCCTGTGAGGCTGGCCTTATGTAAAGCCGCCAACGGCGTAGGTAGCCCCTTTTCTCTCGGAACTCAGCGCAGCCGGACGTGCCAGTGTGAGACAAACGTTTCGAGAGAGACAGGGGTTCCACGCAAGCGTACCGCCACTTCATCATCCGGCGATAAGTTGCCTCCTTATCGCTCGCTCGCCGTTCGCAAATTTGGCAGAGCGCGCCGCGGCGGGCGGCCGATAGGATTTGGGAAATTTAGATCGAGACGGCTGCTCCGTGCTGGTGGCCAGGAGTGACGTCGCACGCCGCCTCCTGGAGGCGCCCCGCTGCGACATCTCAGGAGGTAGAAAATGGCGCAGAAGGCGCAGCGGATGCGGCGGGCGGGCAGCGGGTAGTGGGAAACGGCCGCTGCCATGGTGGGAGCATCAGCGATTCGACAGCCCTGCAGAGCGCGCGAAAAGGAATGGCGCTGGGCGCCGGGAGGGAATCATGGAAGCGTCGCTTTCCCGGCAGATCGCAGCGTGGTGCATATTTGGAACATTTTTAGAACGGTGCGGCGCCGATTGCAGTTCGCCACCTCGCGGAAAATCGCTGAAAATCGCTATGGGTTCGGCGGCCCTATCGCTGGATGCGCAGCGGCGGGGAAGCGCTGGTGATCCCATCGCATGCGACGCGGCGAGAGCGCGCGACGTGGGCGCGTCCCTGCTGAGGATCCCAGGCGCGCCCGCAGCTTGGCCCCTATCGCGCTGCAGAGCAGGAAGGCGGCCGGCGACGGTGCCTGGGAGCACCGCACGTCGCGCAGGCTTTCGCGCAGGAAATCTGATAGACCGATTCGCTGCCGTCGTGCGACGATTCGCCAGCGCGCGCGGCGGGCGTTAGGGCGGCTTGCCGTGCTTGCTTCAATCCCTGTCGCCGTACCCACCCGCGCTCGCCCGGCCCAGCGAGGCAGGCACGCCCCGTGCGCAGGCCTGACAGCCGCCGCCCGCTGCCTCAAAAGTGTTGCCCATTCCAGATCCCCTTTTCCCTTTCTCTCTTGTACCGACCACCGTCACCTCACATTCGTTCTCTCACACCCACTCGCCACGGTCCGGACTCCGTCGTCGACGCCCCGCCGCCTGCAACGTCTCGCGCGGGACCCCGAGGACGCCAGTTGCGCAGCTGCGACGACCGCTAGCAGCGCGAACCGGCCACACTTATCACCCGCCAATCACATCGCAAAGTCGCGGGCTTGCACCTGGCCGCGCGTCTGTCGACACAGCAACAGCGACACCCTTTACCAGTACTCCTCCGTCATCGACTCTCGTTCAATCCCACACCGCAGCCCTGCTGACGCCGCCTCGCCGTTTCCCAGAGCGACGTGCCGACGTTCAGCAGCCCACCTTCACTTGCGTGTTAGCGGTGTTTCCTGTTCCAAGGTTACAGCCCCCTCCAATACAGTAATAGGTGCGTTACCCCCATCGCCAGCCTCTCCAACCTCCACGGTATCGGGCTCTCCCTACCGGGGCAACAAGCTCCCGCTAACGTCGGTCCCGCAGACGATCGGATATCCCGTTCGTTGTCCACAACAATCCTGCCACTCGCTCTCCCCGACGCTCCGGTCGCAACCCCAACATAAACCCGACTCCCTGGACGTAGTGCTGTCGCTTCAGATTGCATTGAGGCCCAATAGCTTGAGGTACGCTTGCCCCGCTTTGACTTGTCCCGCATCCACTCTGGGACGTTTCCCTGACCGCCACAGTGCTTCGTAACGGTCTTCAGGATGTCGGGACATCCGCAGGGAGGAGGCCATTACGACGATGGCTACGGCCATCAAGGCCAGGATGGCTACTATCAAGATGATCAACAGGGCTACTACGACAACCAAGGCCACGGTGGCTACGGCCAGCACGGCGACTCCTATTACGACCAGGATGGCTACTATGACCAGGACGGCCACGGCGGCCAGTACGCGCAAGACGGTTACTACGACCAGGGCCAAGGCTACCAGGACGAGTACTACAACGACCAATACTACGACCAGCAGGGTCAAGGAGGGTACGCGTTGGTCTCACAGAGAAGACACTGCCCCCTGAGAAGTCCAATTGCTAACGCTGCTGCAGTGCGCGCCCCCGTGGCCCCGGCGGTTCCGAGGATGATTCAGAGACATTCAGCGATTTCACTATGAGGTCCGATATGGCCCGGGCTGCGGATATGGACTATTACGGCCGGGCTGATGGACGTTACGACAGCTATGCCGAAGGTGGCCGTGGATACCGCCCTCCGTCTTCACAGGTTTCGTACGGCGGCAACCGCAGTTCTGGCGCCTCGACCCCGATCTACGGCATGGACTACACGAACGCCCTCCCCGCCGGCCAACGCTCGCGCGAACCCTACCCCGCCTGGAGCGCCGACGCTCAGATCCCGCTTTCGAAGGAGGAAATCGAGGACATCTTCATGGATTTGACGGCCAAGTTTGGTTTCCAGAGGGACAGCATGCGTAACATGTACGACCATCTCATGACACAGCTCGATTCCCGTGCCTCCCGCATGAGCCCTAACCAGGCTCTGCTCTCGCTCCACGCCGACTACATTGGAGGTGACAACGCGAACTACCGCCGCTGGTACTTCGCCGCGCATCTCGATATGGACGATGCGGTCGGTTTTGCGAACATGAAGCTTTCCGGTGGAAGCCGGAAAACCCGCAAGGCCCGCAAGGCAGCTCAGAAGAAGGCCAGCCAAGACCCCGGCAACGAGGACGCGGCCCTTGAAGCCTACGAGGGTGACAACAGCTTGGAAGCTGCCGAGTACCGATGGAAGAGCAGGATGAACAAGATGTCCCAGCACGACCGTGCGAGACAGATTGCTCTCTACCTCCTCTGCTGGGGTGAGGCTAACCAGGTCCGCCTGATGCCCGAGATCATCTGCTTCATCTTCAAGTGCTGCGACGATTACTACAACTCGCCTGCCTGCCAGAACCGTGTGGAGCCTGTTGAGGAGTTCACTTACCTCAACACCATCATCACGCCCCTGTACACTTACTGCAGAGACCAGGGTTACGAAATCCAGGATGGCAAGTACGTGCGTCGTGAGCGTGATCACGCTCAGATCATCGGTTACGACGACATGAACCAGCTTTTCTGGTACCCTGAGGGTATTGAGCGTATCGTGCTCGAGGACAAGTCTCGTTTGGTCGATCTTCCTCCCGGTGAGCGCTACGAGAAGCTCAAGGACGTCAACTGGAAGAAGGTCTTTTTCAAGACTTACAGGGAGACCCGTTCTTGGTGGCACTTGCTCACCAACTTCAACCGTATCTGGGTCATCCACTTGACGATTTTCTGGTTCTACACGGCTTACAACTCTCCGACTTTCTACACCAAGAACTACCAGCAGCAGCTGAACAACAAGCCCAACCCCGCTGCTCAGTGGTCTGCGGTCGCTCTCGGTGGTACTCTCGCATCTCTTATCATGATTGGAGCTACTCTCTGCGAGTGGGCTTATGTCCCTCGTAAGTGGGCTGGTGCGCAGCATCTTACCAAGCGTCTGCTCTTCCTGCTCGGTGTCTTCGTCCTCAACATCGGTCCTGCGGTTTACATTTTCGGCATCAACCAGAAGGGCAAGATCGCTCTTGTCCTGGGTATCGTCCAGTTCCTGATCGCCCTGGTTACGCTGTTCTTCTTCTCCTTCATGCCGCTCGGTGGTCTTTTCGGAAGCTACCTGAGGAAGAACTCCCGCCAATACGTCGCCAGCGCAACCTTCACGGCTAGCTACCCCCGTCTTCAAGGTAACGACATGTGGATGTCTTACGGCCTGTGGGTTGTCGTCTTTGGCGCCAAGCTTTCGGAGTCGTACTTCTTCTTGACGCTCTCGTTCAGAGATCCCATCCGTGTGCTCTCCACCATGAAGATCAACAACTGTCTTGGTGACCAGCTTTTGGGATCTCAGGCAGATATCCTCTGCAAGAAGCAGCCGCAGATTCTGCTCGGTCTGATGTTCTTCACGGATCTTTGCCTGTTCTTCTTGGATACCTACCTTTGGTACATCATTTGGAACATGTTGTTCTCCGTTGCCAGGTCTTTCTACCTCGGTATCTCCATCTGGACGCCTTGGAGGAACATCTTCTCTCGTCTTCCGAAGCGTATTTACTCCAAGGTCCTGGCCACCACTGACATGGAAATCAAGTATAAGCCCAAGGTCCTGATCTCGCAGATCTGGAACGCCATCGTCATCTCCATGTACCGTGAGCACCTGCTCGCCATTGACCATGTCCAGAAGCTGCTTTACCACCAGGTTCCTTCGGAGCAGGAAGGCAAGAGGACTCTGCGTGCGCCCACTTTCTTCGTCTCGCAAGAAGATCACTCTTTCAAGACCGAGTTCTTCCCCGCTCAGAGCGAGGCCGAGCGCCGTATTTCGTTCTTCGCGCAGTCGCTGTCCACTCCCATCCCTGAGCCTCTTCCCGTCGACAATATGCCGACCTTCACCGTCATGATTCCCCACTACGGTGAGAAGATTCTTCTTTCTCTCAGGGAAATTATTCGCGAGGACGAGCCGTACTCCCGTGTTACTCTTCTGGAATACCTCAAGCAGCTGCACCCGGTTGAGTGGGACTGCTTCGTCAAGGACACCAAGATTCTGGCGGACGAGACCTCTCAGTTCAACGGCGATCCCGAGAAGGCCGAGAAGGACACCCAGAAGGCCAAGATCGATGACCTTCCCTTCTACTGCATTGGTTTCAAGTCGGCAGCTCCTGAGTACACTCTCCGTACGCGTATCTGGGCTTCCCTTCGTTCGCAGACTCTGTACCGTACGATCTCCGGTTTCATGAACTACAGCCGTGCGATCAAGCTCCTCTACCGTGTTGAGAACCCCGAGGTCGTCCAGATGTTCGGTGGCAACTCCGACAAGCTTGAGCGTGAGCTCGAGCGTATGGCTCGCCGCAAGTACAAGATCTGCGTGTCCATGCAGCGTTACGCCAAGTTCACCAAGGAAGAGCGCGAGAACACTGAGTTCCTTCTCCGTGCCTACCCCGATCTTCAGATTGCCTACCTTGACGAAGAGCCGCCGGCGAACGAGGGCGAGGATCCCCGCCTCTACTCCGCTCTTATCGATGGTCACTGCGAAATGATGGAGAACAACATGCGTCGTCCCAAGTTCAGGGTTCAGCTCTCTGGTAACCCCATTCTCGGTGACGGCAAGTCCGACAACCAGAACCACGCTGTCATCTTCTACCGTGGCGAGTACATCCAGCTGGTCGACGCTAACCAGGACAACTACCTGGAGGAGTGTCTGAAGATCCGTAGCGTCTTGGCCGAGTTCGAGGAGATGACCACCGACAACGTTTCGCCTTACACTCCCGGTCTTCCTCCCACGAACTTCGACCCCGTTGCCATTCTTGGTGCTCGCGAGTACATTTTCTCTGAGAACATCGGTATTCTTGGTGACGTCGCTGCCGGAAAGGAACAGACGTTCGGTACTATGTTCGCTCGTACGTTGGCTCAGATCGGTGGCAAGCTCCATTATGGTCACCCCGATTTCCTGAACGGTATCTTCATGTGTACTCGTGGCGGTGTCTCGAACGCTCAAAAGGGTCTTCACCTGAACGAGGATATTTACGCCGGTATGCGTGCTCTTCTCCGTGGTGGTAGGATCAAGCATTGCGAGTACTACCAGTGCGGTAAGGGTCGTGATTTGGGTTTTGGTTCCATTCTCAACTTCACCACCAAGATTGGTACTGGTATGGGTGAGCAGATGCTTTCTCGCGAGTACTACTACTTGGGAACTCAACTGCCTCTCGACCGCTTCCTCTCGTTCTACTACGCTCACCCGGGTTTCCACATCAACAACTTGTTCATTATGTTGTCGGTGCAATTCTTCATGTTCACGGTCCTTCACTTGGGTGCTCTGCACCACGAGACGATCGTCTGCAAGTACGACAAGAACAAGCCCATCACGGACCCGCTCTACCCCACCGGTTGCGCCAACCTCGAGCCCATCTTCGACTGGGTCACCCGTTGCGTCGTCTCCATTTTCATCGTCATTATCATTGCCTTCATTCCTCTTACCGTCCAGGAGCTTACGGAGCGTGGTGCTTGGCGTGCGGCTACTCGTCTGGCGAAGCATTTCTCGTCGCTCTCGCCCATGTTCGAGGTGTTCGTCTGTCAGATTTACGCCAACGCTCTGTACTCCAACTTGTCGTTCGGTGGTGCCCGTTACATCGGTACCGGTCGTGGTTTCGCCACTGCGCGTATTCCCTTCGGTATTCTGTACTCCAGATTTGCGGGTCCATCCATCTACCTGGGCGCTAGGTCTTTGATGATGCTTCTGTTCGCCACGATGACAATTTGGGACGCATGGTGCATTTACTTCTGGGTCTCTCTGCTCGCGCTCTGCATTTCGCCGTTCCTCTTCAACCCCCACCAGTTCTCCTGGGACGACTTCTTCATCGACTACCGCGAGTACCTCAGGTGGCTGTCCCGTGGCAACACCCGTTCGCACAGCGCGTCTTGGATCGGCTACTGCCGTCTGTCCAGAACCCGTATCACCGGTTTCAAGAGGAAGGCTCTCGGCGACCCGTCGTCGAAGCTGTCTGGCGACATTCCCCGTGCCAAGTTCACGAACATCTTCTGGAGCGAGATCATCGGCCCTCTGGTCCTGGTCCTCATCACTGGTATTCCTTACCTCTTCATCAACGCCCAGACGGGTGTCCAGGACGCGCCGGACAACGACGACAAGACGCTCAAGGCTACCAACTCGATCATCCGTCTTTGCCTGTGCGCCTTCGGTCCCGTTGCCCTCAATGCTGGCGTTGCTGGTATGTTCTTCGGCATGGCCTGCTGTATGGGTCCGATCTTCAGCATGTGCTGCAAGAAGTTTGGTGCGGTTCTGGCTGCCATTGCCCACGCGATTGCTGTCATTGGCATCATCATCTTCTTCGAGGTGATGTTCTTCTTGGAGGGCTGGAGCTTCTCCAAGGCTCTGTCTGGACTCATCGCCATGGCAGCCATCCAGCGCTGGTTCTACAAGCTCGTCATCGCACTTGCGCTCACTCGTGAATTCAAGTCGGACACTGCCAACATCGCCTGGTGGACTGGTAAGTGGTACACCATGGGATGGCACACTCTGTCGCAGCCTGGTCGTGAATTCCTCTGCAAGATCACGGAGTTGGGCATGTTCGCCGGTGACTTCTGTCTCGGCCACCTCCTGCTTTTCATCATGCTGCCGGCTCTCTGCATTCCGTACGTCGACAAGCTGCATTCTATTATGCTCTTCTGGCTGCGCCCGAGGTATGTTACACTCCAATCCGTGCTCCAACTGCTCATGCTAACGAAATCGCAGTCGTCAAATCCGCCCGCCCATCTACTCGCTGAAGCAGACCAAGCTTCGCAAGCGCCGTGTCATCCGCTACTCGATCCTCTACTTCTTCCTGCTCTTGATCTTCGTCCTGCTCATCGCGGGTCCGTTGGTGGCCAGCAAGTTCCTCACGTCGCTGCCTTCGCTTCCTATGGAGCTGATCCAGCCGACTGGCATCAACAACAACGATACCAAGGGCACTTCGGAGACGGGTACCGGCGCCGCTGGTGGCGCGGCCGCCACGGGTGCCGATTCGACGGCGGCGTCGACGGCCAAGCGTCTCATGCTTGCGCGTGCGTACTAAGCGGTTTCGACACGTTTTGGAAATGCATTTTCGCGGTGGCGCTTTTCAGTTTTCAGCGACGCCCCCTCCTGTACAACAATTCGAAGCATGACGCTGCATCACAGCTAACGTAATGACTGTAATCTTCTGCTTTGGCAATTATGCATTTCCTTACAAAGTTAGGCGGCCCAGCTGGGATAGAAACACTCTTTTCTTCTTCAATGGTTCGGCCTTTGCAAGGCAGAACGCTTTGCACATAACAACAAAGCATAGGGAGCGGATTTGGCTTAAGGTTTTATTTTAGATAGTGAAGTTATGCTGTTGGGTTGCTTGATCGGTGTTCTGTGAATTGCGTGTAATAAAGCAGCCGTGAGTGGGCTGAGGCCACCGCTCGAATGGAGCCATGGAAGGGTCCAACGCGTCACGTGCGCGGCTGATAAGGGCGCGGGCGCGGCGCGTGGTACCTGACTCCCTGAGTAAATTGCTCACCGATCCGCTGCTGACGTTCACACCAACGACCGCGAACTATGGATTTACACGAGCTACAGCAGTCGGCCCTCGGGCTGATCAGCGACGCGCAGACGCAGTTCCACAGGCTCCCGGGTTCCGCCATCATCCTACGGTACATCAAGTCGTCCTATCAGAATGACCCGGTGCGATCCGCTGTCGAGCTCTTCTTGTTTCTGTTTGCGGTCCGCTACCTCCTTGCGCCTAAGTACTCGACGCAGAAGCAGAAAGTTGTCCTGACGGAAGATGTACGTGCTCTCTCCCACAAAGAATGCAGCCAGGTGGAATTGACTGGAGAATTGGGTAGGAAATCGACGAGCTGGTTGATGACTGGTCCCCGGAACCCCTGGTAGCGCCGCAAACCGCACTCGAGGAACTCGAGAATGAGAAGCGACCGGTAATCGTCGGGTACGTTGACACATGCTCTTGGAGCGATTTGGTGCTTACCTGCCTTCCTCCAGGCCTTCAGGACCCAAGACCAAGCTGTCGAACGGCCGGACGGTCACGAACCTCGCCTCGTACAATTTTTACAACTTCCTCGCCAACGAAACGCTCAAGGAGAAGGCTGTCACGACGCTTCGTACGTATGGAGTTGGGCCATGCGGACCGCCCGGCTTTTACGGGACACAGGACGTGCATATGAAGACGGAGGCGGACATCGCAGCACACCTGGGAGTGCCGGCATGCATCGTCTACGCGCAGGCTTTCTCGACAATCTCAAGTGTCATCCCCGCGTTCTCCAAGCGTGGTGACATTATCGTGGCGGACAAGGGCGTCAACTTTGCGATTCGGAAAGGCATCCAGATCTCGCGCAGCACGGTTCGCTGGTTCGAGCACAATGACATGGAAGACTTGGAAAAGGTGCTTGCCAAGACGGTCAAGGAACAGGCGCGCAAGCCGCTCACGAGACGGTTCATCATCACCGAGGGGCTGTTCGAAAACTTCGGAGACATGGCTGACCTACCCAAGCTAGTATGGCGTTGCAATCCCGCCGTCAAGAGTGCACGTTGCTAATTATGCTGCAGATCGAGCTCAAGCTCAAGTACAAGTTCCGGTTGATCCTCGACGAGACGTGGTCGTACGGCGTGCTCGGCCGCACGGGTCGTGGCCTTACGGAAGCGCAGAATGTGGACGCAACCGAGGTGGACATGATCATTGGCTCGCTCGCTGGTCCGCTGTGCGCGGGCGGCGGGTTCTGCGCGGGATCAGACGAGGTGGTGGAGCACCAGCGCATCTCGGCGGCGGCGTATACATTCTCAGCCGCGCTGCCGGCAGTCTTGTCAACGACGGCCAGCGAGACGATCAGCATTCTGCAGGAGCACCCGGAGGTGCTTGTGCAGCTGCGGGAGAACATCAAGTCGATGCGGGCACAGCTCGACCCGCGCAGCGACTGGGTCTTGTGCTCGAGCGCGCCGGAGAACCCGATGATGCTGCTGGGGCTGAAGCCGGAAGTGGTCATCTCGAGAAACCTGAGCCAGGACGACCAGGAGTTCCTCCTCCAGGAAGTTGTCGACGAGGTATGTGGTGTGTGTGTAGTGAGACAGTGTGCATCTCAGCTAACTCGGTTTCCTGCAGTGTCTGTCCAATGGGGTGCTGATCACGAGACTCAAGGCGATGCCGGCAGCAGTGGGATCGGGCGAAAAGGCATGGCTGCCGCAGCCGGCGCTCAAGGTGTGCGTAACGACGGGGCTGTCGAAGAAGGAGATCGAGAAGGCGGGCGTCGTCATCCGCCACGCAGTCACCAAGGTCATGACGAAGAAGCGATGAGTTTGCCACCCGCAAAGTACCAGGCACGATGTATTGAATGTATATTTAGCCCGATATAAAGGATTGTAATAGCTAATAGAGTTGGATTGCTCGTTCACATGGTGGGGCAGCAGGTTAGGTGATCGGCGAAAGCTTGGCCGCGGAGCTGCGGAGACGACCAAGCAAATCATCAACGGCCGGCGGATGAAGATGCTGCATCATGCATGCTTCGGCATGCAAATCTCGATTGCAGGGGTGTCTTACTCGGCGGGCGGTATTTTCGCAGCCGGTGGGCGGCCTTGGTCGGTGGGGGTTCATGGTGCAGGGTAGCTTGCTTGCTTGCCCAGCCTACCGCCAGCCACCACTTGCCGCCCAGCAATAGCCCACGTCTCCCAGCCTTTACAGCGAACCACGCCGCCCTCTACGTCACCGCGTTTGTATTCCCTTCGGTTTCACTGCTGCAATTCCGGTCTCGCTCAATCCCGGATTCTCCTGCATCCTTCCGCAGCCCGGCAGGAGCTCCATTAGCAGCTCCAACACCGACGGCCAAGACAGCAGGCACACAGCCTGCTCTCGCGCACTCCGCGCCTCAATTCCTTGCGCGCTCGCTTCCTCGACCATTCGCATGAACCTGGGGGGAAAGGCAGCAGCCGCGGCAACCTTCCAGGGCACACCCAGCCAACCGCCTTAACTGCCGCTGCCTATAGCCTTGCCTACATACAACGCCTCCCGCCCGGCGCTTCCGCACCACCACGCCTTCCGCCGACATCGAATGATTCCATCGCGACAAATCAACTGCCGCCAACATCCGTCGCCATTTTGGCGCGCGCGATTCTGCTAACAACGCGTGCGCACCATCCATATTCCCCGCGCGCGAAAAAGCGCCTTTTTCTTCCGGGTCGGAGGCCGAGCGCATTCGTTATCGCGAATAATCTCACTTGCTGCTGTACGGCTAAGGAGCCAGCAGCACTGCAAGCAGAACGAGGGACGCAGACAGCGCACTCTGCTTCTGCGGGCAGAAAAAAGGCAGCAATTGGCACCCAATCGAAGCCGGGCGAGGCGCAAGTGGAGAGACGGGGGACTGCTTTCGCGCGCAAACAGGGCACAGGCTGTGTGACATAAAAAGGCGGCGCGTCAGAGGTCCGGGAGGAAAGGGGGAATAAAGCATTGCGCTCGCGAGTTCGCGGGAAGGGAAAACAATACGAGGCAAAGGAAAGTGAGAGTGAAGAGCAACGAGGAGACGACAATATGGCTCGCTCGGTGATGTCGCGCGCCGTCGTGGTGCGCGAGAAGTTCTATTGGCCGGATGCGCAGCTCAACTTCTGGACCATTATGATGCTGGCGACGGCCGGCACGCTGATCGGTATCAATGCCATGTTCATCACCATTCAGCAGAGATTTCGTGTGGGCATTCCTTGGTGAGTGTTGCTTCCCCGCTCTGGGTTTACGAAGAGCAATGCGAGCAGTGAATCTGGTGCTTTCACCCCGGAGGGAAGAAGAAGAGAGCTGGTTGCTGATTTACGGTTACATAGGCTCTTCCCTTTCGGCATCACAGTCGGCAGCTTGACCGTCGTGTTCATCGGCATCGAGATCGCCCTCATCGCGAATCGCCGCCTGATGCCAGGAGTCATGATGATCGGTAGCTTTATCCTGTTCGTCTTGTTCCTCACCGGCATCATCGAAACGGGCATCCAATTCTTTGGGTCCGGGTCGGATGTCAACGGCGTGTGCCAGCGGTACGTGAACAACAACGAGCAGTTCGGTCCCAGCGTCAACACTCTGGCTTGGCTGGAGCAAAATAGCATCTGTAAGTCTTTTCAACACTTGGAACCTAGCAATCTGCGCTCGTGTCTGACGTGAATTGGCGGAACCCAGGTCAGCAATGGCAGGCTATGTTCGCTTTCTGGATCATCGGGACCGTTTTCTGGATCTGGATGATGGTCATGGCGTCCATGGTCAACCAGAACCAGTACGAGTATTGAGTCATCTGCCCGTTCGACAGATTCCAATTTCTTGCAAACAATTCATTTCTCTCGCCTTATTCGTCGATGTTTAGTATCCAAATACTCTCTGCCGTTTCTCATATTTGAGACGCAGGTTCCTCCTTTTGATGAACGATGTACGATGGATGTCTGTGGTTTCTTGCATCGATATTTCGGAGTGAAGGGCGAAGGGAAAAGAAAGGGGGAGGCGTTCTGTTTTTTTCTTTCTTTTTGTGTGTGAGAGGGGATATGACGGATGAGAACTAGGGAAGGTTATGGCTGATCGCGTGGGGCGGCTGAAATAGATGGAGGATATACTTGAATTGCCGAATAATAGCTCTTCCGTTGTATGGTTCGCTTTGAGTCATCTTTGTCAGGTGCTACGTGAAGAATTTAGCGCCATCCAAACCCTAACAAGATCTCAAATGGGCTGACGCATCATGTTCCTCCAATACAAATGTAGGCAGCGGGACATGAAGCTATCGCCCGGACGAGCATGTCGAATTAAAAATTATACATTATCATCTGGACGATAGCTTCAACTACCCATCGCATGAACGAACAATTCAATTCGCGCTAGCCTTCGGCCGCAAGACACATCTGTAAGTATGGGAGCAAAATTTGACGTATCCTTCTCATAACGGTCACAAGGCATCTCTATTATTAGTTTTGCCTATACGCTTTCGTATCATTGTAGCGCTATTTCTTTCAGAACAAGATTCAACGACGATGACTTGTCAACTCTGATTCTTGTAAAAGATCAAGGAAGGTGCGCAGGATGATCTATATAATAATATCTGCAGGCGGCTTGGAACATATACCCTGTTTGTGGCTCACTAACAACAATCAAAGGGTGTTGAAGTAAGAAGAGCCGCATATAGTATTCACCCAGAATAGAATACCTAATTGGGCTGAGTCCGACCTCTGAGTGTATACGTGTACATAGTCTCTAGTAGTTGCGTGTCCCTTCGAGGGTCAATCTATTATGGTTTCAACTAAGAGTAAACAGAAGAGGCGAATATCGTGGAATTCACCCAATGGTCCGTTATAATGATTGGACATTGGACCCGTCTCCCGAGATTCTGCATAATCGGTGGCTGTCCCACAGCGAAAATTATTCTATGCCATTCTACATACTTGTTCCTCGGGCCACTTACGTCTACTTCAGAAGCGATTCCGTTAAAAATGCACTTCTTGCAGTAGAAAAGCTCGCCTCAGCCCACAGCCATTCCTCTTCCTCTTCTCAACAACCCCGGCCAGGTCATCTCCCTTGACCATATCCACCAACACTGCACGACAACCCGGCAAACATCACTAGCAGCCAACCAACAACCAACGAGTCACCACAACACTTCAACAATTCCGAACTACCGAGCTACCAACCAACAACCACTCAACCCAAACGCCACATTGGCAGACGAATATTACCCTCCATACAAATGCACACACGACCACGAGTTCCACGACGCTGACGACCTCGTATACTACTACCCCGCCACCGGCTTCATTGAAACCATCGAGGAAGCCCAGCTCACCGCACACGCCTTCCGCGATGCCAATGGCGAAGCCTGGGGGATATGGCAGTCCGTGCTCGTCTCCCGCCGGTTCGTCGCATTTCAGGGACACGCCGGATTCTGCCTCAGGCACTACGACTACTGCTGGCTCCGTCACGTGGTGGTTCCTTGGGAGGTGGACTTTTGGGAAGAGGGGGACGACTATGATGACGACGACTACGACTACGACGCTGAAATGTTGACCTGGGATATCGTCCTAGACCTCGACGATCCCACTTTCCCCGCCGGCTTCGAAGCGGATTGGATGGAAGAGGTTGAGTGGGTGTTCGAGGAGGAGTTGGAAGACAGCGACAAGGAGGAGATGCTGGTAGAAGGATTGAGGAGTATCTGAGTAGAGAGCGATGTGGAGGAGTTCCTGGAGTCTGGATCTGGGGGTTGATCTGCTCTTTTCCCTTTCTGGAGTAGATATACACTCATGGCAGAGTCTGGGTTGCTTGGCCATTGAGTAGTTTTACTAAAGCCCGGGTGGGTGGGAAACCCCGATGATAGCTAAAAGCTTAGGGGGGCTCACCTCTTCGTTTATTATAGATACCCAAGGATGCTAACGCACCTATTGTAATGTTTATCTTTTCTGATTGTCGTCAAGTGTGTTATTCTTTTCAGCTTTTCTTTTTTACGGTGGACTTTTCTCTCAGGATCTGGTGATAGGATGGTACAGATGGATATTGTAGCCGAAGGTTAACGTGGACTTGTTTTTCGCCTATGCCATGGATAGTTGAAGGTATCGTCCGGATAATAGCTTCTAGGCCCCATGAATGTCGCTCCTTGCAAAGGGGTTGCTGAGGGCCTGTGTAGACATCGTAGTGAGTTCATGGCATTCAAACTCTTCCTTGCCTCGAGCGATTCATCATATTGTTGTGCGAGTCTAAAGTACTTCTCCCTCCTCAATGACAGGCAGTAGAATACCGGCCCCGCTGACTAGGTCCATTAATGTGACAAGAATGAAACTGTCCGCTTCCGTAACTAGCTGTAACACGCCCGACAGAGTATGTAAAAGACTCCGCGAACGGTGTGTTTGAAGCATGTGTGCAGTATCAGCGCATATTCATTCAGACATCTAAGTGGTATGCAGAATTTCATTGCTAGCGAGGATTATATCTTGCAGAATCTACGATACCCCAGCGGTATTCACCAGTGTCCCATTCCCTGCAGTTACTCACTCCTCACTGTATCTCCGCCAACTCCGTGATAAGCGAGTAACCGAGCTCCACGACTCCAGTAATAGTGAGTCGATCTTAAAGCTCGGCAAAGCAGTAGAAGAATGAAAGAGACCGTATTCGGATATAAGAAGCGGGTTGGGTGATAATAATAGCCATGCGGACCTTCCTCATAAATATAAGATCTGGGTACACCGAGGAAAAAACAGGTTGATCGAGGGAGGGTGGCAGATAGTCCGGTATGCAGCTGTGCTCTTTTTTTGCCACCATCATTTTGCTTGTAGCAGCGTTCACAAATGTCATGATATTCGTAGATCAAATCAATCGATCAGCGCGCGCAACCCACGGTACGGCCAACGCACCTACACCGCTTGCACCCCCCCTTTCTCAAATTTTCTTCCTCAGGAGCGACGGACTGTCGATAACAAGGATGGGAGAAGATCATCATTGACCGTAGAACACTCTCAGCCTGCTGTGATAAATGGTGATGTAGAACCAGATGGCGCGCCTGCTGACGGCGTAAGGAGGAATGCGATGCCAGTAGGTACTACTTGTCCAAGCGTCGGCGCAATCAAGCTATGCAGCCACTCACTCAGCCATTTGATGCGGCTGACGGTTTGAAGGGAAACGGACTGCGATGGCGGATTGGATGTTACACAAGAGTAACGTTACAAGTACCTGCGAACCCTGCATGTACACCTGCCTACAAAGTCTTGACTAATTTCTGATGCATTGCAGATCTTTTTTCTTTATTTTTCTGAGAAGGATAGTAAATCGAAGAAAATTCTGCGGCGTGGTTGCGCTACGTGTGTTGCTCACGGGTCGGGAAGGGTAAGGGGCGAGAGGTGCGGTAGAACAAGGCAAATTTGGCAGAACACAAGGTAAAGACCGGACAGTGGAAGCTTCACCAAGAAAAGGAAAAGAGAAACCTATCTATCGCATCCTTCCCGTAGTATAGGATTCATTTCGGGGAGCGACGGGCACCAGCCGTTGTTCATGTAGATAACGGACAACGAATGAGAGGGAGCAGCCGGGAGAGCGCAATTGGGAGAATCCCTGTGTCGTCTCGGTGCGGACACAGGTGCATGAGAGATGCAGGTTGCTAGACCACGTTACACTGAAACTGCACGAAGCTTGCATGGGGGAAGCAAAGCTAAGTGCGTTTTTATCTCTGGGATTGAGAGATGATTCGCCTTGTGACTGTCCTGTCTCATGCTGCTACTGCCGACTGGATGACGTGATTGGAGATAGTCGGGCGCGAGGGAGAAATGAAATCTAAATGAGGAGGGAGTGCCTCAGGGTAGTAGCGTGAGTAGGCCGGCGCATAGGACCGTATATGAAGGGCCGCGAAAGCCGACTCCGCCTCCGACTAATTCGAGCCGGAGAAAGCCTTTCTCGTGGAGGGTGGCGACGCTCGTATTGCACGACGATCTTCACGAGGTCAGGAGGCACGGCGGCGGTGCAACAGAGGACAAAGGGTCTGCAGAGAGTACAAAGGAGCAGCAGGCGGCTCTTTGATCAACGAGGCCAAGCCACAGCGACGAGCCACTGACACATGCAAGCTCCCTGAAACGAAGGGTAGCTCTGGTGGCTGGGCCAAAGTGCCGACCTAAAAATTGCAATATGCGGTTGGGCTGAGTGGAGAGCGCTTGCCGGAAAACGAGATGAAGACGCGCGACGATCTTGAATCGCCGATGCGCCAGACCGCCGCCGCCTGCCTTGCAGTTGGACAAGGATACCCGCACCCAAGCTCAACCAGCAAGCTCAGCGAAGACAAGCAAGCTGACCCTTATCGCACTTGCTACCGCCGGGACGCGCAACACCAACTTCCATAGCGCCGCCCGCCCGTGAGCTCGTCGCGCGGGAGCGCCGGCGTGGGCCAAGGATGCGGTGACGCCACAGCAGCTGCCCTCAACACCCGACCATGATGATGATGGCCTGACGCGCTTCGAGGCGATTCCGTCAAAGCCGCATTCCGGGCACCGCCGCCTCTTGCCTTGGTCGAAGGCGGGCAGCGCAAGGTCGCGTTAGCATCGAGTTTGCGCGGCCTTGTGGCTGGGATCGTCATCCGCCGACGGAGACAGCCCCCCGTTTTCATCATTGCCAACCCACCTTAACTCTCCTTGTGGGCTCGTCCGCGATTTGCTGCCAAGGAAGTCGGCAATCCGAGCGTCTGGCGGGAAGGAACAAAACCCGGTTCGAGTCATCTGTGTCAGCGCTGACAGATACCAAGCCAAGCCGTATCGAACGCCAGGAGACCGTTAAAACGCCGCAGCCACCCCTCCCCCCCGGTCGGCTCCCCTCCTGGGCAGGTACGAAGGCGTGCCCCACCATTGGCTGGGTGACGCGCGACAACCTTGCATAAACTCAGCGCCAGGCTGGTGGTCGACGCGTCGAGAGCAGCCAGAGCTGGGGCCGGCAACGCGCCCGCGCGCGCGCCTCTGCCTGCGACTGCTGCACTGCACTCTGTCACTCTTGCAGCTCGCCCAGTCCAGAAACCCAGAAAAGCGCGCGCGTCAGCCAGCCCGCGGTCCCGGGGCCCTATCTTTATTTTTTTGCCAAAATGTCGAGAGACCTGCCCAGCTTTGCGGGGTTAGGGCCGCGCTTTTGTTCGTCCACGATTCACGTTCCGCACATGGAGTTGACTCCTGCTGCGCCAATGATGGCGAACCCCTCGTTCTTTGCCCTTTCCGACCGGTCGCCCGTATGACGTCTCCTCCCCCACATGGCTCGCCTGAGAGGCGTGACTGTCGCGCGGCTTGCGTGACGGGCGCCATCATTTTACTTCTTCCTGGACGTTCTTTTGGTGTTTCCACACGTTCCTTTGCATGGGCTCTAATTTCCCTTCCCGTTTGTTAAGGTTAATTCTGCGATTGCTGGAATGAAAGAGAGCGCGGCTCAGGTTGCACGACAGCTCCGCCCGGCCAAAAGCAAATAGCCTGTCAGCAAAACGAACGCCGCGGCGCAGGGGCAAGAACAACCAGCGTGTGAGGAAGAAGGAACAGAGTGCCAGCGCGCGAGTAGCTAGCATGCTCCGAGAGCTGTCGCTTACTATCTGCATGCATCACCTTGTCCGCGTGTCAGCTACCTTCGATCCAGCCCGCTTGCGACCGATCCCACGAATTGCTGCTTGTTCGCCCAACGTGACAAGCCCAGCCTCACCAATCCGGCAAATGCGCCTACCGACTGGTTGCCCGGCCACGCTCCGTGCGTTTTCCCTCTCAGCTGTGCTGCCTACGGGCGATCAGGGAGATGTGCATGGTGGCCTGAGGCTCAACCCATGAGATTCGTTTTCCGTTCATCCTCGGCCTGTCGCTTGCTTCCGAGTCCTGGCTGAAAGCACGGGCTATGGATAACTGACTCTCCTGAACCTCGATCCATTGGCATTGTTCCTGATCGCTATCTACTGCTACATAAATCCCGAGATTAGTGGCGGAACCAGCCACGCTGTTCCTTTTCTGGACCCCCTGCGGCCCATGCCTCTCTCGGTAAAATGGCATGCCGCCTTGTTCTTTTGTTCCATAAAATCAATGCTAACTGTCGCTCGCTGTGCGTGGTATCCTAAAAAAAAGAGCAAAAAAGATGCTTGAAAAAAGGGAGCATGGCGGTGCCTGGACCGCTGCCGCAGAAGAATAGAAAAAAGCGCCGCCAGCAAGTAACCAACTTGATGAAGGCATTATCGAACAAGCAAATCAGGCCGTGGACAGAGGTGCAAATGACAGAGAGCGACGGTGCGAATGTGCAACACAGCGCACGCCGCTCGACGTATCAGCTCATCATTCGTGAGGTGTTCGTCACTCTAGGAGACCAGCTCCCCGCCGAGATCCATGCCAAGGCCCGTCTCCATCTTGCTGATCCTCGAACGCTCAAGAGAGCCGACCGTGGGGCTGTGGCTCGTCGGGGGGAGAAGAGTGTCAAAGTTCAGACGCCTGCGCGCATCGCGGGCCGTCAGAGGCGTCTTCCCAGCAGCCACAGGTGTACGGTTCCAGCTACTCGAGATCTGGGCAGGACTTGGCGTCATGTTGAGGAAGTCGGCAAAGTTCAGGCTGTTGCCGGGGGTGTGCAAGCCGAAGCCGGAGAAGGGAGCACCACCACCGGGCGTCGACATCATGGAAGACGGGAGGGGTGTAGTCCTCTGCGGCGGCGTCGAAGGAGCCATGATGCGAGTCTTGTTGGTCGCAGGGTTGGCCGGAGACGGGGACGTTGCCAGGTACATGAGCAAGTTCGCATCTTCCTCCCCATTGTGGTTGTTCCGAGGTGTAGCCGTGAAGGTATCGTTGCGTAGGCGGCCTGAGCGGGACATGCCAGGAGGGGGCGTGCTTGGACTTTGCAGAGGCGGAGGCGAGGAACGCATGTGGGAGGCATTGACCTGAAAGGAAGACACAGGAAGATCTGCATCGTCGTCTTCGGACAGCAATGGCGAGAGAGGCTCGTCGGCCACGGTAGAACCCTCCGAGACGAACGAGAGACTTGGCACCTGGGGAAGCGAGAAGTTCCTACTCTTGCGATAGGCAGGGGACGACTCCGGCAGCCGGTACGAGCTCTTCCAAGTCCTAGCACTCGAAGGCCTGACCCTTGTGCGAGAATGGTTGCTGGAGACGGGCCGCCTGTAAAAGTCGGGCTGGTACCTCATCCTCTTTGCTGACCCGTATCCACCTCCGGACCTCCCGACATCGTCGGAGAATATGGGGGCCGCGAGCGGCGACGAGTCGAAGGCAGCGAGATGGTGGAAACGGTCCGAGGTGCTGGACGAGGTATCGGAAAGAGTCGTGTTGCTCGATGCCGGGCGCTTACGCTTCAGCTCCACGTCAATCCGAGGCTCAATGGCGTCAATGTTGAGGTTCTCCCAGCCGTGCTTGACCTTGACGTTGGCAAGCGCCAGGCGGTTCTGCAGTGCCCGAGTCATCTAGAGAGGCGGCGGTTAGTTGAGCGGGGAAAAGCGATCCGTGGTGTCGAGGGTACCTTCGACACCTGAGCTCTCCTCAGGACCTTGCTCGCAACCTCAGCTGGCTGGTCGAGCCGCTCGGACGACACTGCCGACGCCATTGCTGCGGAGGGAGAACAAAGCCCGGGAGCTGTCGATGACTGTGTGCGGGTGCTTCGGGCGGGTCGCAGTCGTTGAGAGAAGACACTGTCGGGAGGCAGGCTGGTTGCAGAGTTCAGATTTTGTGCAAGAAGAGGCCGGGAAGCTGGCTGAATTCCGGAAGCCTTACGGAGCAATCGTGAAGATCGCCGGGTAGTGGATGGGGCAGAAGGAGGCACAGGCTCCGTCGACACACGAGAGCAGGCGAGCCTGGTGCGCATTAATGAACGGTCGCGCGTGCACCAGGGGCGGTAATGGATACGCGGCGGGAGCGTTATGTCAGCTGCGTTACCGAAACGCGGCAGGGCCGCTGTTACCAACGGCGGGGCGGCAGGCGGCGCTAGCAGGCAACGCGCGGGCCGGCGCTGCTATTCCTGTGGCTGCGGGCTTGGCACCACGCACGATTCAGGCGATCGCAGCTCGGAGCAGCCGCCAGCGTCATTGGCTTGAAACGGGCAGCGTTTGAAGCGCATGAAACACGCCTACCCGCGGCCTCAGCGGCGCGCCGCGATAGCACGGCGCTGCGCAGCGCTCGCCTGTGCTGGTGCGATGAAAAATCGGCGTCCGCGCTGGTCGGCTGCGCGCGGACGCTGCTGCTGAGTGCTGCGTGTGCGGCCCGCCCGCGGTGCAAGGTCCCCGCCTGGCGATTATTGCGCCGGCGCAGATCGGCGCGGCGTGCAGGTTGCAGTTGATAGCTTGCTTGCTTGATAGAGAGACTGAGCTCGTAATCCCCTTAGTGGCCAGCCCTCTTGCACTGCACACCGTCACCTTCGCTCCCTTTGCTCCCGTTCTGCCCTCGCCATCACTCACTCAGCAATTGCGCGTCCGCCCGCTTACATGCCAGTCATTGTCGTTCGCTGAGTGCGGCACTCCTGCGGGCGCAGACCACCGCAACGCATCCGCGTCATCCTCACACCTCTCCAGATTTCCTGCGCCCTCCGCTCTTAGATAGCGGCTCCGCTCGCATACAACCTACCGCCGTTCCCTCCCCTCTAGCTTCTGTCCGCATTCCAGGCTCGGCCTCCAACGTGCCGCTATGCCGTCTTTCCTCAAGGACTTCCGCCGGCGCTCCGTTAGAAGCTTCCGTACCGATACTTCGTCCTCGGACCCGGCGAACAACGGTTCCAACGGTTCAGGCACGTCCATTCCTACGAGCAAGAGCTCTTCTACCCTTAGTTCCGTCTACCAGCAAACGACTCCTCCTCCGTCGCTCCCCGGCGAGAGCTCCTTCTCCAACTCTAAAGCAGTCAACGGTGGCCCTACTCCAGTCCCTCCCGTTCCCCAACTGCCTTCCAGGCCCGCAACAACTGCCACAAAGCGTATGAGCTCAGTCGTGAGTCCTCCATACTGTCTCTCTCCGAACCGATTATTTTTCTAAATCAGCGCACGCATAGGGTCTCAATGGGTTCGCGACCCCGCCGCCGAAGAACCCGCCCACGTCGCCTTATGCGCCGCGCGTCCTCTCCATCGACAACCGGGCAATGGTATGGACCCCGCCAATCACACACAATGTCAGACGCTAACTGTTGTGCAGGTCTATCAAAAGGTCTTGCTGATATCGGGTGTCATTGGAGAATCCGACTCGAAGGTAATGGACGGTTCGATCACCGTGAATCACGACAAGGATACTTTCCCAGCCACTAGCTGGCCCGTGTCGGACTCGCACTTCAAGGCTCTAGTAGTCTTGCAGCCTGGCGCCAACACCCTTCGCCTTGACTTTAGCTCGCCTAAGCTGTCTAGCAGTGGCACCTCCATCCCTGCCCACTCCTCGTGGATCGACATCACCTACCTCCCCCTAAACTCCTCTCCGCCCCTCCACTTGGCTATAATTCTTGGCAAGGATTCTCCCGGTACATTTGACGCGGTACCCGACCGTGTGCAGAACGAGGGAAATGGAATGGAGACTGCAATTCGCAAGTTCCGCATGGCTGCCTATCTGTGGCAGGCCTTCACCGGTGAGCAGATGTTCCGCAACAGCTTTGGTCGCCGCTGCTGGAGATATGAAGAGGAATGGCAGCCTGGTACTCTCACGTACAACGACCAAGTCACCGGCCAATACCGCAACGAGGCGAAGATCCACATCATCAGGTGCGACAAGACTGTGGAGGAACTCCGTGATCTAAACATTGCCCAGCAATATGACAAGGCTACCGACAAGGGGAAACTGTTTGGCATCGCCATGGATGCTGTCAAGGACTACTTCAGGCCGAAGGCGGGCCAAAAGCAATACGTTTCTTGCATGTTCCTGGACACGCACTGGGACCCTCAAGAAAAGGTTGTTCGCGGCCACGCGGCGCTTGGTGGTGGTGATGGTGAGGTGGGCTTGGCCATCTTTGGCTCCCATGCCCTGCAGAGCTACCCTGCAAGTATTGAGGAAGTCGTCCCCGCCTTCACTGACATCACCAAGACGGATACCAACTTTGTTGCAAACGATTGCAATGAGTCTGGCAGTGTTTGGGAGGCTGCGAACATCGGAATTGGCGCCCACCTCCATGAGACTGGCCATTTGTTTGGCTGCCCTCATCAGGAGTCTGGCGTCATGCTGAGGGACTATGTTCGCCTGAACCGGAGTTTCACCACCCGTGAGCCATTTTCCACGCGGACCCAATCCCCTGGCCAACGTCTCTGTACTCGCGATGACGAGTGCGGGTGGCACCGACTTGATTGTCTGCGGTTCCGCTTCCATCCGTGCTTCCGCCTTCCTCAGGATGCCCCACTACCCCCTGACGATAGCGTCCAGGTGTGGACGGTTGATAACGCTAACATCCTCATCACTGCCGAGAGTGGAATAGCTTGGATTGAGCTCTACCCTGAAGGTGACGACGTCTGCCACACTTGGATCGAGTACCTGCAGAACGATGGCAACACAAGTGGTCCGCGCTTGCTCACCGTGACAGAGGCCGACCTTCGCGCCAAGCTCCCCTCGAATAAGCGCAAGAAGCCTCTTAAGATGGAGGTATTCTCTTACGGTGGTTCGAAGCATGTGGTGGACGATGTCAGCAAGCTTAGTGCGAAATCCAACAAGACCAAGCTCCCTGACGGCCGGAAAGGTTTCATTGGCTCTAAGCTTGGCTTCTCGCAGCTTGAGGGCTCTCAGCCGCAAGAGGTGCTTCTGTCAAGCTCCTACATCACGAAGAAGCGGATTGTGTTGATGTCGATCAAAGTCTACCACGGCTTTGCCGTGGATGGTATTGAGTTTTTCTACGACGATGACACCAGCCAGCTATTCGGAAAACGTGGTGGCAAGCCCGGTGGCTCCGAATTCAAGCTCGATACAGTGAAGGGAGAGATCTTGATGGGCTTCTATCTTCGGGCTGGGTTGTGGATTGATGGAATCCAGATATTGACCAACAGAAACAGGAAGAGCGAGATATACGGCAATGCAACGGGTGGCAGCGGGTAAGTCTTGGTTCCTCTCATTGCTCTGTCCTGATACTAACGGACTCTCAGTCATACCCTAATTCCTCCGCGCGGCTACGCCATTGCTGGTATCTCCGGCTCCTGTGGACAGTGGATGGATGGCTTCTCTTTGATCATCACGCGCTGAACAACCCCACTCGTTGGGCTCTCCATCTTTGGGATTCCGGAAACCTCCCGGCCAAAGATGCCACTCTCATTGGAGGCATTCTCTCATATTGCACGTCAGCATGCATCAAGCGCCGTAATCAACGCGGGACAAACCCAAGACTTGGCGCCATCCTGCTGTAATCATCCGAAATAGAGAGGCCACCGCAGTACACATGCGCAGTCGCCGGCGAAGCGTTTGGATCGGTACTGTTCTGACCCACAGCCTTTCTTTCAAAAACCACTTTTCCTTTTCCTTTTCTCCTTTTGACAAGAAACAATTGCATAGCGGAAAAAGCATAGGGCCGAGCATCAAAGTCCGTCAATACCCCTTTTGCTACAACGGCAGCAAATCCTCGGATATTTGTTTTTTCTTTCTGTTTTCTGGGGCCTCTGGTGTGAACCGGTGTGCTTATGGCGACCTCGGCATGTTTTTCTTTCCTTCTTGCGGGAATTGACCGATGCTTGGTTCGCCAGGCAGTAATTATGGTCGATTGCTCTGCATTTCCCTCCACGGCTAAAAGGTCACTCTTAGCTTCACATTGGTTCAGAGTGACCCCAGCCCGAGAGCTAATGGATGGTGAAGTTTTTAAGACTTTCGCCTCTCCGTTCCTTCCCATAAATTTCCTTTTTTTCTTTTCCTCAATCATCGCCCAACTTCATGTGTCTATATATTATCCTCGGCAGCAAGGAGGAGAAACGGCTACTGGAGGCTTTCATTCGGAACGGTCACGGAGAGTTCTCTTTCTTGGTCTGCAACCTTTGTTGTCTGCCGCTCTGGTTGGGCGGGGGGATTTAATGAGGAGTATCGGCATGGGCAGGGAAGCATAAGTGGATAGAAAGTGGATAATGCGGGAAATGAAATTGGGAATTGTCAAAGTGTCGTCGTGTTCACAAAGACTTTGTCTCACAATCACAGATGAAAGCCAGCGTTAACTACCCATGACATAAGCAACAAACAAATCCGCGCCATCGGCTGCGAGAGAAGTCTGTTCTTCTGACATCGTGGAGACATTAGCCTTGCTTTCGGCAGGCTTACTAGCTCTGGTACGACACATCACATCGTTTTTTTTTTTTTTTTGGTGGGAGAATGTGGCACGTCTTGGTCAGCCAGTGATTTCTCTCACTATTGCTAAACGCACGCATGCCATTGGCCGGAGAGATTGGCTGCAAGACTTACTGTAGATGCCGCGCGGCCAGCTTGCGTTTGAAGCCGCGTAGTTGCCTAGAGCGGGGTGCTTCAGAGGGGTGGACGAGTGGAGGGCATTATTGGGACAGTGAGCCTCTCTTATCTTTGCGGCTGACGCTGATGAATGCTGTGCTTACGGATGCATCAACGCCTGCTGCAGCTGCAGCTCAAACCGGATACCGTGAAGGAAAACCAAGGCAAATGTGCAGAGACAAGGCGGGAATGAAGGAAGACCTCTTTTCTCATGATCATGAATTATCTTGAAGTGATATCTGTCTAGATGGGAACCAACGCCGAAGTGCAAGAATGTCCAGGAATAGTTAATTTATCCAAGCCTTCTCGGTCCGTGAGAAGAGAATCGGAAAGATTGAAGTATATGCAGGATCAAGGCTTTGTACTCGTAAATTTTCATCACCATCCCAGGCTTTTCCTCTCTTCCTCTTCTCAAGTCTGCAGAGATGGCACCACGCACCAAACCTCCTGTGCGCCACGCGCCCTGAATTTCTGCGCGCAGTCATTCCTGGTTTTGCGGGAGCTGTGGTAGTGATACTTGCATAAGCTAGTAATTCCAAAGAACGACTTTGTCGAAGTGTGCAGGTCATGCTCATCATCATGGTCCGCGTCATAGTTGCCCTCTTGACTGCCTTCTGGGCTGTCTCCCTCGTTCACTTCGTCACTCTCTTTCTTTTTTGACTTCCTGCCTCGCTTCTTTCGAGGTTCTTTCCGCTGCCAAGTTCCATCGCTCAATGCGCGCAGGACGGCGGACTGAGTGAAGATGGGGAGAAATAGCTTGTCTTTGGGGCGCGGTTTGACTACGGTCACGATCTCGTGACCACTCTCTGTCTTCACAACGGTGTCTAACTGAGCTGATGCGGCTTCACCGGCTGTGTTGTTGTCATCGCCATCATCGTCGATCTTGACGACCGTGATGGTCTTGCCGTCAATCTGCTCCGTCATGGTAGTGGTCGTCGTGGTAGTCGTTGGAACATCTATCGTGATAGCGGGATGTAGAGAGAGGGCGGGGACTCCAGGCACGTGTCGCGCCAGCGCGGTGCTGACGGCGTCGAGGACGTGTTCAAGAAAGACGGCAGGGAGGTCTGATAGAAGGTTTTGTTCGAGCAGGCGTATGTGTTGTAGAACGGAAAAGGCAAAAAAGTCCGTAAAGAATTGCAAGAGAGGTGAGCTGTCCTGGCAGATACCAGAATCACTCAACACCCAGCGAATAGCCCGCTTCCATGAGTTGATGCATTCCTCCAACAATCCCTTGCCATCTTCTTCGTCTTCGTCCTCGTCAGTCGGTTGCGAGATCAAGTCGACGGCCTTCATGTGTAGATAGTCGATGCAGGTGTTTCTCAGCCTTGGGGCGCCCATACGATCGGCAAAGCAGAACAGGCGTGCCAGCTCAAAGGGCTTCCTCTTCCTCACTTCGTCAATATGGCTGAAAAAGAGCTCATTCTCCATCCACTGTCTGAAAAGCGAAAAGTCGGCCGGCTTTTCGTCAGGTAGATGCATGGCCGGGATGTCGTACGGCGGATCGCGGGGACGATATAAGTCTTTCGCAAGCTCGCGCCTGAAATACGCTGAACCTGAACTTATCAAGAGTGGTCTGAAGCAATGGAAGCGTTGGACATCGGAACCGGTGCCAACGAACACGTCGATCGGGTTCTCGCGTAAAGCGCTGGGAGTTCAGTTGTGAGATGGATGGACAGGTAGAAGTGAGCAGGGCTAGGAATACGCACTCGAAGGTCCGCTCTCCAGGCTTCTTGTTACTGCTTGCGTTTGCCACATCAAGAGATCTCTTCACTCCACGAGGGCCGGTATCTGCTGTCATTGCTAAGGTCTGGTTGTTCGACTGTAGGCGTGTTGGTGTCGTACTGCGGAAGTGTTTAGAGTTGAAGACAGAGAGGATAGATGATGAAGTATTTAAGCAGGGTGCATCACATGTTTGCGAGCGGACCACGCGGTGAATTTCAAGAGCGCATGCCTTGCAGGGTCCAAAGACCCTGACAGGAACCTCATCCTTCCTATTGTGGTTCATGTCACATGCTTGAGCGGAGTTTGAAAAACGGCAGGAGATGCAAATTCGATGCATCAAATTGGGCCCAGCTGATAGTGTGGTTTGAAGAGATAAAGACTTAATAGACTCGCCAAGGTTTAACGGTGTATATCTACGGTGACGAGAATGATTATGTCGAAAGGTGGGTCGAAATGTGTCACTCTAGGAACCACTTCTTCTAAGAAACCCCTGGGGAGCCTTGGAACCCGTAGTCAAGGAAATGTGATGTTACGGGGCATGGAGGGGTGAAGTCTTCCGTAACCCATTGAATGGGTAAGACGCTACCTTTCTTGGTTAGAGCAAACGTCTGGATGCAGGGTCAAGTTTTGAAGTTGGACAAAGGCATCCAGACGCAGCCCTCAATTATCAGCCTACAATGTGCTCATAGTTCAGATCTGAGAAGGGTCAAGCTCTTGGGCATCCTTCTCTGCAAGCGGTCTCACTTTTTATGCCGCTTTCAACAGGGTTCTCCTGAACCCCCTCCGCTTTGCTTCGACGGCTGCGTCTTGCAAATTTCGATTGGAGGCAGTGGTGTTTCAGAAGGGCCCGCGTAGCGGGGAGAAAGTGAGAACGCAAGAGAGATGAAAAATGATATGCGGTGGTTGCGGAGAAGAAGTATGGGGATGTTCATCCGACGGGTAGTTCCGCAGCTTCATCTCAGCAATCGCAATGAGATTTTCCCAGAATCTGGCTTGGCCTGGTAGGGCGCCAACGCAAGCGTCGGGCCATCTCCGCAGACAGATCAGCGAAATAGATCGTCCCCTGTGGCGTCGTTAAGCCACGCGGACCTGTTCGTGGAGCTACGCCACGCGTCCAGCACTTTATCTTGGGGGAGGTTCATCTCGGGGACACGGTGGCCTGTAAGCACAGGCCGCCAGCAGGGGCGGCTAATAAATTTCCATCAACACGAAGATCCTCTGGAGCGGGTGATGACGTGCGATGGATGAGGAAGTGAGAGACGGCGTGGTGGGCGAGGGAAGGACGGATAGGAGAGGCGGTCGCTGAGCTGGAGGCGGGCCTGGCCAGGCGCAGAAAGGAGAGAGCGGTGGCCTTGCAGGTGCAGTCGGCGCGAAGAGCGCATCAAGCGCAGCGGCAAGACATTGGCGGTGACGGCAGGGCGAAGGCGGAGAGACGGGCAGGAGGGTGCAGCGGGCGCACGTGCGGTGCCAGCGGGCGGCGGGCCCCTTGGTCTGAGAGGCCGACAAGTCCCCGCCATAGCTAGTCTGTCCCTCTCCTCCCTATTTTGCAACACCATTTCTTCCCCTCCAATCCCCGACCGCCTCTCCTTCCACTCCCACTCGCATTCTCTTCGCCTCGAGCCCGCCCCACGCTCGCCTCTATATAATCCTCCCGCCGCCCGTTCTCTCCCCTCCGTCCACAGTCCCCGCCCGCAACCGTCACCATGGCCGAGAAGACGCTCAAGCTCAACCCCAAGTACGACGACTATGACTTTCCCACCATCCCTCCGGACCCGCTGTCCGGCCACCCTGGCAACCTGACTCCCGAGCAGGAGAAGGCCATCGACGACCTGCGCGCTGCTCTGGAGAAGGAGGGTTGCACCGAGCGCCTGGACACGTTGACCATGGTTTGCGCCCCCCGCACCCTTACGGACGGTGACAGCCGCTGACGGCCGCCTAGCTGCGCTTTTTGCGCGCCCGCAAGTTCAACGTCGACCTCTCCAAGCAGATGTAAGCACTACTCCACCCGTCATCCAACGCCGAGTGCCCTAACGCCCGTTCCAAGGTTCCTTGACTGCGAGAAGTGGAGGAAAGAGTTCGGCGGCGGCGTTGACAACCTCGTCAACACCTTCGAGTACACCGAGCGCGCCAAGGTCTTCGAGTACTACCCGCAATACTACCACAAGACCGACAAGGTACGCCCACCTACCCAGCCCGAGGAACAAAGCGCTGACCCCGCCTCTAGGATGGCCGCCCCGTGTACATCGAGCAGCTCGGCAAGGTCGACCTGAACGCCCTGTACAAGATCACCAGCCAGGACCGCATGCTCCAGAACCTCGTCGTCGAGTACGAGAAGGTCGCCGACCCCCGCCTGCCCGCCTGCTCGCGCAAGGCCGGCCACCTGCTCGAGACGTGCTGCACCATCATGGACCTGAAGGGCGTTGGCATCTCCAAGGCCAGCTCCGTCTACGGCTACGTCCAGGCTGCCTCCAACGTTTCGCAGAACTACTACCCCGAGCGTCTCGGCAAGCTGTACATCATCAACGCTCCCTGGGGCTTCTCCGGCATCTTCAGCGTCATCAAGCGCTTCCTCGACCCCGTCACCGTCAACAAGATCCACGTCCTCGGCAGCGGCTACGAGAAGGAGCTGCTCGCCCAGGTGCCCAAGGAGAACCTGCCCAAGCAATTTGGTGGCTCTTGCGAGTGCGAGGGCGGCTGCGAGCTCAGCGACCAGGGCCCGTGGCAGGACCCCTCCTTCACCAAGCCCCCCAAGTGGCTGGGCAAGAAGACCGATGCTGCCATCCAGAACCCCGAGTCTCTCTCGGGCAGCGCCGGCGTTCCTGAGGGCGGTGCCGCACCCGCTCCTGCTGCTGACGCCCCGGCTGCCGACGCCGCCAAGGAGACCGCACCCGCTGCGCAGTAAAGAAAAAAAAAGGCTTCGTTTAAAGCTTTTCTACTTCTCGTTTTCCGCCGGTTGGGCACTTTCATAGAAAGAGAGGAGCGTGGGTGTTTTTCCCTTTATTTACCCTGTTGATAACATATACAATTGGCTGCGGCGTGCGTGGTACGGCGAGGGAATCCGGGGTTGAGGGACGTTTCAGCGTGGACAAAGGAATGGGGGAATTCTTGGATTTCTAAAATGCATTAGTAAAACGAAAGAGAGGAAGAGGATGCCCGAGGTGCAGGTGTTTCACATCCAGAGAGACCTAGCACAGAGGCGACCAATCAAGATAGATGTTCAAGTTCTCCTTGACGAATTGGTGATGTTGACTTGCAATCGAAACGTTTGCGAATTGTGACGACGTCCTTCCAGTCCTAAGGCCGGTCACGGTTTGTCACATAGTCAGCACATGTTCCACTAGGTAGTAAAGTGAGGTCAAACAGAGTCGGAATGGCACGGACTGAGATTATCAAAGAGACTAGGCTAGCATCTCGCCTACCTCCCGAGATCTATGACTCGGTTGTACGGAGAACATGCTGATACAGCGTATATGGTCCGGGTATGCATCTCTGACCACCTCGAGATATTACGCCATAAAACTGATACGGCGATCATAACGATATCTCTTCTCGAGGTCATTTGATGAAGTTCGAGTCACTTAACAAAGAAATAACCAACCAAAGCATGAAAGCAGATCCATTTACCCAAACAATGAAAGTCACTTAAAGCTGTATGGGACGAAAATAATTTTGGCGTAAACATGTATTTACTTTCTCGGGGCGAGATGACTAACTGTTTACCTTTTTTTGGGTCATACAACAAGAAAGCTAATGGAAACATTCCACAATGTCTACACAGGTCGCTACGACAAGTAGCTGTAGCGAGGAAGCCTCCATCTTTCCCCATAGTTCTCTCCTCTTACCTTGGAGATTAACTGTAACTTACCACCTGCTAAGTTAAGTCAATCGCCTCATTCTCTCGGTGCTGAAGCAGAGATCGAAGCTGTGACCGCAACTAAGGCACAACAACTCCCACTCATTGTTCAGGCCGTTCTTCGTGCCGCAGCGACAACACTTCCAGCGGAGCGATTCTTCCGCCTCCGCGCCCGAGCCTGTAGACTCGTACACGGCGGTGCAGGTGCGGCTACGGCCAAAGCCGAAG
Organism: Lasiodiplodia citricola; assembly: GCA_023089105.1. NCBI lineage: Eukaryota > Fungi > Ascomycota > Dothideomycetes > Botryosphaeriales > Botryosphaeriaceae > Lasiodiplodia > Lasiodiplodia citricola. Next base: position 81,470 of record JAJNLL010000019.1, on the reverse strand, counting down.
CACATACGGAGAAAGGAAAGGCAGCCGACCATAGTGTTTCTTGTACAGTGGTTCTGGAGTATGCAGGTGATGTGCTAGTGTGACGTTTGTTAGTCGTGGGACGCAACGGGGAGACTTACCTTGCTGGTGATGGTGGTAGGCTTCCAGAGCCGTGTTGAGTAGTGCCGTCTTGCAAAGGTCAGGGGAGGTGGTGTCTTATGTAGACGACAGAGCATAAAGACTTTGTAGAGGGACAGATGACAAGAATATTGTTCAAAGTTCAGACAAAGAGACTCTAAAATAACTTGTTCATGAGTACAAAGAAAGCACCGAACAAGTTATTTTTAAACTGAACAACAATGGGCGGATATGAATTGGTATATTAGGAAACGTGCGAAGCAGAGGGTCTACGAATACCACCCTGCTCGAAACCCGAATCCCCAAGTCAGATTGGTTAAACGCTCGCCATTTAACTTTTCGATTTTTGGAAGCAGGCTTCCAAGACAAAGAGGGGGAGCAGCGCTCTCTAGTCCCTACGCAAGTGGATTCTTCGATATCACATACTTACTCGAAAATAGGCTAGTCCTTCCGTCCGAAAGCTCACCGCAACAAGCAGAAAATGCAATACAACAGCAGCATCGGAGAGCGGGACATCTCTCCCACCCCATCTACGGCTAGCAATGCCAGCAGCTCCGGTTCCATCTCCCCACCCCGCGTCCCTCGTCGTATAGAGCCGCAGTTACTTCATAGCCACTACATTCCCCGTTCCCGTGAGCCCCATGGCCACCAAATCCCCCGCTCTTCCTGCGACATGGAAGTCGATGGAGAAGATGAGTGTGCAGAGGGCGAACACCCCTCGTTCACTAACCCCGCAGTTCCGCTGCCCCTAACCATCGGTATAGAAATCGAGGCACTCTTCGTCTACAACGTCAAGGCTATGGAAGCTGACGTCGAGGCTATGGAGGCCAGATACGGCACGGCAAAGCCGCCTTCTGACTCAAGCTGGCTACGCGTAGTTGCCCATGCGCTGCGTGAGGCAGGCGTGGATGTAAACGTTCCTGGTGACGGTGACGAGGCACCGCAGTACACGCGCTGGGGAGTCAGTTGGGACTGGTCGGTAGACGACATGAGGGGTCTGGAGGAAGGCGGCTGCCATCTGGAATTGGTCATGGACCCGTCCGATGACCAAGACTTTGGCGGCATGGGGCCGACGAAAGTTGACAGTTCGTGGGCGGACTCGGAGAGCATCAGGCAGCTCAAGCGTGAGGGAGAATACGCGTTCGTCGGGCTGGAGTTGCAAAGCCCGAAGTACTTGTGGAGTAGCGGAGATTGCTGGCGCGACGATGTGCGATATACGCTGGATGCGCTGCAGAGGCTGTTCAACAACCGTAGTAACGACCGTTACCGGCTATACACTCCCGAGTCGACGTCGCTACACGTACACGTGGGGGTAGGCACGCGGTCGAAGAGGTACACGCTACCGCTGGCTTCGGTCAAGAGCTTCATACAGCTGGCGACGGGCTTTGAGCGCCTTACGGACGAGCTGCATGCGATCCCGCGTCTTGACTCGCGCGCTGTGTATTGCTGGCCGATGTCTAGAGTCATCGACTCGCGGGCTGAATATGAAAGGTATGAAAAGAGTAAACGCTTTCTTAATTTCGACGACGATGACGAGGTATCGATCTCCAACAGTACTCCAGGTAGAGGTACTGTGGAGAGTTGGTGCCAGGATGTTGAGCAAGAGGTTCAAGAATGGGAGGACCTTGTTCGGCTGAAATTCAAGGCAAGGCGCGGGCAAGCATACAACCTCAGAGAACTCAAGATTTCTGAGGGAAAGCTTGACGAAAATTGCAAGGGGACGATCGAGTTCAGGCAACATCGCGGGACACTAGATGCTGCCGAGGCCATAGCGTGGGTCGAGGTGACGACAAGCATGATTCGGTTCGCGCATAATACGGCCTTGACGGGTAATATGCTGACACTTGTTCAACAGTACTCAGGGCATCCGAAGATGGGCTTCGACGCGTTCATGTACTTGATTGGCGTTTCTGACAAGACGATCGGCTACTACACCATGTGGCTGGACGTCGACGCCAACTTTGACCGCGATGGGTGCGAGGAGAGCGGCATTCATAGTAAGCGCGTTGAGGAGTGGGAGAAGACGGAGATGCTAGGCTCGCGGCTGAACGACATGACGGATTTTTTCGCGGGTCGTCGTGAACAGCAGAAGAATCCCGAGGAGGTGATGCAGGCCATCGTCTTGCGTCTGAAGTCCGGCGACTACGGGCTGCCAGAAAAAGTAGTAAGTCAGCTCCTTCAGGAAAAGTACCCGGGTGTCGGTGGAGCTTTCCCGCACCATCAATGGGAGCGTAGTACAGGTAGGTGGTGAATGAGTTGTTTTCAAGTAGTTAATATGAAATAGTACCTACTCGCTGCGGAAGAATGTCGTTGCCGGTGAAGACAAGAGACGTGAGCTCAACAGGCGGTGCATTGGTGACATGTGATGTGGGTAGCTGAAGCTATCGTCCGGACTTGAGTGCACAATGTCAATTTCCATCCGAGTACCGCATGGGAAGTCGCGTTAGGGCGGTGGAGGGGCGGCGGAGAGGCGGCGGTGCGGGCAGCTTCCTTCTTTGTTGATGTTCGGGCGCGTGGAACCTGCCAAGTGTCTGCACATTCTTGCGCGTCATCTCCTGTCCTCCGATTCCTTCTGACTGCAACACGGTTTCCTAAATCCTCTAACCTCATCATCACCAAATACGCTGCGCATAAGCCATCAGAGGCGTGTTTCTCGAGCCAGAAACCTTGTGTCACCCATGCAGCCCTGGTGTGGCGTTGTCAGCACTCCTAAGCGCCGCCAATCATCATGAATCGCATCCACCAGAAGCGCCTGGCCCCCTACATCTTCATTGCTGCCATCATTCTTCTCTTTTTCTACTTCCTCAGAGCCCCCACCCAGCCCAACATCCCCATTTCCTCGGACGGCGCCACCCACGCCCAGCCTCTCCAGAAATTCAACTGGGGCAAACGCAAGCCACATTACCCCATCAAGAATTTCCGCAGCCTTCCTAACGGTAAGCCGAAGAAGCTGCCCCAAGTTCAATTCGCCTTTGGCAAAGAAGACGCCACGGCTGCCTCACTGCGCGAGAAGCGTCGTGCCGAGGTGAAGAAGGCCTTTGAGCGATCCTGGCAATCGTACCGAGAGAAGGCCTGGTTGCAAGATGAACTCGCTCCCATCACCGGCGGCTCCAAGTCGACCTTCGGCGGCTGGGCTGCCACGCTTGTTGACACTCTGGACACGCTCTGGATCATGGGCATGAAAAAGGAGTTCAACGAGGCCGTTGGAGCTGTCGCCCACATTGACTTTTCTGCCACCACTGTCGACCAGATCAACGTCTTCGAGACCACAATCAGATATCTAGGTGGCTTTCTGAGCGCATACGATCTCAGTGGCGACAAGAGGCTGCTGAAGAAGGCTATCGAGGTGGCAGACATGCTCTACGTCGCCTTTGACACCCCCAACCACCTTCCCATCACCCGCTGGAACCCCATCAAGGCTCTCGACGACATTCCTCAGGAGGCCGACCAGACCGTGCTAGTCGCAGAGATTGGCTCTCTCACCATGGAGTTCACCCGTCTTTCCCAGATCACCAAGGACTCCAAGTGGTATGACGCCGTCGACCGCATTATGCATCTCTTCAAGGATCAGCAATCCAAGACCGATCTCCCTGGCATGTGGCCCGTTTTTGTCAACGCTAAAGACGCCGACTTCACTGCCGACCGCTCCTTTACTCTTGGCGGCATGGCCGATTCGCTGTACGAATACTTTCCCAAGACGTACGCGCTGCTTGGTGGCCTTGTCCCTCTCTACCGCGACCTGTACGAGGATTCAATGAGCACCGCAGTCAAGAATCTGCTCTTCAAGCCAATGGTCCCCGATGGTGCCGACATCCTTGCTGCCGGCTCCGTCCGCACGGACGGCCGCGGCTTCCCTATGCTGCAGCCAGAATGGCAGCATCTAGTTTGCTTCGCAGGTGGCATGTTCGCTCTGGGAGGCAGGCTGTTTGACATCCCAGACCACGTCACCATCGGTCAGAGGCTGACAGATGGCTGTGTCTGGACTTATAAGACGTTTCCGCTTGGCATCATGCCTGAGATTTCCAATCTTGTCCCCTGCCCGGATACTGCCTCCACAAGCACCACAGCCGACCTCCTCACCCAATCTTGCCCTTGGAACGAGACTTACTGGAAAGATCAAGTCAAACACCGTCTAGGTCGCACGGTCAACGTTGACCAGCAGATCGCCCTCGACCGCCTGCAACCAGGCTTCACCGCCATCCCCGACCGGCGCTACATTTTGCGTCCCGAAGCGATTGAAAGTGTGTTTGTGTTGTACCGTATCACTGGTGCGCAGTCGCTGCAGGCGGCCGCATGGGATATGTTTACGGCGATCCAACAATCGACGAAGACGGATCTAGCGAACGCGGCGCTGGCAGATTGCACCGTGACGGATGGCAACCCGCCTCAGACGGATAGTATGGAGGTGAGTACAATTATTTTCGCTCAGTAAAAGCGAACGTCAATGGACTAATATAATTCTCATTGTAGAGCTTTTGGACGGCTGAAACGCTCAAATATTTCTACCTCGTCTTCTCCGAACCAGACCACGTCAGTCTAGACGACTACGTCTTCAACACGGAGGCGCATCCTTTCAAGATCCCCAAATAGACTTTTATTATCTCTTGAATCTAATTAATGAATTTGCCATTCCCATTCTCAAAAGTTTTGGGGTGTTAGACCTTTTGTCCATTCTCGTCAATGCCCTCATCTCGTGGGTAGTTGAATCTATCGTCCGGATGATTATTTGCAAAGCCCACTCATGTTGGTCGGCACGTGCATGGGTGGGTGCGACCAATTTTAGACGCAACTGGCAGGGATGCGGATCCTGGCTGCGCCACTGAAACGCTGGCGCCTACTTATATAAACCTCAAAGCTGTGCCGCACCCTGATTACAACCTACTGTGTAAATTTCCCCAGGACCGTGTAACTTTGGTGTTGTCTGCCATCGCCATGGCTGGGGCTATTTACAGCAGGGTTGAGCAAAAGACAGATGGCACCTCTTCGGTTCCTACAAACCACAGAAGGCGTGCCGTCGCTGTTGCTACCCTCTTCATTTTTGGATTTCTGCCTCTCATACTATATTTCATCTTCGTTCATGATCCTTTTACCTCGAAGCCCGTTGTGTGCGGATCCCGCGAAACGACGATCGGTGAAAGCCAGGATTACGGTTCGAAAAGCAGCGGCGCTCAGAGCATCTTCACCATAGACCGCGTATCGTCGCAATCCTTTCCTTTCTGGGAGGCCAAGCTCATCGACACCATCTGGGATCTATTCGTCGGGCGCGGCATGCAATTCCTCGCAAGCGCTCTCAGCTACACGGTTCTGTCCGACGCCCTGCTCCGTGCCATTCAGTCATCGCCCGTGCCCTACCGCACCTTCTCCGGTATCTCCATCAATGGTGCCTCTGCGACCACTGTTATCGCCCTGATCCGTGACCTCGGCCGTCATTCGCGCCGGCGTGCCGTGTTTCTCTTCACTTACAGCGCTGTTGCCATCATCTACGTCCTGGCCATGCCTACCCTCCTTTCCACCATGGCTGGCTACATTAGCACCGCCTCGGCCTACGTCCAGGTTCCCGAAACTAGTCAATATGTTCCAAATAGCGATTTCGTTCCCGGTTTCTCCTTCGAGGGTCTTTCCGGCGTGGCGAACGGGACCTGCATGTCATACAAAAACGCCGGCCCTGCCGACGCGCGCACGGAAACGCAGTTGGGAAGATGTAAGCGTCACCCCGTTTTGTTCTTCGGATTTTACTAATACCGTGCAAGGTAACTCGACTTGTTGGACTGTCGATCTGGATGATCGCTATCACAGCGGTTATTGGGCTTATGTTAAAGAGCATCATAACATGGACGGCTGTGAGCATTACCTGCCCGAAAGACCGGCATCCGCTTCTTTTTCGTTTTGCCTAACAGTTATATTTTCAGGCGCCTTTTTCCGCAACGAGACGTATGACGTATTCAAGGCGACGTACGACGAATTCGGCTTTGTCATGAGAAAATCAACGGAAACAGAGACCTACAACTGTAAGCTTCCTATCCCTCTCTTTCCCACATATGAATATATAGAGTGAAAGAGAGAAAAAAAAAAGGGTCCTCAACTGACCTCGTCTTCCCCCTTCTCCGAACACACAGGCAACGACACCATCACCATCGACGTCGCCGGCAAGACCTTCCCCTACCTCACGGCCGTCCGCAACTCATCCAAGACGAACTTCCAGATCTACACATCCGGCACGTACTGCTACGGCAGCCGTGCCTACGAGCAACAGCAGATCGACGCCAACACAAAGTGCCTGCCCGACGTTGGTAGTGGTAGTGATATGTCGACGTACCGCTGGGGCTTCTCGTCACTGCTCAGCTCCATCGTGCTGATCGTGCACGCGCTGTGGTGTATAAGCATGTTCGCCGTATGGATGGATGCGCAGAAAGGTGGTGTTGGCGGCGGTGGATGTGCGGGTGGAGGGTTGGATCAGCTGAGGGCGCTGTTTACGGTTGCCGCTGTGGCGTGCGAGGTCACGGAGATGAGTGCGGCGCAGTTGGCCAAGGCGCCGAGGGGGGCCGTGGAGAAGGTGTTGGATGGGGGTGTCGGGAGTGGTGGTGATGGTGGTGGCGGTGGCGGAGGCGGCGCGAAGGTGGGGGCTGAGCTTTTTGAGATGGATGAGGGAGGGAAGGGCGCGTGATGGGAGGGGTGTTGAGCGACGGTTCATTGCGGCGAGAGGAGGATGGGTCGGAGGAAAGACCTGAAGAGGTTGGAAAGATGGATGGTGGTGATACCCCTACGTTTTTTTTGAATTTCCCGGATTCTATCATGAGGAAAGAGTAAAGCGAACGCCGCTGTCACGATTATGGTCTCTATTCGAGACTTGAACAACCACGAATCGCCAATTTCCCAAAACTTTGCGACAATGCTGCTTATCCAGACGGGGAGGTTGATGTTAATAAACCCCACCGTCAAACTCAGTCTTTCGCCTAAGGGCCTTCGCAAAGCGGGGCCTATGGTGCGGTATGCGCGGGAAGCATGGGTCATTTAGACCCGTGTCGCTGCTCCACCACCTTCCCAGCTGGGATAGAGGGGGGAAATTCCTGAAAAGGGGTTTTATAGAGGTACTTGCAGGGCGAAAAGCCCTCCTGGACCTTGACTTTTTGCCTTTTTATGCTACGCTTGGTTTCGTTAGCTTCACTTCTGTTTTGGCCTGTTTGTGGGCACTATCATGTCGTGTGTGAGAGTTGGGGGTTTCGGGCAAGACAATCGTAATGATGGCTTTGTTAAAGATATTGTTCGAGTGCTGTGAAATGACTAGTGCAAAAGGGCCCAATCAGGGTCCTCCGCGTACGCCGTACCTGACAGTAATGTTAGACTTGATTACCGCAGTCAAAGTTTGCGCCTTCAGAAAGGTCTACCGGTAGCATGACCAAATGACACAACTGTCCCAGATCTGAAAGTAGCAAGAATGGCCCGAACATAGTTCAGTTTGGAGTCACCGAGACATCACTTGCCAGCCAGGCCGAGCGGCGGTGGCTCACTGACGCAAGCTTTCACAGTTTTCCACCTCTGTTTGTCCCTAACACCCCCACGACCTTCCATCACCCGGGCGTCACCCTGGCGACCCACGCCGCCTTACGCCGCTATACGCGCACGAGGCCGGCCTCGCTTAGCAACCTAAGGGTCCCTATAAAAACCCTGCCAGCTCCGCTAAACCCAAACTTCTTTTATTCCCTCACACACGCACACACACACACACACACACACACACACACACACACACCCAGCTTCGCCGACAACGGGCTGCCGCTCAGCGGCAGTCCGGGGGCCAGCAACCCCGAACGATCGCCCATGCTCGTCCGCGGACGAGCATGGGCGGTCTTCTGCCGAGTGTCGGGGATGCACTTGGGGGCCTTCCGGGCCTCATCAACTCTATCCTGGGTGGGTGGAGACTCCCCTCTAGTCAGCACCTCGGCGCGCGAGCTCATTCCGGAGAGCCCGCGCAGCGACCTTGGGGGAGCCTCAGCAGTTGAGGGTTCTTTGGGAGCGCAGCGCCCTTAAGACCACTTCTTGCTGGGGGGCAAAAAGAAGAATAACTAAGTGAAGAGAGAAAAAAAAAGAAGAAACAGAAGAAAAAAGAGAGAAGAATAAAAGAAAAGAAAGGAAAGGAAAGGAAAAGAAAAGAAAAGAAAAGAAAGAAAGAAGAAGCTTGCAAAATAAACAGATGTCGGACGCGGCATCGTTAAATAACGCGTGGTCAGTGGTCCTCAAAGCCGATGGCATTGCCTGGTTTGCTGCGAGGAGCCCAGTCGCGAAAAGGGCACTGGGTTGGTAGAAGACCGGTTGGTCTTTGCTTTTGTAATAGATAGCTCGAATAATATTGCTTTCACTTAAAGTTCCTGGCCCTTGCGCCTTCCCGCTTCGTCGTCTGGCTCGACAACACGTCACTTTAAGAAGTTGACACGAACTTCACGCTTCGTCTCAAGATATTTCGCACGACCTACGGGCAATGGCTTACACTACTTGGTGCCGTACTTTGCTTTGCCAAAAACATGCCCCTGCCCACCAACTTGGCGGCTACCGCGACCCATCCGCCGCCCCGCAACCCGAGATCGTCGCCCACGAGAACGGCCTGCTCATCTCGGCTGCCGCTGCTGGGCACGTGCGTATATCTCTTTTAACCGTATACACTGACCGGTTCCGAAGTTGCAGGCGCGGTCGCCGCGGCGGTGGTGATCGCGGCAAAAATCACTAGTACCAATAGTGGAAACTCACATCGACAGCTAGCACCGACACCAACAACAAGCATCATCATGATCCACAGCGACACAACGTCAACCACGCCCCACCCAGCCTCCAAGCGCCAACCTCTGGTACGCGCCGGCGCTCACGGCCGGCCGGCCATCGTGCTGCGTGTGGATCGCCACGGCGCGGCACGGCGCGTGCGGGTGGCAGCCGTAGGTAGGTACCCGCTGGTGGCCGCGGCGTCATTGGGGGCGGCGGCTGTCACCGTTCGCGCGCAGGCAGCTGCGCCGTGATGAGCCGAGAGAGGATGGCACCGCCGCATTCACCGCCGTTGGCCTTCTTCGGCGCCGAGATGCTCGGCAAGCGCGCTGCTTTGTCGCCCCTCAGGCTCGTGTTGGGGTGCGGCGCAGAGCGGGGGCGCGGAGATGATGGCGCGTGTATAAACACTCCACGAGCCGTTATGCCAATTCGCCCCATGCTGCTTTCTCACCTATACCTGAACACCTATGATTGCTTGTAAGTCGTCATGTCTTGTGCTGGCTGAGTATAAAGCTCGTTGATAGATACCCGACATCATCTCTCTCTCAGCCACCGCTTCTCCAGTCTTCGCTCACAGATGTCTGTTCATGCCACCCCAACTTCGTCTGACTTTTTCGGGCTGTCGCCGAAATATGCTACACTCCGGTGCTCCTACAGCATATTCACTTCCCCATCATGAGTGACTCCTGCACATCATCACCGATATTCCGAAATGCCGCACCACGGCGTACATCAAAGATGATGAAAGCCGTAAATCTGCCCAAATCACTGTCAGAAAACGCCGATCACGAAACCACCAACAGGCTCTTCCGTGTAATATTCAAAATACAAGCTCCCCGCCAAACGAGTAGGTCTGTTTGTTGAGTAGGAGGGCAAGTCTACTCCTTTGCCTTTCCAAGAGTCGGCTCGTGGGCCGATGAACTGGTCCAGAGCAACAACCATTCGAGAAGCAGGGTTGAGGCGCTCTTTATAGGCGGCCGCAGTGACTAAAGCGCGCGTGCAGGTTGCAGGAAGCGAAGGCGCGTGAGCCGTGGGTCCCCTCGGGAGAGACTCACGTGGATGGAATCGTGGGGGATAAGCAAGGTGCGGGAGCATCGTATGCATATTACGAAGCGGCATGTGGAATCTCTTGTGACAATAGCGGCAAATGTGCAAAAAACATGGTAGCACGGAGCGTGGCAGAGCTTTACTGCAGAAATCTGATGGTATGAATGCATTTAAGAAGCGTTTACGCTCCTGCCACTTCCTTTCTCTTCATATCTTGACGATGTACTTCCAGGTCCTGCACAGGCAATGGAAGAAACACTTGGGCGTTCTTGTGGATCGCTGTGCACCTTATAGGGGTTTCTTCAGAGAACCCAAGCAGCACTTCGATCACAAGCATTTCACGGACATTGATGAAGATGGGTAGCAGTCTTTTCTCCTGGCAGTGTAGTTCTGCATCATCTCCATTTGTTGATGAGAGGTTATGTGCGGATAGACCAATTACGCATTATTCGATGATGTGGTTCGACGAGGCCAACCATTTGTCAGCAGAAGATGCTGATGCCTTTCCAGCCTCAACCACGCAGCACCCAGACGCATGGACCAACCTCACCGCCAACGGGCGGAGCGGCTCGGACAGGACATGAAGATTGGCACCCGAACGTCATCAAGTTCAACGGCAAAGGTGATCAACCTCAGCGCCGGGCCCGCGTCCAACCTGAACATCTCGATGCGGCACCTGAAAGTGCGAATCCTTCGACCCGCCCGAGCGGGTTCCGCGAGCCGTAACCCGACCTCGCGGTTCGTTGCCGAATAGCTTCAAACAGAAGCTTAAAAGAGAGTCGGGTTTTTTGATGAAGATCTGCGAGCAACGATCCGGGTTCCGCAAGGAGCTGCCGGGGATTTCCCTCTTCGGTGACTGCGTGCCTGGTCTGAAAGGGACCGCGACCAAGGTAAAAATGGCGCAGCCCTTGCATTATTGCCATGGGCAAGGCATAGCAGGAAACAAATGTTTCACTCGTGATTGGGGCATGAGTTGGCAGAAGTAGATCATATGCAGGTTCGAGACAACGGAGTTGTTATGCTGGTAAAATCCGGCACGAGGGTACAACGTAGGGTGTTTGTGGAGGCGAGATAGGCCGATCATAGAGGTTGCTGTAAGGTATGCTGTTAAAAGGAGAGGCAGTATAACTACGAACAACGAATAGACACGTCAGCACACAACTTCCCATTTCGATCTGGCGGTGTGAGGGCAAAGATTAGGGAGTTGAAGACATGCGGAAGCCGGCAAACATCCAGGAGCTTTGCTGGCAGCATAGCAGAGTGCGCAGTCCTCCTTGGCGTCAGTGCGGCGGTCGACGAAGAAAAGAAAACGTGGTTAGAAGAGTGGCAGTCGGCAAAACAGTGCTGAGAAGCAATGGGTGTCAGCGGAGCGCGACGACGACCGCAGGCCCCTGAGGCTCGAAATCGAACCAACTGACACGGCATTCAGCACAGGTGGCGAGCATCGCAATCTGATGATGGGTCGAACGGAGTTGAGAGAGAGAGGGAGCAGCGGAGAGTCGAGCCGAGCGGTGAGAGAGGCGCACGGCCACAAGCTCTGGCCAGCAGCATCGGCTAAAGAGACGACGACTTCCAGATGCGGCAAAGTGAGGCGCACGACCGTTTGGTGGTGGTGTCTATTTGTGGCGGACAGCGGTAGTCATGTCCACTTTCACACACGATCTGGCAAGGCTGGTGGAGAGCTGCTATTCTGCAACAACGAAATGACGCTTCCCGCATTGAGCGGCGCTGGCAATGCCAGATCGCCGTCGGCTACTTAGCGAGCTCGGCGATTGAAACAACGTGGAGAGTTTGCGTGCTCGGCCGGGGCGGATCGTCGTGGTGGTGCTTCAGCTTGATCACCGTTTGGCCGCTTCTGTGTCTGGCGAACAGGTTGAGGCTCCTCATTCTGCCGCGGGAATGCCAGCGCACCGCCGGCCGCAGGGCGCGCCCGGCGACGCGCAAAAATTTGTTCCGTGCGTTGGAGATAGCCGGTTTCACATGGCGTCAAGCGTCAAGCTTTCGGCGTTGAGCAGCCGTTCCATGGTGTTGACCCCACATGCTAGAGGCTGCTCTTAGCATGAAACATTATGTCCGATCTTATGCCGATTGCATTCCACGGGAGATGTGCTGGTTGCTTTTGGGGCGGGCAGGCGAGCGGCAATCAGCTGATAACGCGAGCAGCAGCAGCGCAATAAGGTTGGCAGCGCAAATTGGCCGTGTTATCGTGCGTGCGTGGGCTTTTTGTTCAGCTCTGCTCGTATCTGCCGCCGCGCCGGGACCTGCACGCCCGACGCGATCGACCGGCTCGTCTCTGCAGCCCTTTAGTGATTCCAATATTGAAATTGGGAGAGGCACGAATACGCTGCGCCGCTCCCAACGGCGTGGCATGCCGGCTGCTCGTTCTCGCTCCGCAGGCAGGCCCAGGGCGGCGGGCACCCTGTTGGGCCGGAAATGGGAGTGCGGCGCGGTGCTGGTGGCCGTGATTTGCGGGCGCAGAGAAGAAGTCAAGTAGATTGCAACGGTGCGGCCGTTGTCGTCTGTCAGGTAGCAAGGCACCATTAGCGCGGTGCGCCGGCTGTCGGGGGTAGCGGCCTGGCGGGCGTGATCCCTGACGAGAGGCGGGCGCTGCACGCAAGGCCCAGCACGGGGCCCCTGGTGGCCTGTCGATATTGGAGGCCGATCGCTTCATTTCATCGTGCTCGTTCTGGCTGGCCAGGGTCCGCGGCGGCAAGCAGACTGAAAGACTGCCAAAAGCCCACATCACCAAGCCAGACCCAGACTCGCACGCCAGAAACACCACCCCGCCCTTCCCTCGCCTCCCCTCCTTCCGCCACAAGCGCCTTCCACTCGCTCGCCGCCTCCGCATCCCGCCCGCAGGCTCACCCCGGCCGTCCACAGCCACCCACGCCTCACACTCGCTGCCCTACCCGACCATTGGCCGCACCAACGCAATCGCGAAACGCTGTTCCTGCGTCGGAACTGATCGGCGCTCTCCAATCCGCTCCCACAACCTCACCCACCACAATGGAGGACGACAACAGGATATCCATCACCGTCTGCGGCGACGGCGGCTGCGGTACGCCTTCCCCACGGCCCATGTAGCCGTGCCGCTGCACCAGCCCGCACCAATTCAATGGCAGCTAACACGTGGTCGGTGGTACAGGTAAATCTTCGATAACCCTGCGCCTGGTCCGCAGCGCCTGGACGAACGACTATGACCCGACCATCGAGGACTCGTACAGCGTGACGCGCACAATCGACGGCCAGACGTACTACCTGGCGCTGACGGACACGGCCGGCCAGGAGGAGTACCGCGGCCTGTGGGCCGCCAGCAACCTGCGCAGCGACGCTTTCCTGCTGGTCTATGACATCACCAACTCGCAGAGCCTCGAGGCCCTCGAGTACTTCATGGAGATGATCGACATGGAGACCGACCAGCGCCTGGACAACGGCGCCGTGCCCCCCGTCAAGATTGTCGCCGGCAACAAGTGCGACTTGCAGTCGGGGCGCCAGATCAAGAGCCAGGAGGGCCTGGAATGGGCCCGCGCCCACAAGTGCGGCTTCATGGAGACGAGTGCCCGGGAGATGGTCAACATCGAGGAGACGTTTGCTCGTAAGCCTCCCTCCGCACCTAGAGATGCAACAGCCGTCAGACCCTAACCCAAGCTTTGCAGTATTGGTCCGTCGCGTCGTCGAAGCTCGCCGCATCCACGCCATGGGCACCAGCTCTGCCGCCGCGCGAACCGCTCCCCTACCCCCCAAGAAGGAGCGCATGCCCGATCACGACGAGGACGGCGCAAGCGTGCCCGGCAAGAAGAGCTTCTGGTCCAAACTCAAGTGCTGGTGAACAACCATCTCCGAAAGGAAAGAGAGCAGACAGAAAGATGGAATGCTTAAATGCTTTTTACGGTCGAAACAAGGTCGACATAGTCGTCAGTAAAGAAGAGAGATACCCGGACATTATCATACCGACCACCATGGTTTCCACACACCTCCGACGAGATTCAACCTCCTGCGTCTTTCCTTCACCGAGGACTAATTATTTCCACGGAAGCTTTCCATTTCCACCAACACCTTCGCTTTTTCTTTTTGTTTTTTTTTCCGCCTCTATTTTCTCTGTATTACCATGATATCCACTGAGAGCTGCCATGAATGCGTTGCTGCCGGGGCGGGGCTCTTTTACTGCGTATGCGTTTGCTTTAATGATTTATAGTCGTTTATTGTTTTCATGCCAGTCCGCCTCTTTCCAGAGTCACTCACGGGTGTTGCGGTATGCGCTTTTCTTTCCTCTACCAGCGTATAGACCGGGTGAATACCCGACCCTTTCTTTTTCTCCCTGCCGCGCTTCTGTATTTGTTTCCTCTTTTCCCCCTTCTTGCTCAAAAGCATGGGAGCCGGCGTAATACTTTTAAGGTGTAAGGATATGTGGCAAGGCAAGAGCCTAAAATGCATGTGGAACTTGGGGGTTTGCTCCATCGAAACTGTATTCGACGGAAGATGAAGGAAAAGGTGCGAGCGGGCGTGCGTCCACTCTTCCATGCGCTCTTTTCCCAGAGCACACGGCCCAACGGCTGCTCCTGGGGAAGAGAACTACCACTGGTGCTGTAAGCTTAAATGGGAGAAGTTAACGAAGTGGAGCTCGGGCCAAAAGAGTTAATCGGAAATGGAAGCTTGAAGGTCCACCCCCATCCTCGGATTGATCTCCGTATCGTGCTTGTGTATGCTTACTTCCGAATAACCCGGGATCTGGGAATCGACGTTGTGGAACCGCCAAAGTCTGTTCGCCCACCTGATTCAGGCACGATCCGAGGTACCTAGGTTGGTTCTGAGCTTGAGGTTCTCGACCACGCGCCTTTCTTGTTACCACGTGCCCTGTACACCTGCAACAATGAACGCCCTGCAATTTTTGTCTCCGCTTGCTACCATTCGCTGCCACCTACGTCGATTCGTGACACTTAGCGAAGCGGGCTCCACTATTTGTTACTTTTCAGCTGGTATATGACGACATGCTGGAGCAATTCCTGCTCTTAGCCGAATGCCCTTACTCGTGCGTGGCGGGGTACGCGATAACTCTATCTTCCAAAGAGTCAGGAGGTCGCATGAACTTCGAATCGCACAGTCTGCGATCGCCGCGCGCCACATCAGATGAGCCTTCACGCATGAGACACGGGCAGATCCCCGCGAAAGCTTGAAAGCCTATTTTACGCGAGCGAGCAGCAATAGGCTCAGTAGGTGCTGAGAGATCTATCTTAGCTAATTTCTATCGGCATCTGAGCTCGGTGCGTGGGTAGCTGAAGCTATCGTCCGGACATAGATATAGAATTATTAAATGTACATCTGCGTCCGGATGATAGCTTCAGCTACCTACGTGAGTCGCGTGCCCTTGCTCGCGAATATAATTGCGGCGGGTCACTTCTTTACTGGTAAGCTCTAGAAAGGTTGGCCAATCACAGCATAGGACAATCATCATCATCATCATAAGTGAATGAGGTGCATATCTACCTCATCGTGGCTTGATGCCAATAGAGTAATCTATCTACATCGAAGCAGAGAAGAATGTGGCCCAAGTCCGGCATCTTCAGTCAAGAAGAATTGACCAATCATTCATGAAGCCATCTACGCAAAAGGGAATCGTTCCCCCATAAACCTTCGTAAAGGCCGTGAGCAACTGGGCGGTTGGAAAACAGCGCTCAGAATTTGTGATCGTTCGAGATCAACAGGTATCGGGAAAGGAAAAGTCAAAGGAAAATGGCGCGTCTGCGCGGTGATAGGAATGAAGCGGCCTCCGAGCATCCTTAATTGAGGATGCCCCAGTAGTGCTCAACACCCATGGTGAGGTCCGTGTCCTTCTTCCAGAGATCGTCGAACGCAGAGAAGACAACAAGGTCCTGCTTACGATCGGCGTATGCCTTCCTGAGGGAGTCGATGGCAACGAGGTGATTCTCGCGGCTAGGTACGGGTAGGTTCCTGCTAGCGAAATAGTCCGCGCCTAGGTCAGAGCCATGGGGCCATCCCGTCTCAGCGATTACGGTACGATCATGGCCACAGTCATCGAGGATACTCTCCATCACCGCGGTAAATTCTCCAGCACGGCTGGGGTCCGTCCAGGATCCAGACTTGTCGAAGAAAGGATGAGCATTGATAGCGGTGTAGTCCGATGCCTGACAGAGCGACTTGCCAACACCTTGGAATACACCGGGGGTCTCGACTGTGACGACCGGGACGCCGAAGGGGCGGAGCATATTCTTGACTGCTTTGAGAGTGGCAAGAAGGGAGTCGACGCTTGCCTCGCCGCGATCGATGACCTCGTTACCAACACTCACGGTGTGAATCAAGCTCCAGTCGCCGTCGAGGTAGCTGTTGACTGCATTGACGATAGTATTGGCCTCAGCCATGGCGACGTCGGTTGTCTCGCAGTGCCAAATGCCAAGGAATAGCTTCATGCCAGGAGAGTTCTTGACGGCTGGCACGACAGCGTCGAGCTGGTTGCAATCGGTACCGTAGAGGCGGACCATACCATAGCCCTTGAGAGAGTTGATATCTTGAGTAATGGAGTCACGGTCCTTGCAGGTGCCATCTCCATTGTACGGATTGTAGCCAATGCCGAAGCCATCCCCGTCAGAACCACTGGCTACGGAAGTAGGAGTAGTAGTGGGAAACTGTGGGAAATACGGCTCACTGTACGCGCGGGAGGACAGCGAATGCAGTGTAGCAGGGAAAGCCGGAGTTGGAGTGGAGCTCTCAGTAGGCCAGGGAGTGATCGACCAGCTCGAGACAGTCTCACCAGTGATGGGAGCCTCAGACGCCGAACTCGATGATTCAAGGACGGCGGATGAAGCCTCGCTCGTAGACATCAGAGGCAGAGTAGAAGTGATATCAGTCTCGGAATTGATAGTCGAAGTCGGGGCAGCAAGAGTCTCAATCCAAGTGGTCCTGGTACCGTGGACATGGACGATGACAGCAGGACGGGTAACAGTAACGACCTCGACAGTCGTGACGTAAGCACGCGGCTCGAGGGCGTTGCGGCCATCTTGAATCTAGTTCAGAATGTAACTGTCTTTGCGGCGAAAAAGGGAAATGAGCTTACACTGAGGAAGTCCGGCAACCAGGCCGAACATGATCGCCAAGGCGAGCTGGATGAAGAAGCCGGCCTTCATCTTGACTGACTAGCAAGTGAAGGTGATGGTTATGAATCCGGTGGAAGATCTACAGAAGCCGACCAGCGGCGTCAGCGGAAGAACGAAAGAACAAGCGAACGAGGGCGTGAATGAGTGAGCGACGAGTGCCAAGAAGGCGGGCTAAAAGTAGAGGTAGAAGATCTGACAGGCGCAAAGCCTCGTCCATCGTCGCAGTCGTGGGTATTTGATACGAACGAGCGAGTTTATGGCTTACCTAGCCGTTTCCAAGGTGACTTGAGATGGCGGAATGCGGAATGCTGTGCGACAAACAGTGCCCAGCACGGCAGCCCTTGAGTTTATCAGGAAAGGGATGCGTGGCAGTGACCCTGGAGGTCGGCAAGGAGCGTGTAGAAAGGAAAGCGTCCGAAGACGTTGGGAAAGGTGTTCGAAAGGCCGGCGAACTAAGAAGGAGTGACGAAAAGGACGGGTCCTGGGTCGAAAAGGTGGTGGAGGTAAAGGGACGCGCCAGCGGGAATAGATACTTGAGCGCGACAAATTCTTGGCATGCGACGTTAAGCGAGAGGAAAGGTAGCCATAAGGGGAAAGAGCGAAGAGGTGACGTATGACCCGCCGGCGTGGGGAAATGCCTAGGAAGGAAAGAACGTGAAACTATCGAATTTTCCTACCCCAGCCCAGCACGACCGTTGAGAGCCGCATTCTGATCGCAAATTTAGCAGCAGGAACCACGGCATGCTCCGTCTCAATGCCGCTGCCTGCCTCACGGCTGCACCAAACCAACTCTTTGGAACTGTGGTAGGATTGTCAACTGACGAATTACAATCAGAAGATTTGCCGTGGCGGATGTTTCGGCACCTATAACATACGCTGGCGCAGTCTAACTAGATGGCCGCATGCCGTATCCACAGCTGGAGCCCAACGGACCACATACAGGGGAGTATTGCAGCCGATGGCTCGCGTGGGTTAATTTTTCGCTTATACCATGGGTAGTTGAAGCTATCGTCCGGACGTGAATGTATAATTATCAACTCCACATTTAAATCCGGATGGTAGCTTCAACAACCTGTAGATGTTCTTTCATAAAAAAAAAAAACCACTTACGCTGTGTTCCAGGGCCCTGCTATTCTTCGCGCTAGCCATCGGGTGCAGTACCCCGTCGCACTTGTTGTATACTCCGGCACTAATGCGCCTTACCTTCATGGCCATTTTCCTCCAGCCGGACATCGAGCGTGTCCCATGCAAAAAAGGTAGTAGCCGCGCTGTGCAGGGGTCCGTTGCTTATTCCCACAATCGTTGTCGGCAGTTTAAGCCTACAGTTGCAGAGAGCGTAGGGCACTCCCCCAGGGGCAAGTATCGAGAAGTTTGTCAGGCGCACTTGATGCATTCAAGGAAGGATCGCAATGGAAACGTAGCATGCTGCTGAAGAGTTGACGTTCGGCAAGGGCGTCACCGCGCCGTTGAAGACGCTTGGGCCCATGGTTCACCCGCATTTGGGGCCGCTCCTCACTGGCCAGAGCTGCTTGCCCCACATTCACCGTTGACTCTGAAACTGGAGGATCATGGATCATCCTGAAACGGCGCACGTCCTGGATCCTGCGCCATCTACTGGCCATGGGCTGCAAGGAGATCTGACCTTCAGATGCTACATCAACCAGGCGCACGGTTGACGTATTGTTTCATGTACAGTATCCTTGCCTGGATCTTGCAGTACCAAGTAAAGGACATGTGCAACACGGGGTCACACTTCAAGGCAGACGCAGTGGTGGCCGCCTTGATCAATCGTGTAAGGGCGAAGGTAAAGCATATTATTATCGGCTGACTAAGCTTCTATCAGTCCGCATTTGTCCCATTCTGATTAATTTCGCTTTCCTTCCGTTGATTACTCTAAGCTATCACAATGGATTGCTCATCGGCATGCTTTTCAGACTAACATCCTCAGAAGTGTTGTTGTTCGCCTGTTAATTCGAGCAAGTAAGAATACTCCATGGTATACTTCAAAAGGTGTGGTGTTGTGGTTGGAACGACAATTTCAAGTTACGTGCGCTTCGGTGCGTCTGTCAAAGGCACGTACTGTACGCCGTACAGCTTCTTCCTCTCCACGCTGCCATCTTCCTTCTTGTCCACCACGTAGATGTGCTGCATATAGCCCTCTTCCACCGGGACGAACAGCCTGGAGCCGTGAAGTCAGAAGTCGTTATCGGGACTACTTTGTTCGTCTGCAATGATGCTTACCTTCCCGGTGCCTTCAATTGGTCTACAAGGGTCTGATGATGCTCCGCAGCCGCAGCTCCAACATGGATGGCGTCGTAGGGAGCGCCTTCTGCCCAGCCCTTCCGGCCATCCGCAGTTACGTACTTCACCGCGCCACTCTCTAGCAGCTCCCTGCCCTCTTTGCTCTTGGCCGTATTCTTCTTTGCCAAGTCTACTAGCTCCTGGATATGATCGACGCCGATGACAGTTCCATTAGGCTTCACGAGCTCCGCCATCACGTGTGAGAGGTATCCAGATCCGCTGCCAACATCCAGGACTTTCGCACCAGGGTTCAGGAACGGGAGCAACGATTCGCAGGCGGACGCGTGCATGTGTGGAGCAGATATCGTTGCGCTGTACCCAATTGGCTGAGGAGAATCTTCGTAAGCCCGAGCGGTTGCATAATGACCGCGGTCAACCTGGAGAAGAATTTTGATCAGGATTCATGCTTAAAGTCGCCGATAATGAAATTATGAGGGGATGACTTACGCTGAGCATGGCGCTTTTGACGCGGTCGGAGTTGATCAAGCCATTGGCGGCCATGTTGCTGACCAACTCTGAGTTGGAGGTGCCTGAGCAAGCCCACGCCATGGTGATGCCTCTGCGGGGAACCAAGCTTCCGGAGAAGCCGCGAAGGAGGGGTTCTATGCACAGAATTGTGGCTGAAACGACAAGTGCGTAGATCAAGAGCTTTCTGTTGATAGCCGTAGTGAATATGAAGAGCTGGGTTAGCGGGAGGTAGAAGTGCGGGGATGTCAGGCCATATATCAGGGCGTGAAGTAATGATAACGGATGCGGAGGAAATAGAGCTGCCTCGTGTCACTGGCGCCCCCACCAAACAGCTCACACGCAGCACGACGCCAAGGCGACGTCATAGCGGCAACGGAAGCTGTCCCGCACTGTCGCGGAATGGAGCTCCCCACATGTGCCGCCAGCGGACCCCTGCGCCGATCCGCAGCTGCCCAAGCTCGACCGCGAAAACAAAAACACCAGCCACGACCTCACGCGACGCCCACACCACGCCTTCTTGGCCCTGAAAATACCAAAGATGGACGACACTGCTCTTGGCGACGCCCTCTTCTCACCCTCGAAAGCCGCGCAGCAGCGCGCTCAAGCACATGACTGGCAGCATGTCGAAGCCTGGCTATCATCCCTGTATCCGAACCGCGCCCTGCCCACATTCGAGCGTAATGAAGAGACTTTGAAAGCGCTGTTGGAACTAGCCGCCGCAAATGAGCGTGCAGATGAGGAGGCGACAATGGTGGTGGCATTGGAAGAGGAGGTCCGCCACGAGATGAGCGAGGTAAGGGCCACGACAACGAACAACGTCGCATGCTAGGGTCGGGAGGCTGACGGGTTTCTTCGGACAAGGCAGGTGTAGCAACAGCGGATGAAGAAGCAGATAAGGAGTTACTACATATCATTGAGGAGAACCTCACAAGCGACGGCAAGCGGAGCCTAGACGCGCTGGCGCAACTCTCAACAATCCTCGATGCGCCATCTACAGATCCAGAGATGTGAGCCACACCAAGTCCTATGCCATATACACATCCTCGCTAACGACCGCGCAGGCTCGCCCACGCCCTCTTGGACCTCACTACGCACGCGCACACCCTAACCACGCACACCGCCACCCTCTCCCACCTCCGGCACCTCCTCACCGCCGACCTGCACAACCTCCAAGAAACCCTGCGCACCATAACGAGTCTCCCAGCCTTCGCGCCGCCACCCCCATCCCTGCCCCGGCAGACCGCCGACTACATCCGCCAAACCAAAGCCCTCCTCCCCAAGCTCCAAGAATACGCCGACCGTCTCGCCGCGCTGCCGCTGCCCTCTTCCTCCTCCTCCGCCGCCGCGACCGCCGACTACGCACCCCCGCCATCACCGCGCTCGCCGAAACACACGCGCACCCGCTCCATCCCCCAGCGGCCAGTCAACCCCTTCGACACTCCCGGCGCCGCGGCGCGCTATTTGGCGTCCAGCGCAGGCGGCGGGCCCCTATCGTCAGAAGCGCTGGGCGCGCTAGCGCGCACGGAGCGCGAGGTCGCGGACGTACGGGCGTCGGTGGCGCGGCTGGAGGCCCAGGTGCGGGCGTACAAGGACTTGCCTGCCGACAGGGAGGAGGCGAGGTTGTTGGTGCGGGAGAGGGAAGGGGTGTTGGCGGAAATGCGAGAAAAGAGGGATGGTGAGTTTGAGGCGTTGGTTAATTGATCAATTGATCCTTTTGGCGTGATGGTGATGGCGAAGGTTGGGAGGCACAAGGATAGGAGGGCGATACCGCGGATGGTCAACTTGGAATTGGAGATTTGGGGATACCTACCTGAGATTTGCTGTGCAAAGAGGAGGCATAATAGGACGTCAATTGTCCGTAAGGCATGAACAGGTAAAGTGTTACTACATTGCTCTCGAGAAACTATCAAGACGCTACGTGTAGGCTGAATGAGAATCAAATATGTATTTTTTTACGATTTTGTATGGGTTACATGAATGCTGGTTCTAGGCTAAACAACAAGCACAACATCCTTCACTCACCCCGTACACGCATCGATTTCCCATCCTACCGCGTTCATAAATATGTTTTTTGTTTTTGACCACCCCTCACCCATCCCAAATTTTTCCTTCCAACCACCCAACCTCCCTCCCTTCATCCCTACATCCTGTAAGCCTTCTGCAGACCCCTCATCTCCTGAAAAGGAAGAGCGCAAATTGAGGCAAAAGCAGGAAAGAAAACTCGAACCGATAAAAGCACTGGGTCTTGGGGGAATTCATAACGGATCGTAAGCAAAAAGACTGGACAAAGGAAACCTCCTATCCTCCAACAACATCCATCGCGTCTCTTCCCTTGGGAGACAGTGTCAAAGGAGAAGACGCGCTGGATTTTGTAAGTATATGTGTGCTACTGCGACATCGGGGTCCGTGGGTATTCGCCGGGCACGTGCAATTGGCTCACACTGAAATCAGTGTGGTTGCGCGCGGCACCGGCGGGTCGTTCTTGAGTAGCTTTAGCGTTGCCGTTTGCGGCTCCGTTGGCTGCGGCAGCCTTTGCGAATATCTGGGCGGGGTGGCCGGCCGTCGCCATTGCAGGCGCTTCGGAATCAAGGGTATCGGCGTAAGAAGAGGTTCTCGTGCTGCTTGGGAAAGATACCGCCGCTGCAGCAGTCGTGCCAGGCGCAGGTTCCAAGGGACTCGAGGGTTCTTCCTGGGTGTCCGTAGGGGCGCCATCTGGATGTTGGTTCTCCTGATGCTTCGCATATGCCTCTGCTCCCAGAGCACCAGCTGCAACGCCGCCGGCAGCGGGCGCCAGCCAGTTACTATATGTAGTTGTACTGTTGTGCCTTTTCAGGTCAGGCTCGTTCGCTGGGTTGAGGGATGCTTGGGCGGGGTATACCTGCTGGGGCTGAGGCTGATGGATGTGTTGCGCCTCGTACGGGGCCTGAGCCTGCGCTGGCGGGTATTGGTTTTGGTAGCTCGCTTGGCCCTGACCGGCCACAGGGGCAAAGTAGTGCTCCTGAGGCTGGTACTGTTGGTGCGAGCCGTAATACGCGGAAGTGTCAGGCTGCTCGTGTTGCAGTCCTCCGGCGGCGGTCGTCAGGTCATGATGATCGGCTTCAGAGCTTCCACTAGATGGCGAAAGTGGAGCTTGTAAGTCACGGTTGACCGTAAGGTCCGAAGGAAATCGCCCACCTGGTTGCGGTCGCGGAGCCGCCGGTTGCTGTCTGATGGCTATGTCCGAGTTCTGCGCCGAGTATGGAACTTCGTCCGCTTCGTTGTCGTCCAGGCCATCGCTGCTAACCGACCGCGCACTGCCTGCGCTGATGCTCCGGGAATGGTTCCTCACAAATGCGTTGCGTTCCTCGCCGCTCTTTTCTGTCAAATTCTTGATATCCTCGTACCATGCCATCATAGTGTCGTAGGACTCGGCGCGGAAGACCCAGGTATGACCGCGGTGCATAGAACCAGCTTGACGACCTTTAAGAATGAACTTGTGCGAAGAGGAACCGGGTTGAGAGTGCGTGCCGAGCTTCTGATCGGGGAGGTACAAAGACATGACTGGAGGCTGCGTGTAGATACGGTCCGCTGACTTGAACTCGTGCAAGTGGGTCGGCGACAGAACATACCTGGAAAGAGTGAGTGGGGGCATAGCAGGGGGGAAAGTGGGGAGCACGTACCATCCAGGGGTATAGCTCTTCAGATACTTGCTCTTGCGCTCCAACATGCCAGCTCTAATCTCGGCTGCTGCCGGGTGATGTTTACCGGGATACTCAATATCCTCGATGCGTCGCAGGGGTGTCCGTGGGTTGACAAAGTGCGGGTCATGCTCAACGAACTGAGTCCATTCACGATCCTTGGGCATCGAAATCGGGCCTGCGCGAAGTCTCTCGACGGTATCGTAGGCCTCGTCGGCATCGCGCTTCAGAATCCCAGCCAGTGCGTTGTAGGCCTTCTGGATCTCGCCCACCACGATGGACTCAAGCTCCCGTCCAGAACCCTCGAGATTGAGGTAAGCCTTACACAACAGCGTCAGTAAACAGGCTCGTGGCATCCCTGGCGCGTTACTCACCCTGTGGAGATAATTTTCCTCGTCGATCTGCCTTTCAATTTGGCGATCAACCGCCAATCTTACCACAAACGGATCGCCCTTGCCAACCACTGCTGAAGGATCGACGTCAACGGCCGCAAGGGCGTCCTCGAGATGCGCCACTGCCTTGCGAGTAGTCTCCTTCTCCTTCTCGACCGAATTCTTGAAGTCACCCGACAGTGATTTGATTTCCTTGATCTTGCTCCCTAGATCGGCCCTCAGTCCACTCAGTTGTGCGATAACGTCAATCTCAATGTCACGAGCTTTATTCGACTCGACAACCGACTGCTTGTGGTAGTCGCGGAGGATCCGGTTCGCGTCATTGATGCCGCCATCGGCAAGGAAAAGCGAGGGCGCATTGGTGTTGTTGACCACGTTGGAGACCTTCATCAGGGCCTTGGAGCGGGTCTCGTACGATGCCTGGACTTCGCGGAAATAGGTGATGAGATCTTTCAGCAGCTTGCGCCATGCTTTTCGTGGGTCAGTCCAAGTCCAAAACGTTATGCTGCGGCTACGCACCTTGGAAGCGATTGACCAGGATGTCGGTCGGCGTGCCAGAGGTCGGGACGGGAGTGTTGAAGACATTGTTGAAGCTGTCCGGGTCGGTGGTCTCATCTCCCATGGGCATGCCCTTGATACTGCCGGCGCGTATGCTGCGACGGCTCCCGCTGCGCTTGAGGCTCCCCTTCCGGCTCACGGAGTTCTTCTTCTTGAGTGTGCCGCTGCGGGAAACGCCTCCGGCGAGGGAATGCTGCGAGGCGCGCGACGACGAGCGTTGGATGGTGTCGCCGTCGAGGATGGACGAGCCGCGGACGCTAGCATC
This sequence comes from Lasiodiplodia citricola, assembly GCA_023089105.1. Lineage (NCBI taxonomy): Eukaryota > Fungi > Ascomycota > Dothideomycetes > Botryosphaeriales > Botryosphaeriaceae > Lasiodiplodia > Lasiodiplodia citricola. Next base: position 56,785 of record JAJNLL010000019.1, on the reverse strand, counting down.
GAAATCCTCGTTGAAGCGACCCACATGCTGGTGAACCAGTGGGGGCGCGTCTGCGGGGTGGGCTGGCGTGTTCGCAAAGTCGGCTGCTGCCGAGGGGCCATAGCCGCGGGACACATGGTCGGCCTGGGGCGCAGGCACCGCGTTGTAGGCCATTGAGGCGGTCGCGGCGCTGGGTCAAGCGATGGATCTCGACGCGGCTGAAATTGCGTCTCGGGCGAGGGTTATAGATAGCTGCAGCAGCAGGGACGGGCCAGAGGCGCAGCGATGACGTCTTGCGGGCGGACGGGGCGGCCGGAGTCTTAAGCTCGTCGGTGGTGCGTTCAGCTGACAACTGGGGGCGCAGCTTCCGGGCGCAGGACGGGGCAAGATACACGCAACAGCGGCGACGGCGACTTGGCAGGCTGCGACGTGATTTAAGAGAGCTCTTGCCGCGACGACAGGAGAGGTGACGAGGCGCAGCAGGGAGGAGGCATGACAGTAATTTGATATGGCGATCTGCTTGCGCTACCGCGGCCCCAGCAGTCGCGGCGCTCACGACGCGCAACCGTGCACCCGAGCTGTGACGTATTGGCGCCTCTCTCCACAGCTGCCCGCGCTCTTTGAGTCGCCCAATGCGGCGGCTGATCGTCGACCGCGCAGCACGATCCCAAGTTGCCAGGCCCAGCACGTCTTCGGCCAGAGACAGACCTCCGTCTGCCCCGACAGTCCCTCAACAGCGACGTGCGCGCAAAGGCCCAAGACGCCTCCAAATTGCGCCAGCGCCCAAGCGCATTGGCTGCTCGGCTGCTCATCTCCGCTCGCGACGCCTGAACGCCGTCTTTAGTACTACCACCACGCCTCCCTATCAACCTGATTGTGCCCAAACCGGCTGCGCTATCGCGGTGCAACCTTGGAGTGACGCCCTGTCGCAGGTCCCAAAGCTTGCTTGGCAGGCTCTGAGGCAACACGATGACGACGACGACATACCAGTAGCAGGTGATCGGCGAGCGAGGCAAAACGAGGGTCTTGAAAAAAAAAATCCTGCTGCTCCGTGCGGACCTCCCACAGGGGGACCCTATCCGTTCTTTATACCTGCCGCTCAGCGTACCGTAGCGTCTCGCTCGTCCTGTGTTCTGGACCCTCAGCCATTTCCATTCGGCTGGCGGCCCGTCGGTCGAATTTAGTTGGCGGCCTGGCGGCTGTTAACCACCCGCGCTGAAACAGCCAGCATACAATTATGCACTTCTCATTCGTCCACGCCCAAACCTCAGCTACCCACCTCTTAAGCTTAATATTAAGAAATAGCGTTGACCCTGTCAGACAGCCTCCACATGCTGGCAAAAGAAATCCTCGTCTTACACCTAGAATGGACCGCAGTCGCCTTGCGACGCAGGGCACTTTCCTGTTTGGGCCCGGCATATCACTTCTGACACCAACCTTTCCAAAAACCCACCCAATATGCTCACGCAAGAGTTCAGGGCACTGATTCTACCCTGGCATCCTCCAGATGATGTCGACCTGTTTTGGATACAGTTGGATCGTGATGCCTCCGGATAAAGAGGAGGAGTCTGCCCGCGTCCCAAGTGTGGATGGAGTCACCTATAAAACGATGAGGTCTTGCGCCGTGAAGTGATGAGCTCAACGCAAGCTGTGTTGATTGTCTCCATCTATCTGTTGAAAATGAAGTTGTCAGCTTTTCTTCCCACAGCTCTGGCTGCTGCTGCCAATGCACACGCAATCTTCCAGCGTGTTTCTGTCAACGGCCAGGACCAGGGTTTGATGACCGGTGTCCGTACACCGACTTCGAACAATCCCATTCAGGACGTGCAGGCCTCTAATTTTGCATGCAACTCTGGGTTCTCCTCTCCCGTATCCTCCACTGTGATCGACATTCCTGCGGGTGCGCAAGTCGGGGCCCAATACCAGCATCTGATTGGCGGTCCCCAAGGCTCGAACGACCCGGACAATCCAATCGCTGCAAGCCACAAGGGTCCCATTATCGTATATCTGTGCGGAAATCCCTAGGATTGAGTGAGACCTCAACTGACTCCATCGTGCTGCAGTGCCGAAGTGGATGACGCGGCGGCGGCTAGCCCAGATGGTCTTGAGTGGTTCAAGATCTACGAGGAAGGTCTGAGCAGTGGCCACTGGGGCGTGGACACCTTGCTCGAGAACGACGGATGGGCCACATTCACCATGCCTTCGTGTGTCGCTTCTGGTCAATACCTTATGCGCGTCGAGGTGATTGGTAAGTGATCCACGCGCGGCGCGCGGGTGCTTCCCGTCCCGCTCTTCCATAGAACATTCCGGATCTGTTGGCTGATGGCGATCCCTCTTTCAACCCCCCACAGCCCTGCACGGTGCTTATAGCCAAGGCGGGGCCCAATTCTACGTAAGTCTGCACCGGCTCCCGCACGTCTCCATGCGCCCGGGTCCCACTCGGAATTCCCACCTCTACGGCAATCATGGTTGGCTGACATGGCCGCTATTGAAGATGTCCTGCGCTCAGATAAATGTCACCGGTGGCGGCTCCAAGACCGGCCAGACCGTCAGTTTCCCTGGCGCTTACAGTGCTAGTGACCCGTACGTACTTCCGAGCATAGCTGGGTAATTGTTTATTGGCTCTCTTTTATTTCTACTCATTAAAGAATTTTCTCGATCAATATTTCCTAGGGCGCGCTGTCCCTGCTTAATCGATCCCTGCAGGCCCCCCCTTTTGCCCCTTTAAGGCCTCCTGTTCTCCTTTCCCACCCCGCAATCCTTCTTTCCACGTGTTTTCATTGTGGTCTCTCCCCATACTGGTCTGATCTCCGCTAGCGAGATTGTCTTCGCTAACCAACTCCGTGTTTAGCGGCATCCTCATCAACATCTACGGCGCCAGTGGCCAGCCTGATAATGGCGGAAATGCGTACCAGATTCCTGGGCCATCAGTCCTGGCGTGCTAGATGGAGCATGGATGGAAGATCTTAGTATTGTAACCGGTGCTTCTGTTTTCTATGTCTTGGGGCTTGAGAGGTGAGGCTTGAATGTGAGGCTTAGTTTCCATCTTCCTGGGTCCGTTGTACATACGCAATCAATCACTCAGAAGCCTTTGGCAAGGAACACATGACGTCCCTGTACGTTGGGTCTGTCTTGCTTGTGTAGTTCCAATCGTGCTTGTGGTTCAGATGTTTGTACTACGGTGTTTTGCAGAGCATTGTAGCACGATTGTGGGTTACAAAAGAATTGATCCTTCGAAGTTACGTTCCACTAGAACTGGACTCGACTTATGTAGGGAGGTGAAAATATTGTCTAGCCACTCTTGTATCATTCTCAACCCCAAATCTCCGTTTGGGCAATTGCTTCGACTACTCACACCATGGCCACATGTTTAAAAAAAAAAAATTATGAAGCGTCAAATAGTTTGGTACTCGCTGTGATACCGTACACGAAACAAGATTGTCGAGGCTTCATAATTGAAGCGTTTCCTGAACATCTTTCCAGTTGCCTGTGCGTCGCTGTTCCAAACATTGAGGTCAATGAACTTTAATAATTGATTAGTATCTGGCACCACACGTTGCAATACCAATACTGCAGTTCCCGGCAGTTCAAGCGCCTATATTACCCCAGGCTTATTCATGCACGTCGGTGTGCAGACAGAAGCATAGGTCACACTACCTGTCGCAGAAGCAGCAGGTGAGCGGTATGCAACAAGTGAAACAAAAAAAAAACTCCCCAAGAAAAAAAAATAACGGAGCGCAGGGTAGTGAGAATCCTGGATCGAGTTACGAATTGACAGTCTATGCGATTGTGTGATCGTTGTCATTGGGACTTGGCGCGATGATTTGGCTAGAGATGCGTTGAGACGTAGCGGCATCCACATCCGAACGAAATCTTCAACTGCGGCCATGCGACGGCTGTACATTGCTTCCACTCGGTCGAAGCGTTCGCACAAGCTCTGTTGGCATATATTGATTTTATTGTGGAAACAATAGAAACGCATGTGATGGTCACACTGACTTGCGCAAAGCGTGGAAGAAATCAAAAATAGTACGCGTCCCGCTTTGCGACATGCGGTGATAGGCTGCAACTAAGTGGGACTGCTGATGGTGGCGGCGCGGAGAAGGCCCAAAAGGGATTGGGACACGGAGTCCCTGAGGAGAAGAGTCCGGGTGATGTTGCAGAGGCTACGCAAGGCGAGAACGCGGAGAAGATGAGATGGCGGGGTGCAGTGTCGATGGAGGAGATGGGCGGGATGGCCGAGCCAATGGCGGTTTGCGCGAATGCGAGGTAGAGGGAGCGCGTGCGGAGGGGCGCGCGGCCATGTGATTTTTTCGGTCGCGATAAGCGATAATGATGCGGGACGGGTGCCGGGCGCGCGCGATGCGGGCAGCCGCAACGGACGCCCAAAAGACCCAGCCACTGCCCAGAAAGCCGCTCAAGCCGGACCATCACGACTCCAAACCACTTCCTTACCCGCCCACGTCGACCGCCCGCACCGGATCCAAAGCGAGGGAGCTGCTGCGCGCAAACAAGGGACGCCCGCACTGACGTCGTGCCCCGCCCAGCTATTGGCAGACCGCCCTCTCACCTCACCGCGCCAAAAGTCACCCGAGAACCAAGAAGTCGCCGCTGCTTGCGTGCACCTCAAAGCATGGCGAACCCAGGGCCGCGCTCGCCGCAACTGGTTCCCTCCAACTCCTCCAGCCCCAGCGTCTCGCACCGTCAGAGCTTCGCCGACAACTTGCGCGGGATGCCAGCTTCCCCGCGCGCCTCGCGCCAGCCCTCTCTGTCGCAACAGGCCCTGCAAGACCTGCTCAACAACCCGCCCGTCGGCAAGAACACCCAGCACAGCGCCTTTGCCGGCCGCGACTGGCGCTCCATCAAGGTCGGCGAGGTCATTGACCCGGAGCTGGTCCGCTTCGTCGAGATTGACACCAGCGTCGAGGAGGCCACAAACGTGAGTCTGCTTTGCGGGGCCCCGCCTTCCCCATGCCCCCTACTTCACTCCACCCTCACGCGACTCTGACCATCAACTAGGTTCTAATCTCCTCCGGCTCTCCTAATGTCGTCCTTCTTCGCGAGAACAAGGAGTCCCACGCCGCCATCGGCACCTTCGACTACAGCGACCTGAACGCCTATCTCCTCCTAGTCGTCGGCCTTGCGCGCCCGGAGGCTTCTGACATACAGTCATTCAATGAGCTCGCACAGAAGGGTCGAGAGGGCAAGCCGATCCCGCTGAAGGATGTCAAGGATCTTGGGAAGAAGGAACCGCTCATCACTCTCCCCCATTCCGCTAGCCTTACCAAGGCTGTCGAGGTTTTCGGCAGTGGCATCCACAGGATTATCATCGTCAAGGAGCACTCGTCAGACGTCATTGGTATTCTGACACAGTTGCGGTTGACGGGATTCTTCTGGCAGAATGGACGCAGCTTCCCTTCGATTGACAACCTCTACCCATCTTCTTTGAGGGAGCTCAACCTCGGCTCCCAGCAAGTCATTGCGATCAAGTAAGTTCCTCAAGTCCGCGCTCACCGTGCATCATGCTGACTTTGATAAACAGCGGCGACAAGCCTGTTACAGACGCACTCGAGCTCATGCATAACGAGGGGATCACCTCTCTGCCGGTCTTGGATAACTCGAATAATGTAGTCGGCAACATATCGCATGTCGATGTCCGGGTAGGTTACCGTACCGTTATATCAAGTTCGAGACATGAGCTCACAGTGCTGTTTTAGTTACTTACCAAGACAACCGCTCTCCCCCTCCTCCGCTCGTCGTGCATTCACTTCATCTCTGTGATACTCTCAGAGCGCGGTATGAATGACGGGAAAGATTCCTTCCCAGTGTTCCACGTTACTCCGCAATCCACTCTCGCACATACCGTCGCTAAGCTGGTTGCCACCAAGTCGCACAGGTGAGAAAATCAGAGCGAATGCTTTTTCGGTTTCGTGGCAACTGATTGTAAACACTGCAGAATGTGGATCACCACACCTCCGTCTCCAGCTTCATCTGGGCCCCCGACCCCTGCGGTCACCCCCGCGCAACCAGCATTCTCTCCGACGTCTTCGACGATCCTTTCCCCTCCGCCAAGCGCTAACTCCAACCATAACCCCGCTATCAACATACCCCCGCCTATCGATACAAACCCCTCATCCGGAAACCCCTCCGGCTCTGCGCCATGGGCGTCTCTTCCGTCGCCGCTTTCTACACCGTCGATCAGCGCGTCAGCTATGCCCGGTGCTAGTCTGTCTGGGCATCTTACGGGCGTCGTCAGCCTGACGGACATCCTCAACTTGTTCGCCCGAGCAAGCGGACTTAGCCCGCATGATCCGAACGAGACCAGGCGTGCCAGGCGACGAAGCTCAAGCGTGAGTGTGAGGAGCAGCTTCGACGGTATCAGAGACATTGCTGGCAAGAGATAGAATTGGCGGTGCTCCGGTTTCAAAGATTGATATCAGCATTTACAAAAGAGGGGTTATCTGCGTGGGAGTACCTGCACGTCAGCCAGTATGCCATTTGAGCGATGAGACAAATCCTCCTCTCATTATTCTAACGGTCGGCCAACTCAAGATTGCAGTAGGCAGGGTTATGCTGCAGAGGGGGCAGTTGAAGCACTAGTACGGACGCATCTGCAAATCTAAATATTTACAAAACCGTCCGGACAAGAGCTTTGGCTCCCCTGCATTGCTGCAAAGCTTGGCGAGCTGATCTAGCATCCCTTCTTTCCCAAACCTTTTTGAGCAAATTTCTTGAGCAAAAGACGAAAAATGCATGATGAGACGTAAGGTTGATTTTTCTTTTCAATTCCTTCACGGGAACATGGGGCGGAATTTGCGAGCGACTATTTCTTTTCATTTCCTTTTCAGCTTCTGCTTTGTTTTGTCAGAAGGACTTTCACTTGAGAGGCTGCGTTATTCTGAAAATGATGAAAGCGAGATTCGCTGCAGTCTTTTTCTTTCTCTCTTCCTTTGATCCTGCGTTTACCCCTTTATCGGTCTGCGAGGTTGAAGCTTTCTGCTACCTTCGCTCGAATTATGACAAGGTTGCCTGCTCTGTTTTCTCTTGATTGCGTTTGTTTTCTTCCTACCCTATAGTGGAAATGAATGTGGCTTCAAGGAAACGGCTTCAGAATGAAATGGACAAGGATCGTAATGGATTATAGGAGGGTTGAGCTTTTGCTTTCCTACCTTACTGAGAATTCATCGTCCTTTTTTACGTGGGTAGTCGAAGTCTCCGTCTGGATAATCTTGTACAGCTTTAAAATCTACATCCATCGGGATATTCGGTTTGAACTCCCCATAAGAAGATGTGTTTAATATCCTGTGCAAGAACGAAGGACCAAACGTTCTGCAACTCCCTAAGCTATAAGCTTCACAACTTAATACTGGTAGAGGAGGCATACAAATCGCACTCTTCACCGAAAATGGAAAATCCGGAAGATGCTCTGCTGTATGGATAATGCCTAGACCGCGGGTGGATATTAGAGAGAACCCACATGGTAAATTGGCAAAACTGATCGATCAGGCCGGTAGAAAGGCAAGTTCAAAGGAGTCGGCCCAGTCCCTATGTCGAGCACCTGAAAATCGTGCGCTTCGTCCCCTCTGGGCTTGCCGTTGCTGACATCCAGAGGATTTTTGTCTCTCTTACACTAAAGCACTTTTGCAAAAGTATGGATAAGGTTTGTGATATTCTTTCATGTCATTCGTCTGTAAATGTATCTCAGATACAAGGAGAAACAACTAAAGGCTAGTAGTCGCAGTTCTAGACCGCATCTGCCTGTAGCTAAACTTGCGTTGCGTAGTTCTGTCGAGGAATAGAGCCAGGAAAGAACAATTGCCCCCCAAGCACCGTTGATGCAAACAAATAGGAAATTGATAGGAAAATAAGAAGCCAACGATGAGAAACATCTGTAGGCAGGAAAGGAAAAGAACGTTCCACTTCCCAGCCCAAGGCCTCGAGCCTTGAGAAGCGCGGAGCAGAAGAGAAAAAAAAGCCAAGAAAGAAGTAGCACCTACCCAAGCGCACCGGAACCATGCAATAAATAGTTTCGAATATTGAAACAGTGAAAGGAGACAAGAGGAGAGACATTACTCATCCAATACATACTTTGGGCGCAAATTAGGCCGCGAAGGACCATACGCTCTTCCTACGGGGAGCTGTTGAAGCAAACGTCCGGACGCAGAATGTGGGTTGTTGTAAGACTGCACAAGTGCGTCCAAGACATCGAATCCAACTACCCACGTAAGCAAGGCGTAACTCAACCCGCATAACTCACCACGCTCCTCTGCTTTCCGCCGTCGACGATGCTGCCCTCCAGCTTCCTGGTCGGCAGGCTCACGACGCTGTCCTTGCGCGGCTTGTACGGCTTGACGGTGCTGGCCTCGCTCGGCTCGCTGATGGTCGAGGGGCGCACGACGTCGTCTTCCTCCTTGCGCTCGCTCCTGCGACTCGAACTACTCTTGTGCGAGCGCGACGAGACGTGGCTCTTCTTGTCGCCGTCGTCGTCGCCGCTGCGGTGTTTCGACTTGGACGAGTGTCTCGAGGAGCTACTGTGCTTACTGTGCTTCGAGTGCCTGCTGTGCGAACTCCTCGCGTCATCTCCGTCCGCATCCTCCTCCTTCCTCGAGCCGCGGCGCAGCGACGAGCGCGACGACCCGGCGTTGGAGATGGAGTCGGAAGGCGCGACGGTGTCGAGGTCGGACGGGCCGTCGTCGTCCTCGGAGTTCTTGTTGCGGCCCAGGATGCTGCCGATCAGGGACGGCGCCTTCGTGCCTTCCGGCTTCACGGTTGAAGCCTTGGACTTGGTCGAGTGCGTGCTGGCGGCCGAGCTGCGGCGCTCGACGGCCGAGGGCGCCGTCGACTTGGGTGGCGTGGGCGGGTAGTCCTCGCGGTCCTCGGCAACGAAGCTGGAGATGAGAGACTTGGCCTTGGACTTTGAGCTGTGGTGTGAGCGCATGCTGCCCGCGGAGCTGCGGCGCTCGGCGCTCTCGTCGACCGAGTCGAGGCGGTCGGCCTTGGAGCGCGAGCTGTGCGCGCTGGGCGCGCTGCTGCGGCGGGATTCCGAGACGTGTGACTTGCGGTCGTCGTCATCGTCCGGGCGGAAGCTGGAGATGAGAGAGGGCGCTTTCGAACCGGACTTGGAGGGCGATTGTGAGGGCGCCTTGGAAGGAGCTTGTGATGGCGCGCGGCTGCTCTTGGGCATCTCGGAGATGACGGAAGGACTACTGCTCTTGCGAGAGTAGGTGCTGCGTGGGCCGACGCTCGAGGCAGGGATGTACTCAACGTCGTCGTTACGCTTCGATACTGATGTCTGCGCGACTGACACGCATGTCGGGTTAAGATTCTTGATTGTTTGCGGCGCGTTTTCCAGCGCACGCGAATAGCGGTCCCGGCTGTCGGCAGAGCTGTACATGGACTCAGTTTCGCTGAAGTTACGGTGGGCTTGCCTGACTGTCGTAGCGCCCGACTGCAGCGCTGAAACCAGCGTGGGGGCGTGAGTGCTACGCGCCGGCGCGGCCTCGATAGCCATGCGCTGGCGCGGAGCGCTGTACATGGATTCTGTCTCGCTGAAGCCGCGCTGCGACGGTGCGCGCTCGTACTGGATCATCTGCTGCACCTGAGACGGCGTGTATCCGCCAAACTCGGACTGCGGCGCGACGCTGGGTGCCTTCTGCGACGGCTCCCTCACCGACTGCGCCTTCTGCGATCCGGCCTGAGACGCAGCGATTGCTGCAGCTTCTTCTTTCGCGCTGTCACGCTCACTCTTGACCATGGCATAGGCCACGGCGGCGCCGGCTGCGGCGCCGATGAGCGTACCGATGATCTTTCGAGCACCAGCATCAGCCATGAGCTCCGGATTCAGTTCCTCTTTCGAGGCCCTGGGTACAACGGGCGCAGACTGAGTTCGCGTGTAGCTAGGCGCAACAGACTCAGCCTTGATGGACGGCGCGTAAACAGAGCCGGGGCCAGCGCTCTTCGGCGCCTGGTACGGGACGACAGTTCTCGTGGCCGTCTTGACCGTGGAGCCGCTGATGACCGACTCGTCGTCGCGCACGCTTCCGTTGACCGACTTTCGCCAGGTCAGGACTCTGCTGAAGCCGCCGACGGATTGCGAATCATCCATGGGATCGACGTTTTCCTTGAACATGACCTCGATGCTGTTGCCGTCGAAGTCAAGCACAGCCGCGTTGAACACGCCATTCTCCGCATCTCGGGTGGCTGGGGACCCATGGGGGCGTGCGCCGGCGGTGAGGGCTGCCGTGTAGAAATTCCTCACGGCAATGCGGTCAGGTGCCGAAAAGGCAATGTGAGCAGCGCCAGCCTTGATTCTGAAGAGAGTGTTAGGATTGGGCACGGATGGCTGCGGAAGCGGACTTACCCAGGAGTCTCCTGGCAGAGGAAGAAGTCGGCTTCATCTCTGATTCCGAAGCCCACTTGATTCCCCTGCTGGCCAATGTACTTGTAGCCGAGCGGTTGCAGCGCGGCCAAGAAGAAGGAACATGAGGTAGGGAGGTGGGAGACGGTGAGGCCTATGTGGCTGATCATGTTGACGGATTGAAGAAAGAAAGAATGGCTCAGCAGAAGTCGACGCGCAGCGGATTTCTGCTTATATCCAGAGCAAGAAGAGCTTACTCAGAGTTGCGGTGTATTGCTAGGAGGCTGGAAAGGATCCGCGCCGTGATTCTAGTCGCAAGCGACCTTATGCAGCAGCCAGGAGAGGGCGCCAGGCCCGTCTATATAGCGCGGCGCGGAAGTCGGCGAGAAGTTGCCAATGGCGACGAGAGGCGCATTAGCCGCATGGTGCATCAAACGCGCGATTCTGGACGACCGGGGGGATCGCCTTCCGCAAGGGCCGCGCTGTCCTCGGGATCCCACGGCGGCATACCCACCGCGAGTGGATGTTTCGCGGCGTCGCGGACTGCCACGTCGCAGCGGATACCCTGTCCGCAGACGTGGGGGAGTCGTTATTGGCTTGCGGGCAGCGGCCGTCCCCATCGCACTAGCCGCTTCCGCCCAAGGCCCAAAGCCAGGCTCACGACCACCACCCCGAGCAGAAGGCCGATTTGCAGACCAACGCCTTCGATGGGGCTTCCTCATTCTAGCCCCCAGCACTCATCAGGCCCGCGCCGTGCGCCGACGTCCGCGGCACTTTGATGACGAGCATGACTTCGTGCCCACCCTTGCTATGACATTACACGCCTCCCCGTTCTGGCAGCGGCCACATGTACAGCACCGACTCGAAAACCGGTCCCGCGCGCCTCGTGAACGCTGCCACGAGACTGCTAACAGCACTGCCTCTCTTGGGCGTCGTAACCTTCTGCTGCATGCGCCGCCGGATGCAGATTGATGAAGCTAGAGCGGGCCGTGACCCAAGCTCCCCACCACCACGCCGCACGGCGCAAACAACGGCGCGCCGGTGAGGGACGTGCAGATGATTTGAGGCGATCCAACAGCGTAGATCGCCACTTTGTGCGACCCAAAGCCAGCGTGCCAGCCCTTCAGCGAGCGGGATCTGGGGTAGCGGAGCGGGAGAGCGGCCATCTCTACGTCAATTCGGCGCAAGATTCTGCATCCTCTACGTGCGTCGTCACATCAGCACAATCCATGCCCACCGGTCGTGCAACTTCCGGGGGTGGAGGCCTGGGCGGCTACCGCGACTACGAATGGGATGGCGACCCGCTCAGCAGCCTTCTACTTATGCGTGTGTTGGTGCTTCGCCAGCCAGCATGATCTAGCCTCGCCTGCAATATTTCAACGCTGCCCAAAGTCCCGCCCCAGATTGCTAAGATTGGCTTGCGACTCCAACCATGCTGTCTATTCGAGGCGAAAAGGTAGGGCAGCTTCGCAAACGCAAACACAACATACACCGGTGGTGACGAGTGCGTTCTGGGGCCTCGTTCTCGCCTTGTCCAGGCATCGCTGTCTTTCCTCGGGCCAATCGCCGCGGTCCGTCCCTGCCGTCCCGGCGAACTCCTGTCCACCGCATGCTGCGCCTAGACGCTTGTCGTGAGAAGGAAAGAGAGTTGCAAATCACATATTCACGTGATGACACTCGGAAAAAGAAAAGTGAAGTCATCTGGTAAATTATTACGCGGACGTGGACAAGCCACCGCGCGGCATTGTGAATGCTATCCAAGTCAGTGCTACCTCCGGCACAAACGCCCTACTGAACGCCCGCCTAAGTATGCTAAGTTTTTTTTTCGTGCCAATGAAATATAAAAAAAAAAATTGAGAAGAGATAGGACAGTGCCCAAAGATACGAAGAAAAGCCGCAGAGCAAGTTGAAGTGCTTTGCGAAGAAGATGCGCTTGTGAGTCTGTTGAAAGAGCCTGATGTTTTGGTTGCAAAAACAGAGACCGCTCCACAGATCCTCATGAGACGGGCATTGGACTGGAGCCTGGATGTTGTGATCGCGGCTTCCAATGCATTCCCGGTGTTCCCTTCCCCGCGAAGCAACGCTTCAACCCCTGCCCTGTGTGGCCCTGCTGCGAGTTAGGATATCTTGTGAATTAGATGATGTTCCAGACCTCCTCGGCACCGTGGCAGAATTTGGAGCATGCTACACTGGCACTGAGACTGTAGTTGCTGATGGAGATGGAATCGTCCTTGAACTCATCGGCGAAGTCATCCTTGCCCTTGGCCATGGCGCCGATGAAAACGCAGACGCTCTGGTTGGGGTCCAGGTCCTCGATGTACTCGCGCACCTTGACGACCGGGGCGTCGAAACTAAGCGTGACCTTGCGGCAGTTCGGAGGAAGATGATCGGTGATGGGGTTCTTGATGACCTTGAGGAGCTTCTCCTGCGACGTGGTGGACCGGATGGACAGACGGTGCAACAGTTGCACCATCAGACCGGCGAAACGCTTGAAGGTACGAGGGATGCGCACGCTAGGGCTGACTTCAATAAGGACACCCTTGGCTGTGTGGATGTAGATCTGGAGCCTTCCAGCCTTGTTGATCGGCGAGTCGAGAAGGGTAAGCAGGCACTAGGATGCAGTTAGTGGCTGCGCTATGTTGAATAGCGAGGTGGGCCTATGGCAGACCTGGTGGGTGATGTCTGGACGCGCATCACTGATGTCGCGGCCCATCTTCCTCATGATACCAATATGCTCGTCGCTGTTGAGAAGCGAGTACTTGTCCTCCTTTCCGACACCGCCGCGTCCGCCATGAGAGGCCTTGTAGGTCTCAAGACTGGCATTGGAGAGGACGACGATGAGGCGCTGCGTGTCCTTGTCGCTATGAGGAATGGGTTGCGCTTGTTCTGCGACAAGCTTCGGCAGATCAGGAGGCGGAAGCGATTGTGTCCCTGCAAAGACAAACATGGCGATGGTTAGAAGCGAAGGAAAACGGGTGGAGCGCGGGTTCGGCGAGCATATATCGGAACCGGCGTTCGTTCCACACGTGCAGCGGCTACTTACTGATTCTCTTGGTGCCGCGCTTCGCCAAACGTGGGCTCGGCGGCTGCTCTGTTTGCTCCTGCTGCAGCTGCTTTTGCTCCTCGAGCTTGACTCCGCCGTCCACCTGAGACGATGATGAGGCCATGGCGTGTGATGGTGTTGGTAAGTGGTGGAAAAATGTTAGTTTGGTGTGCTACAAGAATTCTGTCGCTGGTCAGCTCTCGCGATGTAACGCGCCGGGAAGTTTGGTGGTAGAGGTGTTGGGAGGGTTTGGTGCTGCGATCAAATTTTACGCTGGTGGCCGAAGGAACTAGGCGGGGCTCCTACCGGCTGGGACGGCGACTTTCACGGGCGATTGTCGCACACCTCCACCCATGACCCTGCTTCGAGTCACACACGCGTGGTCCGAGGGAAAAATGTCACGCTAGCCTGCCCTTTTTCGCCGACTGCCAGAGAGCTGGTAACATCCTGGCGGCGCCGAAAAACTCGGAGCACCGGCGAGTTCCAAGAAATCTCTCGCCGATGCGCCCTCCGTCCGAGGCCACCTCCCGGACCGTTGCCGAAGCCGACCGATATAAAACATGACAAGGTCTTAGAAACCAGCTCGCCAGGTTTCTTTGAATGCGGCACCAGTCTGAGGATGACGTGCTTTGCCCATGCACGCGGCACAGCTACCCTAGCATGTCGAGTGAAGAAAACCTCAATGCGGCACAGCAGGCCTTCTCATTCGCCTGAACAAATTTGCATCGAAAGAGCCACAGCCAGTGTCGACCCACTAACTCTTACACTGACTGAACCTGTTTTTCACTGACGGAGTTAAACTGCGTTCTCCGTGATGATGGCGGCGGGGTATGCAGTCATAATAAGCAGGCGCCATGCGGGAATGAGCACCAGAACCAACTTCCCGTCTCCTCCACAGCAACAATGGCTTCCGCCCAGCCCTTGACTCTCGCCGGCAAAGTCGCAATCGTGACCGGCGCGTCAAGAGGCATAGGTGCGGCGGTTGCTTTAGAGCTTGCCAACCGCGGCGCGAAAGTGAGTGCTGCGCCATATTGCCGAATCGCACATGCTGACGTTCCACACTCAGGTCGCCCTTACATTCACCTCCGCCAGCAGTGAAAATACCACCAAAGAGGCCGTGGCCAAAATAAATGGCCTGGGCAACGGTGCTGCGGCGGTCATGATCCAAGCAGACCTGCGCCAGCTCGATGCTCCGAACAAAATCGTGACCGAGACGACAGCAGCCTTTGGCGACAGCATCGACATCCTCGTGAACAACGCAGGATGTGAGCTGATCAAGCTGCTGCCTCATCTCACGCCCGAAGATTACGCCTACTGCATGGATCTCAACGTACGCGGAGCCTTGTTCATGAGCCAAGCTGTGCTGCCCCATCTCCGGAAGCCGGCGCGGATCATCAACATGTCGTCGGTTGGTGCGCGTGTCGGGTTGACTGCCGGCTGCGTGTACCTTACATCCAAGGCGGCGCTGGAGGGCTTTACGCGTGCTCTGGCTGCAGAACTCGGCCCGCAAGGCCACACTGTCAATGCCATCCAACCCGGCCCGACCAATTCGGACATGATGGCCAAAATCCCACCCGAGATTGTTGAGCAGCAGAAGAAGACGACGCCGTTGGAGCATCGAGTGGGCGAACCCGAGGACGTGGCGCTTCTCACTGCGATGGTGGCAGAGCCGCAGAGTGGCTGGATGACGGGACAGTGCATATCGGCGTCCGGGGGTTGGTTGATGACTTAACGGGTGGTAGGTAGCAATGCGAAAGCGTTCTCTGCGGTCAGCTTGCATCAAACGATAATCAGGCTCTCGTCGACTGTTTTGCGCCAAGTCGGTATCGGCACTCACATGCAGCAACTGCGCAACCGCCGGGCCCACCGAGCAGCAACAGTCAGGTCTGTTTTGGCGCTGCTCTGTGCTGTGTTGGAGTGGAGCTAAGCTGAGGCCGGCGGCTACAGCCCCACAGGATTTGGCGAAGGCGACGCCCAAACGCTGAGTGGAGCAGATCACACACACCTGCGACGCGGCCAAGACGCCGCCCAACACGCTCGCACTGTCCTCGACGCTGCTGTCGCAGCTGTCGTAGGGGCGAAAGCCGCATCTGCCCCACCCCAGCCATGCATGACACCGCCGTACCTGGCGCTAGTCAGGAGACAAACTCAAGACACATCCTCGACGTCTTCGGTGTCCGCTACACCACAACGCCCAGCTAATCGCCGGCCTGCGCCGGCTTCGCCATCTGACCAGTTTCGATTGTGGTCCGATTTCTCTCGCTTGCCAAGCTTCAAATGCCGCCTATCCCTCCCTCCTCGAGCCTGTTAACTCTGTGTTTCCTCGCCGCCGTTGCTGCTCCTTCGTTAACTCAGCCGGCTGCTGATCCCTAAGTCGCGCCGCTTATTTTCCGTTCACTAACTTTTAGTGCTGGCACTTTGGTATGCCCTGAGCCCATCATATCTGAAAGTCGTCCCGCTAACCCTGCGCGAAGAAAATATCACTCTTTAATTCTCATCCTTCTTTCACGATTTTCGAGCTGGCCTCGTCGGTGCCTAATTTCCCTGGCAGCTTCGGCGCGTACTATTCACCCCAATCTCGACGCCGCAATGTCCTACGCATCTAGCCTTACCGGTAAGGAGCGGTCAAGATGGCCGCCCTTGACCCGCATGCTGCTTTCGGGCGAAATGAGCGACACGCCCATCCGCCAAGAGACGTTGCGCGAACGCTTTGACCGGTGGATGGTGAACGAGGGGTGGCGGAGGCTCTTCGTCTTCACCTTCATGCTGGCCCACGCCATGATCTTCAGCTTCGGCGTCGTCCATTATGGCCTCAAGGACAACTTGACCCAGTCGCGAGAGCAGTTTGGAAACACTTTCGTCATTGCGCGTTCCGCTGCACTGGTCCTCCACTTCGATGTCGCCCTCATCCTCCTCCCGGTTTGCAGGAACCTGATTTCGCTGCTGCGCAGGACCTCTCTCAACGGCGTCATCCAATTCGACAAGAACATCACCTTTCACATCCTTGTCGCCTGGTCCATCGTGTTCTTCTCTTGGGTCCACACCATTGCTCATTGGGTCAATCTGGGCCGTTTTTCAGCCGCCAACAACTTGGGTTTCGTGGGCTTTCTCCTGGCAAACTTGATCACCGGCCCCGGATGGACTGGCTATGTCATGCTTATTGCATTGATGGCCATGGTCTTCACATCGGTCGAAAAGCCGCGCCGTGCAAACTACGAGCGCTTCTGGTATACCCACCACTTCTTCATCATCTTTTTCGTAATGTGGTCCATCCACGGAGCCTTCTGTATGATTCGTCCGGACTTTGCGCCTTATTGCAACACTGTTGGTGTGTTCTGGCAGTACTGGATGTACAGCGGCTTCCTCTACCTTGCTGAGAGGACTGCGCGTGAAGTGCGTGGAAAACATAAGACATACGTCTCCAAGGTCATCCAGCACCCTAGCAATGTCTGCGAGATCCAGATCAAGAAGGAAAACACCAAGACTCAGGCTGGCCAGGTAATTGCCCCTTTCCGAGCTGCATTTGAGGTGGTATTGACGTGATACAGTACATTTTCTTGTGTTGCCCCGAGGTCTCAGTCTGGCAGTACCACCCTTTCACACTCACGAGTGCGCCTGAGGAAGACTACATTTCCATTCATGTCCGTTGTGTTGGAAACTTCACAAGAGCTTTGGCAAAGGCACTGGGCTGCGACTTTGACAAGAAGGAAGTGAAGGAGAAAGATACTGCTGTCGTCAGCGGTTCGGCCGATGAGGACAGTGTCGATCCCAGTTTGCGCCGGATTCTCCCCCGAGTCTACATCGACGGTCCTTTCGGCAGTGCTTCGGAGGATGTCTTCAAGTTCGAGATTGCCGTTCTGGTTGGAGCTGGTATTGGTGTTACGCCGTTCGCCTCTATTCTGAAGAGTATCTGGTACCGGATGAACTACCCACAGGGCAAGACGAGGTTGAGGAAGGTTTACTTCTTCTGGGTCTGCAGGGATTTTGGTTCCCTGGAATGGTTCAGGTCCCTACTTGCGGCTATCGAAGCCCAGGATCTAGAGGACCACATTGAGATCCACACAGTAAGTAGCCACCAGGCACCTCCAGTTCGAAGCGCATACTAACACGCAATCAGTACCTCACCGCCAAGGTCAAGGTCGACGACGCAGCGAACATCATGATCAACGACGCCAACGCCGAGCAAGACGCCATCACTGGTCTGCGCGCGCCCACTAATTTCGGCCGCCCCAACTGGGACATGATTTTCAAGTCGATTCGCAAGATCCACAGCCCTGCCGAAGCTGGTGTCTTCTTCTGCGGACCCAAGGGTCTGGGAAGTCAGCTGCACATCAAGTGCAACATGTATACAGACAAGGATTTCCATTTCGTCTGGGGCAAGGAGAACTTCTAATGCGCGTCCGCGCGAATCACGATCTCCTTTTTCCTTGCACGGCGGCGTGGTTATCTTATTTTTCGGTCTAGGCTCAAGTCGGAAGGGTATAAAAGACTTGACGATAGGGATATTGAAAGGATAAGGAGAAGGTTTGGGCTTTGCCGATCTTGCCCTTTTTCTTTTTTTCTTTTTTAACACACGGTTTGCACGATACCTATCCAGAGCTGGTCTTCACGTTTAAGCGATTTTGCAATATCAAGTTCTGCCCCATGTAGAAATGTAGAAAAATGGAAGATCCGATTAAGAAAATTAATAAATTTAATGCGATGGCGCCGTGAACTCTTTGAAGCTCTTGGATGACTTGGCAGTAAGAGAATCCAATACACACCGCGTGGACTGGCGAGGAAGTAAAATTCTCCAAGGGCGCTTATAGAGACAGTCAAGACGCCACGCAATCGTGCACAAGAGTTGTCGTCAGTATAGGTATCAGATGTCGTACGATTTTTTCCCTGAGCATTGACCCCTTACTGTATCAGGCAGGGTGCTATAGCTTGGCTGTAATAACAGCGTTCAATGCTACGCTTGCCACGAACTGCAAATCAATCATCTCGAAACGACACATCGCTTCAGAATCTGATACCAAACAGTTACAATATTACCTCGCAATTAATACTCCGAGTTCCGATTTTACCTCCGAGTGTCCGAGAGCTTGAAAATCAACCATCTCTGAATTTACCATGCTTGCTTCCATTTAAGCCTTGCGCTTCTCCACCATGGCCATCGATATTTGAATGTATTTCTCATATTTCCTTTGTCGCCTCTATGACTTACCAGTCCGGACTTCGATGGTGTGCGGCGACCGATTTGCAGATATCGGTGCTGCTTCCGAGATAATTTCCAAAGGTCCGTGGGCGCAATATTCACCCATCAAGAACGACGACGTGGCAAAGCATACAATTCGCGCCTAAACTAAAGCTACCCTATGCTATGTATCAAATGAAAAGAATGAAAAGAAGAGAAGACCATAGATACACGGAAAGCGACTCCGGTGTTTGTCAAACACTCCTTCCAGAAGTACTCCTGTGCAACTTTGACAATGTTCTTTCAACTAGTCCTGGAGACCTTGGCCGGGGCTCTGATGTGCTGGAGAAGGTGGGTTCAAGGTCAGGGACGATAGCCTGGGACGAGGAGCTTTCATATCGAGTCGAGGCCTCGATCGACCTGGGAGTACTCTCGTTGGTACGTAAAGTGGGAGGTGAAGACCCTTCCGTGGTTTTTGACGTCTCCGATATATGTTTGTAACCGCCGTGAAAAGACAGTCCTTCATCTTCTCTACGGAGAGTACCACTTGCGTTGGGCTCCAGGAGGCAATCGCCTGGGAGCTCGTATATATCCTGGGACACTGGGTCCTGCTCGGCCTGTGCGGGTTGGCTCACTGGTTGTGCAACATCGGAATCAGGAGTTCTTGGGGATGGTGAAAATCGGCCTCTGATGCCTCCAAACCGGGAGAAGGGCTTTCCCTTTGGCATTTCGACATCTTCCGGCGGTACATCCACCTTGACATTCGGCGAATTCGTCTTCTCCGATGTTTCCCATGGGTGTTGCCCGAAGATTTCTGCAGATGTGCGCCACGCTGGGGGAGGAGTAAGTCCAAGATTGTCCATTGTAGACGTGTCAGGTTGAACCCAGCCCAAGCTTGGTCCATTAATTTGCCCAAACCAGCGTCGATTATTCCGAACAGGAGCGAGAGCAGTATTCCTGCGAGGTCCTATGGTGTTGTCAGCCTCATTTATTTAATGCAATGGATTGAAGTTTCACTCACCTGCCCTGTTATCTACTTCATCGTCGTCAAGACACCGCGGAAACCCACTGATCGGATACGCGCTGTTGTGTCGATCTTGGAATGAAAGACGTATTTCAGTCTCCGAACGACTGTAGGACAGGTTGAAGCTCACGCGGATGAGAGGAAATTCGCGGTCTCTGATCATGAGGTTGAGGTCTTCCTGTGCGAGAATAAAGCTGTTTTTGGAATGCACCAATCTTCCCGCTTCACTGAACTCGAATTTCGGCAAGTAATCCATTTCCGCCCATTGACGGAGCAAGGTGCCGATCTCACTGATTTCGACTGATTTTGGGGGGAAACGGCAGCAGATCCTTCCTGGTTTCAATCAGCGCCGGTTCTTCACTAGATCAGATAGATTTCACTCACCAGTAGCTTTTCCGTCCTTTATGCGGCCATAGAGCTGAAAATAAAAGCTCGTGGCTATCAAGCGCTTCGCTATCTGCAGCAAATGACTGCTTTCGTAGCCTTCTGAATTATGCGTCCGGCGCACGTCATCTTGGATGGATTTCATCTTCTTTACATCATCTAGCGCTGGGACCTCTCTTTTCAGCTCTGGATTGACACGGTCGAGTCTGGAAACATCCCATGATTTCGCCACCGTGCTGTAGAATTTGTCCCAAGTTTTATTGCAGTTCAATGCAGACTCGAGGTGATCCTTGGCCAATTGGTACATAGTCGGCAGGAGTCCGGTCCACACCTGATGCGTTTTTTCGGGCTGAATGCCCGATAACCGGGTCTCTAGCTCTTTACTGGTTCCCGTACCAAGGGAGAGGATAAAGTCGGGAAACTTGCACGGTTCGTTTGGCCAGATGTTTTGTCGCTCCATAATGGCGACATCAATCGGGTTGTTGTGAAATATGGCACCGTCGAAGTAAGTCTGCCCTGTCCTTCTATGCACGAAAGGCTTGAAGAACCATGGGGCAGCAGATGTTGCACGGGCTCTACAACTCTGGATCAATTTCAGTCACTGTTGAGTGTGCAGCTGCGAACTTACGCTTCCCAGATCTTCAGTTCTTCGTTAATTGTTTCGCCCCTCTGGTAGTGGTAATCCACTGTTCAATTAGTCCTGAAACCCTTTTCTTCGAGCCTTCTAAACACTCACACTTCTCGGAATAAATATGCCGACTATAGTTTGTCAGGGCAACAGCCATGCCAGAAGAAGTCGATGTGACTACCACTTTTTTTGACGATTCGTAATGCGCAAATGGCCGTTTCCCACCGAAAATGTAATCGTCAGTCCCGAAAGCATTCATGAGTGCTTCCTCGAGTGGCTTTGTCTCGTATGCAGAGCTTCTCAAGCTTGTGACGAGTGGGCCCACAAGCGGGATTGCCGTACCTGTGCGCGGAGTGAAGGCTGTGGACACCAGGCTTTCGAACCTTCCAATGCATTCTTGGACGCTCCACTCCTTCACGCCGAGACCTAGGGCGATCAAGCCTCCAGTGCTATTTCAGTCAGCGGCGGCAAGAGTCATACGAGGTAGAAGTGTCTTACCTGGTGCCCACGATCAGGTCAAAGAAACTCGTGACTGCAAGTCTGTTCTCCATAGCTCGTTCGATGCCTTGAAGAACTTCAAGCTCAACAATTCCCCGCATGCCTCCTCTGCATTTACCATTAGCGTCCATTAATATGTCCTAACAATTAAGGAAGCATACCCGTCCAAAGTCAAGATTCGAACTCCAGCGGTTTTGGGCTTTAGATATATTGTCCAAGGATGATTTTGCCTCGGACCAGTGCACAAAGGGCATGACTGGATGGTGAGAGACATTTGTTTTGCATCGTACTCTCCGTACATCCTCGCGCACTTGGTGCAAATCGTGTGTCCGCAAGGTAGTGCATGCTCAGGTACATCGAAAAGACAGCAAAAGCAAGCAGTGTGGCTGTGATAGTGGCGGTCTGCCCCATCGTCATTGAGACTTCCCCAGAACGGACGCAACGTTTGCTCTTGATGGATTTCTTTCACCACAGCCATTTCATTTTTACGTTTAACGTCCCGATTTTGCAGGTCCAGAAGCAGCTCCTGCAGAAAGCGGAAAACTCTTGTCTCAAAGTCGTGTTGAAGCTCTTCGCAAGATATTGATGCCACAAAATCTCCGGCTGCAAATATCTTACCATCCGACGTCTGATGTCCTTTAGAGTGACCAGTATTGACGTTGATACACCGCATGTCGTTCTCAGGCTTGGTGTATTCGCAAGGCCGGTGGCTTTCGGCAAAATTCTGGACAGCTGAGCGGAGATGTCCAACATAGTGAGGGAATATGTCCTTGATTTCGCCTGTGAACTGTCAGCATGTGAAATTTTACATTATTCGATGAAGACAACAATACCCCCTTTCTTGTTGCGGACAACATCCAGCATTATGCAGGAAGCGACCATACCACTCAGATGGCGAAGAAGCTGTTGGGAATCTTTCTGCCACGTTTTCATCATGTTGATAGCCAATTTCAGGATATTCCCAGCAAAATTGAACGGGATTGGGCTGTTAACATTGGATGCTCGAACGAAGTCGAAAGGGTCTGTCAGGGTGGTTGCGAAATGTTCGACAGCACACTCCATGTATGTTTGCAAGTCTCCGACGTCAAAAAGCATGCGGAGGCGCTGTCTCGTTTTGTGTGATTGTTCGCAGCTGTTTTTGATGCTGAGATAAAGCTTCTCAGCTTGCTCGTGAATCAATTTTGGCTGCTGTCGTGCAGGAACCCGGATGACCTGTCGCAGTCAGCATGATGAAAAACTATGGGGTCCTGAGCATATTTCGTACTTGCACCGAGCTGTAGTAGCAATCTACTAGAGATTCGAAGCTGTTGACCACTCTCCCCTTTTTCTTCCAGATGTCTGCATACTTTCTGATGGCGTCGCTTTCATGCAGTAGACGAGATAGCGCTGCGAAGACTTCTTTTGTGGTGGCATCGGTACTCCAGAATGACTCTTTGGTGTCTCGATCTGGGTCGGGTGGATCTGAAGCATTGAAGACAATGATAGCATGTGGCAAAGAAGGTTGGTTTGAGGATTTCTCCAATGCTGAATCCGCCCATTCAATCAGAGTTTGGAATACACTCTCGAGGACTCTTGAGCGTAGATTTCCATTAGTACATTTATTTATGTGGTTAGAGAATCTGGGACAGCTAGCAGCTTACTTTGGATTTTTGACCACGAAGACGACCACATCAGAGAAGATGTAGAGTAGTCGGGGGTAAAGATTCTTGACGGCGAATTGGCGAGATGGGTATTGATTATTCCATGTGATCTCTCTCTCGTATACTATAAGCCTTCGGTTGACATCATCGCCCACATATTGTGAGCTGCCAGGGATCGGGGTGTTGCTGGCCATGGGCTTGTATAGTCTTTGTTTCAGCGCCGCGGCGAGTGGTGCTCTGTCACCGCCCAGAAGTCCCTCGCAATCGGCATAGAGAATTGGAACATCACTGGAAGTCGTCCCAGGGTCGGCATAGAGGTGCACGTCTTCAGATGTGGGTTGGATGGAAGTTGAGGAGCCCACAACTGGAGTCTGTAAAGGTTGGGAGTCTTGATTCTGATTTTCGATGAGGAGTCTGACCAAGGAACTTTTCCCTGCGCCTGTGTCTCCAACAAAAGACACTAACCCAGGTGTTCGACTCCTCTGTGTGTTGTCCTGATTGGGCCTCTCGCTTTCCGTAAGCCTTGATGTCAGTTCCAACAATCGACCGTATAGCTGAAACGACGGACGGGAGTCCTCGGGGCGAAAGATGCCAAACCACGCTGTTTGTAGATCACCCTTGTGCATTCTTTCCTCTTCCTCTCCGGCTGAAGGCGGCATCATAGCGTTCTTGATCCTTGTGGCTATGCTGGCTTGCATCTTCTCGTGAGAAGATAATCTCTTCCGGTGTGGTACCTGTGTTTCCCAGCATCCATCACAGTAATACGCATCGCATCCATGGCAGTAGCTGAGTGACTGGATGATATTCTCACAGACGGAACAGCGAGACCGATCTTCAGTCGATTCCTCGGCTAATCGGCCGTCAAATATGCTCGTAGGTCGGGGTTCTCCTCGGGAGAACAGGAGGCTGCGGCGTTTTGGCGAGGCTGAGTCTCGTTTGCTTTCACTTCATCAGTATTTGCGCAGTGTTTTGCCAAAGGTGAGGCACTGTATTACTTTTTGGGCAGTGAAGGAGTGTTCTGGGATCCAAAGCTCACTCTGCTTCTAGTGTTGAGGAAAGAGTCCTCTTCATCCGAAGGAAGCCTCTCACACATTGCGCCACCGAAACGACGATATGGTTGCAGAAAAGAAAATTTGGGGATCAGAAAGTGCCAGTACTGTAGGGTGGCTTTTATATTTAGTCTCTGTGGGTAGTATCGAGTAAGCCCCGTTTTCGCAACGGCTCTTCCTCATCGCACAGTGGCCGGGGCAGGAGATTACTGAGGGGTTCCGCGGCTAGAGGCTGGTGGAACGCTTACAGATTCTGCTTAGTTTAACACGAGGGCTTGGCCGAATAATGATGATATGGTAGGTGAGGACCCCATTCCAGTCTTCAGCCGCAGAATCCTTCTATATGGAGAGTCTAACTTGATTGGTTGAGGCCGAATTTATGGCCATGCAAATGGACCGGTTGGTGTCAGTGGTGTGCATGAAGATCGAGGATGAAGGCACGAAAACGATAATTGGACGAGAATACAGTGAGTCACTGCTGTCAACCACCTCTCTCATCAACCTTCCTCTCTTATTTGCCCATGTCTGCTTGCCGTTGTTGTATCTTATTTAACATATGGCATTAGCCTTCACCCTTCCGTTGCTCCCATCATACTTTTGCAAGCTGGGTAGTGCCGTGAAATACAGCAATGGCGATTTATCTTTCTCTGTAGCTCGCAACAAAAAACGCCATCCGCGCAACCCATGCCTGGTGTGGTTCCACAGGCCAGGGAGACGTCAGCCTTGGCCATGTATTACCTGACAAATTTGGTCAACCTTCCCGGATTGAGGTTGTGCCAAAAAGAAACCCTGTGGGATAACCCGGTGTTTGCGTCAATTGTCTCGCGCCATTTCTCTAAGCTGAAAAATGTGGAATTTTCAGCTAGCCTCCACTGGGTCCAGATCGCTGTTTACCTCGCATAACTGCTGCAGCTGAACATGATCAGCAAGTCCCGAATATTCAGCTTCATTGATAGTATATTTCTGTTAATAATATATCTTAGGTCTTAGTGCTTTGCTCGTTGAATTACGTGATGACCCTGGTCTCAGTGTCTGTGGACACATCAGATTTCCACCACTTTGTGCCCGTCCGTCTGCCAGTTTGAATTTGGCTTCTTCACAATCATGCCCATTCGGCTAGTCCAGTCATCTCGACTAGTTTCTTCAACCAGCGCCTCATGCAGGTGCAGTTTTCATTCGTATGTACAATCGCCTGTCGCCGTCTACCTTAACAAGGCAGCCACGCATGGGGAGGTCATGAGTTGAGACGTTAGCCATAGTTAACAAGCCAGCCGAGCCGATAAGTAACGCTAGCAGGAGAACATTTCCCGACTCTTGAATGTTACTCGCCAGCGCTGCACGCAAATAAACAGTGATTGTTGCAAATGCCGTCAATAAGCGCTTAACTGAAGGCTCGTCCCGAAACCATTGAGCCTGGCGTTAAATTTGTGGCCTGATCAACCCCACAGCTGCAGGTTTAAGGCAACGGCTAGCCGGAAGCCTTACTTCACCAGATAAGCAAGATGCGCCAAGATTCAGCCTCAGAGGCAATGTGTCGCAACCCGCCTTCAGCCTTGCCCTCTTTATCGTCGCTGAGGGGGTTAATTGCTTTTAACGAGCTCAGCTGCAGCTGAATGGACATTCAGCCTTGTTTCAGAGCCCTCATCCATGCGCTATCGACCGATGGTGGCTGTGTGTGTGTGTCTTGATACTCTAGAAACTTGGAGAATAATTGTCTCAAGAAAACAGTACATTTTCTGCATTTTTCGATCCATGTTCGTAGTATATACATGAAAGCGTAATTAACTTATATACACATTAGATATTTTTACATCCTCCCCGTATCCCTCTTGACTTAAAAGTACTCGCAGTTCTTGGGGGATTCGACCTTGTCGGTGCGGATCTCGAAGGGAATGCACTTGTCCTTGCCCTCTTCGTGGGACCAGGCCTTCTCGGCGTAGACGAGGTACTGGCCATCGATCTCGGTGGGGCAGGCCAGCCAGTTGCCGCCATCGTAGTACAACTGAGAGATGTCGGGGCCAGCGACGCGGGTGAAGTGGTCGGTGACGCTGTCGGGGGTGGTGGCAGGGTCCTGGGAGGGGGCCAGGGAGAAGATGCCGCCGGCGGCACCGCCAATGTTGACGTATGCTATTTGGTTTGTAAGTATTCGGGTCTCTAATTTTTGAGGAATGGTTTTGAACTTACCCTCCTGGGTGTTTTGCTTGCCGTCACCGTAAGTGGTCAGAATACCGCGGTCGTTGGGGCCGTCGAGCACGGGCTCGTCGCTGCCGCAGGTGGAGTTGGTGTCGCGGTAGATGTAGAAGAAGCCGCCGCTGACGTCAACGTAGGCGTAGTGGATAGGCTGCTCGTAGGCCAGCGCCATCATCTTGAACGGACCGCTATCGGGGAAGCGGTCGTCGACGGGCGCGGCCATGCTAATGCCGGCGGAGATGAGGCCGGAGGCGAGGAGACCCGTGAACTTCATTTTGCTGAAGAAGGAGGAGGTAGTAGTAGTGGTGTTGGAGGAGGGTTGGTAGTGTGAATTGAAGCTGATGCTGGTGGATGTAGAAAAAAACACTACGCTGCAAGCAAGCTTTCTTTTATATCTGGAGCATTTGGGACCAGGGGCAATGCAGATCATCGGAAAGTCGGTGGCAAGACGCAGGAATACGAGGTTCCGTCTATTCTCTCCTTGGCGTGACATTGAGGTGAAAAATAGAGTCCATGGTACCTTGTTCCTTGTTTTCACATGCCTTTCAGATGAATCTTTTTTATTTCGGCCTCCTCTGTCGAGATAGTCCGCCAACCGAGAGGGTTGTGGCAGAGAATACAATACACCGACGATTGAGCAGCAAGTGTATAGGTCATGGCGTAGAAGGTCACACCTGGAGTGGACCGCGCCAAGGAAGTAAATATAGCCATTCTACCAAGAATCAAACTGCAGCCGGTCCGCGCGATTGTATGTGTGGGGGAAATCGTTCGAGAAAAATCGGCTGGAATGCGGCCGATAGGTTGGATGGGTCTGCATCGACCAACTTGGTTGCCAGTGCTCAAGAGCTCTGATCAAATGAGACCTCCACTCGTCACCGCTACATTCCCCTATTCTGATACAGCGAGTTGCACGTTCATTAAAACATCGCGCTTGCGTCGTCTGTGCCAATCGGAGCTTTTCTTGACTGAGCATTTGGTAGTGTCTCGGTCTTGCAACCCAAAAGTAGGGCGCGTTCTCTGATTATAAACATCAATAGCACATACATCTCTTACGTACGATCATAAGTCGCAGAATGCAGGGATTATCGCTCACTTCTACTGTCAGTCGCCCAGTAAAAGGCCAGGTGACTGCTTGTTGACTGGGAATGATAAGTGCTGTCAACAACATGTTCTTTCACGTACGACCATAGGTCGCAGAATGCAGGGCTTCCCGTCCGCTCAGCCGTACTTAAGCTGCGAACCGGCCGATTAGTACTCAAGTGGGTGACCATTGGGGAATCCCGGCTGTTGTACGTTTTTTAATTTTCTTTTTGGCACTCCCGTAGGTGGGTGGGTTCCATTTTGCTCCCGTGCGTGTCCCGGGCTTCTTCCGCAGTTATGCCTTTTGGCAAGCCACGATCCCCCAAAAATTCGGCTGTCATTGCCGAGGGTGAACACGCCTGCTTTTTGTAGTTCTTTGTCGGAAGGAAAAGCACAATGGAGAAGGCATCGTATTGAGGCGCCTTTCGGGAGTCCTAGCCCATACATGTAGATTCTCTTGCCGCTGTGATGTAAAACGCATGGCTATAAAGTTCTCCATACTTGTTTTCTGTGAAGATACTACGCGGGTTCTGAATCCGGGGCCTACGCCGCAAAGAAGATAGAATACTGTGCAGTATTTTCCGGTCAAGAAACTTTCTGGCTATTCGTTCTGGTACTAATATCAACGCGCTTCAAGACCACGCAGTAATACGGCGTTATTTGATTGTGGCATGGGGTTTGCTCTTTGAGAGCGGTTTTGGAATACAACATACGCAAAACCTTCTTTTAACCAGGCACTAATACGCTATAGAAGACGTGTAGAAGCTGCTTGGTTAGGCTTGGTAATTGTATTTGTTTGATGGATAAAACGGTTTGGTCTGAGGCGACAACATATTCTACTACCATCTGGAAAATTTTCTAACTTCGACAAACGACACTCATTTGTCTAGCAATTTATTTAATTTGGCTACATGTAGAATGGTAGTATACCTCTTAGTTATAGAAGACACTTTCTCTTCTGATGATCATATACTTCGAAAGAAGCCGCATGAGAAAGTTCTCGGTGGCACTTGGTTCCGTAAGCGGTAGTTCGACGGAGTGTGTGAGCATAAATTCCCTCTTCTGTAAGCCGCTTTGCATCTTCTTTTTGTTGAACGCCTGATTCCCGGTATTTCAAGGAGCTGTGACCTATCCTGCCCCGGTACAAGCACGGTCACAGCGTGCGGTCGATACCAAGAAGCACAGTGACGTAAGAGTTGCCTTTTTGGGGAAGCACGCGTCCAGTAAGCGTGGCCCATGGCCACACCGATCTTCCTGTAGGCTCCGGCAGTGATTTTCCTTCACTACCGCAGCCGATTCCGCCAGCCCCGCGGCTTAACACCCTCAATCACACCGTGCGCATGCCTTCATAAATCCTTGCCCTAACCTTCACCCTCCCACTCCACCTCTCGTCTTCCAACCTCTTCGGCCTTTTGGACACCTCTGACGGCTTGCAAAATCAGCCTCACGGCATTCCTTTACCATTTCCAGCCGTCCGGGCTTACGAACAAACACCAGCGCCGCCTCGCTCCATATCTAACCCCTCGGTAAGTTCCCACACTCTTCTTTGCTTTACTTGTCTGTGACTTCCTCTTCGATGTTGGCGCCAAACTACGATAGGTTCATCCGCACTTGTCGATTTATTTGTTGTAGCTCAACATGCAGCACTACGCAATGCACAAATACATAAACACCTTGCTCATCCTGACCTTCGCATCCACCCGCATTGTGATCCTGAAGCTTGATCCAACCTGATTCCTATAAACTCGATACATGCTTTTCAATCCTCATACACTAACATCTGTGACAGACAAGTAACCACCGCGACTTGGATCACTCCCCTTCCAACAGTACCTTCAATTGAACACCATGTCTGACCAACAGCCAGGCATCTCTCAGAGCGGTAGCGTTAGAAAGTCGGCACGCCTGGCAGCGCAGCCTGCGCCTCAGCAACCGCGGTACAACATGGATAGCGACAGTGATGACGAGGTCAGCGATGACGAGGGGCTCAATCATCCGGACAATGAGAGCGAAGACGCATACTCTGGCATGGATGGAAACAGCGCCAGCGAGCTTTACGACGACAATATCGATGATGCAGAGGACATGGGCCCGGAAGGTCGCAACTCGGCCAGGCGTAGCCCTCGCAAGTCCGCCGTCAGGATCGTTGACCCGCGTGCCGAAGCGGAGAGACTGAAGGCGGAGAAGGCCAAGCGCCTCCCCGAGTTTCTTGCCGGCGCCTGGAAGCTGGCGCACGCTCCGCGCAAGGGCGTCAAGAGGGATGGCACCATGGAACGTTCTTGGATGAACCGCATGGTCGGCTTCATGTTCAAGAACAACAATGGCAGGTTGCGGACAACTTCCGGCATGGAGTTCTACACCAACCGTGTTGTCCTGGACCAACCCAGGCCTGGGCCACAGACCAAGGCGAGGTATGGTGATTGGTCGAACGAAAAGCACGGCGAGAACGAGCTCAACCTCAAGAACTCGTACGTCAAGTGGCTATGGGACGACGGCATGCCTGGGCAGTCAGTCAAGGAGCCCCTGAAGATTGAGGATCGCCAGGCCGTCCGCTGCGATGAAAACTTCGGCGTCCACCCCCACGGCAATGATACCACTCACCTGAACGGCTTCGTTTGCTGCGAGAGCCGCCAGTCCCACCTCGAGCTCTACATGAAGCTTCGCCGAGAAGAGATTCTTCGGGAAGAGGAGCTTTCCACCGCCGCCGAGAACGACAATAATGAAGGCTTCGAGGGCGATGATGACAATCAGCTGGAGAGCCCCAGTCAGAAGATCAGCCGCCGTGCTCGGAGCCAGCTGATCAAACGCGACATCACTGTCAAACGTCTCAAGGACGAGGTCTACGAGTGGGAGGCTAACGACTTTGTCATTTGCACCGAGTGTGACGACAAGCAGATCAAGCACTTGAGTCACAAGGCGGCTAGCGGCCACTTCGACGGTGCCCTGCTTCCTCTCTGTGACGACTGCGCGGTGGCCTCTCTCGACAACAATGACTGGGGCTGCAATGGGTGTATATGCGACTTGGAGCACCGCTGCCTGCACCATCGCATCAAGCATCTCGAGGAGCTGCATGAGGCACGCAGCCAATACATAAAGTCGCACCAAGTCGAGAAGAGTGATGATGTCGAGAGGACTCCTCTGTGCCCGCGTTGCCAGAAGAAACCGCCGCCTGCGGTCCCGACGCATTTCGCATACACCTGTGTCAAGTGCCACAACGACGTCGTCATCCCTGCTCCCGAAGATCTTGAAGGGCAGTGGCAGCTCGGTCGTTCTACGCATCAGCTATTTGTCCGCAACCTGGACCGTCCAAATAGGCATTTGCTGAACTTGATCCAGCTGGGGTGGAATGAGAGGTGGATCTCCTACTTCAGGCGCTTCGCTAACCAGTCTCGTGAGTAATCTGCTGAGGCGATGCCGAATGGTGAGTATCAGTTCCAACACGACGACGCCAACACCACTGCTAACTTTTCCACCACAGGCCACTACTTCCTTGACTAAGCGCATTCCTGACAAAGATGAAAACACCGGCGGTCGACAGGCGTTCTTCCCCTTGCCTCCCATGAACGAGATTCGGACTCGGAATCCGAATCCGACAATCGCGCCATCAAAAGCTCACGTATCGGATTTCCGGGGAGCATTGTCGACAACGATACTTTACAGGGGATGAGCAACAATGATACCCGTTCCTACAGCTTCCGGTAAGTGTTATTAATAGGCTGGCGGAACATACCTTGCAGCAGCCGGCCCAGCCAAACGAGCACTCCGACGAGGATAGCATGTCCACTCGCGCGGAGTAGTTTTCAAATGAACAGACAGGCTACCAGGATGCTATTTTCATCACGCCAAGGACGAGCATGGAGGGATTCGAGTAAGTTGGCTCAAAGAACAAATTTCAGAGAGAGATCGGCGCGAGAGAGTTGCGTTCATGGAATAGATAGATCTAAAAATGGAAAACCACAAAAAAAGCTTGAGAAGGAAATCAAACCTGCTCTTTGTTACGATTTGAAGGAAATGCTTGCTTCGGAATACTTTCGTGAATCGCATGGATACGTAGCAAACCAGAACACGGGGTCTTCGAAAAATACAATACAAGGGTCTTGTCTGCTACGCGAGAAGCCGCCTCTATCGCGCTATATTTAGAACGACCTTACCATTTCCGGAAATTTTGTCAGAGGATGTTATTGTCTTCATTAGCAAAGCCCCCGCGAGCGGATAGAGCTGGCAGAGCCGATAGAGCTGGCGACGCCGGAAGCAAGGGTTATTTGCAGGAAGAGGCAACAAGCACTAACAGCAGCTCCAGTAAATCTATGTATTCGTGTCTTTATAAAAGAATGTACACTAACCGTATCGCTAGTAGTACTAGCGCCGCTAACGGTACGGGCAGCGCTAGCGGCTACTCGAGTTGCTGTTGACCGTAGACATCCACATCCTAACACGGAATATTTATGTCAATAGCAAATGTGACCAATTAACAATCATGTGGAACATCACATTCTCCCTGATCGCTCATTCAGTATCTGTACTTTTGTAAATCCGATTGATTTGATATGCTGATTCGCGAACAAATAGAGGACCCTCGCGACGTGCGCTGCAAGGGTGCCTACAGCATACGTGTCTCGCCCCAACAAGTCCTGACTTTTACTTAACTACAGCAATTTATCTGCTGCGCTGAAGTACGGTCTGACAACCATCTCTCTTCTCTTGCTAAACTTTCAAACCCTGCTCTGGTCCAACTACGATGTGGTTTGAACACCGCCATGTCCTCCCAGACGTCCCGACTTCACTGCTCGTTGTGCTGTTCCTACTAGCCCTCTTATTTTCTATGATTTTGCTCGCCCAAACTTATATTCTGTATCTGAACCACAAGCTGTTGCGTTCATCGTCGGAAAAGCGTGAGAAGAAGAGAACTGAATAGTTCTCGCCGATCAGGTAAGGTCGCTCGCTGCTGAAATTACTGATCGAGCTTATGAGAACTTTGTGCGTTTTGGGTCTCTAAAACCTGTTCTGCTAACTCGGAATTCTGGCATAGGGTGTGCAAAAGAAATTGAAGGGCCATTAGAAATGCAAGACAGACGCAACTGGGAAGTCTCTACTAGACTGCAATTCGATTTTTTTTCTCTCTCCTCATTTGGATGGGGGATTAAGAAATTGGCTTACTGAACCGAAAAATCTCGCCACTTTCTTCAATATTACTGCTCATTCTCCGACAAAACAATCACGTTGTTTCGCTATACACGTGCTCCTACTGGGTGAATAAATCAATAGCACAGACAGACATGACGTACTCCAGGTTATCCGTGACTCCAGGTGCCTCTGAAATCACTAACGTTTACCCTGAATTGTGCCCCATGCTCATTCACATGCAGAGCCACTACGTAATCACGGTATTGTATCTTCCCCTTTGAGAAGATGGCCCCATTTTGGGTAGTCGCTTCAGCACTGCGCTGCCTGATCCGGCATCGAATGCTCCGAAATTCCAAGCGGAAAGCCGTTGTCATGGTTTCCACTAGGCACAAAAAAAGAAAAATGGCTACTCGTGACCTGCAGAGACAGCCTCGTGCAGTGAATACCTACACGGTCACCCCGCTTCGGATCAACCCTTCGGGATGCGGACGGGTATAAAACTTACAGTATCTTACCACCATACCACTTTCTTCAGCGTCCATCGTTCGCATGAGCATTGGTATGCCAACCTTGTGCTTTCACCCTTTGCGTTCCCATTGCATGCCGTACTGCAAGCAAGCACAAGAGCAAACGTTCTGGAGTTCGCCATACCTTACTCTACTCCCACCTGCGCCTGCTTTCCACCCACCCAATGCTTCGCATCAAAAAAAAAGACAGTATACTGACGAGATGGCTTTTAGCTATAGAAGCAAAATGTCTTCTTCCGACCGCAACGCTTCCGGCACCGGCAATGAGCAGCGCCGTTCTCGTGGCAGCCAGTTGTCACGCAAAGCATCAAGCCAGATGCGCACCGCCCAAGACAACCCGCGTGATGACCACATTTCCCCGTACGGCCTACCATCCGGTCCTCAATCCATGATCGTAGGTCCCTCCCACTTCCCACCCACAACATCCACATCTCCAAACTCCCAACCAACCACTAACACAATATCTCCAGCGCCGCTCCGACGGCCAGACCAGGCCCTTATTCGACCTGCGCAAGATTCCCTTCCCCCGCATCACCGCCGCCCAAGAGACCTGGCTCTTCGCCCGGCCCCCGCTCCCCTCCAACGCCATGACGCCCCGGGAACTCGAATACTCTCAAATCCTCATCAACCCGCCACCGGGCGCCTTCCGCCGCAACGGCAGCATCACGCGCACCTGGCTCGGCGCCAGCCTGCCAGGCGAATTCCGCAAGAACAACAGCTGCCTCAAAGGCGCGCAGGGCACCATCAGCCACATGGGCGGCGCGAAGCTCAACCTCTCACCCTACTACTGGGACTGGCTGGCCGCCCGCACCGCGCCGCCCACGCACGCCGCCGGCGGCCCGCTCGCCCGCCGCCGCGTGCTCTGCGACGAGCAGCACAACCGCGACAACCACAGCAGCGACGGCGCTCATTTCGTCTGCCCGTTCCCGCACGCGCTGGCCAACGCGCGCTGGGACCACGGCTACGAGCACCTCGTCTGCGCGGCGTGCGAGGAGGCGCAGGTGGAGGGCCAGCACGGCTGCGCGCCGCTGGTCCGCATGGTGTTGACCGAGGGACCGCTCGTGGCCATGTGCGAGCGCTGCGCGCTGTGGGCGCTCGACGAGTACGGGCCGGGCTACAACGGCTGCGAGTGCACGCAGGGCGCGTTCGGCGGCTTGTGTCTGCAGCACCAGAACGAAGAGGCCGAGACGCTCGCGCGGAGGTGGATCGAGTACCGCAAGCTGCACAGCGGGCCCGGCGGCTGGGACGAGGACGAGGGCGCGCACATCGTCGTGCCGTACTGTCGCTGCGATCGCGTGCCCGTGCCGAGGAGCTTGAAGCCGTTTGCGTTCTGGTGCGCGGCGTGTGAGAAGCCCGTCATCTTGCCCAAGGGCAAGGGCTGGCGGAGGGAGCTGAGCAGCACCGCGCTGGGGGGTAGTCAGATGGAGAAGAAGCCTCAGCGCTGGCTGGTGCCTGAAAACCTGCCCGTCGCCGACTTCGATGCCGAGTGGACCAGGGATCCTTCTGAGGCCCCTCCTTATCGCCGCGGAGGCCCTGTTGTCGACCCGGACAGGTACCGCCGTTCTGACCAGCGCCAGCGCCAGTCCGTTGGCTCTGGCTCTGCTCCGCCTCGACCTCTTCCGCAGCCGGCCCCGAACAGGAACCGTGATGCTCGCATGGGCCCACCGCCTCCGCCTCACCAGCCCCGTCGGCGCGGAGGTGTCGCGCCTGCTGGCCGGATGCGCTCGTACAACATCAGCAGCGATAAGTTGGGAGACGACTGAAGCAATAGTAAGGGAAGGACTAAGCAGAAGATCAGGGGAAAATGGAAGAAGTGTAATTTTGGGATATTAGTAAAGGGTGGCAAAAAGCATTGGGCGTGGTCTTGGTAAAGAGTTGCGTGGAGACAAAAAATAGACAAGTTTAGACAGAGAGAAATCAAAAGCTCCATTACCCTGACCTTGCCCCATTTTTGTTGTTTTTCTTGTAGCCTTTTTTTTCTTTTAGCACCGAGTGACCCAACGCCGTTTTCCTATTGAGCTCTTAGAATCGCATAAAAATCATCAACCGCAAGTGTCCCAATGCTCTCTCTCTCTCGTCACCAGCAATACCTAACCACCACCTCTTCAAGCCTTCAGTACTCCGCTTTGCTGATCTGCCTTTCTTCTATCTTTCACCTCCTGTTTGTTAAACACCCAACCTCCAGTCCACAACACCGCCGGCACCGCACTAAGGGCCGCCAACAACCCCAAACTCCACCCCATCGCCCCCCATCCAGCGTGCTGCTTCACATACCCGGCCCAAATCGGCCCCACCAGCGCGCCGCCCGCCCACGCCATATTAAACAACCCGTACGCCTGCGCATACGCGCCCTTCCGCCCAAACAACCCGGGCGTCCTTTCCTCCTTCGCCGCAACGACGTACGTAATCTCCGCCATGACGCACGGCATGATCATCGCGAGCGCGAGCCCGAGGCAGGCCAGCAGCGCGCACAGCAGCGCCTTCTGGCGCAGGTCGTTGCCGTCGACGAGCCGGAGCAGCACCCAGCACGGGCACGCCGCCAGGAAGCCGATTGCGGTGGGCCACCGGGGGGAGCTGCGGTCGGCGACGGCGCCGAAGACGGGCGCGAGGAACGACGGGATGACGATGGGCAGGAAGATGAGCCCGGCGCCAGTGCTGGTCCAGTGGAAGATTTCGCGGACGTAGAGCGGGATGACGGCGTCGAGCGAGGACATGAGGACCGAGACGACGAGTGTGGACCAGAGCGAGCATGAGAGGCGGCGGGAGAGGAGGAGGGAGAGCGTGGGTGGGAGGCGGTAGCGGAGGGGGAGGCGGCCGCGGAAGACGGAGGAGGTTGTGGAGGTGGGACGTTGCTGTTGGCCGGCGGGTTGTTCTTGTTGATGGTTGTTGCATGTGCAGGCGGCTTGCTGGGTTTCCTGCGCGGACTTCTCAAGAACATGAGAGGTGTCGCAGCTCTTCTTCCCCTTAATCTCCTCGATCTCGATGTCTTCTTCCTCGGCGCTGCAGCGGCAATGCGTGGCTCCAGAGCCCGTCCGCGTATGCGTCCCGCTCCCAACCAGCACCTCATCGAACTCCAGCTCCCACGTCTTCGCAACCTTCTTCTCGACCAGCACGAGGCGCAGCACGACGTCGACGCCGATGAGCGCGTACGCCATGGCAAAAACAGCGTCGTAGCCGCCGTGCTCGAGCACGACGCCGCCCAGCAGCGGCGCCAGCAGCACCGCCAGGCTCATGGCCATGCTCACGTACCCCATGGCCTGCCCGACATCCGTCTGGCCCACCGTGTCGACCAGCAGCGCCAGCCCCACCACCCACACCACCGCCGCCGACGCGCCTTGCAGCAGCCGCCCGGCCACCAGCACCGCGATCGAGCCCCCGATGTTGAGCATCACCGTCGAAGCCGCCAGCGCGAGCAACCCGCTGAGCAGCGGCAGCCGCCGCGTCGTCGTGTTGTCGGCGAACCAGCCGCAGATGGCTGCATAAAATTATTAGCATGGCTG
This sequence comes from Lasiodiplodia citricola, assembly GCA_023089105.1. Lineage (NCBI taxonomy): Eukaryota > Fungi > Ascomycota > Dothideomycetes > Botryosphaeriales > Botryosphaeriaceae > Lasiodiplodia > Lasiodiplodia citricola. The sequence goes on along the minus strand of JAJNLL010000019.1, from coordinate 20,586 downwards.
TGGCATAAAAACTGGGATTATGGGGGGGAACGTTACGCGAAAAAGCGAGCAGCGAGGCACCGTAGACGGCGATCAGAATCGAGTTCCAGCGTTGGACTATACAGGCACTTAGCATTGGAACTAGTAAAAGGTAAGAGACGCAATAGTAGGGCTCACTTTCTTCCGGATCGATCCCAGTCTTCTCCGTCAGGGTATAGGGCATAACCGGCACGATGACGGCGTATAGAAAGATGTCCTGGCGAGCAATTCAGCACGACCCTTGTGTTCCTATTTTTACATAAAATGCCAAGCGCTCGTATAAAAGCTTTTTGGAAACCTAATTCGTGAACTGTATTTCGGTTTTACCGAAATGAAATGAAGAAAAAGGTTCGTGGTTCGCACGAGGAGGAACGGAGCCGAAGCAGAACAACACAAGGGAAGAACGTACTGTAAACACGGCAATCGACACCGTGGCGCTGATGAAGGCGGCGTTCGATCTGTACTGCAGCATCCAGGGTCGCCTATCGCTTGTCTGCAATACCGCCTGTTTCAGGCGGTGTGGCCATGATGGTGATGGTGATGATGATGATGTCGCCATGGCCTCAACAGTGAAGCAGGACACGGCAACAGCTTTTCTTCCCGTGCAGCGAACAATTCGGAATCGATGTAGGATCCGGCAGGTCAAGCAGCAGTCGCTAAAATAAGATAAGAGGCAGCGGGGTAAGAGCGTGGAGAACGCAGTGGAGAAAGCGCGAGGACAAGTGTGGGCTGCAACGAGCCAGCAAATCCTTTTTCTATTCCACCCAATTGCCCAGGCTACAAGGGTTTATGAGATGGTTCACGAGCTTCGACAGATTAAGTTGATAATCAAACGATGAACGCCTCCGTAGGGCGCAGAGTTCGAGACGAAAGAGAGAGAGATGGTCGGGCACCCCGCACACCGAAGATGGATGGCGAAAAGCGAGAAGAAAGGGATTCGAGGGAACCCCATTCCTTCTCGCGGCTATAGGGAAGCCAGCTCCACAGATTTCGATGACATATCGAGAAAACGCCATGCGCGCGTGGGTTCCGAACCTTTCTGGCTGGCTCTCTGAGTGGTGTTCGGGTCCCGCGGGTGCCGAGAGAAAAGGGCAAACTTGACGACCGTATTGTAATAAAAAGTCCAGAGCACGGCCGGGAAAGAGAAAAATAGACGCGGCTCGCCGACTCGGCTCTGATGAGGTCATTGCCGAAGAGCCTCGATCGCACCACTGAGTCAATGCCAATTCGTCGGAGCATTCGCATTAATTCCTTCTACTGTGGTGGGAGGCGTACTGTGTAAGCAAGCGGCGACCAGACTCTTTCATTAGCAACCAGGCTACAAGCATTGGCGCAGGATTGGAGGCAGCATGGCGCCGGCGGGATCTGTTCACTCGAATCGGTACATGCAGGCAGAGTGGGGCTCGATGAGTCGTGAGAGAATCCATGCACCTCGACTTTGCGTGTGCTGCATTGCAACCTTCAGTGGAGCGGCTCTGTTTTCTGGTTGCGATGAGTACATGAAATCTCTTCTCTCGCGGGATAACTACCTTCACCAAAAACAGTCTGTCAACTTGGGCGCTCCGTGCACTGTCGCCCTGTCAACCGAGCATCACTCACCGGTGTACTATGCGGTTCCGGCGCGACCAGACCATCTGGCCACTCTTGGCAGTCGATGTGGACGTGACGTGTGCTGATAAAGCACGCGGATGCGCGCTGCTTGTGTAACCGCGAGTGCCGCCTCTGGGAGAAATCGAATTATAGCCTGAGATGTGTTCACAGATCTTACGTGGATTTTTATGCAATCATGATTTGGACGACCTGCGCATCTACCTATCTCCGGTCAGTCCGCTCCCTTCTGAAAGGGCTTTTCATCAAATTTCAGCATCAGCACCCTGAGGGTTGTACGATCGTGCTTCCTCCCAATCCCTTTTCTCTTTGCGACGTGAGGCGAAAAGAGCGAAAGGGTTGCTGTGAGCCCATGATTACTGCGCTGTGCCGTTTGAAGCAAGAAGAAAAGAACGCAGAACAAAAAAGAGCATGCTATCCCACCGATGCATCACATATAACCACGCGCCTGGCAATGGCGGACGACCCAGACGGAGAGGAGTAGGGCATAGCCATCGCCTGCGCTTCCTCCGTCTCGGGGTGGAAAAAGAAAGGAATAGAAACCATTTGAGAGCTCCATTTCCCGTGCGCCCTATCGCCTCCCAGTCCCCGTTTGACCTGATTTGATAAGGAAAAAGAACAGTAGCCGAGTGATCTATCCACAACTGGTACGTGTCGCAGAGTCAGGCGAAACCCCTATCAGAGGTAGCGTTCGTTCTCGCGTTCATGTGCACCAAGATAATCTCCGCGGACGTTGACGAAGGCACCTGGGCCGCCGTCTTCGGCCAATTTCTCGACGAGTGCCTCTGTCTGCTGTACAAGACGCTCTAATGCCGCACTCGATGATTTACCCAAGCTCACTGCCGAACGTTAGTAGTTGAACCAAGCAAGATAACCAAGCGAACATACCAAGGATGGCGCTGTTGAGCTCCTCCGCAACTGGTGTCCTTTCGTTCGGGTCCAACATGTACGCGAGCGGGCTCTGCCTGGGATCGCTGTATGCCATGAGCGCGAAAGTGTCCTCCAACGCCCGTTTGACTTCGCGCCTCGAGTCTCCACTGAATTCTCCCTTTAGCTCTTGGCCATACTGCAGAGTCTCGCTGAGTAGCTCGTTGAGCTTGAGCGCCTCGCTTCCCGTAGTATCCATGCTTTCGCCATTGCTTGCATTATTGGCACCGTGAGTCGAATCATCAAGCTCCATTTGACCGTCAAACACGTCGTCATAAGCCGAGTTGGAAAAGCCGTTGCTACCAGCGTTGTTGCGGAATCCGGCCTTGCTGGACGGATTTTGCAGTTCCTGACATCTCCGGATCATCTCGATGAATTTGCGGCACCGAAGTTTGAAGTAAATATTCTCGTTATCTTGGAGGACGGTCGGGTAGTACGCAGTTGTGAGCTTCAGAGCCTTGTCAATATCTCCGTCGAGGATCGCCGCACGTATTTCTATAGAAATGTCAGTCTGCGAACTATATCAAAAGCCAACAAACGTACTCTGGCGATTAATAGCATCGATATCTTCCTCGGGTTCAAGGTCTCTTGCATTCGAAGTTCCTCCTGAAGTAAGTGCGCGTGATTCCTCACGAACCTCTGCTGCGAATGCACGTGCAGTCTCAACATAGCCATCGTGGGCAAGATATTGAGCGATCAACTCATGGATCAATGATGTTTCGTCAGCCCCAGGTTTTAAGGATGCCACGTTTGTCCGACTGATTTCGTTTTGTATGGCCCACTGCTCCCTCTGTTTGACAGTCAACAGCTGAACCCTTGCATCTCTCACGTGTTGCTTACCTTGTACTCGGTATCAATATCAAACACAAAGGGTTCTTGTCCGAAATTTGCGCGCAGATGTTCGCCGTTCTTTTTAACGCCAATCGAAGGATAGAGGTCCAGGCTGACCGGGATGTTTCTGAAAGCAACGCCTTGGCTACGTTAGCTATGTATGAGAATGGGGAAACTTGCACATACCGAGATGAACACCGTTCTTTGTGAAGAAAGCCGTGTTGGTTCTGAAGTTGATTCCACAGCCAATGACGTCGTTCATCGAGAACTTAGGACCATAGCTCTTGCCAGCAGACGTGCTGCAGAAGCTGTATCCATCATCGCCATGATATCCCCATGAGTCCGGTTCCCAGCCTGGTAATCTGTGAAGCGCGACCTTTGGCCCTGAGAATCCGATACCAATCAACCTGCAGCGACGAGTCAGCGCGCTTTCGTTGACCACATCCTCCCTTCGTGATACTGACCCTTCCTTCCCCTTCCCGACAACTGTGACCTCGAAGTAGTAGATTCCGCATTGTCTAGGCATGGGATGGTCTGTCCTGGCCGATAGCGCCTCGTCATGGGTCTTGCTCATGGATCCGCACTTGACGTCCAAGCCTTCCCTCAGCAGCTCAAGGCCTGCAGACCTATCCTCCTCATTCCATCGTGTCGGCCACGATCTTTCCTTGTCCTCTGTGTATGTAGCCGGGGGTGCGCGTTCGATGATGTCGTGCGTCATGCCGCGATGCGAGGGGACCATCTTGTGCAGGTTGGCACTGGACGAGCTTCTCGAGAGCGAGCCTGTTCCTGAAGAGCGCGCATCGCGCTGTGCGTTCATGCGCGCCTTGTGAGCTTCCTCGAGGCGCTCAGCATGGCGCGATCCCTTGAGGTAAGAGGGAACGAAGAACGGTGGCGTAGAAGCGTCCATGCCGGCGGGGTAGGAGAAATACTGGTTGGCGCCGCGGTAAGAGCTCGATAGGCTGCCCTGGCCGTCGATATCCATTCCGCGGGACGGATTCCTTGAGTGGTTGTGCAGCTGGTGATGGGATGGGGAGTACTGGTTGAGGAGATGGGAGAAGGTGCCTGAGCGAGCGGGTTGGGTGTAGGGCTGTGCGCTGTTGTTGTTCGCCGTACCAGCAGCAACAGAGGCGTATGATGACCGGCGAAACATAGTTGATCCGACGCCGGGGGTGGTTGTGAGCGAAGCGTGAGGAGCGTCGCCCGGAAGGTGAAAGTACGGGTTCATGGACTGACACTCCTCGCGGCCGCGGCGGCGAACGGGAGCTGCCCTCGTTCGGAGCGAGCGCGGCTGGCGTGCCTAAGGAGGCGGCGGACGGCGGGTGTTGCGTTTCTGCAGGCTGCGTAGGGCGGCCGGCCTAAGGACAAGCTTCCGGCGTGCGATATGCTGGCAGTGATGTGACGGGTGTCGTCGGTGAGATGGCAGTGGTTCGGCGTCTCAATCAACGGCGGCTCTGCACACTGCCAGCTTCAGGCACAATCATCATAAGCATTGCGGGTCGCTCGGGAGCTTCAGTAGCAGTACCGATCGCGCGCAGGCCGCAAGAAGGATGCTGGGAGCGTATCGATGTTGAGGGGTGATGCGGCCTTGACGCGGATGCTGTCTGCCGTTCCGCAGTTGCGGGGGACCAGGACCAAGCTCGGATTACGCCAGGACGCGCTGTCACTCAGCGGAGCACGAACCTGCACCTACGCCTACCCGCCTCCTACGCCCCCCTCCGCCCGTGGCCCCAGCCCGCCTTTCGCTCACTCACGCCTGCGCAGCCGCATACTAATTTGTCCATTAACGCCTATGCTCTAAAACGCCTGGTATCTCCAATCCTGATCTGTGCCTGGGCGTACCCGACGGCATGACTTTCCCGTATCACCTCTTCCAAATCCTTATCCAGCTAGAAGTCACGCGCCATACTCTCTGATCATGACCGCTGCCTGCTGACTCCCGGCTGTTTTTGAATCCGTGCCTGAACACCATGCATGAAGCGCTGTCAAACCCGAAATAACCCGTTGGAAATCCCATCTCAGAAGCTTTCAAACGATTGCGCGTCAACGCAGAAGAAGCATATTATACAGTTACAGTAAAAAAGGAAAAAAAGTCTTGTGTGGTGAAAGTCTAGTAGTATAAAGAGAATCTGTTGCGGTGTTAGCCATAGCCCTTTATATGTACAATATAGAGCATTTGAGTAGTGGATGCGATTGAGCCTGTAGGACTGGAGAATGTCGTTGGTCAAAGTTGTGGACGTTGAGCATCCTCTTTATGACAATGGTAGGATGCAATGAGTGGGGCATGAAGATGAAAGAGATGTGCGATGACAATCATTACAAATAGACACGTACCAGTAAAGAGTGAAAGGGCCCTACACGGGGGTCATCTCAGCCATCGGTGAACTGGCAGCGAGGCCCATCGGGTGCGACCTGTGCGGAGTATCCAGCATGCCGGCGTTGCTGCTCTTCTCGCTTGGCACGGCGCTGCTCTCGTTGATCTTTGCAGAGTCGCTGCTGCCAGTGGTGTCGCTCTTGACGTCGCCGTTTTCGTCGACGGTCGACTTTCTCGGCGAACGCCAGGTTGGGACAGACCAGGCGATACCAGTGAAGCTCTTGAGCTGGAATCCCTTCTTTTCCCACTTGCGGCAGGGTTTGCCAGATCGATCGAGGGCACGAAGACCAGCATTGATGGCGCCTTGATTGGCTTTGGGGCCGAGCTTCTGTGTCGACATGGGCATGACGCCGTTCATAGTGCCTTCGCCGTTCTCGCCACTGGAGATTGAAGTCAGTCACAGCGTTCGCGAAGCAGAGAAGTCATCAATGATGGAACTGGCGGCATCTGATGCAGTGCATCGAGAAGATGGCGTCGCATTCCGTTGGTGGATCGGGGTTCACTTACAGGCGAGGCTTCTTCTTAGGGCCGGGCTTGCCGCGAGGCTTGGGGGTGCCGTCGTTGGACTGCCCAGCGGTGCGCTTCGTGCCGGGCTTTGGGCCGGGGATGCCCTTCCTCTTCGCACCATTCTGCGGAGGCGCGAGCGAGTTGTTGTCGAGTGCGGGCGTGGAACCGTTGACACCCGATGCAGCGTCGGCGTCGGGTGCGGACAGCGGCTCGGCGGGCTCGATGACCATGGGGTCTGCAGGAGTGTCGATGGGCGTCGACGACGAAGACGACTTGGAGCGCGAGTTCTTGCGAACGGGGCCGTCAGCCGGGAAGCGCGAGAGCAGCGCAGGCGCAAGGCGAAGGACGGCAAGCTGCGACCTGGGCGACTTGGCCGACATCTTGAGGCTGGAGGCGGGCGAGGCAGCGGCAGTGACGGTGGTGGACGAGCTCGACATGGCGACGCGTCGTGGTGTTGAGGTGCTGCGGTGGTGCGAGCGTGTTGGGCGTTGGCCGACGGTCGCAGGCCTGCTAATTTGGCGCCTCCCTTTCTCAGGGCGGCTGGTGAGGTGAATCGGTCAAAGTCAGGTGTGACCCGAGCGCAGCGGCGGATGGAGGCGTAAGGGGTGGGAAGCTGGCTGCGGTGCGGATCACGGTGGTGGTGGATGGTGATGGATGAGGAGGAGGGTGTGGGCGGCGGGAGGGCGGAGGGCAGGCATGAGAAGCGGCGTTTTGCCTTTGAGGTCGGGTGGCTCGGCCATTGTATGGATTCTGTGGTGGGTTCCGTTGGTCGGGCGGCGCCTTTCGCGACTTTCGCTGAGCAACGACCTAGGGTCTGCGATCACACCGGGAACTTGTACGCAGCACGTGACCTCGACACGCGCGCGCCAATCAAAGCGCGCAGAGCGTCGCGCGGCTGCAAACGCGTTCGCAGTTCAGTCTGCTGCGCGGTGCTGGCGCGGGTGCGGGTGCTGGTGCTGGTGCAGCGGGCTGGGTGCGCTGCGCTCTGCTTGCTGTGGGTGCGTTCCCAGGTACCGCCCGTCGTCGCAAGCTGCCGCCAAGGTCAAATGGCCCGAGTGCAGACTCGACCGTCTTGCGTCGGCCTGGCCGTCAAGTCACAGAGCGCCTCACGCTTCCCGCCCCTGCTGCCGCTATGAGATTTCCGTTCAACCATGCACGGAGGCGTCCGGAATTCGAGCGAGCGAGCAAGCAACCTGAAAATTCTGCCGCCCGCTGGCCCCGGCCCGCTGCCAGGCACGCATGCAGCGCCGGCTAATGCTTGGCGGCATTCCTCGCCCTTGGTGTTTCTGGCCGCGCCTCATCGCCGCTGCCGACGGAGGGCGACGAGCGAGCCCCGGCCCAGGTGTGCTCGCCCGCTTCATCAGCGCCGACGGTGATCAACAGCCCAAATGACACATTCAAGGTTCCATCATCCCAGGCCGAAGCGAGTTCGCGCCACCAACAAGCGCTCTGATCTAAGCTGCATCGTCGCGCCATGCCCATCGCCGTCGCTTCAGCGCCGCCGCGATTGGACTTCACAGGATTGTCGAGGCCTGCGTCAGCGCCACGCCCCCAGAGACCGCGTCCCTGGAGGGGGGCTGAGGCCTCCCACGCATCTGCACCCGGTGCTCGCACGCTCCCACCGCTCCCCCCGCCCGTCTTTCACGCTCTCGCGTCACACCTCCTGCGTCACGCTCGCCAGTCTGTCCAATCCAGCAATTTTAGCCAGCCGCCCGGAGTTGCCTGTGCAGCTGCGCCGCAAGACTCCACTCTCTCCTGCTGCTGCCTCTCACCGTACGGAGGAGCGCACTGCTCTCTGAGTCGCCGCCAGCTGTGCAGCCTGCAATTCTGTACAACAGGCTCCCGCTCCCCCGCCGTGCCCGCATCGTCGATCGTCACCACCGCTGCGTGCCCTTCGGCTCCCTGCAGCTCTTGTGCCGCTGCCTCACGTTCTTTGTCCACCCTGCCTACTGCTGCGTGCATCATGTCATCGGAGCCGGAGCATCAGCGACGCGATTTCACAAAGAAGTCGACGGCATGATATGAGCGCGCTAGCCTCGCTTCGGCGTCCCAGTCATGCAAGAACTCATCTCAACGCGAAATTGCACTCCCATGAGATGGTCCTGACGACCGACGGACGCCGAGCGCCGCCTCATAAGCGCTTTTCTCACGGCGAGTCTGAGGACCTGGTCAGTAGGGGAAAATTTATCGCAACCTTGCAAATGCATTCCCGGCGATGATGCTAATTGTGCGGTGTGCTGATCTCATGGATTGAAGAGCAAGGAATTTCGATGGCCTCAAGAATGGTGGCGTCAGGACCGGTCGAGGTGGAGCATTGAGAGCCCGAGTACGTCCGCAAGCCTGCAGCTTCGATCCCGTCCCGACGTAAACACAAGAGCACGGCCCCCGCACATGTCGAAACGCACTTTTTCGCCGGATCCGTGTAGGATGGAGCAGCTCAGATCGAATCAACATCAAGCATGAAAAAACGGCCGAGGCCGACTTGCGACTCCCCAGAATACGTTCCCTGCACATTGGAACCATCCAAAGAAGAAAGACCAAAAGCTGTGAGATCACCCAGGAACGGAACCGGGACAAGCTTTATCCCTACTCGACGTGGCATCCTCTCCAAACATCAGTCGATTCGCTTCATGACAAAGGAGACATCATTCTAGAACATTTTTGGGCCATTTACTATCGCCTTTGAAGGTCCGACGACATGAGGTAAGTAGTCAAATCATTAAAGCTGATATGCGGACGTGCAAACAGATATTAAAGGAACTGACAAGACTACCTGGACTTTTCCGCTAATCCTCCCGCCAGCTTATACATTGCGGATGATATTATAGGCACTGGCAACATTTTAGCGAGGATCCTAGTAGTACTGGGCGAGCGCACATCCGTAAACTTTTTTGTCCAGACGCCTTCTTTGTCTACGCGTGGAGATTGCAGGGAGCTTTGAGATTTGTAAGCTGCCTTGAATGGATCCAAATGGCCGCTTTATGCTGGTTGAATAGCTCTTCGAGACCGAATGCGTATCGATCTTTGACGCAAGCATGTCGCGTCAACACCAAGCTGCCAGCTTGCCAGCTGCATGGAATGGTCTGGCCAGACCCTGTTCAAATACCTACAGCCCACTCTCGCAGCCGATGGATAGCGCGAAGAATAGCAGGGCTCTAGAACATAGCGTAACTATGCCTTAGCTCTTCCTTAGAAAAATAACACATGTGGGTAGCTGAAGCTATCGTCCGGACGTGTATGTAGAATTAAAAATTCGACATTCTCGTCCGCACGATAGCTTCAACTACCCATGATATGTGCCCTTTTCTCGGTTTTTTTTTTTTTTTTTTTGGACGAATAACGACATATATGGGTAAGTTTGAAGCTATCGTCCGGACGTATATGTATAATTATTAATTCGACATTTACGTCCGGACGATAGCGTCAGCTACCCATGACATGAGCAAAAACGAAAGTGGATAGGATGGGATATTGAAAGTCAACTTTTAGCTTTAATTTCACCTCTAGCCATTTCAAAAGATCCTTGCCTGCTCGTGGGCGACCATGAGCTATTAATAACTCCTGAGTTATTCAATCCAATCAAGAAGAGCTTATGCAGAACCGAGTGGTATATTGTCCTTTGCTCCGAACGCCGCACCTATGCATCCATGCCGTCATTGCTTTTGTCGATCCATTCCCTACTCAGTCTGCCCTGCGCTTTTTGCTTGCACTCTGCGATCTCGCTGTGCCATTTGTCGTACTCTTCTTTTCATCTCCGCTGCCATCCTGGCCATTCATCCATTCCTTGCCGGCGCCAGGACTCTTCCGGCGGTATTGACCGGCTCCAATCATGATCTCCTCATCTTCACTGTCGCTCCCACCAAGATCCAGCACAATAGGCATCTGGAATTCCGCCGGCTCGAACTCTGCTTTGCCCGGCTCTATCGTAAGAACATCCACGTCCTCGTCTTCCAGATCCAGGCGACGCTTGTGAAGCTCTTCGAGAGGCTGGATGTCAAATTCGTCCTCCCGCTCGACGTACTCAACGTTCTCTTCCACCTCGACAAAATCCGGCGCAAGAGCAGACCATCGTTGAGGTGTGAGAATGGACCACAGATAGATTCTGCCGGACTCAATACCGCCAGCTGCCACAAATGGGCGATGAGGGTGCCATTCCACAACTGCAATCTCTTCTCTCGCTTCCAAGATTTTTGTCAAACTTCCTTGTCCTCTCTCCCAGACGTAAATATCGTGATTCATATATGTCGAAGCTGTGACATATTCGCCGGTCGAGCTAAAACAAACGTGGTTCCAGGACAAGCGGTTCACAACGTCTTGGAACTTATGTTCGGTGGTAAGAGCCATGCTGTCAAAGTCGAGCTTTGGGTCAGTGAGATCAGGTAGCTGCAATGTGCGAATAATCCTGTCACTGCAGTTGACAACCATATCCCGGCCGGATGCAGTCAACCGAATGAAGATGACAAGGTTATTGGACAACCGCATCGAATAGCGAACATCGCAAGTTTCCGTGTCGATGATGTTGAGCCACCCTTTGTTGGTCCCTGATAATATGTAATCCCCGGTAGGTGTGAATACGGTGACAGTTGTTGTCTGCTTGGCATCCTGCGCGGTTTGCTTCTCGGTCGCATTGTCCCGTTCAACTTGCGATCGGCGAGGGGCAGAGGGGAGAACATGCTTCTTTGGAATATCGTTGGCCATATCCACCAGGACGGGCTGATCCTCGAATAGAGCAGCTACGAACATCAGGCTACGCTGAGTTAGACAGACACTGGGCTAATGACATGTGGGACTTACTGGTTGCGCGGATGTAGCTCGGCGATGAAAACCGGAGCCCCAAACCTGACAGTCCGTATCCGTCTGCCGTCTTTCAGATCCCAGAGCACGCATCTCCAATCTTGTGAAGCGCTGAGCAGGTAGCGATCGTTGGCGGACCAGCTCAAGGATTGTACCTGGCGCGTGTGACCGGTAAGCTTTCGCGCAACGCCGTTCGTCTCGAGGTCAAAGATGACTACGCATCCGTCTGCCTGGGGGAGCGTAAGTTCAGGCCATAGCAGCGGTGTCCGGAAAGGGTTACCCGTCCAGAGGCGAGGTAGTCGCCGCGGTGATTGAATCGCATACATGTCGAGTGACCGCTGTCTAAGGAAAGCGCGGTGTCAGAGTGACTATCACAGAGAGCATCGCCGGGGAAGATCGGGCGCTATTTGGAGAGCGGTGCTAGATAGAGCCATGCGACTTACGGAGCCTTCCAGCTGGAGCTTCGGGTGTGTCCTGGGCCAGGACGGCCGGGTCAATGAGTGGAAGATTCATGGAGGCGAAGGTAGTGCGCAGACAATGCGCATGGTGGTGCAGCAAGAGCAGGCGGGAGTAAGTGCGCGCGGAGCGGCGCGACGTCTGGATATGCGCGGTGATGATCGCGCGGGACGACGGTCGGCGAGTCGGATCCTGCAGCGCGGGCAGCCGTTGGCCTGCGATCGGCCTAGCGCGGGTGCGGCTCCAGATCACGTGTCGCATGCTGTGGCGAGCCAGGCGGCAGGCGGCGCTCGGACCCGCCGCCTTTGTGAGCGAACTTCCAACCTGGAGCGCGAGCCAGGAGGGCGGCTTCACTTCAACATCACCACACCCACCACCCGCACCCCAACTTCTCCATCGCCGAGCGTCCTGTCGACGGCCCTGTTCCGCCTGCTGTCGACATCGCCACGCCGCCCACGCTCATTTCGCGCCCGGATCGCGTCGCCCACGCCCGTCCCGGTCGCATTAGGCCCGCAGGCCTTTCACGTTCGCCGCCGTGCGGCCAGCGCGTCCAGCGCCCCGGTTTCCATTTGCCAAGTCCCGGGCCCATCACCCATCGCGCCGACACACCAGGAGGACACGTTCGTCTCGCACGACGGACGTAGAGTGAGGAGGAAGGCCGAGGCTGCTGTCGGATCCGCCGCTGCGAGGTTGTCGTCACTTAGCGCAGCTCCCCACCGCGCCTGTCGTCGCAACGCGCTCTCCGCCCAAGACCGTCGCGACACAACACCCTCAACATGGCGAACCTTCACTTCACGGCGTCCAGCGCGCCGCTGAAGAGTATCCAAGAGATCCAGTTTGGTCTGCTGGATCCCGCGGAGATCCAAGAGATGAGTGTTGCTCACATCATCTACCCGGAGACCATGGTGCGTCACCTGAACTACGAGCTGTGTTGTGAACGTCGTTCTGATGCCACTGTAGGACGAGGCAAAGCAGCGTCCCCGTGAAGGTGGTTTGAACGACCCCAAGCTTGGCTCCATCGACCGTGCGTATTCATGCGCCACCTGCGGTGAAAACATGCAGGAGTGTCCGGGCCACTTCGGACACATTGAGCTGCACACGCCCGTCTTCCACGTTGGTAAGAGTTTTCAGGCGAGGTATAGTAGAATAATGCTGACTCTTCATAGGCTTTATCAACAAGATCAAGAAGCTGCTTGAGTGCGTGTGCCACAATTGTGGCAAGATCTTAGCAGATGAAGTTAGTCATCCCTGGTGGATGACGGTCTGTGATGAATCGCTCGTGCTGACGCGTATTCCAGTCTGAGCAACACTTCAAAGACGCCTTGCGGTTACGAGACCCGAAGAAGCGCTTCGAAGCGATATGGAAGGTCTGCAAGCCCAAGAACGTCTGTCAGATGGACCAGCCGTCGGACGACTACGACGGTGCTCAGAAGAACAAGAAACCCCAAATCCAGCACGGCGGATGCGGAAACAGGCAGCCTGAGATCCGCAAAGACGGCTTGAAGTTGATGGGGACGTGGAAGCCCCAGAAGGGCGAAGATGAAGAGGAGGCTCGCCAGCCGGAGAAGCGCGTCATCAAGCCCCAGGATGTGCTGAACATCTTCAAGCTGATCAGCGATGAGGCTCTTCTTACTCTTGGCCTGAACGTCAACTTCGCTAGGCCCGAGTGGATGGTCCTTACCATGTTGCCTGTTCCTCCTCCGCCGGTTAGGCCTTCTATCTCCGTAGATGGAACTGGACAGGGCATGCGTGGAGAGGATGATTTGACCTACAAGCTCGCTGATATCATCCGCGCCAACGGTAGCATCAAGCGCTGCCATTCGGAAGGTGCTGCACAGCACGTCATCGATGATTTCGAAGTCCTTCTCCAATGGCACGTAGCAACCTACATGGATAACGATCTTGCTGGTCAGCCACAGGCGCAACAGAAGTCCGGCAGAGCATTGAAGACCATTCGTGGTCGTCTAAAGGGTAAGGACGGCCGTCTCCGTGGTAACTTGATGGGCAAGCGTGTGGACTTCTCCGCACGTACCGTCATCACTGGTGATCCCAATCTGGATCTGGACGAAGTCGGTGTTCCGCGGTCCATTGCTAGGACTCTGACGTATCCTGAGACTGTTACGCCGTACAACATTGCGAAGCTTCACGAATTGGTCAAGAACGGCCCGAACGAGCATCCTGGTGCGAAGTACATCATCCGCGACGATGGCACGCGCATCGACCTTCGTCATCACAAGCGTGCCGGAGAAATCCAGCTTGCATATGGCTGGAAGGTCGAGCGTCACGTCGTATCTGGAGATTTCATCATCTTCAATCGTCAGCCCTCTCTGCATAAGGAGTCTATGATGGGTCACCGCGTCCGTGTCATGCCCTACTCGACCTTCCGGTTGAACTTGTCGGTTACCTCTCCGTACAACGCCGATTTCGATGGTGACGAGATGAACTTGCACGTTCCTCAGACCGAAGAGACTCGTGCAGAAGTCATGCAGCTTTGCATGGTGCCTCTAAATATCGTTTCACCTCAGCGTAACGGTCCGCTCATGGGTATCGTGCAGGACACTCTCTGCGGTATCTACAAGATGTGCAAGCGTGATATCTTCCTCACTAAGGAGCAAGTTATGAACATCCTTCTCTGGGTACCAGACTGGGACGGTGTGATTCCTCAGCCCGCGATTCTGAAGCCGCGTCCCCGGTGGACTGGAAAGCAGCTTATCAGTCTTGCCATTCCGGACATCAACCTGATCAAGCCCGGCAAGACGCACGCACCCATTGATGACAGCGGAGTTGTTATCATTGGCGGTGAGCTCATGTACGGACTCTTCAACAAGAAGATTGTTGGTGCCAGCAGTGGTGGTATCATCCACACTGTCTACAACGAGAAGGGCTGGGAAGCCACCGTGGGTTTCTTCAACGGTGCCCAGCGCATTGTCAACTACTGGCTCTTGCACAACGGTTTCTCGATCGGTATTGGCGATACCATTCCTGACGCCATCACCACGACGAAGATCGAAGCAGCCATCGATGAGCAGAAGGAAGAAGTCGCTAAAATCACGGAGGAGGCAACACAGGACAAACTTGACCCGCTTCCCGGTATGACCAAGAGAGAAACGTTCGAGAGTAAGGTCTCGGTCTGTTTGAACAAGGCTCGTGACAACGCAGGTGCTGTCACCGAAAAGAGTGTGGCAAAATGCAACAACGCCATTGCCATGGCTGCTTCTGGTTCGAAGGGTTCGACTATCAACATTTCCCAGATGACGGCGCTTGTCGGTCAGCAATCGGTCGAGGGTAAGCGTATTCCCTTCGGCTTCAAGTATCGGACTCTGCCGCACTTCACGAAGGACGACTACTCTCCTGCGGCTAGAGGCTTCGTTCAGAACTCGTACCTCCGTGGTCTCACCCCCTCTGAGTTCTTCTTCCACGCCATGGCTGGTCGCGAAGGTCTTATCGATACCGCTGTCAAGACTGCCGAGACTGGTTACATCCAGCGTCGTTTGGTGAAGGCCCTTGAGGATGTCATGGCCAAGTACGATGGAACCGTGCGCAACTCCCTCGGTGATATTGTTCAGTTCATCTATGGTGAAGATGGTCTCGATGGTTGTTACATCGAGAAGCAGGGTTGCGATTTCGTCAACTGCTCCGATGCGCAATTCAAGCGCAAGTTCTACGTCAACGTCATGGACCCGTCGACTTCGCTCTCAAGCGATATTCTGGAGCAGGCTGATGCCATTTCCGGTGATATCGAGGTGCAACGCCTGTTTGACGAGGAATTCGCTCAGCTCGAGGAAGACAGGAGGTACGTCCGCAACATCACGAATGATGCGGACGACCAGCGCCAGCTTCCGCTCAACATCCAGCGTATCATTGAAACGGCGAAGAGCAAGTTCCGTATCAAGGATGGTTCTCGAAGTGACCTCCACCCTGCCGAAGTCATCCCCAAGGTTAAGGAAGTCCTTGACAGGCTGGTTGTTGTTCGTGGAGATGATCCGTTGTCGCGCGAAGCTCAGGAGAACGCGACATTCCTTTTCAAGGCTCAGCTGCGTTCAAGGCTGTCGTTCAAGCGTCTTGTTCGTGAATACTCGCTGAACAAGCTTGCATTCGAGAACGTTCTCGGTGATCTGGAGAACCGCTTCAACAGAGCCATCGTCAGCCCTGGAGAAATGGTCGGTGTCCTTGCCGCACAGTCGATTGGTGAGCCCGCTACGCAGATGACTCTGAACACCTTCCATTTTGCTGGTGTCTCATCAAAGAACGTTACACTCGGTGTCCCCCGTCTAAAGGAAATTCTGAACGTCGCCAAGAACATCAAGACTCCTTCCATGAAGGTGTACACGACAACCCCCTTGGAAACTTCGGACGAGGTGAAGAGGCACGAAGCCAAGCTGCTCCGTAGCCGTATCGAGCACACGACACTACGCTCTGTTACCGAGTGTGTCGAGCTCTACTATGACCCTGACATCCAGTCGACTGTGATCGAGGCTGATTCTGACTTGGTCGAGTCCTACTTCATCATTCCCGATGACACGCAGGAAGATATCGACTCACAGTCCAAGTGGCTCATGCGTATCGTGCTCAACCGTGGCAAACTTCTCGACAAGGGCCTGACGGTGCCTCAGGTCGCCAGCAGGATCAAGGAGGAATACCACAAGAACCTGGCTGTCATCTTCAGTGATAACAATGCCGAAGAACTCGTCATCCGTATCCGCTTGATCAAGCATGACGTCAACAAGGAGGAAGAGGGCGAAGAGAACGACGAGAAGCTGCTTGGCATGCTTGAGGAGAGACTGCTTGACGACTTGACGCTTCGTGGCGTTCCAGGCGTCGAGCGTGCCTTCATCAACAGTGGCCAGAAGCAGGTCGTCAGGGATGATGGCACCCTGTACATGGCGAAGACCAACGACTGCACAGAATGGTTCCTCGATACCACCGGTACCGCTCTGTCTCGTGTCCTTACGGTTGACGGAGTCGACGCCAGCCGTACTTATTCCAACAACTTCTTCGAGATTATCCAGGTCTTCGGAATTGAGGCCACGCGTACGGCTCTCCTCAAGGAATTCACGCAGGTGTTGGCGTTCGACGGTTCATACGTCAACCACCGTCACTTGGCGCTTCTGGTCGACGTCATGACAGCTCGTGGTCTGATCATGGCTGTTACCCGTCACGGCATCAACCGTGCCGACACTGGTGCTCTCATGCGCTGTTCTTTCGAAGAGACGGTCGAAATTCTGCTGGATGCTGCCGCGTGTGGTGAACTCGACGACTGCCGTGGTGTCTCGGAGAACATTATGTTGGGTCAATTGGCGCCTGCCGGTACTGGTGAGATGGATATCATGGTTGACAAGAACATGCTCAACACGTGTGCGTCGGACAATGCTCGCTACGGGCTCATGCCTGGTTTGGCCGCTGCTCCTGGCTACATCGCCGATGGTGCTGCTACGCCTTACGATATCGGCTCTCCAACACACGAGGGCGCGTTCGCTGGTCCGGACTACGGTGCATCGTTCTCGCCGATGGTGCAGGCTGGTGGCGACGAAAGCGGTGGTCTTACTTCGTATGGCTCGTTCAGCGATGGCGGCATGAGCCCCTACGCTCGCAGCCCTGGGTATGCGCCCACCAGCCCCTTCAGCGGCCAGAGCCCTACCTCTCCGGGTTACTCGCCAACTTCGCCTGGTTACTCTCCCACCTCGCCAGGCCTCAACCTTACGAGCCCGCGGTTTGGCGGCACGTCGCCTGCATTTTCGCCTACCAGCCCAGGCTATTCACCCACTTCGCCTGGCTACTCGCCAACATCGCCGGCATTCAACAGCTTGTCGCCTACATCTCCCAACTACTCCCCGACGTCGCCATCTTATTCTCCTACGTCGCCGTCGTCGCCGACTTCCCCGGCGTACTCCCCGACGTCGCCCAGTTACAGCCCGACATCGCCGGCGCACGCAACGTCACCAAAGTACAGCCCGACGTCTCCGGCTTACAGCCCCACGTCGCCGATGTACTCGCCGACCAGCCCGCAGTTCGGTGCAGGCAGCGACCGACGATCGCCGACGTCGCCTGCGATGGGCTACTCTCCCACGAGCCCGGTGTACAGCCCAACCAGCCCTGCTGGAGACCAGTACTCACCAACGTCACCGAGGTTCTCTCCTACTTCTCCGGGTGCGGGGCAGTACTCGGCTACTTCGCCGAAGTATTCGCCCACGTCCCCGAAGTACTCTCCTACGTAAGTTTCCACAGCTCGAAGTGATGGGTGGATGGGACTGACATGTGATTGCAGTTCGCCGCGACAGGACTAAGCTCCAGAAGCGGATTCATTCGGCGGCTTCGCAGGTGTT
This sequence comes from Lasiodiplodia citricola, assembly GCA_023089105.1. Classification (NCBI taxonomy): domain Eukaryota; kingdom Fungi; phylum Ascomycota; class Dothideomycetes; order Botryosphaeriales; family Botryosphaeriaceae; genus Lasiodiplodia; species Lasiodiplodia citricola. The sequence continues at coordinate 2,751 of JAJNLL010000019.1, read as the reverse complement.
CCCTTAAATGGGCCCACATCGGCAGCACCGGGTGTCGTGTGCTTTTCTGTAAGAATATTCTCATGCAGTAAAAGAAAACTTCAGCCATGGCCACGGAAAGCGTGGGCATCGATTTTCCGATGGCCAGCGGATTTTCTCCCTTTATCAAGGCTACAAAGACCCGTCTTAATTTGCGTCCCGACGAGAGCTTCAATTGCTGCGATGGTGTTGGTGGGTTTTACGGACTGGGTTCTTTTCCTCTTTCATGTGCATGAATTTCGGCGTTGCCCAAAAACAGATTGATTGGGGCCTTTCGAAAGCTTTGGGCGGGCAGCTTCCTTTATTCCTTTTTACCCCGCGGGCGGACGGTGAACCAATTTGCATTGGTGAAGCGAAGGTACTCGAAACGCTGGCTGGTTGGTGGGGGTGATGACTGGATGGACGGGTTTTTTACATGAAGCGGTGGGTGGTGGCTATATGGATTTCTGACTTTTCCTTTCATCCTTGATTATTGGCTTAGAAAAGCGTAAGATAAGGAGGAAGAGAGAGAACTAAAAAAACACAACGTCCAGATACCCTCGTACTCCTCGCGAGGCTTGATGGAACGCGGGGTTGGATACGAAAATTGATGAAAATGACTTTTGGTCGCCAAAATTTGGGGAGATGCAAGTGACGTGAATCTGCGGCTGAGTCAAGGACTTTTGGCGCGGGCGCCATCCTCTGAAAACTTGAAGCCGCGTCCCCAAAACCTACACCACCAAGCACTTTCTTTCTTCCCCACCATGGCGAATTCGAAGTACGCATTTTGGCATTTTGACTCCGGGATAGACACAGCTGATTCCATCGTTGCGCAGATACGAATACGTGAAGAGCTTCGAACGCAGTCAGCCTGACATTCTTCTGCCCAACACCTGGATCGTCATTCGCATTGATGGTCGAGGCTTCCACAAGTATGCTTCGAATTTCCCCTCATTCAGCAACAGCGCCACTTTCAGTCTTAATTTTTTTTATTTGTTTCCTCGCATGATCTTTTCTTCTGGCCACGTGCCCTCCCGTTTGCGAGCTACGTCTTTCAAGCAGGAAAACTTTTGCTGAAGAAGTAGCTGACGTGTGGGCGAAAAAAAGATTAACGGCGAAATATGAGTTCGAGAAGCCGAACGACCGCCGTGCGCTCGAGTTGATGAATGCGGCCGCCGTTGGCGTGTTCAAGGAGCTGCCTGACCTGGTGCTCGGCTATGGTATCAGCGACGAGTACAGGTGAGGTTCAAACTGGGGAGAAATATCCCTTGGAACCGAAAGGCCATGGGTGAACTGACATCGCTGTGCCAGCTTCATCTTCCACAAAGACTGCAACCTCTTCGAAAGACGAGCAGCGTGAGTTCTGCCTTTTGGTTCGCCATCGAGCATGGAAACTGACTCCAGCATCCTTGGTAGCAAGCTCATCACCACCGTCGCTACAACTTTCACCTCGCATTATATATATCTCTGGCAAACCTACTTTCCCGACAAGCCGCTCACCCCGCCCATGCCAAGCTTCGATGGCCGCGCCGTCATGTATCCCAGCGTGCAGAATCTAAGGGATTACATGAGCTGGCGACAAGTTGATTGTGCGTCACAATCGCTCTATCCTCTGTACTAATTTGCAGTTGCCGGAGTTGTTGGCATATTGAAGCGTTTAGTGGCTGACTGATGTTTGGTCCTTTTTTCCCATCTGCAGGCCACATAAACAACCTCTACAATACAACCTTCTGGACATTGATCCAGCGCGGTGGCATGGACGCTACGGCAGCAGAGCAGCGCTTAAGTGGCACCGTGTCGTCGGATAAAAACGAGATTCTGTTCAAGGAATTTGGCATCAACTACAACAACGAGGACGACCTCTTCAAGAAGGGCAGCGTTGTCTTTCGCGATGTGTGTTCTTTCTCATTTTTCTGTCCCTTTACAGCAACTACACATTCCCCTTTGCCCATATTTTCCCCATTTCCTCCTCTTTTCAGCCACCCTGCATTATGTCTCCTTGTCCCATACTATTGTTCCCCCCTCAACGGAAAAATTCGCTGACACATGCCCCCGTTCCGGCTGATAACAGTTCGAACTCGTCGACATCCCAGCGAAGAAGCAAGATCAGGCGGCGGCATCCGCCAATCATCCAGACGACCCAACCGCCACCGCGTCGTTGGAAAATGCGCAGCCGTCCTCAACGGCGGCGCAGCCGCTGAGCAAGACGGCCGCTGAGAAGGAGAGGAAGCGGCGCGCCAAGGCGAAGATCGCGGTCGAGCACGTCGACATCATCAAGGACGACTTCTGGCTAAGGCGCCCGTGGATCTTGAGCGGGAGGGCGGGGAAGTTGAAGGAGTGAGGGGGTGAGGGAGAGGGAGAGGTGCGGAGGAGGGTGGATGGAGGATGGAGTTTTGGGGTGGAAGGGTTGAGAAAGTAACAATGGACTCGGAATGGAATGGCGCTGTTGAGCAGAGGATGCGGACACAGATGAGTGGGCAGAGACATGGCAAGAAGCTTTTAGAATGTGATTTGACTGGGAGCTACCCTATCTCTATCTGCCTTGCTCCTTGAACTGGGCCTACAGCATATCACAGGCTTTGCAACTCCCTCATTAAGGGTCGGCATAGGAAAATACCCTTCAGCCTTAGTCTTAAAAATACCTTTGTTTGTTCAGCCTTATTGCAGAGATTGTAATGTCCTATGTTGGTGGAGGTGTGGGCGGAGGTGTAGGCGGCGGCCTGGGTGGTGGTGGTGGTGTATTCGGGGGGGGGG